>JAQPPZ010017111.1:11365000-12047500 GCA_028583015.1 Wollemia nobilis | reverse complement strand
AATCAGGGCTTCAGTTATCATGATATGATGACTCACCACAGGTAGATGGCACACTATATAGACAGATGATTGGAAGCCTCATCTATCTGACTAATACTAGACCAGATATTACTTATGTTGTAAACTATCTTTCACGGTTCATGCAAAAACCAAAGGTCTCTCATTGGAAAGCAGCTAAGAGGGTTCTTCACTACATTCAGGGTAGTGCAGATTATGGTCTAGAGTATAAGAAGAATAATTCATTCTTCTTACAGAGTTACACTGACTCTGATTACGTTGGATCCATAGATGACAGAAAATCAACATCAGGGTATGTATTTCATCTTGGATCTGGTCTTGTCTCATGGCATAGTAAAAAGCAACAGGTGGTTGCTTTATCTTCAACTGAGGTAGAATATCGCGCTGCACGTGGAGCTGTGTGTGAAGCGATATGGCTAAGTCGCATCTTGGCTACCATGGGCCTACCAAAGAAACTTCCTATTCACATGTTTTGCGACAACTCAGGTGTTTTGAACTTGGTCAAGAATCCAGTACATCATGAACGAACAAAGCATATTGACACAGATTGTCATTTTATTCGTGATGAAGTTCCTAAGCACAGAATCAAGCTCCAACACATTCCCACCGATGAACAGGTTGCTGACATCTTTACAAAGGCACTTGGACGTGTCAAATTTCAACTGTTTCGGAGTAAACTTTGTATATCAAAGTAAATGTAATAAAGGGGGGATGTTAGGGTAAAATAGGTAGTATATTGCATTATACTACATGTATTATTACATCTACTTTCTACCATAGGAGATATTTACCATTGTATAAATCACCTCCTAGATTAACTTAGGTTAATAACTAAAATATCCTGAGATATTTTAGTCAGTTATTAGGCATATTCTATTTTCAATGTTGTTAGCACATCCTACGCTAACTTTGTTAGAGTTACTATTATGTAACCTATATATTGGGTTTGATAATTCATTTCAAGTCTAATGTCTGCATCAATAATATTTGATTTATTTCAGATTTGAGTAATCTCCTACTTACAGCTTTTCCTCCATTTGTAATCGTTGTGTTCGTTCTTTCATTAGGTAACGTTTTTGCCACATTATAGAGTGTAACATTTTTGGAAGCATGCATATCTTTCGCTTTGCTTTATTTATTAAATCATGAAACACCTTCGATTCTTGAACAATTGTTCTTTAACTGACTTTCCACGTACTTTCTCAAATGGCAGCATGTATTTTAAAGAATTTTATTGAATGACCACGCTTATTCTTATTCATTAATAGCCTTCAAAAATATCATGAATCCTTGGATTTTAATATGGTTTGATTAATATAAATTCAATATCTCTTTAATTTTCCATCAAATCAACTTTTGAGGGACGTGGTTGTTCAACCGTACAACCTGCCATTCCCACCTAGTTTACTTGGATTGGGATAAAAAAACTAAAGCAAAACAACAACTTTCTCCAAGAGCATTCGTTGTCAATTCTCTTAACTTTTGGTAGGAATCCGAACATCCGTAAGGGGCGTCTTCAACAATGTCTAACTCATATATTACGATTTCAACCCGTCGGTAACGAAATTTACATGATGGTGGGCAAAGTTTTAAAGCAAGTTATAAGTTCTGACGTCCCTTTTTTGGTTCAAACTAATTCTCTCCAAGATATTATTATTCACTATGAAGTCCCGTCTCGAAATTGCTTTCAGTATGAAAAAACGAGGACTAGTAAGAGAAATGAGATCAAATGGTTTTAATTCGAGTCTGCCACACAGTACCTGACAATGGCTTCGATGTGTTTGCAATGATTACGCTAGCACCGTGGAAAATGAAAATTATCTCTAATGCCATTATAGCTCTTCGAGCAAATTTATTACCCATAGAATGAATGTCATCTATTTTTGTTCCATCTTCAAACATGTAAACTGCAAACAAAGGCACCAATATTCTATTGTCATTGAGAAACGCATGAATTTGGGACAAATAATCAGTGATAGTCACTATCCCAATAGGAGAGCATAGCACGTTGTTTGGAGCAACCTTCATTTGAAATCATTATATGAGTCCACTACACCTTTAACCACGGGTTTCGTCCAGATTAAATTAATCTTACAGAAAACATCGAATGGGAAAACATATTTAAGATCATTCATCCTATTTGGTGAGCATAACACTCCTTGTTGATCTTTCCCGAGAAAAAGCAACAAGGCCACTCAAGATCCCTCTCTGGACATAAGCATTGAGTTCATATTCATATATGTAGTCCATGTGTCTATTTCTACAATCGAAAAAGAGTATAGCCGGTCCAAGTGTCTTCCCAGCTTCTTAAAGTGTAGCTCTTTCCTATAGAAAACCTCTAAAAGGTGTCAAACTAGTGCTAGGGCCAACCATTACAATAGGAATGATAGAGTCTGCTGGTGATTTTAAATTTGATTTCCTCAATAGATTGGTGTTTCGTCATAGTCAGTGAAGATGTCAAAATGAGTTGTCAAAACTTCCCCATCAACAGCCAATGGAAGGTTGTTGTCCATAGCGTGGAGTACCATCTTTCTGACAGAAAGAATCGGAAATACAATGTCGCCACCATTGCAAATTTACCTTGTAAACTCCAAGAGAAATCATGCAGGAACCCTCAATCACCTACGGAAGAGGATATGATTAATATTTAAATATAAACGAAGAATATTTACGCAAATTCATGCATATGTCAAGTAACTAGATTGACAAATTTGAAAATTCATAATCAATGTCAAATTGGTGAATAAAATGTATTTGCATAACATGTTTTTTAATTCTTCAAGTGGTGAATCACAACAAAATTAATCATGATTTTTTTATTAAAACATTATATACTTCTACAAATCAAAACTTGTTATTTGGAGATAAATGGGCTTGTGTAGCTTCAATGGATAAAACCTATGGGATTATATCATTAACCCACCAATGAAATGGAAAGGAACATACACCAAAGAAAATAAAATATATTATTTCAAAGAAATGTTGAGCAATGGCGTCACAAGAATATCAAATACTAAATGACTCAAAACCTTGACGTATAATTTTCCAAAACTTTGTAATATATATTGCAACATTTCTTGGTATAGATTGATCACCCAAATCACTCCAATGCAAACAAAAAAAAAACAAATTAACATCAAAAATTTCAAGTGGATCCCCAAATTGGGGTACATTGTGTGACAGCCACAATATTACGCAAGGTGTTGTCCTCCCTATACTCAAAATTTTCTTAAGATGTGAAATGTGTGAGTGGTCCATGAATGAACTCATTTCAACTAGGTATAGTTTTGAAATATTGTAGAATGTAATAACATTTTATACATATTGATTAGCCTGACTTGAATGGTTGAGCAACAAAAAAGCTTCCCATGACCATGTGACTAAGAATAGAATCGAGTATCATGGCAATCATGCTAACAAGAGCATGTTGAACACCTCGAAGTGGTATTATATACACGCGACGGGTGACTTATGTACAAGAAAGGTGTGGACCTGACTATGAACAGTACATGTGCTATGATATGTATAAGGGGATATGACACAACAAAATACCCAAAAACACATGATAGTATGCGACCAAGTTATTTTTGAGAGAAATAAAGCAAGTGAGATAGTCAAATGCAAGGCGATGTATCCCAATGTGATGTCCAGTGCACTGGACCAAATTGAAAATATGTGGATGTATGTGCATGCGAGTGAAATGAATGTCAATGTGTGGCAATAGTGATCATGAGTGGTGTGTGAATGTGTCATGTGATAATGAGTGGATGAAAAGGAATTGTGAATGGGAGGCCCTAATGATGGGGCTAATGGAGAATATGATAAATGGAGAAGGATGGGGTAAGGAAAAAAAGAGAAGATAGAAGAAATAGTGGAAGAAATTAGGAGAGAGTAAGAAGAGGAACGAGGAAAGGGAAAAAGGAGAAATTTTGTGAATTGGATCAAAGGTATGTAGCCGCTCATAGCATGACCAATAATATTGACACAATTTTGGAGGAAATGGTGCAAAATAGAGGAAGTGGGGATAGAAAGTAGAAAATTCCCTCCCAATTGTGAAAGAGGGGGTGGTAGGAAAGGGCATCCACAATCTGTGGAAGATGCAATAAAGGAAGATGAAAACTCCCTCTATTGTGGGAATATGGAGTTAGGAGAAGATAAAATTCCTCCAAGTGTGGAATATGAGTTCGAAGAAAATAGAAACACCTCTCCCCAGTCATATGAATGATTGGACGGCTTAGATGTGATGATGGAAAGTAAGTGGCTAAGAATAGGAGGAAGAAAAAAATAAGTAAAAAGGAAAGAGAGGGGAAGAATATCAAACCAAATCAAAGGTATGTAGTCATTCTTAGTGTGACCATACATCATTTACAAGGTAGGAGGAGGAAAGAAAAGAGAATGGAAGAAAAACGGATCAAATCGAAGGTATGTAGTCACTCATAGTGTGACCATATAACATTGACATGGCACTAGAAGGAAATATAGAGGATGAAGAAAGAAGGGAATAGGAAAGAGAAGATAAGAATATCAAACCGAGTCAAAGGTATGTATTTACTCGTAGTGTGACCATACAAAATTGAAAATGTATAACAAAGAGGAAAGAAGAAGGGAATGGGAAGTACAACAAAGCATGATAAAATGCTAAGTTAGCATAGGATGTAGTAGAGGTCAATAAATATGAGTCACAATATCAATGTGACTACTATCTCAATAAGACATATGATCATGAACCTAATGAACTTGGTGAGGCCTAGATGAAGATGAGGAAGTGCTAATGTGTGGTTGTGGCAACACAACATGGGTAATGGATTTGGATATGTACCTCGATTCTTAGTGGAAGAGGGAGAATTATTGGTGCATTGTAGCTCCTCTTCATCCATCATGTTGCAGACTTGACATTTAAAAATGTGACAGGTGTTGATATCATGCCCTTACTGGTGATGATAAACATGGAACTTGTGCTCACTTTTTTTGAGTGGTGTGGATCATTCGGTTTGACCTTGGGTAGAACTTGGATCCCTACAGGATCTAATCATTGAAATATGTGATATAAAGACTCAGGGAGAATCGATGTAGAATAATTAGAATGCACGGGATGTGATGATCACACAAGAGATGGACTAGGTAGGTATGGAGTGAGTGCTTGCTTAGGTTGTGTAGGACCTTTCTCTAAAGGGTGAGGGATTTGTGGAGGTGAATACATGGGAGAATATGTCATGAATGAGTGATGAGTGGATGTATGAAATTTATAGTGGCTTAGGTGCAACTCAAGATTGTCGAGATGTGCCAAGATGGGTTGCAAATCAATGGAAGGAGGTGATGGCGGAGATGGTGGTGTAAAGGTGGTATGAGCAATAATGCTTGTCATGGTGGATGGTGATCAATATGAGAGTGAATATGAATATGAATGCAAGGAAGAAAGTAAAAATGAAGGATGGTGAGGTCACGATGGCATGGACACACGCTGAGTTATGTAAAATGGAAATCGAGGTGGAGGAAGAAGAGGAGGAGAAGGTGATGGTTGGGGAGAGTGGTGTCAATGTGAGGAAGATGGGCATGGAGGTGAGATAATGACACTCTTGTGAGAGCTTGGGGGAAGAGCGATACAATGAGCTCGATGCTTAAGATCTCGATCATAGGATGAAATCCTATTTCCTAACCTATGAGGTGAGCTTTAAGTATGATAAGGGATGGATGGGTTTCTATTACCAGTGTGAGAAGAGATAGGTGGATTTTTGTTACAAATATAAGAGGAGGTAGGTGGATTTGTACTACTTGAGTGAGAAGAAATAGAATCATCATCGCAATAAGAGAAAATTGGTGGATCTTGGTTGTGGGGACAAGAGTCGATAAGTGAAGTATTATTATTAGACTGAGAAGACATAGATGAATGTTGAGAATTGGTAGAGGTGGTCTCCTCTAAATTCCCAGGTGAACTAGTTTGGGGAGGAATTAGCATGGGAAAAGCCTCCATAGCTAGAAATGTATGTGCGCAAGATTTGGACTTAGGTAAGGACACTGATCGAAAGGTAACAGACTAGAAGAAACCTTAGTTTTTGCCAAACCTAAGGTGAAAACCCAATAAAAATGATATTCTGAGAGTGATCAGACCTTTCAGTAAAATAGAATTCTGGATCGCAGGGTAGGGTGCAACTGAGCTGAGTCGTAGGGTACCTTATGACTATATATGAAACTGAGCATAGAAATAAAAAAGTGTTGGGTCTGTGTCTAGAGAAGTGTAAAACCTATTTTTGTGATTTTTGAAACCTTTTTTTGATTTTTTTTGTAACAAAAATCAACTCATACAACAAGAAACATGCATGAAGAACTAAAATTTTGCAAAAGGGTGTTCTATGTTGGAATAAACCTAAAACTCAAATAAAAGAGGGTGTGATGGATGTATCCTAAAAACAAGTGTGTTTGTGGATAATTTCCTCTTATGGCCAAAGGCATGCAAGGGGTAACTATATACAAATAGGCAAATGGTATCTAATGGAGGTAATGGCTTAAAAATCCTAAGGAAAGTAAGATGCACCAAAATATAAAATCCTTTATAGAAAGAGACGACACTGTCTAAGACATGCTACCAGCATACCCATACTTTCACTTCATCCTTGAGCGGGCTTAGTCAATAATTATAGTTGCAAATTCACTAATTATAATGAAGCCCTATGATTAGGGGTGTCTAATCCTAACCTACCCCAAGGATCTCTCAAGAGTAGGGGATTTTCCAATGATGAAGTCCAAAAAACTACTTGTGGGGGCTACTATGGTATGTAGGGATGGAGCTGGTGGAAGGAGATGAAAATCAACATCACCACTCTTGAGTGGGGATTGGTGATGAAATTGTTAAGTAAGGTGCAGCAACAGTATTGTCATTGTTGTCAACACAGTCAGACAGATCGGTTGATGCAGTGGACAGGAGTTAAGAGGTTCTTCAGAGTATGTACAGAAAGATCGAAGTGGCCCATATGCTAAAAATCAAAAGAAAATCACAAGGAAGAAAACTATCGTGATATCGCGACATGTTGAGCAAGAAAGAAAAATTGTCATGATATCGCAACATGTTGAGCAAGAAAGAAAAACTGTCACGATATCGTGACATGTTGAGAAGAAAGAAAAACTATCGTGATTTTGTGACATGTTCAATGAGAAAGCGTAAGCAAGAAAAATTTTCACGATTTTGCGACATGTTCAAAGAGAAAGCGCAAGCAGGAAAAACTATCATGATTTCGCGACATGTTCAAAGAGAAAGCGCAAGCAAGAAAAATTGTCGCGATTTCACGACCTTTTCGAAGAGAAAGCGCAAGCAAGAAAAACTGTCGTGATTTCACGACATGTTCGAAGAGAAAGTGCAAACAGGAAAAACTGTCACGACTTTGTGACATGTTGGAAGAGAAAAAGACAAGTAGAAAAAGTGTCGCGATTTCGTGACATGTTGGAAGAGAAAAAGGCAAGTAGAAAAAGTGTCGCAATTTCGTGACATATTGCAAGAGAGATTGTACGGAAGAAAAAGTGTCGCGATTTCGCGACATATTGCAAGAGAGAGAGTCCGAAAGAAAAAGTGTCGCGATTTCGTGACATATTGCAAGAGAGATTGTACGGACGAAAAAGTGTCATGATTTCACGACATATTGCAAGAGAGAGAGTCCGAAAGAAAAAGTGTCGCGATTTCGTGACATATTGCAAGAGAGATTGTACGGAAGAAAAAGTGTCACGATTTCACGACATATTGCAAGAGAGAGAGTCCGAGAGAAAAAGTGTCGCGATATCGCGACATGTCACGTTTTCGCGACCCAAAGGCAAGAGAAAGAGCAAAGGAGAAAAAGTGTCACGATATCGTGACATGTCGCATTTTCATGACTTGGAAAGGGTAGGAAGGAAGAGAAAGAAAAAGTGTCGCAATATTGTGACATGTCACATTTTTACGACTCAAACAGGGCAGGTAGGCAGAGAAACAAAAGTGTCGTGATATCGCAACATGTCGCATTTTTGTGACTCAAAAAGGCCAGGCAGGCAGAGAAACAAAAGTGTCGTGATATCGCGACATGAATACCAGGATGGTGAAACTGAAGACTACATAGTGACGTGGACCCATAAGGAATCTTTAATGATTTGAAATCATTTAAGATGGTCGTTACACGTGGAAAGAAACAGATGCATGCCCACGAGGAGAAAATGAACAATCGTTAAAATAGAAAATGAACAATCGTTAAAATAGAAAACGAACAGTCGTGGAAGGAGAAAACGAACAGTCGTGGAAGGATAAAACGAACACATCGTTAAAATAGAAAACAAACAGTCATGCAGGGAGAAAACGAATAGACATGCAAAGAGAAAAAGAACAGACATGCAAAGAGAAAATGAACTGTCTTACAAGGAGAAGATGAATAGTCATGACCGAGAAGACGAACAGTCATGCTAGGAGTATATGGTGTCAATTCGTTGCATGTAACGTGTTTGACGAAATGCCTACTCTATATATACAAAAGGAGTTACATATAGAAGGTGTTACAATTGACAAGTGGCGTATGAGAAATGAAAGGAGTTACAACTAAATTTACAAAGAGACATTATGGTTATAAAAGGAGCATTACTTGGAGAATTTACTCGATGAAGTGCATGAGAGGAGAGCGAGAGGTGAGCGAGAGGCAAGCGAGAAGGATGTGTGTCTTGTGAATTGTGGGCGATGTTGAGTAAGCAATAGACCAGTCAGGGTCTTGTAAAAGTGAAGGCATTTTTATGTCAATCTTCTAGCTTTGAAAAGTCCAAGTTGGTGCTTGGAATCAAGGGTTGGTGCTCCTTTCTATTAGTGCAGATAAATCAGGGGTTGGTGCTCCTTCTAGTTGGTGCTAGTAAATCAGGGGTTGGTGCTCCTTCTAGTTGGTGCTGGTAAATCAGGGGTTGGTGCACCTTTCTATTGGTGCAAATAAATAAGGGGTTGGTGCTCCTTCCAGTTGGTGCTGGTAAATCAAGGGTTGGTGCTCCTTTCTATTGGTGCAGATAAATTAGGGGTTGGTGCTCCTTCCAGTTGGTGCTAGTAAATCAGGGGTTGGTGCTCCTTCCAGTTGGTGCTAGTAAATTAGGGGTTGGTGCTCCTTTCTGTTGGTGCAGATAAATCAGGGGTTGGTGCTCCTTCCAGTGGGTGCTAGTAAATTGATTGTAAATTTGTTGCTTTGCAAAGGTTGGATTTGGATGGGAGTCCAAACAATCAATTTTTGAGGAGTAGCCAAAATTGGTGAACCTCGGTACATCTTGTGTTGTGTGATGCTCTCTTGTTATATTTGCTTTATTTGGTTTTAAGTTTTCATTGTTTTGGATTTAAGAGTTGAAGATTTAAGTTTTAAAGAGCTACACTGATTCACCCCCCCCCTCTCAGTGTCATTATGAGACTAACAATTGGTATCAGAGCCAGTTTCCCTTGTTAGGCTAAATCAGCTAGGGTTGATCTTGGATTAGTATGCAATGGGTAAGAAGAATAGATCCTCCTCCAATAAGGCATCTCAGTCAGTTTTAGTTCCTGTGGAAGAGAAAATTGAACTAGAAAAGGTTGAAGAAGTGAATTCTGAAGTATGTGATGAAAACCTTGAGGCTAAAGTATATCTAGAAGGTGAGTTGATCGCTGCACTTGAAGAGTTGAATATAGAAAGGAAAAATAACAGAAGACTGTCCAAGAAGTTGGAATAATATGGGGATAAGATCAAAGATCTCTTCTTACAAATTCATAAAGCCAAGAAAATAGAAGAAGCCTTGAAGTCACACCTGGATGATAAAGTCGATGTATGTAGCAAACATGAAGAGGAATCTAACAAAGTTTTTAGTGATCTAAAGCTGCAAGTAGAAGAGTCCAAAAGGATTGAAGAAACTCTCAAGTCACAGATCAATGAGAAAGAGATTTTTTGCTGCAAACAAGAAGAGGAGATTGTTTTATTGAGGAAACAACTAGAAGAGGCCAATACAAATCTCAAATTTGAGAAGAGCACAGAGTTGCTAGATAAAATGATAAGGCAACAAAGAAGTCCCATGTGTAAGCTTGGTCTTGGATGTGAAGTTGAACAACCTTCATCTTCTAAATCTGCAGAGAAGAAGAAGTCCATTGCTGAAGGATCAAAGCAAGAAAAGCTTGAAGTTGAATCTTCAAAAGGAAGAAAATCTCAAAGGAGATCTACAACAAAGCAACCACAATAAAAGAGGTTCTATCACTCTCACTTTATTCATAATAATGCTTTTAATGGCTATTATTTTAGATGCAACCATTATGGTCACAAGGCAATTTATTGTGGATTGAATAATAGATCAAAGAGTTATCTTTGGTAGAAATACATCTGTTATTTCGGTTGAACACCATGTGCAATGTTTTAAATGTAATGGTCATGGGCACATAGCAAGGTCTTATCCAAGAACTTTTGTATCTAATCTAAGGCAAGATAGTAGATTTCATCAGATGCAAAGAATGCAACACAGACAGGGAAGAAATCATGTGCATCAAAGAAAGGAAAATAATCATCCATCAAGGATGCACAAGAGACAACCACCCAAGAGAAATGTTCAAGTTCACGAAAAGGTTCAAAATAGGGATGCAGTTGAAAAACTCAAGCCCAAGTTCAAGAAATCTTGGAGAAAGAAAGAAGAGAGGAAATCGTGTCTCCTTGGACTAAAGGAGATTACTCCTCTATTGCACTAAGCAGCTCCAGGTAGCACATCCTCAGGGGGAGCAATCTTAAAGTTTTATTTTAATGCTCCTATGTATTTGTGTGGTTATCTGAGGATGAAAGGAAAGTAGTCGGGGAGTTGTCGTATAGATTGCCAAAGTGTGGTTCAGTTCATGTAGTTGTTTGTGGAAGTGTCGTGAAGGGTGGTGATTAAATTGAGAGTTGTCATTTTTGGTAGTATTGCTATATGTCATTGTTGTATTGGTGATGGTTCTTACTACCACTATCCAAAGTTAAGGAGTTCAGATAATTTGGTCAGTAAAAGAATGTTTCCCTAGCCGCATATATGTGTTTTGATAAAAGCAGTGTGTATTTGAACTACACATTGACGTGAATATTGTTAGATCTATTATGATGTTGTGGTGAAAAATATTGAAGTCTGATTATTGATTCATGTTTTGCTTATCAAGATGAGCAACTTTGCTTTGTGAATCATACCTATCCGAGGTCCAGAAGTATGAGTTTGAGTAAGGTGCACTATAGTTGGCCGTGAAGTGTTTGACAAAATATTGTCTCCTGATTCGAACAGTTGAAAGTAAGGTGTGACCAGCGATGACTGTAGAAAACATAGACCAAGTTGAAAATGTAAAAAGGGATTTGGTTGGTGTTGTGGTACAGTGTTTGATGCCTGCACAGAGTTGACAGTAAAATTGCAGTGTCGGTACAGTGTTGGACAAAAGTTGGTACAAGTGTGAGTCACTTGACTATTTCTTTTGACAGATGTGAAATCAGCATTTTTGAATGAGAAGCTTGAAGAAGAGGTCTATATTGAGCAGCCAGATGGTTTCCAGCTTGGTGATGATCCCAACTTGGTTTGTAAGTTGAAAATATATGGCTTGAAACAGGCACCCCGAGCATGGTATGCAAGGCTAGACAACTATCTCACTCAACAAGGGTTTAAGAAAGATGATATCATATTTGGTAGCAGCAAAGATGAGTCATGTAAAGATTTAGCAAATAAGATGTAGAAAGAATTTGAAATGTCAATGATTGGTGAACTTTCGTATTTTCTCGGGTTGCAAGTTAATCAAAATAAGAGAGCATTAATTTTCTCTAAAGAAGTAGCCGTTATCAAAGAGATGCCAGAGTCAAAGCAAACAGTGGCACTAGCACCTAGTTGGTCAAGAGTGCCAATTGGCACATGCAAGGCAGAGACATTGAGAGAATAGTGCCCAGGTGGTGAAGAGCCAAGGAGGACAAGATGCCTATGCACCTAAGAAAGTCTTGCATTATTTGAGAAATGCAAGATATTGCCCGAGGATTCCCTTGATCACAGCAAGGAGAAATGCTCCTTGGAATCACATGAAGAATGTTCACCTAAGACATTGAGTAGCCCTGACATATGCCCTAGCAAGAAGCAGAATACCGAGTGTTGATGACTGCACGCAGATTGAGGTTCCAACGCTAGATGTAACGGTCCACTGTCAATACCTACGCAAGTGATGAAAACATTCATGGCAGCCATTAGAAACCAGAGACATTGAGTTGCACAACTGATGCAAGGCAAAGTCATCAGTCACAAAGGAGATGGTAGTCAAAAGGTTGAAGAAATTACGCGTAGGCTACATGGAGAGTCGATCATTTTTTATTTGGGAGTAACTTTTGCGTAGCTGAAAGTTGAGTGTTGATCATACTATACTAAATAAGTAAAAGCAAGGTACAACAAGAATTCTAATATGATGAGCAGAGATTAGAGTTCTTATCCAAGAAGACTTTATGTCAGAAAGAGTACCAGTGGAGGTGCATTCTATCTTGGAGACAGGTTGGTCGCGTGGAATAGTAAGAAACAAGAGTCAGTTTCCTTATCCAAAGTAGAGGCAAAATATATTGCAACGACAGCATGTTGTACGTAGGAGAAAGTTGCAGAAAGTGAGGTTAAGTTGGATTTTTATTCCAACAACAGATTGTGGAGTGGTCACGTTTCCCAAGAATTGACTAGCTATCGGGACCACATTCTCAGGGGGAGCATTTATATATTTGATTATCTTTTGCTCATGTTTATAATTTTTGCTAACTGTAATAATTTGTGCCTGAGAATGTTGTGCATGGACTCAGGGGGAGTCTACAGCAGCCCTTTGGTATTATTGTCAAAGGGGGAGAAGAATTATAGGAAATTGCACGTGTGTTGCCAACAATTCCAAAGGGGGAGATTGTTGAGCAAGGTGCAACAACAATATTGTCATTGTTGTCAACATAGTCAGACAGATCGGTTGATGCAGTGGACAGGATTTGAGAGGTTCTTTAGAGTATGTACAAAAAGATTGAAGTGGCCCATATGCTAAAAATCAAAAGAAAATCACAAGGAAGAAAACTGTCGCGATATCGCGACATGTTGAGCAAGAAAGAAAAACTGTCACGATATCGCGACATGTTGAGCAAGAAAGAAAAATTGTCGCGATATCGCGACATGTTGAGAAGAAAGAAAAACTGTCGTGATTTCGTGACATGTTCGAAGAGAAAGCACAAGCAAGAAAAACTGTCACGATTTTGCAACATGTTCGAAGAGAAAGTGCAAGCAAGAAAAACTGTCACGATTTCGTGACATGTTCGAAGAGAAAGCGCAAGCAAGAAAAATTGTCACGATTTTGTGACATGTTCGAAGAGAAAGCGCAAGCAAGAAAAACTGTCATGATTTTGCGACATGTTGGAAGAGAAAAAGACAAGTAGAAAAAGTGTCGCGATTTCGCGACATGTTGGAAGAGAAAAAGGCAAGTAGAAAAAGTGTCGCAATTTCACGACATATTGCAAGAGAGATTGTATGGAAGAAAAAGTGTCGCGATTTTGCGACATATTGCAAGAGAGAGAGTCCGAAAGAAAAAGTGTCGCGATTTCGTGACATATTGCAAGAGAGATTGTACGGACAAAAAAGTGTCACGATTTCGTGACATATTACAAGAGAGAGAGTCCGAAAGAAAAAGTGTCACGATTTCACGACATATTGCAAGAGAGATTGTATGGACGAAAAAGTGTCACGATTTCGCAACATATTGCAAGAGAGAGAGTCCGAGAGAAAAAGTGTTGTGATATCGAGACATGTTAAGTTTTCGTGACCCGAAGGCAAGAGAAAGAGCAAAGAAGAAAGTGTCACGATATCGTGACATGTTGCATTTTTGTGACTTGGAAAGGGCAGGAAGGAAGAGAAAGAAAAAGTGTTGCGATATCGCGACATGTCGCATTTTCGTGACTCAAACAGGGCAGGCTGGTAAAGAAACAAAAGTGTCACGATATCATGACATGTCGCATTTTCGTGACTCAAAAAGGCCAAGCAGGCAGAGAAACAAGTGTCGTGATATCGCGACATGAATACCAGGATGGTGAAACTGAAGACTACATAGTGACGTGGACCCATAAGAAATCTTTAATGATTTGAAATCATTTAAGATGGTCATTACACGTGGAAAGAAACGGATGCATGCCCATGAGGAGAAAACGAACAGTCATTAAAATAGAAAATGAATAGTTGTTAAAATAGAAAATGAACAGTCGTGGAAGGAGAAAATAAACAGTCGTTAAAATAGAAAACGAACAGTCATGCAAGGAGAAAACGAATAGACATGCAAAGAGAAAAAGAACAGACATGCAAAGAGAAAATGAACAGTCTTGCAAGGAGAAGAACAGTCATGACCGAGAAGACGAACAGTCATGGTAGGAGTATATGGTGTCAATTCGTTGCATGTAACGTGTTTGACGAAATGCCTACTCTATATATACAAAAGGAGTTACATATAGAAGGTGCTACAATTGACAAGTGGCGTATGAGAACTGAAAGGAGTTACAACTGAAGTTACAAAGAGACAATATGGTTATAAAAGGAGTGTTGCTTGGAGAATTTCAGTTGGGGAATTTACTCGGTGAAGTGCATGAGAGGAGAGCGAGAGGCGATTGAGAGGCAAGTGAGAAGGATGTGTGTCTTGTGAATTGTGGGTGATGTTGAGTAAGCAATAGACCAGTCAGGGTCTTGTAAAAGTGAAGGCATTTTTATGTCAATCTTCTAGCTTTGAAAAGTCCAAGTTGGTGCTTGGAATCAGGGGTTGGTGCTCCTTTCTGTTGGTGCAGATAAATTAGGGGTTGGTGCTCCTTCCAGTTGGTGCTTGTAAATCAGGGGTTGGTGCTCCTTCCAGTTGGTGCTGGTAAATCAGGGGTTGGTGCTCCTTTCTGTCGGTGCAGATAAATAAGGGGTTGGTGCTCCTTCCAGTTGGTGCTGGTAAATCAAGGGTTGGTGCTCCTTCTAGTTGGTGCTGGTAAATCAGGGGTTGGTGCTCCTTTCTATTGGTGTAGATAAATCAGGGGTTGGTGTTCCTTCCAGTTGGTGCTAGTAAATCAGGGGTTGGTGCTCCTTCCAGTTGGTGCTGGTAAATTAGGGGTTGGTGCTCCTTCATGTTGGTGTAGATAAATCAGGGGTTGGTGCTCCTTCTAGTGTGTGCTAGTAAATTGATTGTAAATTTATTGCTTTGCAAAGGCTGGATTTGGATGGGAATCCAAACAGTCAATTTTTGACGAGTAGCCAAAATTGGTGAACCTCGGTACATCTTGTGTTGTGTGATGCTCTCTTTTTATACATGCTTTATTTGGTTTTAAGTTTTCATTGTTTTGGCTTTAAGAGTTGAAGATTTAAGTTTTAAAGAGCTACACTGATTCATCTGTCCCCCTCTCAGTGTCATTGTGAGACTAACAGAAATCCAATATTGTTATTGTTTAAGTTGAATGTGAAGTGTGTGTCCTATTCTACGAAAACAGGAAATACCATTTTGAAAGCAAAATGTCATTTGAGAAAGAAAATAAATGCAAAAAAAATAATGATGCAACCTTTCCTTAAAATTTTGTTTTTTTAAATGAAATACCCTTTGATAACCAAAATTAATGCAAATAACTATGCACAATGTGTTTCGTAAAGCTAGACGTATTTACAAAATATCAACAAAATGATTTACAATCCTTTCAAACTTTGTTGTTTTTGAACCTGACAGGTAGGTTTTATAGATTTAACCTGTATTCTCCATCTCCTATAAGTCCTTTTGAATGAATTGCATAGATTCAAATGTACTTTTAATTCGGTTTTAAGGTACCCTACGACTATGTTGGGTTGCACCCTACCATGCAACTCTAGTGAAAAGATGATTTTAGACTAGATCTAAGCTTTTTTATAGTGGATTTTGTTGTGGACAAGTGCCTACAACCAAAAATAATAGTACATCACCTTTTATGAATAAAATAAGTACCTAAGAAGGCCAAATTTAAAATAAACCCAAGTTCTGCAAGGTGGTGCAGTGCCAAGTTTTGCAAACATTAAGAGGACAACAATCTTGCAAGGTGGCACAATACCGAGCTTTGCAAAAAATCTTGCAAGGTGGTGCAATGCTGAATTTTACAAGAGTTCAAGAGATAACAAAAGGTTTGTAAGGTGGTGTGGTACTGAATTTTGCTAAAATTGAAAAAGAATAATAATCTTGTTGGAAAATTACCATTGGTAAAAGGTTAAAAAGAGTATTTTACCTTGGGTAAGTTTACTTACCTTTTACCTTACCTGGACGGCAGTTGGACGGCAGCATCTTTGGGCGGCAAGAGAGTTTTAATTTAATTTCTTCTCCCTTCCCTTATCTTCTCCTATTCCCCCCTTTTCTCTAGTATGGTTATTTTGTGTTTATTTAAATCAATTGTAACCTAATTTCAAGTTAATGCATATTTTACCTTTGCATCGAATAGCTCACCTCTCACATTTGGTATCAGAGCCAAGAGCCGAGACCGGCCCGAATCTCGAGGCGATGGGGCCCGTAGTTCGAGGCGGTAGCACGGATCTCGAGGCAGCCCGTAGGACCCGAGGAGGCCCGCAAGAGCAGATCGACGTGATTCTCGAGGCGCTAGAGCAGATCGGCATGATTCTCGAGGCGTTGGTGGAGCTGGACGTGACAGGCACAGGCGGACACGTGGCAGCGGCGGCGGTTCGACAAGCGGTGGCGGTTCGACACGTGGCGACAGCGGGCGCGTGCGCGAATTGAACCACGCGGCAAAAAGGGCATCGACGATCGTCGATTGCCCGAAGGCAATCAAAAACTTAGGCGCGTCAAACGCCTTATAAATCCCAAATTCATCCCTGCGGGATGAATGTGGGACTAAAGTCCCACTTTTGCAAGGGTTTGAAGAGCGCCCACGTAGCGTGAGCGCCCTTCAAAGGGTTTTAAATATTTGAGGGCGCGTTGGGCTGTCGGATCAGCCACGCAGCCCGACTGGCAGGGGCGCCAGTCTTAAGTCGCTGCTCGCGAGGTCGCGAGTTCGACCTGCAGCACGGATAATTTTTTTTTTTTTAAATCTCTAAAGTTTTTTTTTTTTTTAATTGTTTTTTAAATTTTTAAATCATTTTTATATAAATTTAAAAACTATATAGTATAAATTTAAAAAAAAAAAAAAACAAATGTTTTTTAACATTTTTTTAAAATAAGTTTATCTATATAATTTTTATATAAAAGTGTTATTTAAAATTTGAAAAATTTAAAAATTTTGAAAGGTTTTATTTATCATTTGAGTTGATGATTGACATTTCCTAAGAGGAAATAGTTGTAAAAATTTTTACGCTTTAAGAGGTAAAAAAAATTAGTAAAATTTCCTAAGAGGAAATCTTTGTAAAAGAAAATTTTTGGGAAATTTTCTTAAATGATAAGATCGGAAGGATGTTACCAAGCACTTTGTAGTTTGTTATTGAGAACAAACGCTGAAAGCTTTGATGAGCACGTGAGAACACTAGGCATAAATTCAGTCTTTTCACAGTTGCAAAATGCGGTTATTGCACAACAGAGAAATCCTGATCTAGGATACGAAGCAGATTCGGAAGATAACTCCTTTGGGAGCAGATTTGAACAATCCGACACAGTGGAGATTGCTCCACAAGGATCTGAATATACTCATTATTGTAATTCAGTTGAAATCCTACAACCTCCTTCTCCTGAAATTATATTGATCAGTGACGACGACGAACAAGTCGCTGACAATTTTGTAATTGCTGAATCACAACAACAAGAGTGAGTTGTTTATGATTGTAAATCAAGCAAGGCTTGATAGTTTGTAAAGTCTTTTTGAAATAAGACTATATAAGAAAGGTTTCTTGTTTTAATAGATTGTAATGGGATCAAATAACAATCTACCAATCCCCGAATTCAGTGGGGATAATTATGAGTACTGGTCCATCAAAATGAGGACATTACTCATAGGAAAAGGACTATGGGATAGTATTGAAGACGGTTACACTGCTCCAACAGATTGGACTACTTTGAGTGCAACCGACAAGAAGATCTTCAAAGATGCACAGAAAAATAACTCTTTTGCCTTATACCATCTTCAAGCGGCATTAGATCCAAGTATCTTTCCTAGAATTGCATCTTACTTAACTGCCAAAGATGCATGGAATGCCTTGAAAGAAGGATTCCAAGGAAGTGATAAAGTGAAGCAAGTCAGGCTTCAGACCTTAAAAAGAGATTTTGAAAATCTCAGAATGAAGGAAAATGAAAGAGTCGGTGACTACTGTGTATGAGTCAAAGCAGTAGTTGATATGATGCAAACTTTAGGTGATGACACAAAAGTTGAAACAATTGTGAAGAAAGTGTTGAGAACACTTCTTCCTAAGTGGAATCACATTGCCATCATAATTGAAGAATCAAAAGACCTTTCTACTCTTACATTTGATAGTTTGATTGGATCATTAACATCACATGAAGAGAGACTTCAAGGAGCACCTTCAACAAGCTATGGAGGTGATGACAAAGCCTTCACTTTGAACGAAGCTGCAAGACGAGGACAAGGAAGAGGCCGAGGCAGAGGACAACAACAAAGAGGCAAAGGCCAAAGCAACTCCTAGAGAGGAGGAAATCAAAACAGAGGTGGAAATCAAAACAGAGGAGCCAATCAGAACCAAAGCGGCAATGCAGGCCATGGAAATCAAGGACGAGGAAGTAACAAGACTAAAACAACTTGTTTCAATTGTGGGAAACAAGGACACTTCGCTCGTGACTGCTGGTCAAAGACTTCAAAAGATCAAAGCAGTCAATATGGCTCATTCTACGGAGAAGAAGAAGGTCCATCAAATATTTTTCTCTCTTATGGACAATCAGATCAAAATCTTAAAGATACATGGATTTTGGATACTGGTTGCTCCAACCACATGAGTGGCAAAGAAAATCTCTTTGCTACATTAGATTCAAATTACAAATCCCATGTTAAGTTAGGGGATAATAAATCTTTGCAAGTTGAAGGCATTGGAGCTATGGAAGTTCCAACAAAAGAAGGCCTTAAAAAGGTGAATGACATATACTATACTCCACAGCTACAACACAATTTGTTAAGTGTTGGCCAAATGATGGAGAAGCATTACAAATTAGTTTTTGATGAAGGAAAATGTACAATCCTTGATAAAAACAATTGTAACAGAGTCATCACAGAAGTACCTATGACAAAGAATAGGTTATTCCCTCTAAAATTTGGTGAGCCGGGGGGAGCTCAACTTGCAAACATTGCTATTACAAATCCAAGTGTATTGTGGCACTTGAGATATGGTCACCTCAATTCCGCTAGCTTGAAAATGTTAACATCACAAGCTATGGTGACAGGACTACCAAAAATTCAAGAACATAAGAAGGTATGCGAAGCATGTGCTTTGGGAAAGCACTCCAGAACGAAGTTTCCAAGAGGCCAAGCGTGGAGAGCAAGCTATCCTCTTCAGCTAGTACATTCGGACATCTGTGGTCCAATGCAAACAAAAAGCCTTGGAAACAATTCTTATTTCCTAACATTCATAGATGATTATTCTAGAATGTGCTGGATCTATTTTCTGAAACACAAAGATGAAGCATTTGATTGCTTCATAGACTTCAGAAATAATGTAGAAAAGCAATGTGACTACTATGTCAAATGTCTTCGCACTGATAGAGGAGGAGAGTACTCCTCAAATGAATTTTTAAATTATTGTAAGCAAAATGGGATAAAAAGGCAGTTCACCATTGCCTATACCCCACAATAGAACGGTGTGGCCGAGAGAAAGAACCGCACCCTTGTTGAAATGGCATGAACGATGCTTCAGACAAAGCATCTAACATACAACTATTGGGCGGATGCAGTGAGAACTAGTGCATATATTCTAAATAGAAGTCCGACTTCTAGTTTAGATGGTATCACTCCTTATGAAGGATGGTACGGTAAGAAACCAAATGTCAAACATTTTCGAGTATTTGGTTCTTTAGCTTATGCACACATTCCTGAGGAGAAGAGAAAGAAGCTTGATCCCAAGAGTCAAGCATGTATTTTTGTAGGGTATTGTGAATCGACCAAAGGGTATAGATTGTACAATCCCAAGACACATAAAATAATTATCTCCAGGGATGTAATTTTTGATGAAGGGGGAGAATGGGGTCATAAAAAATTTGTTGATATAGACTCTAATTCAGAAAGTTCCACATTTGTACAGCCCAAGAAAAGTAGTGGAAGTAGTTCCCCTCCACAAAGTCCACATCAGGAATCTTCATCAAGTACATCAAGTGGTACACCAAGTCCAAGAGGGACTCCTTTGTTGGCACCCCCAAACTCTCCGAAATGATTTCAGAGATCTGTAAGCGCTCCAAGTCCGATGGATATTGATCCAGTTTCTCAAAGGAAAGAGACAAATAGAGGAAAGTGCATACTACGGAGTCATCCATCTTCTCAAATGTTGGATAGGAATTTCCAACAAAGATACACTAGGAGTCAAGCTAGTGAGATGGACGACATTTTGTCAAGACTTGAAAATCTTCAAATGTCAAGAGATGATGAGTCTCATGAACCAAGGGGTGATGTAGTCAATTATGCTTTGTGGGCTGCTGCACAGCTAGAACCATCTAGCTATGAAAAAGCATGTACTTGAAAGTATATGGCAAGATGCCATGGAAGAGGAAATATCCTCAATTAAAAAGAATGATACTTGGGAGCTTGTGAAGCTTCCCAAGGGAAAAAAATGTGTTGGATGTAAATGGGTCTATAAGACCAAATTCAATGCTGATGGAAGCATTGAAAGGCACAAGGCAAGATTAGTAGCTAAGGGTTTTACTCAGAAATATGGAATAGATTATGAGGAAACCTTTGCTCCAATTGCTCGACAAGAAACAATCGAAGCTGTTCTTTCCTTGGCAGCCCATAAAGGATGGAACATTCAACACATGGATGTGAAAAGTGCATTTTTAAATGGATACCTGATAGAAGAGGTGTATGTTCAACAACCTCAAGGTTTCCAAGAACAAGGAAAAGAGAACCTTGTTTATAAATTGAAAAAAGCACTTTATGGCCTCAAGCAAGCACCACGAGCGTGGTACTCATGAATTGATGGCTATTTCAGCGAGTATGGTTTCACAAAAAGCAAGAGTGAACCAACTCTATACTACCTGAAGAATGGAGTAGATATCCTCATAGTTTGTTTATATGTGGATGATCTAATATTTATGGGTAGTAATAATAAAATGAATATGGAGTTCAAAAACTCCATGATGAATCAATTTGAGATGAAGGATCTCGGATTAATGAGATACTTCCTAGGAATGGAAGTACATCAATCAAAGAATGGGATCTTCATATGTCAACAGAAATATGCTCATGACATGATCAAGAAATTTGCTATGCAGCAGTGCAAATCAGTTGCAACACCAACAGGACATGGAATCCAGCTAAGCAAAGATGATGGAGCACCAAAAGTTGACATGACCAATTTCAGAAGCATGGTTGGGAGTTTAATGTTTCTCACCAACACTAGGCCAGATATACAATATGTTGTTTCTCTAGTATCAAGGTTTATGGCATGCCCATCCGAGCTGCATCTTCAAGCAACCAAACGAATTTTACGATATGTAAAAGGTACATTGGATTTTGGAATCCATTACCACAAGTCTAACTCTGTGAAGTTAGTTGGTTATAGTGACAGCGATTGGGGCGAGTAATATAGATGACAGAAAATCTACATCAGGGAACTGTTTTAGTCTAGGTTCAGGACTAATAACTTGGAGTTCCAAGAAGCAATCTGTTGTAGCATTATCATCTACAGAAGCTGAGTATATAGCCATTACCCATGCTAGTACTCAAATCCTCTGGTTGAGGAAAATCCTTGAAGAGATTGGCAAAAAACAAATTGGTCCAACCAAACTGAATTGTGATAATATTAGTGCCATACAGTTGGCATATAATCCGATCCACCACAAAAGGTCAAAACATTTTGATATGAAGTATCACTTCATAAGAGATATGGTGGAACAAGAGATAGTTGAGCTTCAATACTGCAGCACTTTGGATAATCTAGCAGACATCTTCACCAAAGGCATGGCTAAAGCTCAATTTATAAAGCTGAGAGACTGTATAGTCAGTCCTCTCAACTTTAAGGGGGAGAATGTTGGAAAATTACCATTGGTAAAAGGTTAAAAAGAGTATTTTACCTTGGGTAAGTTTACTTACCTTTTACCTTACCTGGACGGCAGTTGGACGGCAGCATCTTTGGGCGGCAAGAGAGTTTTAATTTAATTTCTTCTCCCTTCCCTTATCTTCTCCTATTCCCCCCTTTTCTCTAGTATGGTTATTTTGTGTTTATTTAAATCAATTGTAACCTAATTTCAAGTTAATGCATATTTTACCTTTGCATCGAATAGCTCACCTCTCACAAATCTTGCAAGTTTGCACAGTGCTGAGTTTTGCAATCACTCTTACAACGTAGCACAGTGCCGATTTTTGCAAGAGAACAAGAGGTAATAAAATTTTAGCAAGGTGGTGTGGTACTGAATATTGCTAAAACAATCCTACAAGGTGGCACAATGTTGAGTTTTGTAAGATTTAAAGATTCACAGATAAGAATTGATTATACCTTTGGGGACACCAGTTTCTTTAGGCAATTTGTGGTCTACGAAGGTGATCTTTGGTAAGGGGCATAGCAATCCCAAATGAGGAAAAATCAGTTCCCTAGACTTACCTACAACTTGATGGTTGTTTTGAGCTATGTAATATTTGGTTCCTAAACCATTTCTTGGAGCATTTGTTTGGGTCATTGGGTACCTAGAGACTGATTTGGATTGCACCCTACCTAGCGAATCTAGCTCGTAAACCAGTTGTCTCAGACCTGAGTTATATTTTTAGGGTTTTTTTAGGATTTTGGATGGTTTTTGGATCACCAGTAACATAAAAAATAGTAAAAATTAATTAACTACTTAAATGAGTTAACTAACAAGAATAAATAAAGTGGAGGTCCCACCATGCATGCTAGAATGAACATGATGGAAAATGGACATAATATCTATCAAATATATATATGCTCAAAAGGGGTTACAAGAGGTCCTCCTTTCTATGAATTGGTCTTAGAAGGCTACAAAGAGTTATTTGATAGGGTGAAAGTCCCTTCTCTTTCAGTAAACAAGTCAACAATACCATGAATCGATCTTCCAAAGATCCTCAAATTTAGTGGGCTTACTGCTAGTGTGCCACTGTTGATCAAACCTATCCTCAAGATCTGTATGACCTACAAAAATGGGTTAGTGTGTTTGGGGGCCTATCATGGATCAAGCCCCGTATTTATGAAGATAAAAGATGCTAAATAAAGCAGTAAAATGCATAGTAAACTGTTGGTATTTTTGCATTTTGCCACATTGAGATTTTTTTTTAACATTTTTTATTATAATACGGTAGTATTTATTTTGAATCAGTTTCATATGTTACTTATTGTTTGCCTATGTATTTAGTATTTAGTTTTGAATTTTTTAAGGGAAAAACAAATGTAAAACTTCATTTGGGATTCAAATTTGCTTATCCGAAGCACACTGTAAATTGATGTGTTTATGCCTGTACACTCTGCAAGAACTCTGCAAGAATGAAGAAAGAAGAAAGAAAGATCCAAATGAAAAGCTTTATGGATTAAAAACTTTGAAAGCACCAAAAGGAAAAGAAATATGAAAGTGTGTTTGCCCCAAGGGTGGGGCGAAAACTCTATGCGCCCCTCTTTGGGGCGAGAACGTCTTTGAAAATATGCAAAAAATATAAGTGTAGTCGTCTTTCAAAAATTATTTTGGTGAATGTCATACGAAAGGGTGGCGAAAGCAAGACTTGAAAAAAAGGAAGCATGAAAAATTGAAATCACGTTCAACCTGGTAAAGGGGCAAACATCCCGTTCACCTCTCCCATGGACGAATGCACCTTAAAAATAAAGTAGAATCGTGTTCGCCCCTTCCGTGTGTGAATGCACCTCAAAGTGAAACACGATCACATTTGCCCTGGTCGAGGGGCGAACATCCCGTTCATCCTTCCCATGGGCAATTGCGTTCCCAAAATTGAATCGCATGAATGCATTGGACATTTAAAGAAGAGGTAAAAATTATTGTTGTTGGGAGGTGAACACAATTTTGGGTAGAAAAGGTGAATGTGGTTTCAAATATAAAGTTTCCCAATTATGAATTTTGCCATTGTCAAGTTTTCAAATGCGCTCGAAGCAGGATGTAGCAAGCATTAAAAAATGGTGGCAACAAGTAACTCGAATCATGAATCCCAAGTGAAGAAGGAAGCCATATTAGAAGCGTAGGAGATTTTTCATGATTTTAAAAGTAGGAACGTATTTTCAAGGCATTGAATGTCTATGCACCGATGTCCAGAATGCTGATTTCCTAGGAATGTTCCCTTGAAAAATGGATCGTTGTTCCAGAAAGATGGATTTTCAACATTTCCAAGGAGGAATTTCCTCACTTTTGTTCCTGATTTACGATCATTTTGTTCTTATGTGCATTTAATGAAAGAGGTAAAATCCTCTATAAATACTAATCAAATTTCCATTGTAAAGGAGGTTAGACATTTTGCAAGAAAACTTCATAAGTTCTCTGCATCAATAGAAGAGACTTGGCTTCTGAAATTTGCAAGCATTCTTATGTGTGTGATTTCCTTCTATTTTTAAGCATTTTTGTTTATGCTCATGTTCTTGTTGTTAAGTTTAAAATTCTATTTTTGGATTTAAAATATTGTTGGTGAGTGAGTGAGTTTTGGAATGCGATCTGGAGGTTGTCTCTGCAAAGGTGTGAGTGAAATTTTGCTACCTTCCTCCTATTACATGTTGTTATAAAACTTGGTGGAATTCTTGCTGCTAGTCTACCCCAAATCCTACATTTCGGCCTGTGGCCATATTTCCCATTTCTTTCTGCATTTCCAATTTCTTTCCTGCATCTCTAGTCTTCAACCAGTGTAGGATTTAGTTTGGGAGCCAACCCTCTCTAGATATTGGCACGGAGGACATTCCTTTCCTTCGACATTTCAATGTTGGTCGTATCTAGGGTGCACAAACGCAGTTTTGTTGATTAGGCAGATATTTGACCAATAGTTTTTGGCACGCCCGGTGGGACTTCAAAAGTTCCACTTCCAATGGTATTAAGGTTTGATGTTCACCTTCGTGCTATATAATTAGAACATCTGGTGACTCGATTACACCCAGAAATCTCCAAACGTGAGGACAGTGAAAGTTGTGTCTCATGAATACAAGATCGAAGGCCAAAAATCTAGATCATCGAATTGAGTTCTACGAACTTGATATCCAAAGGCTAGGGGAACATCCTCAATTAGCCACTTTACATCGTACATCTTCATTACCTCATATATCCCATATACCATCTGTCACATCCTCATGACTAGCTAGTGTATTTTCTGCTCCCGCAAGCCCAGGTAGTACTACCACTAGCCTTCCTCAACCTCCACCTCACACGACCACTAGTGTTCCTCAAGATCCACCTCATATACCAGTCCACATGGCTCAGAATCCACCACCACATGCAGTTCCAAGCATGGAATAGCTCAGGGGCTTTGAACTTACAAGCACAAAATCTAGTGCCTCAAGCAGCTTTGAAGGCTTTGCCAACCTATGATGGTACTGGTAAAATAGCCTATGAGCATATTCAAGATGTAGCTTCTTTGGCTACGATCCATGGAATAATGGATGAAGACATGATGATAAAGGTGTTGGTATTGTCGTTAAGGGAGAAATTGTTGTACTAGTACCGATCACTGCAACCTGGCACTATTACTTCATGGGATCACTTGGCGGAGTTGTTGATTAAAAATTTTCATGAACAAGCCAACCCATACTCCTTGTTGCATTAGTTTACAATGATTCAAAGGCATCCGCAAGAGGAGATAGTTGACTTCAATGTCAGGTTCACATGAAGCTGGCAAAGAGTTCTTGATGGTTTACGGCCCACGCATGAACAAGCCGCATTCTACTACCTCAGAGCATTTAGCACTAAAATTGGTATGGCCATGCGGTAAGCCAATGTGACTACATTCCTAGACCTATACACATAGGCACAGAAGGCTAAATCTAACTTAATTATCGTAGGTAGGCTTCCCCCTAAAAATGACTATGCCCATTCTTCCTGATCTCCCATAGTATTTGTATTCAAGTGCATTTTTGCAGCCCATGCCTTCCATGTACCCAGTTCCCTCATGGAGTTCAAGCCCACCTCATATCGCTCCGATCCCTATCCCACAACATTTAGCTCCAAGTTTTCCATAGTTGCCCACTCAATCAGTACCCCAGCTATCAGCATCTATTCCTTTTCCAACATTGCCAATGCCTCTGATCCCGTTACCATTACCCACACCGCAAGCACCTCTACCTTTGCTAGCACCGACCACATCTTCTAATCCTGATCCTCTTATGACATTATTGCAAGAAGTGAAATCTAATAACTCAACCTTAAGGACGATATCAAATGAGCTTATAGCGGTGAGAAAGAAGCAATCTGAGGCTGAATTTTGATCGAGGAGATTTCAAACTCCACCAATTACTCGAGAGTAAGCATCTGCCGATAGAGACCCTAAGAAGAGCACAACAGTGCTAGAAAACGAGGAGACTAGTGCAACAAAAAAGGCATATTGGTGTTCAACATGCAATGATCCTCATGGAGAAGAAACCTGCATGGTGCATATGAATTATGTGCAAACGCTAGCAAAGAGTTCGGTCGACGGACAAGTCAATATGATCAGGGAAGTTGATCACAATTTTATGATGCCATATTTGGAGCAAGTTTTGGTTCTTACAAGATATAGGAAAAAGCTAGTAACTGTAGATCCAACTGAGCTCAAACCTTTGAAGGTGCCTGTAGAGCCAAAGGTGCAAGATGAAAAATGGCAACCTCTAGCGAAAGCTCCTGGTGTAAGGACTAAGGAGCAGGATTCTATCAAGTTGAAATATTTACTTCCTAAGCAAGCTCAAGAAAAGACACAAACTAAGGCATCAACTTCGCAACCCGCAGTAGCTGCTCAAACACAAAATGAAACAAAAGAGCAGGCCAAGGAGTGACTCAAGTACCCATCATTGACAAAGAGACAAATAGTAGAAGCTACTCAACAGTATCGAGACAAGTACGAATGGGCTATAGAAGAGAAGGCTTTGACCATCTCAAATTATAATATTGTGGAATAAATGAAGAAGATACCTGCAAAAGTAAGCTTGTATGATGCACTACATTTGTTAGGACAAGTTGACCTATTGCAAGAGTCCTTAAAGACTGCTAAAGACCAAAAGAAAAATTCTTCTCAATCAGTCTTGGTGCAAGCGCTACCAACTTTGATAATGAAAAAAATAGACCGTCCCCATTTTATTTGTCACTCAAAATGGAGGGATGGATCGTACACAATTGTATGATTGATTTTGGTGCTACAACTACTATCATGCCAAAGGTAGTATGTGAAGTGATGGGGATGGAATATACAAGAAGTAGCCCAAGAGTGTTGTAGTTGGATGGGACTCCAGTCAAGACGGTGGGAGTAATCAAGGATATTCCCATTGTCCTTCATAATATGCCTCAAATCACGGTAATCTAGGAAGTGGTAGTGGTTGACCTGGAGCCATACTTTAGCATGTGCCTCTCAAGGGAGTTCACGACTAAGTTTGGGGGATATCTTTCCTTAGACTACTCACATTTGGAGATACCATTCAAAGGAAAGAGGATTCACATTCACAATGAAAAGCCATCACCTTTTCACATTGAAAATTTGGAAGAGGAAGAAGAAGCTCCAGGTGCAGTTAACATGATGACTGAAGAGCTAGAAGAGGTTGACTTGATGGAAGAAGCATTGGGTGAACTTCACCTTGAAGATGAGTTTTCCCTCATAGATTTTAATGCAATGATCGGAATAGATATTGGTTGTTATACAATAACCAAGCCCGAGCAAACTAAAGAAGAAGTCCCTGATTCCTAGGATTCTGACATGGATCAGTTATGGAAGTTGTATTTTTATGGTGCTAGATGTAAGAATGGCATAGGAGTTGGTGTTGTTTTGATCTCTCCTAAGGGGTTACAAAAGACTTATTCTTATAGATTGACTTGGAGTTGCACAAATAATGCAGCTGAATATGAAGCATTGTGCCTTGGATTGAAGAAGGCTAAAAAGTTGGGCATCAAATAGTTGCAAATTTTTGGTGACTCCGAGCTTATTGTTAATCAAACCACGAATAAGTGTGTATCAAAGTAGCATTACCTGAAAGCCTATTGTAATAGAGTGTGGGATCTATTTGAATCCTTCACAACTTTGAACATTCAGGTGATTTCCTAGGAGCAGAACAAACATGCAAATATTCTAGCCTCTCTTGGTGCGAATTATTCTCCCATGGAGCAAGTAGTCAAAAATCCCAAGACTATCAGGGTGATCTATAGACCTTCAGTCCCAGATAAGAATCTTTATTGGCAAGTATTTGACAATGATGAACAAATAGTCAATTTTTTGCTTAGAGAAGCTGCTAGCATAGATGATAGAGTGCTTGCTGAAGAAGAGAAAGAAGGAATGATCCAATTGAAGAATAATCATATTCCCAGAGGTTTGATTTCACTGGAGAGTTTGTTTGATCAGAATGACAGGTTTGAAAAGCATAGGATCAAAGTGGATGCAAAGGAGTATAAGGAATTATAGCTAGAACCTGAAAAGATCATTAAAATTGGAACTGATTGTGTCCCTGAGGAGTTGGAAGATATTAAGAACTTGTGCTATGAGTACCCCAACATCGTGGCATGGAGCTATCAATATTTAAAGGGATATGACAAGAACGTGATCCAACATACCATTGAGCTGCAGGAGGGGGTGAAACCTTTTCGGCAAAAGCAGTGCCCTGTCAATCCCAAAATTAAAGTGCTCATGAAGGCAGAATTATTGAATATGTTGGAGGCAAAGATAATTTATCCAATCAAGCACTCAACATGGGTGGTGAACCTGGTCCCAGTATGGAAGAAGAACGGAGACATTCGATTGTGTGTTGATTTTCACAACCTGAACCAGGAATCATTAAAATATCATTACCCTCTATCATAGATTGATCAAATCCTTCATGTGGTAGCCGATGCATAGATATTCTCATTGCTAGATGGTTTCTCTGGATATAATCAAATATGGGTGAAATATGAAGACCAACATAAAACAACATTCACCACCAAGTGGGGCACCTTCGCCTACCAACGGATGCCATTTGGACTCTCAAATACTGGTGCTACTTTTTAGAGGGCCATGGACATCACTTTTAGTGAGTTATTAAATAGAATTATTGTAATATATCTTGATGATATGACTATGTTTTCACATCGCAGAGAAGACCACGTAGCTCATTTGAGGCAGGTGTTCGAGAAGTGTCGTGAATTTAAGATTTCTATTAATCCGAAGAAGTCAATATTTGTTGTTAAAGAAGGAAAATTATTGGGTCATGTGATCTCACAAGAAGGATTGGTAATTGATCCTGCAAGAGTTGAAGCCCTGATGAAGTTACCATTGCTTGCTAACAAGAAGGACCTGCAATATTTCTTTGGTCAAATAAATTTCATTCGCAAGTTTATTGCTGACTTTGCTCAAGTTGTGAAGCCCATGATGGAGCTCTTGAAGAAGAATATTGAGTTTAAGTGGATAGAATCTAGGAGATGAGCTTTTCAAGAAATCAAAGAAAGGATCACACAAGCTCCAGTTTTAATTAATCTTGACTATTCAAAAGATTTCATTCTCTATGCAATGGGTGAGCAAGAGAGCTATGTTGTAGTATTGACACAGAAGCAAGAGGATGGAGAAGAGAAGTTGATTACCTTCTTGAGCCAAGTTATTGCACCACATCAAGGAGAAGTATAACTTTATTGAGAAACAAGTGTATGTAGTAATGAAATCGTTGAAGAAGTTCCGACACTTTGTTTCTCAAAGTAAAACTATGGTTTATGTTATACATCCTGATGTTCGAAACTTCATACTCCAAGGAGAACTAGGTGATAAAAGGGTAGGTTGGGTCTCAAAGATTCAATAATATGATGTAGAGATCCGACCAACAAAGCTAGTTCATGGGCGAGCTTTATGCCAGGAGTTAGCTAAAAGTGTCGCCTCTGAATCATTGGATGTAGTGCATGAAGGAGACATTGGTGAAACCATTTGCGTAAATCATACTGTGAGCAATCAAGACTGGATAGAAGAATTGGTTGATTATTTTACTTTAGGAAGATACCCAACTCGCCTTGATGCTTCACAACATCGAAGGTTTAGGCTGCAAGTCCTCAAATATGTTTTGTTGCCTAACGGACTGTTTCACAAGAACATTGATGGAGTTCTTCTCAAGTGTGTGAAGGAGTCCAAGAAGGAGAAAATATTAGAGGAATTTCATTATGGGCTATCTGGTGGTCACTATGCAGGAAGGCCCATGGCCTTAAAAATTATTCGAGCAGGCTATTTTTGGCCCACTCTGTTCGTAGATGCTCATAAAGTAAGTCAGCATTATGATAGCTGTCAGTGATACGTTGGCAGAATAAGAAAAGGAGCATTGTCCCTACGCCAAATTCAAGTGGAAGCACCTTTTTAGCAGTGGGGTCTTGACTTCATCAGTCATTGATCCTCATTCCTCCATAGAGCATAAGTATATCTTGACAGCAACTGACTATTTTACTAGATGGGCAGAGGCTATTCCCGCTAAGAAGGTAGATCAAGCAACTGTTATCTCTTTTCTAGAAGGGATCATTACTCATTTTGGCATCCTGGATTCAATTGTGACTGATAATGGAACTCCATTCATTGGTGCCAAAATCATAGAGTTTGCTAGAAAATATGGCATATATCTCAAGACATCATCCAATTATTACCCACAAGGGAATGGGTTGGCCGAATCTACCAATAAAAATTTACTACGAATTTTAAAAAGGATGATGGGCAGTAATAAAAGAAGTTGGCACTTGTTGTTGAACCAGGCACTTTGGGCGGATCGTATCTCAATGAAGAAATCTATCAAAACTTCTCTGTATACCTTGGTTTATGGGAAAGAAGCCATTCTCCCCACTCATATTGAGCTTCCGGTTCTCCAAACATTGCAGCTTTTTCAATATGAATATGAAGAATATGATCCTATGAGTGCTAGGTTGGCACAATTGTTGCAGTTAGAAGAGGATAGGGAGCAGTCTTATCAAGTGTTTTCCGAGCACACAAAAGGAATGCAGAAGTGGTTCGGGAAGAAAACAATTGAACGCAATTTTCAGGTGGGAGATCTAGTTCTAAAATGGAATGAGAAGAAGGCTAAGCCAGGAAAACACCATAAGTTTGATGCTATCTAGGAAGGTCCTTTTCAAATTTCTGTAGTAAATTCAACAAATGCTTATCACCTTCATGATATGGAGGGTTATGATCTTCCTATCCCGGTAAATGGTCTTCATTTGAAGGCCTATATTCAGTGACAAGGTTCTGAGGAGGTACCATTTTGTACATATGTAAATATTCTTTTCAATAGGTCATTTGTTTTTAATTGTTGATGCTATTTTTATATCTAAAAAAAATGAAAGGAAAAGGATAAAAAAAAAGGGGAGTAGAAGAAAAATAAACAAGATACATTCTCTCTCGAAGTATTATAACAAAGCAGGTGTTTTAGGTATTTTTTCCCCAGAAGAAAAATGCATAATCATGTCCCTTTCGGAGCGAACGACAACAAGACACAATATTCTTAAAATCGCGTTCACCCCAAAGGGGGGCGACACCATTGTTCGCCCCAAAGCTGAGGCGAACGCATTGATGGTTTAGATATGGGTGAAGATAAATGTAGGTTTGATAGCGTGTTCACCCTAGGTGATGGGCGTAATAGTCGTTCACCCTGGTTTTGGGTGAACGCATTGGGAGTAGCGATGAGGGTTTGCTTTTTAAATATATGTATATAACAAAAAAAAGGAGAAAAGAGGGGCAGTTCATGCACTTTGTTTTTTAAGAAGCTTTATTATTTTAATGAGCTCTTTTGAAAAAAAAAAATAAAAATAAAAAAAGGAGCAAAAAAAGAAAAAGACGTTGTTTTTAAAAAAGCAATTTTGTTTTTTTTTCCTAAATATGGGCGAACGCGTTGAAGAGGAGAAATTTATTAAAGGGGTTTTCGTTGTAGAACTTCCAAGCAGAATTGAAGTCACCCTGAGAAGATGAAGAGGAAACTAGTTGCTCTGATTTTTGAAGATGTCATCAAAAGAGAAAAATTAGTGTGCGTCCACAAAGCGATTTTGCCGAAGGAAAGGGGGCAAGCACATTTCTTTTTGGGAGCACGTTGCAAAGACAATCACGCCCTTGGCTACGTGGCAGCTATCAGAGAACATGAATGTGGGTAAAGAGGTAGTGTGAATGCATTTAATTTAAAATGTGTGCCCTATAGAATATTTATGTTCCCGAGGAGCAAAATATATTTATCATTGGTTGTTAAGCGGTTGATTTATTTTTTCCAAGCAAGCTTTGGGTGCTAGGGCACAATTTACAACAAAATTACATGGTGAAAATGGTACTCTTTTTTAGGAATATTTGGTAGCGAATCAAAGGAAAAACCATTGGAACATTGGGAATGGTGTCGGGCTAGCGGATCAATACCCACATTCTCCCGAAAGTGCTCAAGGTTAATTTGGCATTTATTGCGATAGTTGAGGAGAATCTCTATATAAAGGATGAGGTAAAAAGGCTCATAGTTTATTTTTCTTTTAAATTTTTATTACCATGTATTTTTGAACTGTAGCTGCAGAAGTGTCCCAAAGAGTGTTCAGAATATTTTTCAAAAATAAGAGGTAATGGGGAAGTGCAAGCAAAGAGCCTAAGGAAGTTACAGAGGCTACAGAGGCCAAGAAGTCAAAATCTAGATCTAAGAAGGCTCAAAAAAATGACTACGTCGACTTGGATCCATACGAAGACACAATGGCAGAGATTGGCGACTGCCTCATCACCCACAAAGGTATGGAAAGGTTGCGGTAAGATGTTGAGTCAGTAGTAAGCCAAGGAGTGACATCAAATAGCTGGATGACAGTGCCCTATCATTTGTAGCTATTCTGGTACTTGTGTCCATCGATGCATCCATACCCTGAGCTTGTACGGCTCATTGCTCAATTTTATGACCCATTCACTAGAGCTATATGGAATTCCCGAAGGGAAATTCTTTTCACCATCACCCCAAATGAGGTTTGGGAGGTGTTTTCTTGTGGATTGAAGCCCCCTTCTTATGTGGTTAATAAGAAATTACATACTGATGAACAGGAAGATAGATATGTCTCCACGGTGACAATGCACCAATTTATGGAGACTCAGCTGATTAAAGAGCCACCAATGGGGCAACTTCCCAATTTTCCAAAGTCGCTTTCATATTTCAAGAGCTTAGACATATATTCGATGTTGGCATGGGTCATCGGTTTGCCTTTATATGATACTATGCATAAATGGCAAGTGGTATTAGCACTCTTCATTTTTAATTTTGTTTTTCTTTTTCTAGCTTCAGTGGCACTTTCCTTTTATTACAGTGATGCAAGTAGATGAGAAGAATGAACCCCTGCCGGTGTATATGTGGACTTCCATTTTGTCAAGGAGGGAGTCATTTTATAGTTTTAATAGTTGGTTTTTGGGCCCAACGATAGAATTAATTTGTGGCACATGTGAAAGGGTGTCGTGAGAATTAAGAGATGCAGTGGTTGCACAGGAAAAGGGGGATATTTTTCTGCTTACCCAGGGCATGGTTGTAAGAATTTTTGGTTTTACGGGTAAGCCATTTTTGTTGCCCTATTTTTCTACAAAGCATATTTTTGCCATGGAAGTAGTGTGCTAGTCCGATTATGTAAATGATGTGTATGGAGCTAGGCGTGGAAAGAAAACAACATGCAACATGTCATTTAAATTTGGTAGTATAGAAGTGAGCCAAGTTGGATAGAATCAGCTCCTAACTATAGCATTGCAAGATTTGGGCCTGATAGAGCTATCGCAGAACTAGAGATATGACCCTTTGGGTAAATTTTTAGCTATCGTAAAGGCAAAATATTTTCATTGTTGTCCTCGACCAGATATTCAAAAGAATAGAAATAACTTTGATGGGCCGGACATGAATTGGCATATTGAAAAAATGATGATGCTTCCACCTTGGCACGATTATTATGAGCAAGAGGCAGAGTATAATCCAGCCAAGTATAAAACCCAAATCCCTCCACCGGGTTTATTCAGTCAAGTAAAATAAAGTGCACCCGACTGGACCGAGGAGAAGATCATGAATTGGTGGATAATGCAGGTTCACCGAGGGAAGCCGACTACTCCTTATGGGTTGAAGTTGGATGAACAGTTTTCAGATAATTATGATGAGTATGTCGACTCATATCAACCTGTCGCTTTCACCAATATTTTATCGCAAAGCTTCCAACACTCTGACAGTGGTGAGGGTGAAACTGAAGGAGCACATTCAATGGTTGAGGAGGAGATTCCAAAGGAGGAAGAGCAACAATATGTATTTAAATGATGATCTCAGTGGATAAAATGGAAAGTAGAAGAGGCACCTGCATCAAAAAACCAATATGCATCAAAAACTCCATCGCTTCCCAAGGTGATGAAAAGACCAAGGACTAGCACGGTAACTACTTCTATCGCTAATGTTGCAGTTGCTATAGTTTCTACGATTTTGGCTATTTTAGTTGTAGTTTTTAATCCCTCACCAGTAGAAGTGCTCTCGACTAAGGTTGCACAAGTATTTTTGATGGTCCAAGAGTAGGTGGAGGGTCATCAGTTGGAGAGCTCCCAAGCAGAGGTCGTAGAGGGCAAAGAGCATGTGAATATTAGGGAGAGGGTGGAAGCACAGGAAGAGGAAGTAATTTTACAACTACCCCTGTCACCACATCACACGATGCCCACACTCGAAGGTACATCTTTTGTCCCTCCTTCTTCTTCCCCAGAGCATGTAGTGACTTTTGTTTCACTTCCACCATCTTCTATCTTCGTTTCACCATCATTCGATATGCCTTCCATCTCTATATCAATTCCATCTTCTTCCATTCCCAAAGTCACTATTTCTCCTTCCTCTATTCCCATTTCTTCAACCTCCATTTCTTTTAGTTCATATGCATCAGGGCCAAATCCCTTTTCATGCCCTTCCCCTTCCATTGCTGCCACCACCATCATTGAGGTTGTAAGTACACAAGCTCCTCCCAGAGTAAGCGTAATTGCAGCTAAACCCGGTTCATCCATTTATACTATCATTTCATTTCCCCCTCTCCTCTTCATCTCATCCACTTCCATTGAGTCTAGCCGATCAGATGTTTTGGTCCCATTCACCCCATTTTTGGAGTTGCAAATAGTGCCCGATGTTCAAGTGGCCCAAAAACAACCCGACATGGAGAAAATTAATTGGGCACACTTGAGTTCTTCATAGTGGTTAAATAGCATGAGGTGCAAAGAAGCATTGGCACCAGCTCGACCGATTAAAAAAGTTGCTTTTGATCCTGTGGCCATGGAAGCTCACACAATGAAACTCACTCCCTTGGTTCAAAAGCCGCAAGGGGAAATGTTGCCAAGTGACTACATCTCTGAGACTATCATAGAAGATCTTACCAGGATAAATCCGACAGAGAATATGGGCAATATATAGGTTGATATGAGCTCAGTATACTTGCATGGCGAGTATTATAAGGAGAAGTATTTTGAAAATGAAAATAAAATTATTGAGCTTGAAATTGCCCTAGAAAAAAGTAGAGCGCAAGAGGAAAAGACCGCCACTAAAAATGAATACTTGCACCAACAGGTTGGAGTGCACCTAAAGGAATGAGATATCACTAGGATAGAAATGCATAAGCTTCAGAAACATCTTGAGGATATCAAGAATCAATTAGTAGAGAAGGTTGCATAGGCTGCTGGTTTTTCACCAAAAAGCGTCAAGGAGGCCCATCTTCGCTTAGCTCAGAACTGCGAGAAGTTGGTTGCTCAAGTAGTTTAGGTGTTGCACTATTTATGGGAGGTACATATATAGATTCAGCTAGGGTAGAAGTTGATTGATAATATTGAGGAATGGTTCAATCCGTATATGGAGATGGTCATGAAGATCCAGGCCTTAACTAATGCCAACTTGCATATTCGCCCTCTAAGCAAAATGGATCATGCTTGGTCAAAGGCCAAGGTCACACTGCATAGTTATTTCCAAAGAATGGACCTGGTAAGAGAAGGACAGACAATTCTCAACACCATCGAGCATGAGCATACCATTTCCATGTCTCACTTTGAGACTATTGTTGAGTTGGGATTTCTAGACTTTACGGATGAGTGGGGTGAACCCTTACCACTAGAGAAACTGGAGGTACTCTGGAAGAAGTTCGTGGAAGATACCTCTGAGATCGATGCATGGGAGGAGCCTCTCATAGAAGCATAGGTGTTGCCCCTGATGCAAAAATATACGCGCTTAGAGCTATCATTGTATGAGTTGGCTCAACGAGCGAAGCACCTCAGCTTGATGGATGTTCAAAATATTTGTTTTGTTTATGAGTCACTCAGTGTCCCATGCATGTTCACTACTCATGCTTGGAAGGAGGCAGTCACAACTTACGAAGTAATTTCTAAAACTATCAAGGATCAGGAGGAGCAGGTATTAGTAGAGCGCACAGCAGTAGAAAAAGCAGTGTAAGAAGCTAAGTGAGTTGAAGTGCTTAAATTGGCAGCCAAAGTGGAAGAATAGGAAAAGGTTGAAGAATAAGTTTTTTTAAGGGTAGTTGTGATGAACGTGCTAGCCAAGGTGGATGGAAATAAGACTCCATGACATCCCAAAGGATAAAGGCTTGGGATCGCTTGCATCCATGCGAGTTGGATACCCCGTGAGTCACCAAAAATGTTGGTATTTTTACATTTTGCCACATTGGGATTTTTGTTGGAGCATTTTTTATTGTAATACGGTAGTATTTATTTTGAATCAGTTTCATATGTTACTTTTTGTTTGCATATGTATTTAGTATTCAATGTTGAATGTTTTAAGGGAAAAATAAATGTAAAACTTCATTTGGAATTTGAATTTGCTTATCCAAAACACACTGTAAATTGATGTTTTTATGTCTGTACACTCTGTAAGAACTCTACAAGAATGAAGAAAGAAAGATCCATATCAAAATATTTATGGATTAAAAAATTCAAAAGCACCAAAAGAAAAATAAATATGAAAGCATGTTCGCCCCAAGGGTGGGGTGAAAAACTCTGTGCACCTCTCTTTGGGGTAAACATATTTGAAAATATGCAAAAAATATAAGTGTAGTCACCTTTCAAAAATTGTTTTGAAGAACGTAATACGAAAGGGTGGTGAAAGCAATACTTGGAAAAAAGGAAGCAAAAAAAATTAAAATCGCGTTCACCCTCGGTCGAGGGGCGAACATCCCGTTCGCCCCTCCCATGGATGAACGCACCCTAAAAGTAAATTTGATTCGTGTTCGCCCATTTCGTGTGTGAACGTGCCTCAAAGTGAAACATGATCACGTTCGCCCTAGTAGAGGGGTGAACATCCCATTCACCCTTCCCATGGGCAAACGCGTTCCCAAAACTGAATCATGTGAACACGCTGGACATTTAAAGAAGGGGCAAAAATTATTGTTACTGGGATGTGAATGTCGTTTTAGGTAGAAAATGCGAATACGGTTTCAAAGATAAAGTTGCCCAATTATGAATTTCACCATAGTCAAGTTTTCAAAGGTGCTCAGAGTAGGATGTAGCAATTATTAAAATATGGTGGCAACAATTAACTCAAATCGTGAATCCCAAGTGAAGAAGGAAGCCATATTAGAAGCACAAGATATTTTTCATGATTTCCAAAGTAGGAGCATATTTTCAAGGTATTGAATGTCTGTGCACCGACGTCCAGAATGTTGATTTCCTAGGAATCTTCCCTTGAAAATTGGATTGTTATTCCAGAAAGATGGATTTTCAACATTTCCAAGGAGGAATTTCCTCATTTTTGTTCCTAATTCACGATCATTTTGTTCTTATGTGCATTTAATGAAAGAGGTGAAATCCTCTATAAATACTAATCAAATTTCCATTGTAAAGGAGGTTAGACAATTTTACTTGAAAATTGCATAAGTTCTATGTATCAATAGAAGAGACTTGGCTTCTGAAATTGGTAAGCATTCTTATGTGTGTGATTTCCTTCTGTTTTATAAGCATTTATGCTTATGCTCATGTTCCTAATGTTAAGTTTAAATTTTATTTTTGGATTTAAAACATTGCTGGTGAGTGAGTGAGTTTTGGAATGCAATCTGGAGGTTGTCTCTGCAAAGGTGTGAGTGAAATTCTATTGCCTTCCTCCTGTTACATGTTATTATAAAACTTGGTGGAATTATTGCTGCTAGTCTACCCCAAATCCTACATTTTGGCATGTGGCCATATTTCCCATTTTTTTTCGCATTTTCCAATTTCTTTCCTACATCTCTAGTCTTCAACTAGTGTAGGATTTAGTTTGGGATCCAACCATATCTAGAGATTGGCATGGAGGATATTCCTTTATTCTAGCCTTTCAATGTTAGTTGTATCTATGGCGCACAAACATAGTTTTGTTAATTAGGCAGATATTTGACCAATATAAACGTTATTATAAATGACTATAAATGTTGAAATATAGTAAAGGTTACCTATCAGGATAGTTTTGTGGCTTGTTGTTACCTAAAATTGGACTCTAGCTAGAGTCGCACCCTAGGGTGCGATCATTTTCGGTACCTAGCGACTCTGACTGTGACTATATTTTTCTAATTTTTATAGAAGATAGTATTGTCCTATGGTTGTAGTAGCTCCTGATCGATACTTGATATGCTCTTATACCAGTTGAAACCTATCAAAACAATATATAAGAGGGTACAAAAGGGATGATTATCATGGTGATTTGATGGATGATTGATGGGTGGAGGTCTGATGTAATTTTGGTAGAGTTTTATTATGTGAAATGAGGTGGATGGATTTTAGAAGAAAATGACTACTATTTATAGACCATTGGAGAGGCTAGGGGGGTAAGGTTTCCCTATGAAGTGTCCCTCATGAGGTGTCTCTCATGAGGTATCCATGGGTTAAATGCCAACTGTGGTGATGTTAAGGATGATATGGAAGGTGCCTCACTCTCTCACATGCCTTGAAAAGGGATCTTTTAAATATCAAAGTGCACACATGTATGAGAGAAGGTTAATGTTAACCTTGATTAAGCTAGCCCTAGGTTGGACCAAGATCAATGGGGTGAGGTGGAGGGTGACTCACCCTTCCCATGCCTTAAATATTAAGTATATTTAAATATCTATTACTACCATGGGTGTACACATGTGTGAGGAAAAAGTTATTTTTAACCTTAATTAGGCTTAATTAAACATATAATTAGCCCCTTAAGTGTACTTTAGTGATAAAGTAACTTTTGCCCAAGGTAAAGGTTTACCTCGATAAAGCTTTTGATTGTGGTCATATGAGGACCATGGTTAAACATAGGAAAGGGCTTAAGTGGCTCAAGGAGCTTAGGAATATCCCTTTAAATAACTACAATGTGTTTTGAGGCTAATTAATGTAATTTTATGGTTTTTGCAATTTAATCAAGCATGGATATAGGACAAGCGACCATGTGCGACTTTTAGGTGTCTACACCTTGCAAATTTAAAGCTTCCTCTAGACATCTAGGATTTTTTTAAATTTTTAACTAATTCTTGACAATCTATCTTATGTTGATATACCTATGCTATGGTCACAAGGATGTTTAGGACCTCCTAATATTCCTCCATTACAAATAGCTACCCTTTTATGTGCTTAATGGCTTTGTCAACTTTTTTTAGGATTTCTTAAATGAAGGAGGTCAATCAAAAGTATTCATAAGCATTCTCCATATCCTTCTTAATTTGGTTTCAAATTATCGTAACCCTCTACATTTCTTGAGTTAACTTTAGGTCTATGGTTATCTCTTTAGATATTGAGACTTTAAACTCTACAATCTATTCATATTTATTTTTTAAACTCTCTTAGATAAAATTTTGCTTCTCTATTAGCTATCGCATGAGTTTCTCAAATTTGACAAGTTGGTTTTCAAGGTCCTTGAATTGATTCTTTAGATTAACCTTTTTAGGTACTTCCTTCTTCAATCCATCATTCTCTTACTATAGTTGATTTCCTCTAGCTCCCTAATTTTTACTTGAGTTACTTTATCCTCAACTTCCATTTGGCTACATTTTATTGTCACGCCAAGTGTGATCTAGTAAGCCAATTGGACCATTTGGTATGGGTCCCTTTTATATAGATCTAGGTAGGACACCCTAGAAATTAAGTTAGCAGGAGTTAATGCTACCTTGGTGAGATAAAAAAAATTTACCTTGAAAAAGTACACTTTGTCCCCTTTCTCAATAGTTGTGAATGGAAAATGTTATAGGCCTTAGAGGTATTTTTATTGAGTCATTTGTGTTATTTCTTCCATATCTTCTCAATGGTAGGGATATCTAATGCCTTGAATATGTGAGTTTTATTGGTCTTGTATGCATATCTTAGCTTGGGTCCTTTAGTCACACCCATTAATAGGAGAGCTCCTATAGACTTAGCTCCTTAGTGAGGGAGTGGGTATTTTGTCACCTATAGGAGAAGTTATTATGCTTGAGATGGCCTATGAATGGAGGTAGATGGTTTAGTGAGAGGGGAAATTCATGTGGTGACAATGAGAAGTGGAGTAGAAGAGGTGAGGTGGGATGTAAAACTATTTACACCAAAGTGGTGGAGTAGGGTGACACGGTGCATGGGACTAATGTATGTGATGCAATGGCTTAGATGAACAAAGATAGAAATGATGAGATGTATTTCATTCTTACCATTACCATACTTATTGAATATGATGTATCTCTTAGGGAACTATGATGCAGGGTACCTCTAGAAGAAATAGGTGTTGTACTAATGAACAACAAGAGAAATACAACAAAAGAATAGGAAGGGAAAGAAGCAAGAATAGAGGTAGAAGAAGAGACATAGAGAAAGGGGAGCAAAAATAAAATAAGAATAAGAAAGGACAGAGAGAGGGTAAATTAGTGGAAGGTGATGAAGGTAGAAGTGGATGCATTTTTGGCCAATGGACTAGACATTCCCAACTCATAATGGGAACTTCCTTAAGGAAAATTCACCTCCTTAAGCTAGGTTTTTTCCTTTTTTGTTGTTGTTCTATTGCCATGACCACCCCCCAATACATAGACCGATATTTCTCAAATCCTTTATACCCCCTTATTTTCATCTATTTGACTATTGAAGTGACCACCACAAAAGTTATCAATGTAGTCAAAATGATCATTAGTGGCTTCACTTGCTTCATGGGATTTTGCTTATGGGGATAGAGTTTCTTGTTATTAATGTCATTATGGTAATGGTCTTGGCATTTTTTAAGCCTTTGGAGTATCTTCTATCCTAGATGGAAAAATATTTAGCATCAAAAGGACCATCTCTTACGGACTTGGCAATTGTATTTATTTTATACCTCATATTTTTCCATACAAGGATAAATCAATCAAAATACCCAAGCTTCTATAGTGCTCCCAACTATTGATAATTTATCTTAATGTTAGGGTTGAATTTATCCTTCTAATTTGTGTAAAATTTGTGACACTCTAGGGGGGTATCATACTATATTTTAATTTCATCTTCATATTCTTGATTTCTTTCTAGAGTGGCAAGGGTTGTCTCTTCATCTAGGTTGACCAATTGTTGTATGCTATGCCTTTTCTCATGTGCAAAAATGTATCTATATTTTTATCCTTAAGGGTATTCTCAAATATTCCATTTGGATCATAGGACCAATGGTCTCTAAGCTATTTAAGAACCATCTCTATGTCTTGTCTTTGCTACCAATAGGAACCCACACAAATTAAGAGTGATGTTCATAATTTGCTAATTGAGTGCATAGAAGGTGGGTTTTTCTACCTCTTGAAATACTTCAAGTCCATGAAGTCAAGATTCCATACATATTCTAGGTTGAACATGTAGTTTGGTAGGCAAATAAAAGGGTATGGATGAGATGCCATAGAGGCAAATGAAAGACTTACCCCTCCCTAAGTAGAAATATCTTTTCATCCAATTTTCCTCTATTAGTAGTTATCATTCCTCATCAATTAGTCTTGGCATTTTCCCCCTAATTTTATTTTTAATGACCTCATACACCTATTCATATAAGCAATAGAGGGTCTTTCCTACTTCTCAGCAAGGTGTATTTCTGCACTTCATAATGCTTAAATATTATTCATCTTCTCCTATCTTGTGTAGTTGGAGGGTGGAACACCAACTTCTTTTGGTAAAGGATCAACCAGATCACATAAGAGGTATATTTAAACTTCCTCTCGTCTTTAAACTCTAATTTTATTATTCATTTGATCATAAATGTATTTGGTATAGTCAATCATTTGGGAGTGCCCTAGGTAGGTTGGGATGGCTATAGCAGGGCTATGTGCTTCTCATAAATCTATTGTTTCCCCATCTCCCCTGATATTGTAGCTATACCTAACATAACCATCTATATGTTCTTTTTTAACTAACTCGGCTCCAGTGGGATGCCAAAGTTGGTTGGTAGGTTGGGATTTTCTAGGTAAGGGATTATGAATTTTTTCCAATAGACATTAGATTTCTTATAATAAAAGTATTTCTAGATTTTAGGACTATAAGAGATACACATGATTGGGTTATTAGTGACCTTTAGCATATTCTTTATTATAGACACCCGATTTTGTGTACTTCAATCCACCATAACCCTGATTTGCTAGCCTTCTAATTGACCAAATTGAATCCACCTTCCTCATACCCAAATTTGGAACATTTATTGCTCCAAAAGTAGTAGCATCTTTCGAGCATCATTTTTATAGAAAATATTCATAAAGTTTTACAAAAAAAACATTAGAATGATATCAAAAAGAGCTTTCCAAAAAGTACATATATGCCTATACTTCTATAACAATCAAGGCATCTAACTATAAAAAAATAATATTTGGCAGTGCTAGTGGTGCAAATACCAGCATAAATGCTACCTAGGCAACACAAATGCAACGAGTACAAATATCAATTAGGTAGCACAAATTTAAAATTTGATTGTTTGATCCTTTCCCACCAAAATTTGATCTCCAACGGTTTTCTAGCATTTATGCTTGTTGCTTTGTGTTATAGTACAAATGTAGGTAGTGCAAACACTTTGGTACAAGTGGAATCTTAAAGGCGTACCTCTCAGACACGCTCCCAATCCTTGGCATTATTATGTTTGCTCATACTTCCTTCATGCCTAATTTTATTTGAATATTTGAATTTCTATAAACTTCCCTCATAAAATCTCCTTTTCAATTCTATAAATAAGCCCCTTGGGAAGGGTATTTTCTTGAACAATCTCTGCTACTAATATTTTATTGCTATTTTTCTTGAGCTCTCATTAAAAATACTCTTCCATTTTATTCTAGGACCATAGTTGTAGTCATTTATTTTGCATCACCATAGGCATTATAGTTAGCATAGTAAAGCAAGCAAAAAGGGTTCATCAATCAGCTTCTTTAGTAGACATTAAGGAACCCATTGGATAGTAGTTGTAAGGAGGCACCCTACAAGGCTTGGGTTGTATTACTCTCTTGTTATTTGCTTTTGGGTTTCCTTTTTCTCACATTTTAATGTATCTCTGCATTGTGTCATTTTGAGCTAATTGTGGGTTTTTAAATTCTTTAGCTTAAGGTTTCTAGCAATCTTCTATGTTTAGGGTGTATTCCATTATATTTTATTGTTACATTACTTAGCATTACATTATTAACATAGTTTCTAATTTATGATCATTTTCTGCATTTATTGGTCAAATATCGACATCTTTGTCCTCTACATAGTACCTCTTTACTATCTTTACATGTACCTTTCATTTAACTGCATTTCATTTGTAGAATTTGCTATAAAATCATTTGTGTTGCCTAACTATAGTTAAGTAGTGCATTTGCTTTATCTGCAGAGCATTTGTGCTATAGTGCATTTTCTCAAGTGGCACAAATATCATTTATAGTTTTTATTCTCACCTCCCTATAACTTTTCATTTGAATTTCTATTTGATATATCTTTCTATGTTCTTATAATATGTTAGGATCCTCGATCCTAACTTATAAATTTATAATGAAAATAATGGAGGATATTAGATAAAATGAATCATGGTTTTAAAAAATATCAGGATTTTAAAAAATAACAGTTATACTCAGGGCATCGTTCCTACAAAACAAAAATACAACTAAAAAAAAAGAAAAACTTTGAAAGAATAATTGTCTTTGGGACTATGTGGACTAGGTCCATATATTACTGACTCAAGATAAAATCAGAATTAGTTGGGCTCTCCCCCATGCCTTATCTAGACTTAATCATATATGCTTCAAACACATGGTACAGATGCAGGCGGTGGCCATTGACTGTTAAAGTAATGTTGTCGTCAATTGTTCTGATCCTCACAGCCCCAATTTTGATGACTTTAGTCACTTCATATAGCCCCATACAACGTTGCATGAGCTTGTCTTTCATTTTTTGGAACTAGAAATCACATGGTAATGCTCGTTCTCCCACTTTAAGCTACTTTGGCCTGGTGTGGCAGTCATGCCACTTGACCCTTTGTTTCTGAATAATCTTTGTTTTCTATAGAGAATCAAGGTGGTATTCATCTAGCTGATTAAGCTACTAAATTTATTATTTTTCTGCATCATCTAGGTTTATATTTAATTCTATAGGCATCATGGTATTTTTTCCATAAACTAATTGAAATGGTGTAAACCCAATTGTAGTCTTCCAGGTTGTCCTGTAGGCCCACACTACTTATGGTAATCTAGTGGCCTAGTCCTTTCTGTGTTGATGCACTATCTTTGTCAAAATATTTTCCAACTCTCGGTTGGTCACTTCAACTTGCCCATTTTCCTATGGATGGTAGGGGGTGGTTTTGTTATGCCTAATTTTGTATTGTTACATGAGCTCTTGGATCATCCTTGAAGTAAACTAAGGTCCTTGATCAGTGTGATATCTCTTGGAACTCCAAATATTGTAAAAATGGATGAATACAAGAAATATGCTACAGTTTTCTTCTTTGAATCATGCAAGACCTGCACTTTAACCCACTTAGTCACATAGTCAATACAAACTAGGATATGCCTCTTACCTCCAGACTGTAGATTAATATGTCCTAGGAATTCCATCCCTCATTTATCAAATGTCTCAATGTGAACATGTGGTTGGAGTGGCATCTCATCTCTGAGAATAGGTATGCCCATCCTCTGACATTGATCACACTGGCTCACATGCTTGGTTGCATCTTTGAATAGTGAAGACCAGTAATAACCATCTTGCAACACTTTATATGTAGTCCTTTTCTTGCAAAATGGCCACCACAAGGTTCATCATGGCAAGCCTTTAGTATTTTAGTTATTTCATTCCCAGAAACACATCTTCTTATAAGTTGATTAGGTCCTATTTTAAACAGGCAGCCATCAATCCATGAGAAATCTACACTTTTCTCAATTAAAGTCTATTTTTCCTTAGATAAAAGTGTAGGAGATACTTTACCAGTGGCTAAATAATTATCCATATCTGCGTACCAGGGTATCTAATCGTTTAAAGCAAATAAATGCTCATCTAAAAATTGGTCTTCTGTAGCTGCATAGTCTGGAGGTGTCAATCTGGACAGGAAATCAACTACCACATTGTCCTTTTTTGTCTTATCCACTATGGTCACATCAAATTCTTGCAATAGCAATAGCCATATGATAATTCTGCCACTAATCCCAGGTTTGTTTTTCAAGTATCTGATCGCTGAGTGGTCAGTGTGTACAAAAACTTGATAACATGTAATATAAGAGCATGTATTACTGCAATAAACTCCTTCTCTGTGATAGTATAGTTGAATTCAACACCTGTGAGGTTTTTACTAATATAATAGATGGCATAAAAATCATCACCATATTTTTGTACCAGTACTAATCCTATTGCATTTTTAGATGCATCAACATATATGTGAAAAGGTATGGTCCAATTTAGACCTCTCAACACTGGATTAGTAATTAGTTTTTCCTTTAAGGTTTTGAATGTTTTTTAACATTCTTTAGTCCAGATAAACTTTGTATCCTGAGTTAATAATTTTGTAAGAGGTTTAGCAGTTTTTCTAAAGTCTCATATAAACCTCCTATAGTAATTGGATGATCCTAGGAAACTACAGATGTCTTTCTATGTTTTTGGAGTAGGCAAGGTTTGGATGACTTCTATTTTTTCCTATCTACTTTAATCCCATCTGCAGAAACATGATATCCTAAAACTATCCCCTCTTGCATCAGCATATAATATTTTTCATTTCTCAGGGACATATTAGTTTCCTTACACCGTTTAAGTGTCTTTTCTAGATTTTCTATGGCAATTTCAAAATTTTCTCTGTATACAGTGAAACCATCCATGTATACCTCCACAGTCTCTCCAATCATGTCAAAAAAATGCTAATAATTTCCCTCTAGAAATCGGCAGATGCATTGCATAAACCAAATGGTAAAACTCTGTAAGCAAATGTCCCCCATATAAAATTGAAGTGGTTTTGTCTTGATCCTCTTCTCGTATCTTAATTTGATTGTATCCATTCAACCCATTCATGAAGGAAAAGTATTTCTTGCTTGCTAAGGTATCTGGAAAGTGGTATTTCTTAATTGTCTTGTTGAGCAACCTATAATCAACATAAATTCTCCACTTTTCATTTTTCTTGGTCACCACCACTAATGGTGATACCCACTCACTATCTAAGATGGGGTATATGAATCCAACTGTGAGGAGTTTTTGTAACTCTATTTTGATAAATTTTTTCATAGCTGGGTTCATTCTCCTCTGTGGTTATCTTACTAGTTTAACATGGTCTTCTCGATATATTCTATGAGTACATGTCTCATGAGCTATTCCTTTCATGTTAGAATACTCCTAAGCAAAGGCAACTTGGTGTTTTTCCAGTGTTTTTTTGAGTTTGGTTTCAACTTTCAATTGGCTATCTATGTTCAGCATTCTACCAGGTGCAACTTCTATTTGCTGAATATGGTGGTATTTTTCTCCCACTAATGGAAACTTAAGAGGAGGACAGGATGGTTCTCCCTAAAAAAAGTGATATATCAACCTATCCTCATTGCTTTCATCTTCCAACTCATCAAGTGCTATGATAGGTTGGATCATGGATAGATCACCAATATTTTGACTTTAATTCTCAGGTTCTCCCAAAAAATCTACAGAATGTGCTTGTGGATGTATGATTAACTTCTTTATATTCTGACCATATGAAATACCTATCTCTACAACTTATGTAAGCATCAGCTATTATCATCCAAGGTCTACCTAAGATTAGAGGGTATCCACCTAGTCCAGACTTAGATTGTAGCACTAGGAAATATTTTGGATACTCCCATGCATCCACTATAATAGTGATATCTTCTAGCATTCCCTTAGGGAGTTCTATAGACCTATCTACTAACTGCAACATAGTTTTAGTGGGCTTCAAATTAGTCAATTTTAGTTTTTGCATGCTCTCCTAGGGCATGACATTGATGGCAGCCCCCAAATCTACCAGTGTATTGGGTAAAACACAACCCTCTATTTTTATAGTTAACATAGGGCTTCCTTGATCTAAATTTTTCTAGCTATAGGTATTTCCTAACATCAAGTCAACTAACTGACCTACTCTTTATATTAAAAAATATCTAACTGAACCCTAATTTATTTAAAATAAATCCTCACATTTAAATTTTAGAATTCAATTAGCTTTTGACACCTATCTGTAAATTTGGTGGCATGTGGCTGCTACTTTATTCAAGTATCACTCAAATTCTCTTCCTTATGTTGTTTGGTAACCATTTTATCATTAAATATTTTCTTAGTAGTTATTTATCTCTAGTGAGAAGTTATAGTGGGTTCCATGTAACATCTTGACATCCCTATGCATGTCTTGATATTATTGAGTGTTTCAAAGTAATGAATATACCCCTATACCCTATATAACTAATAATTATTCACTACAATAAATTAGTACATATTGTTTAGCAAGGAATTCTAACAAAGATCCTAATTATGGAGAGAACAAGGGTTACAACAACTTTTTTCTATCAAGAAGTTATAAATTATCTTGAGCAAGTGACAACAACAATTTTTTTGGGACAAGGGTTAGAGAATTTTTTGGATCAAGCAGTAGTGGATTATCTAGAGCAAGTGATGGAAACATATTTTTTGAAAAAGGCTTACAATATACTTTTTTGGATTAAGAGGCAGTGACGATTTCTCTAGAGCAAGTGATGACAACATTTTTTTTGGATCAAGAAGTGGTGGCAAATTCTCTAGAGTAGATTTTTAGGACCAATCAATGGTTTTAGTTTTTTTGGATTAGTTAAAAAATGATAGTTCTAGTGAAACAACTAGCACAAGAACAAGTGGGATCTGAGCAGAGGAGCAAAATTTTAGTGTGATCTAAGTGGGATCTATATTATGAGATGATTTATATTTTTTATAAATATTATCAAAGGAGGGAGAGGGGGTGGCCCCTAGGAACACCCAATTTTGAACTTTAAAGAGGTGGTTGTGGGATCTTAGCCTTGATAGATTTGGTAAAGCATATGATTCCTTGAAGACAATTTGGGTTGGTGTGGTAGGTTCAACATCAATGGGTGGTGTCAAAAAAGTGAACGATTACCTTCATCGCAAGGGAGAGTGACCTTGAATTTAGGTACACCCTAAAGTGGTAGAAAATGAGGTAATTTTGAGGGATGGACAATGTAATACTAGAAAACTGAAAGTAAGTATGACATTGATATTTTTGTAAATATTTTTTTTGAGTTATTTTTGATAAGGAGGAGGATCAAAATAAAATTTTTGAGGGAAGCCCTTATTTCATGGGCCAAGCGAGGCTATACATGAAACTATGGCATGCACGATTCGATTTGATAAAGGAACTACCTTTAGTTGTCCCAATGTAGACGAAAATTCATTGTTTACCTTTGGAGCTTTGGAAGGAGGACATTTTTAGAGATTGGTAAGGCCATAGGGACCTTTGTTTTGGTATATAATATTACAAAGAGAAGGAATTTTACTAATTATACTAGGATTTGTGTGAATATGGATATATCTAGTCCTCTTATGGAGTCTATTGACATCCAAATTGAGGAGGTGGTATGGGTTTAGTCTCTTGACTATGAGGTGATCCCCTTCAAGTGTAGATATTTTCATGTTTATGGTCATATTGCAAGGGATTACCCCAAGAATACTAATATGAAGTATAAATAGGATCCCCATCAAGTGAAACTTATGGAAGTTGGGGGAGGATGGTTTTCGTGCAGTTATAAACAAAAAATTGAAGGTTGGTGGCTAGAAGGGTAAGGAGCATTTGGAAGTTCCTTTTAAAAATTAGTTTGATATATTGGAATTTGGGTCTAGTGAGGTGGATTTGGATGTTGTAGGGGGAGGTGACTTCACCTTTCATGATTAGGTTGTTCAAGATTATTTGGTATCACTCCCTTCTAATAGGGGTGAGGCCCTGACAAATATGTGAAATCCAAAAAAAATTGGAACGTAGAAGGAGGAGGTTGGACCTTTGGACGTGTTGATTCTAGTGAAGGGTAAGGATGTAGTTGAGGATGATACAAATAGGAAGAAAAAATCTATCAATATTGAGAGGGATGGGAGGAAAGGAATGAGAAGTAATCCCTTAAGGATTACATAAAATACCTCAAGGAATCATTGAGGAGGGAAACAACATGCAATTGGAAGAAATTATGAAAAGGATAGGCGAGATAAGGAAGGGGAACATTTGTGGAAACAAGGATTATACGAACTATTGATTTGCATTTCAACTATTTCTCCAAATGAAAGTTGTGTGCCCACCTCTAGGTTGTGTGATCCACTATGGTGGAGCACAAAAAATTGGTTAGGGGTGCATAGCCTGTGTGCCCCAGTGATTCTCAAGCACCCCACTCCCTTGGGGCACATAAAATTTAAGTGGGTGCACAAGTCAGGAGCTGCATGCTCCTCTCCCTAATGGAGCATGGATGAGTATTAAATCTAGCACACTCCATGTGTGCACCCTATCTGCCTACATCCCACCCCATACATCCTAAATCCACCACATGTCCCATCCACTGCCCTCAACTGTAATTCCTCCTCCACTGGTGCATTGGTCAATAAAGTAACAGTTGACGTGGTGCACCCGATCAACCAGAGAGCTTCATCAAATGAAAAAGTGCATGAGGCCCACCTAGAGAATTAATTACATGTGCTTTATAATGGATGTGGTAGACCTATTTTACACCATTACTACATGCAAATATTGCTCATCGACGAGGTTGAGCGTAGAGCAAAGAAAGTAGAGAATTTTGCAATCTCACTTATTATTCCCATGGCATCCACCAGTTCGACTGCTCCAGAAGCATCCATTGTTAGGGAGAGAATTGGTAAAATTATAGGGGCACAACCCATTGTAAAAAATACAGGGAGGGCATAGGACCCTAAGGCCCTCATGAGTTTATAAGATACAAATAGAGATATCACAGAAGAGTAGCATAAGGAGGTAGAGGGGGTAAAAATGTATGCATTTGACCCCACTAAGGAGGATAACTGTGCCACCTAATGCTTCTAAGAAGCCTCTACATGTAGGCATATAGATAAATCACCTTGCCTACCCTGGTCTGCAATAAGTGGAACACAAACCTGGGCCATTTTACATGCCCAAGGGTGTATCACTCCTCAAATTTACTATCATGGCTTGCAATCGCCTACGACTCCAGAAGTCGAGCAATTAGGGACTACAAGGGTAAGGCATTGGCTCGAGTGTCGATCAATAGAATTGGTTAGGTCTTTGGATTAGCCATTGCATCTAGAGTGGTGGGCTTTCATACACTAGCCCTCCAGGACAATTATATGTTAAACACTACATTCTCCCAAACTCTGCTAAAAAAAGGAAGGAATAGGTCATCCAATTTCCCTATCAAGAAGTTACTACTTTGGCCATGGGTGCAGGATTATACCAATATGATTAATCTGACATTGGGGGTTGAGGACCTAGAGCCGATTATGAAGGAGGTGATGTTTTTAATCCTCCAGTGCAACAGGACTGACAAGACTCCTCTCTACCGGTGGGAGGATATAATTAGTGATAATTTGGATCAGGAGTTGTAGCAGTTACAAGAGGCCATATTGGCCGATAAATAGGAGATGCCTCCATTCTCCTATTATTCTTTCTTCATTAATTTATTTGTAGCGCAATTGGATAAATATTTGGTGACCCAACTGGGAGGAGTGACTACGCCAACTGTACAAGACCAATTATTGTGCATCCAGGAGGGATGCTCCAGTTACAAAACCTTCTTTGAGAAGGTCCTCCCTGTAGTCCACTTCAGATTATGTGGATATTTTCCAGATAGAATAGGGGCAAGAGTAAGGAACTTTCTGCACTAAGAAAAAATGGGGGATTACTTCTACGTAGATGATTTTTCCTACATTAGAATATACGGGTTGAAGATGCCCCGAAAGCACTCCTAATGCACTGCCCAACTTCCATCACCATTTTGGAGATCACTCGATAGATGGCCAAAAAATTCAAGATCATATACCTAAGAAATAAAGGACCAGTGAAGTGGCTACCCATTCCCTACTCAATGGGCCCCTACACATATCTCGACCACTTTTCCATGCTACAGGTTATCTAGAACATGGATATGTATTGTTTCCTAGAAGTCACTTGGAGAGCCTACGATCCAGATGGCCATCATAAGAAGAATTTTATTGGCAAGCTCGCTCTTCTGCATGTCATACACACTAAGGATGATTTTGAAGATAAAATGCATAAGACCCTCAAAAATAATCAAACTTTGGACCTTGTATGGAGAATGGTCAACTGGCCTTACAACAAATTGGAGGTCGTTGGTGATTATAGTACCCATCTAAGGTTACACCGAGGGTTGTTAGTTGATAAGGTGATCCCACTGGTCCCAACAGCCCCTCCAAAATAATTTTAGGACCCCACCTATAAAATTGTCCAACAAGACTCTGACATTTTTGAGGTCATGATGAAAATTGTAGACAAGGCACAATAGGAGTAGGCCAAACTCCCTTCCTCTTTCATTCCCCTCGTTGCCACCTCAAAAGGGAAGGAGTTGGCTATTGGCCCATCTCAAAATGGTGCCACATCATCTGCATTAACTTTAATATACCCAGAATAGCGGGGTAATTTTGTATAAATCCAACGTTCTTTGTATTCTGCCACCTTAGTGGTCAACCAAGAAGAACGTCAGGTTCCCCCCAAAGTAATTAAGAGGATAACTAAATTTTAGGGGTTATAAAATATACTTAGGGACTATGAGGTGCATGATAAAAGTCCTACGCATTCCCCTACCCACAAGAGAGCAAGGACTAAGTCTTCAGCCCAGGGAATTGAAAGTCTCACGATGGCAAGGGTCAGTGACACTTGCCAATTCATGGCTGATGAGGAGGACCAAATTTAGGACATGGAGGAACAAAGGTCTCCAAGTAAAGGGTTAGTTAGAACTAGGAGAACTAATGTATAGGAGGCAGTCAACGTGTCTACCGCCACCTTCAAAATCCCACTACCACCCAGCATGAAATAGGTCACCCTCGACACAAGTAAAGGTGTCATCAAAGCAGTAGCTGCACCCATTGATATGATGAAGTCACAGCTGGACTCCCAAGCATAGGTGGCAGAGGTGATAGAAAAATAATTATAATAATGGATGGTAAGGGCTATCAAAGTGGTATAGTTGCAGCTCAAGTCCAAGCAGCTTCAAAGCAAAGTTGACAAATTAAACATGCCTACTCCATAGGGCAACGTTCAGCTTGGATCGATTGATGAATTGAAATAGGAGATGAAAGATAAGATTCAAGATAAAATGAGGGATTTAGAGTTCACCCTCATGGATATTTATGCCACTCGACATGTTGTTTGCCTCATACAGAACCACCTGCAACAAGGTGAGCAAAGGGTGAATGTTGTACTCCCCATCTACCAAATATTTTAAAAAGACTATGTACCAATTTCTGTAATGATAGCCACCTTGTTTGATGATTCCTTCTACTTCTTTGTAGAGGAATATATCAAGGTTTTTACGTTTTTATAGAATAAGCAAATTTAGCTCGAGTGGAGACAATAGGTGGCAAAGGCCTAGAAAGAGGCCAATGAAGAGTTGGCAGACTGCAACCTCACGATTGAGGATTTTGGGTGGGCTCCCAATATTAAAAACTTTGTTTTCCAAAAGATTCAAGAGTTTGATTTAAACTCTAGTGATAAATTTTTAAAGCACTTCACGGCCTTAGTAGAGATGGTGGACCACCTATGTGTTTTCACTCAAAATAATGTGCAATGGGTAAGGGATTAGGTGAACAAGACCACGTAGGATTTGAACCTACTACTGTTCTCACTAACATTTCATGATGAGGCATGGTAATTTATTGACCAGGCCATTTAGAACTTGAGAATAGGAGTGGGACCCATATAATTCAAAACACATGTACCTGGGAGTTCACAGCCACCAGCATAGGGTAGTACAGGAGAAGATACATAGCCACCACCTACGTGAGAAAAGAGCATGGGCTACGTGTCCATTTTTTATTGCATCTCATTTTTTAGTATGACATGATTCGTCCAGCTGGAGTAAGCGGTTACAATAGTCAGGCGAGCCTGCTCTATAAGAAAGAGGATACTGCAACTAGAGATTTTTATCAAACCTCTGAGAGAGAAAAGCCCAAGTATAGCTTCATCTACTATTTTATTTGTATTCTCCCTATGTTAGTTTGTTTGCCTTCCTTAACACCCTTTCTCTTGTCATTCACCAGGGATTGCTTGAGGTGTGATGTTCGCTGTGATTATTTTTTATGGAACACATTGGAGTTGAGAGCTCTTACGTCACTGCAATCAGGATGGAGAGAAGATACCCCTTGTTCTAAATATTCAAATTGGGGGTTTATTGTAATGCAATGGCATATAAGGATCAAGCACTCTGCTGATATTTCTTATGTAAACATCTTTTATATTAATGAAAATCTCAACTCTTCCCTTGGCATATTTTGTGTGAATGTTTTGTGTTAGCTTATTCATGTATTACTATAATCATAATCTATGAATAACGCCTTCTATTTCTAGTTTAATCATTTTTATTATATTGCATCATTTGAATGGATTAAATGAATGAGTTCTACTTTCCTCCATATTTTTTGACGTCATTTAAAACTTGCTACTACTACCCAATGGACATGGCACCGGTCTGGTCTTAATAGGCTTCATTATTGACAGGTTTGGTCACTAAAATACCAAGGTAACATAAAAGAACATTTTGTCTGGCTTAGTGGGTCTTTGCATCATACAAATCCATTAGAATAACCCATCGTTTGGGGTTTCCTTATCCAATATAGTCTACCTAGAGTTGTCCAAGGTAATCTATTTCAATGTTAAAGAGGTGGATCAGCCAGAATCCATAGTTTTGATTGTGAATTTATTTTAGAGTCTCCCGTGACGTGACAAATATTCCAAAGGTAAATGGGAAAACTCCACAACACTTCTATTCCTCAAATTGTTTAATTTTATTCTTTGAATTTAAAACTTGATCTAATCCTTGCCATCCCTCTATTTCTTTGATTTTAAACCCCCAAACTCCTTCAATCTGACCCTTATCTTGTTCTGATTCCATTTGAGTGGATGGGGTATCCTCTACCATTTCAGCATCATCTACTAATATTTCTTCTTTGACTTCCAAATTATTGTATGCATTCTCTATGCTAATCGTAATCACATTATATTGTTGTCTTAGTATCTAGATTTATATGATTTTCAATCATATTTATTTTCTTCTTATGGTTACCTTCTTCATAATCATTTTATTTTTCTTAATTGAAACTATTCTCTTTTTTGTTAGTGTTATTTCCAAAACCACTCGAATTTTGTTTCTCATTATGTTATTCATATGCTTGCTGGTTTAGATGTGTGCATTTACTTGCATACTCCATTGTCTTATTAGGATTTTTTTGTTCTTTCTTGTACTGTATAGAACATCCATTACTAATTTGAATTTTTGCCTCTTCATTTACCTCCTTATTTTATAAACTTGACCATATTCAATACAATAATATCCTTTCATTCACTTTTCACTTGTGATTACATTTCTTGCAAATTAATTACCAAACCCTTATGCAAGTGTTGGTTTATATACCAACAACACAAGAAGGGGTTTTATAACACCATGGGCACAAAACCATAGGCTGACATTATATTAACCCAAAAACATCCATATGGATCTAAAAATAGATTAAACCCCCCAAAATATTTCCTAGGGGCTAACGCCCTTGGACCCCCACTCGGGGCCCGACCTAGCCCCGAACCTCAATGAGGAAATTTTTAATAGAGTTTAAAGTCCTTTCAAAGTTAAACCCTCCTAAATAATATGGAAAATATTCAACATAATTCCAGAATTCTCCCACTTGTTGAATACTTTACATAGGGTCTAATAACTACCATTGTCAACTATTATGAGCAACCATACCCATATATCTTGTACACCAAGAAAATTTATGAATAGGCACAACCTTTGTTAATGAATCAACAATATTCTTTTTTTATCAACTTTCTCCAATATCACCCGATTCTCTTCAACCATCTCTATCACAAAATGGTACTTGATATCAATATGTTTTGACCAATCATGAAAACCATGATTGTTTGCTAAAAATATTGCACTATGACTATCACTATTTTTTTCACAACCTTCTACTTAATACCAATTGTTAAGCACAACCTTTGTAGCCACACTGCTTCTTTACAGGCATGAGTAGCTACAATGTACTCTACTTTTGTAGTGGACAAAGCAACAACTGATTGTTTTTTACTCATCCAACTTACTACCCCTCCAAATAGCCTAAACACATAAGCACTCATGGATCTTCTCTTGTCAAGATATCTAGCCCAGTCAGCATCCACAAACCCTTGTAGATTTACAATATTATTATCTCTAGATTTTCCTTCATAATAGATAGTATAATATATAGTTCCATGCAAGTATCTAAAGATCCTCTTCACATCAGTCCAATGTTTCTTTTCTGAATTGGACATAAATCTGCTAACTACTCCCACTACATGTGCAATATCAGGTCTAGTACATATCATTGCATACATCAGACTACCCACAACACTAGCATAAGGAACATGATGCATTTCTTCAATTTCCTCATCTATTTTAGGATATTGTTCAACAAATAACTTTTGACCAACTAGATATGGAGTACATATTGGTTTACAATCATGCATCCTAAACCTCTATAGTATCAAATCAACATATTTTCTTTGATTTAACCATAACTTTCTATTTGCATGATCCATTATTATTTCCATACCCAAAATAAATTTTGCAACACCCAAATCCTTCATGTCAAATTTAGAAGATAACTAAGATTTTAGTAACTTTATCATTTCCTTATTGTTACCAATTAACAACATGTCATCCACATACAATACAATGATAACAAAATTTTCACCTTCCTTTTTGAAATATACACATGGATCTACTTTGCTTTTTCCAATCCCAAGTGTCAAAACAAACTTGTCAAATTTTGGGTTCCACATCCTTGGAGACTACTTCAACCCACAAAGAGACTTCTTTAGATTGCATACCAAGTCCTCCTTACCTTTTACCCTAAAGCATTCTAGTTTTGAAATATATGTCTTTATCAAGTTCACCATGTAGAAAAGGTGTATTTACATCCATCTGTTCCATTTCAAAATCAAAAGCAACAAAAATATCCAAAAAAACTCTAATTGTTCTTAGTTTATCCACATGAGAAAAAATCTCACCAAATTCAATTCCCTCAACTTGATAAAATCCTTTTTCTACCAGGTGAGCTTTGTACTTCTTCAACTTTTCTTCTACATTGTACTTCTTCTTGAATAACCACTTACAACCAACAGGTTTTCTACCAAGGGGTAATTTCACCAATTCCCATGTCTTATTTTTATTGAGGGACTTCATTTCTTCTTCCATATCTCTTTTCCAATACTTATTCTCACTTGAATTAAGTGCATCCTTTACAATCTTGGGTTCTTCATCAGTAATTGATAAATAAAATGCAAAACAAAAATTTAAAGGGCTATACCTATCTAGGAGTCTTCTCATCCGATCTGATCTCCTCAAAATTAGATTTCTAGGTTCTTCATATTCATATTCCTTATCTTCTTCCTCTGAATAGTCCTCTTTAGAACATCTCTATAATTCATATTCTTCTATAGAACCAGGTTCTTTCATAGGTTCTTCCTCTTGTTCCAATTTTACCTGAACTATTTTTGGTTCTTTACTTGGTTGCATTTCCTATTTTGGAACCCATTTTATTTCTCTAAAGATCATATTATAGCTATAAGTAATATTCTATGTTTTTGGATTCCATAATTTATATTCTTTCACACCAATACTATAACCCAAAAATATGCATTCCTCATATTTATAGTCTATCTTAGTCCTTTTCTCTTTTGGGACATACATATAAGCTTCACAACCAAAAACCCTTATATGATTGAGAGAGGGTTTCTTACTAGTACACACTTCCTATGAAGTTTTATCCACAAAAATAGATGTAGGAAATCTATTAATGAGGTAAAAAGCAGTTAACATGGCTTATGCCCAGAATTTATCTTCTAACCCTGCACTACTTAGCAAGCTTCTAGCCTTATCCATCAATGTCATGTTCATCCATTCTGCAACTCCATTCTATTGTGGAGTATATGGATTTTTTCTATGCCTTTCTATTCCATAGTCCTTGCAAAACTACTCAAATTCATTAGAGAAATACTCACCACCATTATCACTTCTCAAAACCTTTATCTTTTTCTCTATTTGATTTTTTACAAGAGCCTTGAACTCTTTAAATTTATTAAAAACATCATATTTGTACCATAAATTGTATATCTAGGTCTTTCTTAAGAAATCATCTATAAATGTAACAAAATAGATGGATTTATCTAATGATGGTACTTTTGTAGGTCGAAACACATCACTGTGAACTAGATGCAAAATTCCTTCAGATCTTGTAGCACTATCGAAAACCTAACTTTGGTTTGCTTTCCAAAAACACAATGCTCACAAAAATCAAACTTTAATGAGCAATCAAAAATTCCTTCAACCATACCTTTCATTTTCAATGTTAGAAGGCCTTTCTAACCAATGTTCCCCATGTGTTGATGCCACAACATTGTGCTCGCTATAGGAATACTTGGAGATTCTTCTACCATATTAATTTCCTTTACAACTAAAGAGTTATTACAATCAATACTTACAGTGCTAGCCTCAAGTTTGAACAAAGTTCCTATACGAACTTCCCTTGCCAACACTAAGCATCCATAAACCATCTTGCAACCATCCTTATTAAATTTCATAGTCACACCTACATCATTCATCTTACTAATGGATATCATATTCCTTGCCAAACCTAGAATATGCAACACACCAGGAAGGGTTTTAACTCTTCGATATTTTAAACTCAATTTGGTTGTTCCTCAACCTATTATTTTATGTGTTGAATTATCTCCCAAGAAGACTTCACCTTCATTTATATTTTCATATTCACAAAACCACTCCCTATGAGGAATCATATGAAAAGAAGCACCTAAGTCAATCAATAATGAGACATGGTGTTCACTTGAGCATTTTGTAGCTATGAATAAGTTCCTTGAATATTCATTTGTGGTCTTCATTTTTGTAGATGTTCCTTCTTTTTTTTGTAGATAAGATACTATAGAATTAATACCATGTTTTACAGGTTGACCCAAAACCTTTTACAAAAATTAGCCCAAGGCTGTTGATAAACATGTCCTTACTAAGGATCCTATATATGTGAAATCTACATGCCACCAAAGCCATTACATCCGATAAGGCACATAGCTTGTTATCAAAAAGAAACTTCTCATACAACATTTTGGGTATACCCCAAGAAAACACACCTACATCATAATTACAAAAAAATAAACAGACACAGATCCCTTCTTTGAAATAGTGGAGAAACAAAAATCTATAGACACACATATCAGAGTACTGAAAAAAACTCCCACAAGCTCTGTATTGACAGTTACTCTAAATAATTCTTTGGTAATTACTTTCTTTCGTATATCACATGCTTTGGGACCACATCCCATCTTGGTCAATCAGCCCTAGAGAAGTGAACCTACTGGCTAGATTTATGGCGGTGGCTATCTGGTGGTCCACGTGCTCTGGTTCGAAGTCTTATATTGTCGTTTCTTTCCTACCCTGTGATTATCAACCAACCTCAAATTACTAAGACGACTAGGATCCATTGTATCTGACATGTGACTATCCCCATTAGTCTTTGTGGTATTTCCAAGAAGCATCCACCAAGAATGATAGCTCGGATAATTTTTATTGTGAGTCCATTTCAAAAACGAGATGGGAATACTCATAGCCTTCGAACTTATTGTTCCTTACCTATTGGTAAATTTGACTATAATTCTTGACATTCTTGTTGAATAAGCTCCTCTACTTCACTTGGGACACCATGTTTCCATTTGAAAATTCTATCATCATCGACACCCAAATTGGCCAGCTTATCAGCAACTTTGTTAGCTTCTCAAAAGACATGTTGGGCTTTTATGTCCTGTCTTCCCTGGAAAAGGATCCTAGCCTCTTCAAAAATTGTTTTAATCCTCTAAGGAGGTGTTTTCAAATTATTGAGGAGATTTATAACATGCATAGAGTCTCCTTCTATGATCAAATTGCCTTCTAAGTCTTGATTCATTTGAAGGCCTCTCCACATAGCTCTAGATTTAGCTTCGTTGTTCATCCTTGTTCCCAAATATTCAAAAAATGCAAGCATCATATTCCCATTATGATCTCGCACAATACTGCCAGTGCTTGCTCTGCCAATATTTTCCTTAGCCACTCCATCAAAATTAAGCTTAAACCAACCTGTAGGAGGTGGGGACCACTTAACATTAACTCTGGGGTTGACTACCCTAGGCACAGACTCATCTAACAAGGTTAAGCTTAAATATTGAGCAATTGTGGTCTCCTGTAGATGAGTTTTATGACTATCAAAAGGGATAATATTCACATTCTTGTTGGCAAAGGATAGGATCCTAGCAATGATAGTTTGATGATCATGGATAGACTCATTAAAGACTATTGTTCCTTTCTAACCACACCTGCAAAAGATAGTGATTGAGACAAATTTCCCACATGTATCTAAGTCTTTGGCTTGAAAAGGGGCAAGGCCATTGGATGAAAAAATCAAGTACATTTTTGTAGATGTTCCTTCATCATCCTTTTTATATCTGCAATCTCTTTTATAATGCATTGTTTTACCACACTTCTAGCATTTCCTTTTGTTAGGAACAACAGATTATCCTATAGATTTTATTCTCCTTTCTCTTGATTTCTTTTTGCTTCTATATTGAGAATGACCTATCACAACCAAGGCATTCTTCTAATGATAATCCTTAGAATATTTTTATCTCATTTCCTCGAATAGCAATGTTCTTACTATATCCTCTACTTTTAATGTAGAAGTAGTATTGGAGATAGCCATAACTAGGTTATCCTAGGAGTCAGGTAATGAGCAAAGTAAAGTAATACACTTTTTCTCTTCATTTTTTTATATCCATAGAGTTTAATTGACTTACCACAGTGTTAAAATAATTCAGATGTTCAATCATAGAGTCACCATAATTCATCCAAAGATAATAATTCTTTCAAAGAAAGAGTTTATTTACCAATGACTTTATCTGATACAATGCTTCCAACTATATTGTGGCATCTGTCGATACGTTCAACAGTACTGAATTAGATAAGCTTAATCTAATAGAGCTCCTTACCTTCCTATCGATCTTTAGCCATTCCTCATCTATCATTCCTATTGGTTTTACTCTTGAGACTATGACCCACTAATCTTTATCCACCAATAGATATTCCATATTAAATTTTCATAACTCAAAATTCTATTCATTGAATTTTTTAATCTCTACCCATGTGCTTCCTATTATTTTCCTTCATTCATATTCATTCATGCACTACTTCCACTCAAGAATCAATTTATCCTATGGTTGGAACCCTTATTTCTTGAACAAAGCTAAAACCTAGATCTGATACCAAATGAAGAGAAATAATACCCCAATAAACAAATTCCAAAAAAATAGTAATTGCATAATCAAAGGAAAAATAGAGAAGAAGAACACATTACACAAGAATTTATCTTGGAAAACCCTTTCAGGAAAATCCCCAACAAGAATATTTTCTTATTGTATAAACTTGATCGTCTTCAATACAATAATATCCTTTTGCTCACTTTTTTCTTGCGATTACATTTCTTTCAAATTCATTACCAAACCCTCATGCAACACAATACCATGGGCACAAAACCATGGGCATTACAATACCATGGGCACAAAACCATGGGTCGAAATTACATTAACCCAAAAATAGCCATATGGGTCTAAAAATAGATTAACCCCCTTAAAAAAAAATCTTGGGGGCTAATGCCCCTTGATCCCCACTCAAGTCCCAACCCGACAAGAAAATTTTTATGGAGTGTAAAGTCCTTTCAGCGTGAACCCCTCCTGAATAAAATGGAAAATATTCAACATAATTCCAATAATGGGAAGAATTATTAAAGGCTTTGGCATTACGCTCCTACCAAATTTCCCACAAGAAATGAGTATGCATTCGGCTATATGTTTAGTAATATATGTAATGCAATTTATCTAAAATTAATTAATTTTTCACTAAGGCAATGAAATTTAAATACATAAATGAATTAATTTCAAAAAATTTGTTATGTAATGAATGTCATGATCTATTGTATTGATCTATAAATACATTAGACTATTGAATAACCATTACTATTAAATCCCAATAAAGATGATGATTTTATGGTCTTTGATCAAAATTTTCCCCTTATTCTATGAAGGGAAAATGGATTGTAAAGGGCCTCTTAGCATATCCAACATGCCTCTCCCTTTGTCTTCTCACTTTGATAGGTCTATAGGATTTTATGAGCCTAATGACTAGTTTGATGGATTTATTAGAGAACACCTAATGAGCCCCAAAAATGCTCATTTTTTGTACCTCTTTCCTTATAAAATAGTGGCACTTATTTTATAGATGTACATGTTTTATGAAAATTATATATATATATATATATATATATATATATATATATATATATATATATTTAACAGTTTATTTTACATGTTACTTAATATTTGTCTTTAAGTGCATTTTGTGTAGATTTCATGGAAATTGTTGCATTTTGGCATATTTTCATTGAGGTCCCATTCAGATCTGGAATTTGCAATTTTAAGAAATCAAAAAAATGGTGGTACACTGATGTGAAGTATGAATTCAGGCACCTGATTCCCTTTGAGTGCCAGACTTTCATTCGACACTTAACTGTTAGGCACCTCCTTTACATTAGGCACATGTTCTCATTAGGCACTTTCTTTTTGTTTAAGTGTCTGACTCCTATGTAAGCGCTTGCTTCCCGACTTCTATAGACAAGACACCTACTTCCTAACTTCTTCAGATAAGGTACCTGATTTCCACCAAAGCCAAAATTCCATCATGACTCTGTGGTCTGTAGAATAGAGCAAAATTTTAGCAACAAGCATAAATGGATTTTCACCATTGAAACCAAATAAGGGATGATATCAAAGATGATTAGCCACTTATTTTATAGTTGCTACATGAAATATTTATGTAAATCGGGTAAAACAAATATCAGACTTATTCTAGAAATAGAATACGCTGAAATAGCTCACCAAGCTCGATATTTTGCTCGATTCCTTCTTTTATGCAAGTAGTTTTAAAAGCAAATCATTTTTACGATTTTTTTTGTAAATTTTAATGGGGTGTGTTTTTATATCTTATAAATATGCAGGCCACCCCTGAATACAAACCCCAAACTTTTCTTGTAAATTGTTTTGTTACAATTGTTAATAAAATATTTTCTGAGTTATTTTCCTGTAAATCATCTAAGCGTTCAGTGAAGATTTAATGCAGACATAACCTATTGGAAGCATGGGCCCACTTACAACAGAGTTCTTCCCTTCCTTTCCCCTATTTTTTGTTATTTAATTTTCTATAGGTTAATTTATTTCCTTGTTATTTTCCATTGTTTTTTGTGATTTCCAGCAAAGTAGCAGTTTAACTTATGTATGCATTCAGTCTTGCTTTTATATATGTGGGATAGGTTATTGGTTGGGAATTAAGAATTAAAACTTCAACGAAAATCAACACCTCCTAAACCAAGAATATAAAGGACTCATCTCTGAAGGAGAAATTATAAGCATATATTGTGCATGGTTGCTCACAATACTATGAGCTACCTTGGGTTGACAATTAAATGTAGGTAATTAATTGAACCATAGAAAAACTAAATAATATTTTGCCCAACATTTTGGCACCATTGCTGAGGAGTAGCCATTATAATTTCTAGTTCTAAATAAAGCATAGTAGAAGTATTTTAGATTGTTTTCTCCAGAAACTTTCATCTAAAACTTTGTATGAATCCACCTAAGAATAGGGGACCAAATAGTCATTTTATAAAAAACAAAAAAGTTGTTTTTCAAAATCCTTCTGCTTTAGTAGAATCTAAACCTAAGATTGAAAACTCTCCATCAACATATCCACATGTGCATTGGTGAGAACACCCACTATTTGCATAGGATCCTTCTGAAACAATTCAGAAAAATATTAAAGCGAGATCAAAGATAAGTAGAGTTCAATCTGAGGAAGATCTATTGAATCCTGAATGCTAGCAAGCAGTATTAGATGGAACCATATCAAATACTAACTTAGTCATTCTTCTAAAGGATAAAAGAAACAAATTAGAAGTATTGTTAGCTACTCTAAACACAACATGTGTAGAAACTCTAATAGAGGACAGAATGACAGAAAATCCAAAGGAAGCATCCACTAGTTTTAGTTTTCCAATAGGAGAGACAGGAGGAGATCACAAGATGAAACACATCTCTCCTGCCCACCTTCCAATATTTAGAGGACTTCCCAGAGAAGATCCAAATTTGTTTCTATTTAAATTTTATGTTTTATGCAGATCTATAGATTACACCACATATGCTCAAAAACTAAAATTAATCCCTTCCACCCTTGATGATTCAGCTTTGCACTGGTTCATCAGCTTGGGGAACAAACAGATAACTACCTGGAAATAGTTGAAAATACTTTTCCTAGAGCAATATCAAGATTTTGGGAGAGCATTAGATGCAAGAGAAGAAGTCCTATACATGACACAAAAGGAAAGGGAATCTATGGAAGAATACTGAGATATATTTAGCTTTAATTTGCAAAGATCACCCCATTCAAAACTAGGAGATAGGTCCCTGAGAAGAATTTTTCTAAAAGGACTAACAAATGAATCCCTGGAAGCCTTAAACATGATATCTGGGGGTTATATTTACCAACACCAAATGGACGATATTTGGCATTTGTTTCAAAACTTTTCAAGAAGGAAAGGTAAGTTGATCCCTAGAAATGTTAAGCAGTCAACCACTATCACTAAAACAGAGATAGGCAATATGTTGTAGGATCTCAAGAGTGATATGTTATCTTCTCTTGCTCTTCAAATGGATACCCTTCTACTTTAGAAAAATAAGTAAGAGAATGAGGCAATATTAGCCTACTTCTATCCTAAATGCAAATGCAAACACCCCAAAAACAAGTTTCTAAAAAACAAAGTTTGTATATGTGTTTGTAAAAATTATCATAAAATAAAGTTATGTCCACAGTTAATGAAATCTAAAGAGGAATCTAAAGTAGCATAGGTAATAGGAGGAACTAGCTATAGTCCCATATGGGTAACAATATGCAATCAGGAATGCCATATTATGGGGGCAGCAATTACCAAAACCAAGGTCAATCCCATCCACCCAATATGGTTTGGTATAGGAAACAACCTTGGAATTCATTCCCCCAAGGAGCAAATCCTTACAACCCTTACCTTGGATGTAATACTAGTAGCCTGGGTAGTAGGAGAGAAATTAGAATGCTTAGAATCAATATCCATTGCATCTTGCTCCAGCTCCACCATAGTCAAATATGTCTGCTCTTCCTACTTCAAGGACTCCTCAATTACCAGTACAACCTACATCAAATCCAAACAATAAATAGCATCCAGCCTATCATATGGAAAACAAGATGTATCCTATGTATATTATTTGTGATCCTATCCAGTTACAGTCAGGAAAAAAATTAGGTGTAGAAGTCACTCCTCTTATAGAATAAGAGGAACACAGAGATAGGAAAAAGGGAATCGCCCCTTATAGAGGAAGTAGAAGAAGAATCAACACTTGTGCAAAAAAAATAAGGGGTTCCACCTTTCCCACAAAGGTTTCAAGAACCCAAGAAACCAATACAAACAAATTTTGATATTCTCTCTAGTTTAAAAAACTTGAAGGTTACAATCCCTCTCTTTCAGGCCATCAGGGATATACCTATCTATGGTAAGGCCATAAGAGAGTTGTGCCTCAAGAAAATAGGGAGGAAACCAGCTAAATAAATTAGTTTGGTAGGTCAGTTAGCTGACATGATGTTAGGAAATACCTATAGCCATAAATATTTAGATCCGTGAAGCCCTGTGTTAAATATAAAAATAGAGGGTTATGTTTTACCAAATACACTGGTAGATTTGGGGGCTGCCATCAATGTCATGCCCTAGGAGAGCATGCAAAAACTAAAATTGACTAATTTGAAGCCCACTAAAACCATGCTACAGTTAGGAGACAGGTCTATACTACTCCCTGAGGGAATGATGGAAGATATCACTATTACAGTAGATGCATGGGAGTATCCAGAATATTTCGTAGTGCTACAATCTAAGTCTGTACTAGGTGGATACCCACTGATCTTAGGTAGATCTTGGTTGGGAATAGTTGATCCTTACATAATTTGTAGAGATAGACAGATGAACATTTAAGATGGTCAGAACATAAATAATTTAATCATACATCCACCTGCACAGTCTACAGATTTATTGGGAGAACCTGAGAATGAAATTCAAAACATTATGATCTATCCATGATCCAACCTATCATAGCACTTGATGAGTTGGAATATGAAAGTGATGAGGATAGGTTGATATCTCACTTTTTAGGGAGAACCATCCTATCCTCCTCCTAATTTACCATTAGTGGGAGGAAAAGACCACCATATTCAACAAATAGAAGTTGCACCTGGTAGAATGTTGAACATAGATAGCCAATTGACAGTTGAAACCAAACTCAAACAAACATTGGAAAAACACCAAGTTGCCTTTGCTTGGGAGTATTCTAACATGAAATTAATAGCTCATGAGACATGTACTCATAGAATATATCTAGAAGACCATGTTAAACTAGTAAGACAACCATAGAAGAGAATGAACCCAGCTATGAAAGAAATTTTCAAAATAGAGTTACAAAAACTCCTCGCAATTGGATTTATATACCTCATCTCAGATAGTGAGTGGGTATCACCATTAGTGGTGGTGCCCAAGAAAAATGGAAAGTGGAGACTTTGTGTTGATTATAGGTTGCTCAATAATACAACCAAGAAAGACCACTTCCCTTTACCCTTTATAGATCAGGTCCTTGATACCTTAGCAAGAAAGAAATACTTTTCTTTTTAGGATGGGTTCAATGGATACAATCAAATTCAAATAGGGGAAGAGGATCAAGACAAAACCACCTTCACTTGTCTATGGGGGACATTTGCTTACAGATTTTTACCATTTGGTCTATGCAATGCACCTTCCACTTTCTAGAGGGCAGTTCTTAGCATTTTTCTGACATGATTGGAGATACTATGGAGGTATACATGGATGATTTCATTGTATACGGAGAAACTTTTGAAATCACCATAGAAAATATGGAAAAGACACTTAAATGGTGTGAGGAAACTAATATGTCCCTAAGCAATGAAAAATATTATATGCTGATGCAATAGGGGATAGTTTTAGGACATCATGTTTTTGCAGATGGGATTAAAGTAGACAGGAAAAAAATAGAAGTCATCCAAATCTTGCCTACTCCCAAAATACAGAAAGACATCCGCAGTTTCCTAGGATCAGCCGATTTCTATAGGAGGTTTATATGAGACTTTAGCAAAACTGCTAAACCCCTTACCACATTGTTAACTAAGGATACATATTTTATCTAGAATAAAGAATGTGAAAAAGCATTCAACACCTTAAAGTAAAAATTTATTACTGCTCCAGTGCTAAGAGGTCCAAATTGGACCATACATTTTCACATATATGTTGATGCATCTAACAATGCAATAGGCTTAGTACTGGGACAAAAATATGGTGATGATTTTTATGCCATATATTATGTTAGTAAAAACCTCGCAGGTGTTGAATTCAACTATAATGTCACAGAGAAGGAGTTTCTTGCAGTAATATGCTCTTAATAAATTTCATCATTAGATTACATGTTATCAAGTTTTTGTACACACTGACCACTCAGTGATCATATACTTGAAAAACAAACCTGGGATTAGTGGCATAATTATCATATGGCTATTGATCTTGCAATAATTTGATGTGACCATAGTGGATAAGCCAGGAAAGGACAATGTGGTAGCTAATTTCTTGTCCAGATTGACACCTCCAGACTATGCAGCTACAGAAGATCAATTTCTAGATGAGCATTTGTTTTCTCTAAATAATCATATACCCTAGTATGTAGATATGGATAATTATTTAGCCACTGGTAAAGTATCTCCTGCACTTTTACCTCATGAAAAATAGACTTTAACTAAGAAAAGTACAGATTTCTCATGGATTGATGGGTGCCTGTTTAAAATAGGACCTGGTCAACTCATGAGAATATGTGTTTCTAGGAATGAAATAACTAAAATATTGAAGGCTTGCCATGATGAACCTTGTGGTGGCCATTTTGCAAGAAAAATGACTACATATAAAGTGTTGCAGGTTGGTTATTACTAGCCTTCACTATTCAAATATGTAGCCAAGCATATGAGCTCATGTGATCAATGTCAAAGGATGAGCAGACCTACTCTCTGAGATAAGATGCCACTCCAACCACATGTTCACATTGAGCCATTTGATAAATGGGGGATGGACTTTGTAGGACCTATTAATCTACAATTAGGAGGTAAGAGGTATATCCTAGTTTTTATAGACTATGTGACTAAGTGGGTTAAAGTGCAGGTCTTGCATGATTCAAAGGAGAAAACTGTAGCATATTTCTTGTATTCATCTATTTTTACAATATTTGGGGTTCCAAGGGAGATCACAACTGATCAAGGACCTCAATTTACTTCAAGGATGATCCAAGAGCTCATTCAATAGTACAAAATTAGGTATAACAAGACCACCCCCTACCATCCATCGAAAAATGGGCAAGTTGAAGTGACCAACCAAGATTTGGAAAATATTCTGACAAAGATAGTGCAGCAACACAGAAAGGACTGGACCACTAGATTACCAGAAGTAGTGTGGGCCTACAAGACCACCTAGAATACTACAATTGGGTTTACACCATTCCAGTTAGTTTATGGGAAAAATGCCATGATGACTATAGAATTTGAAGTTAAAACACTTAGGACTATTGTAGAATTGAATATAAACTTGGATGATGCACAAAAAAAATGAATTCAATAGCTTAATCAGCTGGATGAATACAACCTTGATGCTCTATAGAAAATAGAGATTATATAGAAACAAAGGATCAAGTGGCATGACCACCACACCAGGCCAAAGCAACTTAAAGTGGGAGAATGGTCATTACCATATGATTCCTAGTTCTAGAAAAGGAAAGATAAGAACATGCAGCGTTGGATGGGGTTATATGAAGTGACTAAAGTCATCAACAATGGGGCTATGAGGATCAGAACAATTGATGATAGCAATATTACTTTAACAGTCAATGGCCATAACCTGCATCTGTACCATGTGTTTGAAGCATACATGATCAAGTCTAGATTAGGCATGGGGGAGACCCCAATTGATTCTAATTTTATCTTGAGTTGGTAATATCTGGACCTAGTCCACATAGTCCCAAAGACAATTATTCTTTCAAAGTTTTCTTTTTTATAGTTGTATTTTTGTTTTCCATGAACGATACCCTAAGTAATATGTGAAAAATTTTAGAATAATGCAACAAAAGTGGTGGGAACACTTCTACATATTTCTATTGTTCCTTGGGATAGTCAATGGAAAATGAGTGTGTAGTCACCTTTATGCCTTGTTTTTGGATAGGTTTTACCATGTGGTGAGAACTCACTATTGGTGAGGAACTTGTGTGTAGTTATTGTAGAGTGTATGTCTAGCCTTCATTGGTCACTTCGTGTATGTCTACCTCATCCTTTCCTGATGCATGGATCACTTCTTGCACATCGACCTTATTGTCTTCATTGTTGTGAGTAGGTGCATCGATCACTTTGGACACAACTACCTCATCTTCTTGCTCTATGGAGTGACAAGGATCAACTACATTCAACAATTGTACATCTACCTCATATTTGCATTATGGATTGATAATGATTAACTTTATTCAATAAATACAATGTTAGTGTAGTGTATTTATGATGGGGTCTAAATTGCTCATCACAATTAGCATAGAGATCTTGTGCTCGTCGTTCCTCCATGTCTTGCAGACTGAGGTACTTAATTGGCAAGGGCTTAGGTTTTGGGATAGTGTGTTTGAATGATGATTTTTCAATAGGTTTTTCCCTGTGTCGACGTTGAATATTGAATTTATCTTTGGTTAACAAAGCTAATCCAATGGCTTCATGCAGGGTGCAGGGAGTGTACATCATGATCACCACTCTAATTTCTTCTTTTAATCCATTGATGAAGCCGCTTATAAGAAATGATTCATCCAACCCTATGATGTGACTATCGATATCTTGGAACTAAATTTTATATACACGCACTGATGTAATTTGATGTAGGTGGACGATATTAAGTAGTAAAAGTATATTGGGGTCATGAGATATTCTGTCATTGGTCATTTTTGCAGTCATCATTGGAATTTGTCACTAAATTTGCTCAAAATCATCACAAAATCTGTCGTGAAAAGTTGTCGACAAAAGCTGCTGAAATTCATCATAATTTGTCGTCGACAAGGTTTGTCGCACTTTGTCGTCGACAAAATTTTTTGTCTTCCGCCGATGTCAAACATGTGTGGTAACGTTTTAATGGCGTCCAAAAAAAAATTTTGGTGTCCACTTTGGAATTTGAAATTTGAAATTTTGGCCCTGGCAAAAGATATGAGCCACGTGAAACACGAGGGGATAGATAGGAGATATGAGAAATGTAAATGGTAGGCGGGGACGAGCATAAGCTATGAGACGTAGGATACAAGTGATCAAATAGGATTTATGGACAACTAGGGATAAGGACTGACAGGCGAACACGAGGGCGATGTTGGAAGAGCGAACAAGGATGACAGGACTCAAAAGATATGATATAGGGCACACACAACAGACGAGACGGACATCTAATACGACACAAGATGCAGAGACATATGAGGATTAATGTGACCACAAAAAGTCTCATGTATTTCTCTTTATTAATACTCGAGCAAGCTACCTCCTAGTCAATGTGGGATAATATCTTGTAATTGAATGTTTCAGGCACAATATAAAATTAGTGTATACGAAGGGTAAAAAATTGCAAATGATCTAGGGTATAGAATTTAAATTTTTTTTTTGTGAGCAACGTGATTTGTGCACCACTATATTTATTAATTATCCAATAATTTAATCATGTAAATGGAATTTGAGTGGGATGTCTGCAAAAAAATATGCAACTAAAACTTTCACCAAATGAATATCGTCAGAAAGGATTAATACTGGACTTTAGCTGAGAGATAACTTAATGATAATGCTCATATAAATTGAATGGAACCAAGAGCGATCACTTGTGGCATGCCAATTGAAATTTCACCATGATTTATTTGTCGTGATCTATTCATTGTGCAATAATTTTTCAACGTAAATTGAATTAAATAATTGTTTCATAGGTATGCACATCAGTGGCTTCTTACAAACAGAAAGAGGTTGAATGAGAATTTTGGTGCGCATGATGGTCGATCACCGAAACAAAACCACCATAATGTTGATTTTTATCGAAAACTTCTAGGGCAAATAGTAGGCTGACATGTCATTAAGTAATTGGTAGTAGCTGAAGTTTTGTATTGAGATGGACGTCAAATTTAACATTTGAGGAAATAAATTTTATCATAGGCAACTTAGGAGGTAGTAAGTTTTAGCGTTGGAAACTCGGTTGGCCTACGAGTACTCCCCAAGATAGCACATCTATAGTTGTAAAATCAAACGTCTGAGGCATGAAGATTCGTAGGTGTCGAGTGTGTTTCGTAGGACCTGATAAATAATTTAGGGTTTAGAAATGATTCAGTCGCATATTTAACCTTCTAAAAATTGAAGAACACAAGCTTATACTGAGAGGGGGGGGTGAACAGTATAAGACCTCTTTTTACTTTTTATTTTGTACTTCAAAATAGTAAAGCAATATACCCAAAGCAATATCAAAGCAATGCATAATATCATCCACAAAGTGACACCAATTTTAACGTGGTTCACCCAGAATGGCTAGGCTATGTCCACAAAACTTTTCTCTAAAAGTTATCTCAAAGTTCTTTGGGAAACCTTCCCAATTACAATGTTTATGAGCCTTGGCCCAAAGGATATACCTTCCCCCAATCTAAATTTATGAGCCTCTGCTCAAAGGAGATACCTTCCCCTAATCTGAATTTATGAGCCTCTGCTCAAAGGAGATACCTTCCCCCAATCTGAATTTATGAGCCTCTGCTCAAAGGAGATACCTTCCCCTCTACTCTGGAAATGATCCCTCAAAATATCAACTACCTCTACCTCTTGCCAGCATGTGGAACTCCTTTCCATCGAAGACCTCCTATCCTCAATGCTTAGCCTAAGAGACCTCTGCCTTCTATGATCATGTCCATAGCAGCTCAGCAACCAATACCAAACACAGTCAGTCGGTCTAGTACAAGTCTTCCTCTATCTATCAGATCTGTCCAACTCTTGAACACATCAATCCTCTGCATACAAGCCTTCTCAAAGACTTGCCAAATCTATCCTCAGGCTCTTCTCATAGAACCAATGCACCTCTGTCCTCAAGTTCTCTGATAAAACTATCAAACTCAGCTCACAAGTCCTTTGCTAGGACCTGTCCAAATCTGCTCACAATTCCCCATCGAAACCTATCCAAAAACTGCTCACAAGTCCCCACCGAAACCTATCCAAAAACTGCTCACAAGTCCCCATTGGAACCTGTCCAAAACTCAGCAAGCTCACCAAGAAAAACTTGTTTAGCATGAACCCACAAAGAGAATTTTTAGATACCCAATGTGATTCATCAACCTCATAGAAGCATAAAGAGAATTGTTAGAGACTCAATATGTTCTATACTTAACTCCCAATCTCAATCTCAAATTTCAATCTCAACAGAATAAGATAGATGTAGTATGCTTTTCTCAAGAACATGAAACACAACCCAACAATTGCCAACCATGCAATATCTCATATAACAATGATACTCATGTTCTTTCCACAACCAATATCTTTTCTCAACCAATTAGGGCTTTAACAACAATGCTTATAGACAAGGTTTAACCAACATCATTCAACTCAACATTAACCTTGAAGCATTCAACCAATCATCACAAGAAAAGGAAACAAGTAGAAATCCTTTTCCCTCCAAAGATATTTGAACAAAACAGTCGCCAACACAATATCACCAAATGCAAAGAATAACTTGCTCAAATCAACTCAATGGAGTAAGCCCAATATCATGAATCAAGTAAAGCAATAACTTGATCAAACAACCTCTATGGAAGCAACTCAACCATCAAACTCAAAACAACCAACCAAGGGTTCCACCAACTCAATGCAAGTAGCTAGACTCACAAATATAAACCCTAGTGCACAAAGCTTCCACTATCTCAAACCAGAAATTATGCATTCACCAAAACTCTCCTTAAGGATAACAATGCATAAGTAGTCTTCAACAAACCAGAAAATAGGATTTACACCCAACCAAAGGAAACCTAGTAGAATACCTTTTCACTCCAACCTTATTTCAGAAAAACATACACCAATCATACTTATAAGAAAAATGTGCCCATACCTTTTTGAAGATGAATAAGCCCTTGAAAATCTACCACAATTAATAATTTTGATCTTCCCTAAAAATTATTAACCCAACATTGGCATGTCAAAATAATTCAACCACCATGGCAATTATTTCCCCTTTAATTTTCAATCCGACTATAGCAAAAATATTAAGCTTGCATTCCTTATACCTCCCAAAGCTAACTTTATAAAACCTTAGCAAGCAAAATATTAAAATTTAATTGCCACTCTTTCTACAAAAATTGGAGCACATACCTGGTAAATATCCCGCAAATTTCAAAGTGCATACACTACCCTCAAAAGGGTCTTCGGCGATTCAAACTGACGATCACCATGCTACTAAGTCCTTTGGTCACGCCGCGTGGGCTAGGAGAGCCCACGTGAGGGAGAAGGGAATTCTTCGTTCTTATCACCGCGTGCGTCTCCTCCTTGGCACCAAGACCAACCCGTCACACCTTTGACCACGCAACGCTTGTCTTCCTCCTTCACTGGTGCAGGGGCTTCGATGTCGAAATCGAAATGCTCAAAGATTAATGTTGAACTCTTAGCTAAACATAAATGAATTCATTTGCCTCATTTTATATGCACTTTGATGCATTTCCAAACACGTCGACTGAATTCGAAAAATAATTTCGAATTTAGATTACTTTCTAAAGGGTTTAAAAACCCTTAAGATAAATTAAAAATAATTTCTCCCTTAATTAATTAAATAATTAAAACCTTGAAGGGTTTTAAATAATAATTAAATAAATAATAAAGAGAACCTCCATTGGTTTTAATAAAAACCATTTAACTTGGTTTTAATGAAAAACCCTTGCCAATGGAATCTCTCCGGATTCTCATGGAATCTTCCACATTTGAAGCCAACACATCCTCTTAACATTAATGCCATTTCCTTTTGACATCAATGACAACTCATAGACAAGAAGCTAGGATCTCAAACCCAAAATTGCCAACAAAAATTTGTTCACTGCTGAATTTTCTTAGAATATTATTGCTTTTAAAATCAATTCAATGGTCACTTCAAGGATGATCGATGTGCTTACGACGGAGCTAGAAACGAAATAATTTTAATTCATAAGGTTCTTTCGCTTTATTATATTTGTTTATGATGATAGTCCAAACCTTCCCATAGGTAGCCAATATTGAGGTTCTGATACCAAATGTTAGGATCCTCAATCCTAACTTATGGAATTATAATGAAAATAATGGAGAATATTAGATAAAATGAATCACGGTTTTAAAAAAGATCACGGTTTCACTGGTAGGAAGCCCCTCCAATGTATTTAATAAACAATTATGTTATTATTCATGGATGCCTTATGATAATGTCAAACCCTCATATTTATATATACCCTAGAGCTACATGAATTAAGAGATGTGACTATTCATGTTAGTAATTAATAATAGAATAATTAATGAATTAATAGTAGTAACTATTAATGTTAAGATGGACGATCCTAGCATAATAGATCATGGACATTTGATAATTGTATTTTCTACACTTATGATATTTTAGTCTAGGATTTTGGCTAAAATAGCCATTGTATTCACTTCCTCACACTTATGTTGCACATCAAAACATTTATCGGTTTAAGAGCATTATGCATCTCTACATCTTTAAGCATTCTAGATTCTATCTTTAGATTTCACTATCAAAAGCATTTACATTATATGCTTGCAGTTAGGCCAGCAAACATCATTGGCATATTTCCTTCATGTTTCAATCATTTTTTATCAAATTTCTTAAGTGATCAAGGGTCTAACCTATCAACTCAAAAATATTTTCATCTTTTTTCAAGCTAAGAAGACCCCTTTACTCTCATTTTTGCCTTTGTTGTGTTTATTTTTATAGGTCTTGCATTTGTGTTGTCTAAAGAACATTTTTATAGCTAAGTTATAGACAACAAAACTACAACTAGGCAAAATATTTACCTCTGGGAAACACCGGGTATTATTGTTTAAGAGCCCTTTATGTCCTATTTATGTGATAAAGTATTTATTTTTTATTACTAGATTCATGCTCTATTCTTTAATTTTATAATATTTAACAAAAATAAAATATTAGGGCTAGTTTAATTATTTTTATGTTTTGCTTTATCAATTTTATTTAGGCAAGGAATAAAAGAACATATAGTTGCATTTCAGGGTAGCTTTGTACGTCTACATCAATTCCTTGTTTTTCTTAAAAGTAAAAGACCTTTTATTTTTATTTTAATCATTCAAATTGAAAAGAGTATGTAATCTAGGGTTGATTTCTTGCATCACTTGTATTCCTACACCATTTAAATTATTGTTTCAAGCCTCGTAAAGGCTTAGGCATAGGACTTTAGAAAAAGAGATAGTGTCCTCTCTATAATCCCTTAAATGTTTTTATAACTTGCACATAAACATAGTATAGGACATAACATATACATATTGAGGTAACATAGCATGTCCAAACCCCTCACATAAGGGGTCCTAAGGCATTTTGCTATATTACATTTAGGTGAACCCGATGTGAACACCTCCATGTATCACAAAATTTCCTTGTCTTAAACCTAGCCTCAATAAAATATAAATTAAATAAGATCATATAAATTTGTTTGTATAGTTAGAAAATATTAATTGATATTAATAAGAATATAACCAATTGCTAGTCCTCCTAAGCATTGTATACAAATTTTTGAGCAACCACTATACAAACCTTGAGGTTATATTGAGTATATAGTGAACCCAATATGCTAGCCTCCCATATAAGGTCTTGTGTATACTTTAAACCTCTTGGGTAATATATCATGGTGGACTAGTGGGAGACGTAAGGAGGGTTTTCTCATTACCTCTCACATACTTACCCTAGATCACATACCTAGGAAGGTCACTGTCACGTATCGCTCTCTTTCACATGCCTTAAAGCCTCTCTCATGTACATTTTTTGTATAGAGAGGACTAGCTTCTTCCACATACCAATGGGTATATAGGAAGAGCAGATATATAGAAAAGGTTCAATATATAGGAAATCCTCCTAAGGTATATTGATCGAGTCAATATATCAAGAGAAAGAGATATAAGAAAAAAAAAATTGTCTTCTTATTTAATAAACTCTTTAAAGAAATTTTCCTTGTCCTTATCCAATGGTCATCTCTCTAAACTTTAGAAACTTATTGAAGTTAATCCTCTTTCCCTTTAAAATCTTCCTAGTGCTTGAAAGATGTTATATGGCTCATAATGTAGTTTGTCAATTGGCCACTCATCTGAAACCTCTAGTGGAAGATCATGAAGATCCTTCCACCCTTGAGAACCTTTACTTCATGAGAGAAGATAGGGGTGCTACACCCTTAGGTTCTCTAATACCATTACACAATGGAAAAACAAATTAGTCCTTAGGTCCTTTTTCCATATGGATTCCTCTTTACAGGAGAGTAAGGTTGTTATTATTGTCATCCATAGGGATGAAAAAAACAAGGAAAGCACTTCTTTAGAGAACTCCCTCATAGATTGTCCCTTGTGACCTAATTGCAATCCCTTATCTTCTAATCAAGTAAACACAAACCTTAATGCATCAACAAATAATTTTACTCCTATCATCACTACTTCTAATAATGTCGTAATGCAAGGTATCCCATCATCTTTGTGACACTATCTATCTTTTCCTTCTCTTGAGAAATTATTAAGGGACAACATAAGTTGTTTTTCATCTCAACAAGCAAGCACAAATTACATCCCTAACTTGAATGCACCTCCTTAGAGCTTCAACTTCCCATGCTTTCATCAATACTTCTTATAATACCATTACTATGAATATGAGTTTTACTCAACACTATATTCCTTTCACCACTCGTCCTACATTCATTAAACCTTTTAATCCAAATAACTCAGGGATGAGCCATACGATGCCATCATCAACATCATATGCCCAAACATATCAACCTTATTCTTACATCAATTATCAAAGTCTTCTTATCCCATCACACATACCTCATTTTTCATCTAATCCCACTTCTTTCAAACTTCAATATTTAACCTTATAATTGGAGCAATTGGAGCAACAAATGGCCTTTATCCAAGGGTTATCTTTCAACCACAAGTACTCCTAACAGGACTTGTGCAATCAATCCTTAGATCCCATCATAGTTAGTCATCCCTTTCTGCCTAACTTTAAAACCTTTAAGTTTCAAATGTATAAAGGAAAATAGGACCTTATAGTCACTTTAGACTATTTAGGACATGTAGTGACATTGCCTATGATGAAATGTTGTTACTAAAGACTTTTTTTCAAAAACCTTAGAAGTCCTACCTTGGAGTGGTATTACCAAATACCAAGGCATTCCTTCAAAAAAATTGAAGACCTTTTTGAGATGTTTGTTAAACAATTATCTATTTGCATCAAAGAAAAGGTCATAATTAAGGACCTTCTTGAGCTCACACAAGTAAAAGACAAGAATTTTGTCAACTTGTTGGCAAGGTGGAGAGCCTTGGTGGGGAGACTATAATTCATCCCTCCACCAAAAGATCTTTTAAACATCTTTATATAAATATTAATGAGCAACTAGCCTTCTACTTAGATATGTCCAATGTGTCTTCCTTTGAATATGCCATAAAAATGGCCAAGAGAGTAGAAATCACCCTCCATAAGAAGGGGCAATTAAAAACCAAAACTTCTGAGGAGAGATCTTCCTCACACCTAATGGGGTGGAATAAGGATAAGCATGTTATAGGCAATAGATTAATTAACCCATGTGAGATACATATAAAATCTCTTCAAAAACTTGTAGTCAAAGAACAAAAACCCAAGCGACAATTCACTAAATCAAACTAATCGCCTTTGACCATCTTAAAACTTCTCAAACCCAAAATGATAGAACTCTCACCTATTAGGATTATAAATCCCAAAAATTAGAAGCCTCATTGGTTTTTCCCTATGGATCATTATACTTTCCATCGTGTTAATGATCATTTAACCAATAAGTGTAAGCATCTTAGAGGCCTCATCCAAGATTTGATAGACAATGGTTAAGTTGTTTTCAATGGTTTCAAATATGAACTTTCCACAAACCAAGATCTTGGGATCCCTCAAGATCTGTTGCCAAACCATGACCAAAAGGCAACTAATCATGTTTCGTACAAAAACGTCCCATACACAAATCAAAACATGGTGGGAATGATCTATTCCTCTTAACACCCTAAGCCCTTTATTGATTGCAAGGTGATTGAAGTTAGGAATCCAAAGGCTTGTCTTTTTCCCTCTCTCAATCCTTCTTCATCAGCTACCTTGTCTTATTTCAAATTAATGATGCATTAAGGTCTTTAACTTTAAATTATCAATCTGTTAGCCTAATAATCAATCTAAAAGTCAAACTCGTGATCAGATAAACATAAAGAATATATCTAAAACTACTAATCAAACTCACCTAAATAGTAATGATCAAGATAAATATCAATATTTCTTGGACCTAGCCAAACACCTTTTATCCTTTCGAATCACAAGCTTGTCCTCTAGGAAGGGTCAAATGGTGCAAATAGAAAGATGCTCTTTCATTTAAGTCAATATTACCAACGAGGAACAAGTCCATTACTATAACCCTTGCCCAGTAAAACGATTATGGGATAATAATTTTGTTCCTACTTCATTCTTGTCTTTCAGCAATGGTGAAGTCATTCTTTCCTTTTGAGAGTCCCATGATTATACAACTTCTATAAATGGATTGGATTGCTGAGAGATGGACAAGGAGCCCTTGCTTCTCCTAGGTCCTAGCTATTTTTTATTCAAACATTATAATAAGCATGAGACTCCTAATTTCAACTTTTTCCAAACATAATGCCTCTTAATATATACCATATTTAAATCTACATATAGGTCTGCATTGACTGCTTGTTCATCCAACTATGTGTATGCATATTCCCTACTTACATTCTACTTGCCTTTCATATCCACTTTTATGCATGTGCTTATCTCTACTTGGATTGCTTGTTGCATATCGGGTTAGAAGATCTATGATGAAGCAAATGATGACCCTAGTTAGGATAGTTCATATTACATTACACTTGCACTAGGTAACTAATGCGAGTGGATTTCCCAATTCTCATCTTTGCAACTCAAAATAGAATTCACACAACCATATCCTTATCAATGTAATTATCTCTTTTCATCATTCTAATCACCCATTTCATCATCTACCTCTAGCAATATAAATCAACGATATCTATCATATCTCTATCAAGCTATTTGGTATCAAAATCACATTTATCGAAAACTCCTTATCATACAAAGAATGTTGCAAAGTTTGTAAGTTTTGATTGTAAAATCTTGCTTCATGGTTTACACCACAATAATCCTCAATGATGATAGCATCATCAATCTCATCACATATCCTCATACTCAATATCTTGTGTGTGGGGAAACCAGTCAGTAACAAAGTGTCTTTCTGATTGAAGGTATCATTTGTTGCTATACTAAGCAAGCATAAGTCCTCTATGACACTTCTCTATAAGAAAAATCAGATCAAAGTCAATCAAAAATACCCTGAAGTTAAGGAGCACATCCCAATCGAAATCCCCTAAGGCCAAGGGGTAAATCTAAATAAAAATGACCTAAAATTAGGGGTACCTTCTATTGAAATGCCCTAAGGCCAAGAGGTAAACCTAAATTACAATGCCCTAAGGTCAAGGGGCACATTTCAATCAAATGCCCCTATTCTAAATAGGTAAATCTCATTTACAACACCCTAATATCAAGGGATACCTTTCAATAAAATGCCCCAAAGCTAAAGGGGTAAATCTCATTCACACGGGGCACCTTTTTACTCAAAGTACCCTTAGGCTAATGGGCTAATCCATGCAAACATACTAATCCATCGAAACATCCTATGGCTAATGGACAAATCAACTCAAATATGTGTCTTTAAATAGATCAATCAACTTAAATATGTTACTTTAAATAGACTAATCAACTTAAATATGTATCTTTAAATAAACCAATCAATCATGTCCTTAAATGGACGAACTTGTAAATAAATCAAATTATTTATGTACCTTTAAATAGGTCGATCATGTATTACCTTTAAATAGGTCAATCCAATATCTTTTTTAAGCCACCTAAGCACTTGTCTAATAATTAGGCTCAAAGGCCATTGCTTAGGGGTGAATCATTTAATCATGTATAAGCCTTTAAATAGTCACTCTATACATATATCAAGCAATTGTGTGCCTTTAAATAGGTCAATCATACATATTTTATGGAGCCTAAGTGTTTGTCCATTAATCTGGCTAAGAGGCCACCACTTGAAGGAAAATATTATTTGTACATAACATGTCCCCTCAAACATATCTTGAAATTGCCTAAGCATTTTTCCAATAATGAGGCTATGAGGCCACCTCTTAGGGCCAAATCCAAAATTATACATATCATACATCTTGAAGTTGCCTAGGCACATGTCCCAAAAATTAGGCTAAAAGGCCACTGCTTAGGGGTAAATCTTATTTGAACATATCTTGTCCCCTTGGACACATCTCACATCATTTAAGCACTTTTCCAATAGTCAAGTTATGAGTTTACCACTTAAAGATGAATCAACTAAATATCTTTAAATAGGTTGATCGTCTATGTGCCTTTAAATAGGTTGATCATTTATGTCCTTAAATAGACCGATCACTTATATGCCTTTTAATAGGCCAATCACTTGTGTGCCTTTAAATAGTCCAATCAAATATGCATCCTTAAATGCATCAATCTTACATAAATTATATTATTATGTGCCTTAAATATTAATCACTTTATTTCAATCATATACATTCTAGCATTTCAAGAATCATACAAATTTCATCATCTAGTTCTAATCATTCTAATCGTCAATTATCTACTTTTGATAGAGCTTTTGGAAACACTCATCTCTTCTAATTATTTTCCTCTCCATTCCCCATCTCTCATCACTGCTCCTATTGAAGAAAAATTGAGTTTCCTCGACTCAACTTGGTTTTCCCTCTGACACTTTAGGGGGGCACATTGAGGTAGGGCAACATTTAGTGTTGACCAAAGCACAATCCTTAACAAAACTATAAGTGAGCAAACTTCACATCTCTCATCAACTTTAAGTACCAATGCAAAATTGGGGCATATATGTCAATTTTTTATGCATTCATTATATCATGAATACATAAAAAAAGGGCAAAATATAGACACCCAATTTTGTACACTTCAATCCACCATAACTCTCATCCACTAGCCTTCTAATAGACCAAACTGAATCCACCTTCCTTATACCCAAATTTGGAACATTTATTGCTCCAAAAGCAATAGCATACTTGGGGCATCATTTTCCATAGCAAATATTCACAATATTTTACAAAAGTACTTCCATTAGAACATGATTGAAAAGATCTTTCCAATATATATATATATATATATATACTCCTATAACAACCAAGGCCTCTAACTATGAAAAAATAGCATCTAGTAGTACTAGTAACACAAATACCATCAGGCAAAATAAATGCAACCAACGCAAATGCCACTTGGGTAGTGCAAATGTCAGCTTTAAGTGTTTGATCCTTTTTTGCACAAATTTGATCTCCAACGGTTATTTGGCATGTGTTGTAGCGTAAATGCAGGAAACACAAACACTCTAGCATGAGTAGAATCTCAAAGGCATGCCTCTCACTCCACTCCTTGGCATGATTAGCCATGCTTGTCCTTCCTTCATGCCTTATTCCCTTTGAACGTTTGAATTTCTAGAAACTTCACTCTTAAAACCTTTTGGAAAAATCTATAAATAAGCCCCTTAGGAAGGGCATTTTCATGAACAGTATTTGCTACTTACATTTTGCTTCTATTTTTCTTGAGATCTCACTAAAAATACTCTACCATTTTTATTCTAGTATTTGTAGTCATTTCTCTTGCATCAACATAAGCATTATAATTAGCATAGCAAAGCAAGCAAAAGAGGGTCATCTTGGTATGAAACTAAATAGTGCGAGAAGCAGGATCGTTTTTTATATTGAATCACTTTTTGATTGTAAGGTAGAAAACCCACAATAGACTTAATTTATATATTTGTTCGATGATGCCTTATTATCATATTTGGATTGCATTTAAATACCTAGTCTAATAGTTGTAAGAGTGAAGGGTTGTGACCCTAGAATATAATTAATAAATAATATAAGTATTAGGACATGTTAGGAGGGTCCTAACATGCCACCCCCTTAAAGGAGCTTTGTCCTCAAAGCTGGAAATTTGGAAATTGCTGTTGGATATCTTGAAAATTTTCCCACGTTGCGTCTTCTAAAGGTAGACCTTTCCAATGGATTAAAACTTCCGTGATATCGCGAGTATGAAGGTGACGAGAGCGGCGATCCAAGATAGCTTCTGGCTCGACTAGAAGTACTCCATCATCGGAGAATTCAGGGAGAGTGGTTTGTGTCGTGATATGGGCTCCAACTACGAGCTTAAGGCAAGATACATGAAATACGGGGTGAAGTTTGGAAGAGGGAGGAAGCTCTAGTTTATAAGCAACGGTCCCAATACGTTGGAGAACTTTATACGGCCCGTAAAATTTGGGTGCTAACTTCTGAGAACCTTTTTGTTTAAGAGAGGATTGACGGTAAGGTTGGAGACGTAAGAAAACCATATCACCCTCGTGGAAACTACGTTCGCTTCTATGTTGATCGGCTTGCTGCTTCATGTGATGTTGGGCGGTGTGTAGGTTCTCTTTTAGGATCCGTAGTATGTCATCTCTATTAGCAAGTTCTGTTTCCACCGCATGGACTTTTGTAGTCCCTGGAATATAGGAAGTGAGGGATGGTGGTGTTTGACCATATAGTGCTTCATAAGGAGTCATTTTGATGGATGTATGGTATGAAGTGTTATACCACCATTCCGCTAGTGAAAGCCACTTTACCCAATGGAGTGGTTGAGTAGAAACAAAAACATCGAAGGTATGTTTCCAAGCATTTATTTACAACTTCTGTTTGGCCATCGGTTTGAGGATGGTAAGCGGAGCTCATACGAAGTTGAGTACCTTGTAATTTGAACAATTCCTTCCAAAAGGTGCTAGTGAAAGTTGGGTCGTGGTCACTAACAATTGTGGAGGGCATACCATGTAATTTAAAGATGTTATCTAGGAAGAGGTGGGCTATAGTGCTAGCGGTATAAGGATGAGCCACGAAACAAAAATGGGCATATTTAGATAAACGATCAACGACTACGAAAATGGTTGTTTTTCCTCCTGATTTTGGTAATCCTTCAATAAAGTCCATAGAAATATCTGCCCATGTTTTGGTGGGTATAGGAAGAGGTTGAAGTAATCCTAGAATAGCGAGGGTCTCCCCCTTTTGTCTTTGGCAAACTTCACATTCTTTTACAAAGTTTTTGATGTAATTTTTCATTCCTACCCAATAGAAGGAGGTAGTGGCTCTTTTATAGGTTTTTAAGAACCCTGAGTGGCCTGCAGTGGGTGAGGTATGTAACTCATGAAGAAGTTTTTCATGATAAGTTGAATTGGGGGTGAGGACCATCCTCCCTTTGTATCTTAATATATTGTCCTTCCAAGTGTATGGAGGTTTGCTACTAGGATTATGTTGAAGTTGTTGAATTAAGGCGTGGATAGTAGGATCATTTATCCATTCTTCATGCACCTCATCTACCCATTTAGGAATAAGGGAGGAAAGAGCATGGACTTGAGGCATATCTTCAAATTTTCTAGAAAGTGCATCGGTTGCCATGTTGTCCTTTCCCTTTTTATATGTAATTTCATAATCATAGCCAAGAAGTTTAGTAACCCATTTTTGTTGTTCCGGGGTATTAGTCCTTTGTTCCAAAAAATACTTCAAGCTATGATGGTCGGTGCGTATAATGAAATGTTGGCCAATAAGGTAAGGCCTCCAATGTTGAATAGCATGGACAATCGCCAACATCTCTTTTTCATACGTAGAGCGAGCTGAATTCTTAGGAGAAAATGCTTTGCTTATAAAAGCTAGAGGCCTTTCATCCCGCATGAGTACGGCTCCCATTCCTATTCCCGAAGCGTCACTTTCAATGACGAACGGTTTAGAAAAGTTGGGCATGGCTAGAACAGGGGTGGTACACATTGCAGTTTTCAAGGTGATAAAGGCCTCATCCGCTTTAGACGACCATTTGAAAGCATTTTTCTTAAGTAATGTTGTTAGAGGAGCGACGATTTTACTATAATTTTGGACAAATTTTCTATAATATCCCGTTAGTCCAAGAAACCCACGTAGAGCTTTTAAGGTTTTTGGAATAGGCCAATTTTTCACCTCCTCGATTTTGGAAGGATCTACCATAACTCCTTCCTTTGAGACAATATGCCCTAAGTATTCAATTTCTTGTTTTCCAAAGGAACACTTTGATATTTTTGCATAAAGTTGATTTTCCTTCAAGATTTGGAACGCTTGTCTAACATGGTCCAAATGTTCTTCCCATGTTTTGCTATAAATCAAAATGTCATCAAAGAAAACTAATATAAATTTACGAAGAAAAGGGTGAAATACCTTATTCATTAGACTTTGAAAGGTAGAAGGAGCGTTGGTCAGGCCAAATGGCATCACCAAGAATTCGTAGTGCCCTTCGTGAGTGCGAAAGGTCGTCTTAGGAATATCCTTTTCATTGACTCGTATTTGGTGGTAGCCTGACCGTAAGTCTAACTTGGAAAAATAAGTTGCCCCGTGGAGTTCATCTAATAGCTCGTCTATGACCGGAATAGGAAATTTATCTTTGATGGTCATTTTATTAAGCGCTCGAAAATCGACACATAAACGCCACGAGCCATCCTTTTTTCTAACTAAAATAATTGGAGAGGAGTAAGGGCTTTTGCTAGGTCTAATGACTCCTGCCTTAAGAAGCTCTTGTACTAATTTCTCTATTTTGGTCTTTTGGAGGTATGGATAACGATAAGGTCTAATATTAGGAGGTTGATGCCCTGGAAATAGTGGAATAGTGTGATCGTGACTTCGTTGTGGAGGTAGTCCTTTTGGTTCATTGAATACCGCCTTATGGTGGTCTAAAATCTTTTGTAACTCGGTGTCTCGTCTTCTTTGTGACTAGGTTGAATTGAAAATAATTGGGCGACCATTCCTTTGTTTCCTTTTCGGATAATTTTCTCCATTCTATGCGAGTCGACGATTTGGGAAGGTCCCGATTTCGTGCCTTGGATAATATAGGTTTGGTTCTTTCGTTGTGAATTTCATCCATAGTTCATCAAATTCCCATTGGACTACGCCCAAGGTTCGTAACCATTGTATGCCTAGGACAATGTCGCACCCACCTAGGGGTAGGACGTACATGTCGCCTTTCATGTTATAAACCCCCATAGTTTTATATTTCTGCATTTTCCTTTGCATGCAATTTTTCCGTCGTTTCCAATCATCACTTCGAAGTTATTGCAAGGGTATATAAAACAATTTGCTTGTTTAGCCACCTTTGGATCGATAAAATTGTGCGTGCTACTAGAATCTAGGAGCACGGTAAGGTTTTGTTTCTTAAAATACCCTTTTACTTGCATTGTTTGAGGGGCAAAAAATCCGGCAAGGGCGTTGAAGGAAACCTTTGGTGCATTTTCTTCGTCACTTTCAAGTGTGTTGGATAATACCTCTACTTCGAGTTCAGGTTCCTCTTCAATAGAATTCCCTTCCTCTGTGGCATCTAGAATATATAATTTTCGTGAGGCACATTTATGATTTCTGTCAAATTTCTCATCGCAATGGTAGCAAAGACCCTTAGCTTGTCTTTCCTTCATTTCCTCGAAACTCAGACGCTTAATTGGTAGAGCGAGGTTAATTTTGGGGTCTGTGTAGGAGTTTTGGGTTCGTCCATTTTGCATTGGTTTGGGGTTGGTATAAGTGTTTGATGGTTTCCCCCAAGTTGGTTTTGTGAACCGATTCCGTGCCTTGATTTTGTCCTCCGCTAATTTTGCCAAGTCGATGGTCTCTAACATGTTTGTAGGGTTATACATTTGCACCTCTATTCGAATTTCTTCTTTTAATCCGCTGACAAAACATTCTTGAAAGAAGGCAGCGTCTAATCCGGATGTTCGATTAGCTAGCCTTTCAAATTTCGCTTGGTATTCGCTTACCGAAGTGGTTTGGCATAATTTAGTGAGGGCCCCCGTAAAGCTTTGAAACTTGCTAGGGCCGAATCGCACTAATAGATTCTGTGTAAAGGTTGACCACGTCGGAGTGCCGTTAGTTTTCTCGAACCATTGGTACCATTGGATGGCGTCATTTTCCAAGTGGAAGGAGGCGATATGCACTTTTTGCATTTTCAAAATTTGATTTAGTGAGAAATATTGCTCTGCTCGGTAGATCCAGTTTGTAGGGTCTCCTCCTTCAAATTTTGGGAAGTCTAATTTGGTCGTCCGTGGTAGAATGGAAGTTTGTGGACCTCCTAACATTGCTCGGTTTGATGACCCGTGGTTGGGTGAATTTGCATGTGTTGTTGCCTAATTTTGATTGATGGCATCAAGTTTAACATCCATTGCAAATATTTTCTCGAAGAGTTCTCTTGTGTTACGGGTATTCTCCTCTCTTTCTTGTTGAACTTCTTCAACGAGCCTTTCGTGTTTCTCATGAATGGAATCCAATGATCGTCGTCCTTCAGCCATTGCGGTTGGTGTAGGTAACGATCAATATGACTTGGTACAGGTGAGCAAAAAATAAAAATAATAATTTTAATTTTTTTCCTTTGCATTTCGGACGTCGAAAACCTTGATGTTGCGTTGAAGATTTTAGCTTTTTCAAAACAACCACCGATCACCACGCGAAAGGTCGAGCAATTTGGGTGTAAGACAACTTAATTCGTACCTTAGGAGAAGGTTTAATTTTCTGCGAGGATTTTGACACGGATCCGTGAAGCGTGAATGTTGTTTGCGTCCTCACGAATGTGGACTAGCTGAAATGTGCGGTGGGAAAAAATTTTAATGGTGAATTTGCTCTTTGATCTAGCTCTGATCCAGATGGTATGAAACTAAATAGTGTGGGAAGCAGGATCGTTTTTTATATTGAATCGCTTTTTGATTGTAAGGTAGAAAACCCACAATAGACTTAATTTATATATTTGTTCGATGATGCCTTATTATCATATTTGGATTGCATTTAAATACCTAGTCTAATAGTTGTAAGAGTGAAGGGTTGTGACCCTAGAATATAATTAATAAATAATATAAGTATTAGGACATGTTAGGAGGGTCCTAACATCATCAATCAGCTTCTTCAGTAAACATCAAGGAGCCCATTGGACAATAGCTACAAGGAGGCACCCCATAAGGTTTGGGTTATGTTACTCTCCCTCCTTTGCTTTTAGGTTTCCTTTTTCTCATATTTTAATCTAGCCTACAGGACCTCTCCTCCCTATAGACAACTTATTTTATATTACAACCAAGTTACAAAACACAATTATGTCATATAGTGTACAAAGTGCCATAAAATAACCAATGTTCACTAAATTGAAAATGTCACCCAATTGCAAAGTCTAAAAAAACAGGCTTCCACAATATCTATATATATGCTTTGGGTTATCAAGTGACGGTTAGATTCTTCAACATTTAAGGAGACCAAGGTTCAAATCTTGTCAAGCGATACATGGATAATATCCAAGCTTTGTTGTAATACAAGAGGAGCCTGTTTCAATCTCATATAACCAGTTGAAATAAATAAATAAATATATATATATATATGCTTTAGGTTCAACAATTTGGCAAGGTTATACCATAAGTTTGGTCAAAAAGGTCAAAACCTAATAATATTGGCTTTAGCTATGACCTAAAAAGTCCTTTTACATATGTTTTACAATTCAATGGTTAAAAAATCATCAAGAATCAACCATGTGGAACACCGTAGTGGTTTGGGCTTTGGGCTCTCTTCCGAGAGACCCCAGTTCAAACCACAACAGGGTGTGTGTGCACATGTGTGAGTGAGCTTGTTACAAAAAAAAACATCAAGAATCTAGCAAAACAAGTCACAACAGCTTTCCTTTGTTTCAAAATGACTATTGAACTTGGACAACTTAAAAAAATTTATTACATTAATAACAAAATTCCTATGCACAACATGACTTTGGACCAAATACCATCTTCCTCACTTAAGAACCATGTAGCCAGTTTGTAGAGTTAATTAGAAAATGTTTGAATTTCAAGCAATTTTTTGGACAATCAAATAATTTTGTCAAAATTGGAATTTGAGTTCCATAATAAACCACTGTCAACTTTTGTATATATTATTATTCTAATATAATATTATATTAAATATAATCATTTAATATTATATACATCAAATGGCATGAGCTCAACCAATTAAAATAACTCAACTTTTAAGGAGACTCAAGTTCAAATCTTGTCAAACTATATATATGCATAATTACCAAACTTTTGTAATATTACTATGTGGTCATGATGTGATATGAGTGGGGTCATTTAATCCCATATAACCAATTTAAAAAAAAAATTATATATATTTTAAAATCAGTTATATAGGCTTAAAATGGGTTTACTCATATCACATCATGACCACATAGTAATATTATAATAGTTTAACAATTATATATATTTATATATATCAAATTTAATGGCAAACTTCATTGGCCTTAATTTTTGTGGTGAATTTTTTATATTTTTATCTTTGTCAAATGCTGCAACTTAGCTTAAGAATCAGCAAAATGCACTATAATGGCGAACTTCATCGCCCTTATTTTTTGCGGTGAAGTTTTTTCGATATTTATCTTTGTTGAACTCAAATGCAGCAACTTAACTTAAGAATCAACAAAATGAATTATTCTTTGTTTGAATCCAAGCACATTTTTCTACCACAGACATTTACAAAACATTTATATTGTATGTTTATTCTTTGTTTATTCTCTATTTGAATACAAAGTGCGTGCATAAGCCATTTACAAAACATTTATATTGTATGTTTATTCTCTATTTGAATACAAAGTGCGTGCATAAGCCATTTACAAATAAGTAGTTGCTTTCACAACTGTGATACTTATTTTAAACAAATAAGGAAATTTTTAGTAAAACCAGCTTAATCGTACCATTTTGAAAGATTATGTAATACTTTAAATCTAACAAAGAAAAACAGTTCAGCTTTTTCAGAAAACCACCAGCACCTCACTCCTACAAATCAAATAAAATGGCACTTAAGTTTTCTCATGAAACCACCTTCATCTTTACTAATTTCAAATATTTTAAATAGATTCAATAAGCAATATTAATTTAGGGCATTTAGTTCAGGAGCACTCTTAGCAGGGTACTGTGTATATATCTCATGAAATTCCTAAGCCATTGTTTACTGAGATGACTGCTATAGATGATCAAGGACTATCAGTTGAAAACACGGAAGCTGCACTGGAAAGTGAAATCACCTTTTACCCTGTACAGCAGTTTGGATCAGCGAGACCTAGCGGCAAGATGATGAGAGAAGGCTCTCATAGTCCAAGGATGCAGATTAGAATGCATAAAGGGTCATTGATATCTGTCTCATTTACTAGATTTCATGTAGCTCTTCGCTTTTATCTCTCTGATGTGGTCCTTGGTGGACAAGACTGTTTTGATTTATTCCCTTGAACATCAATTGATTTGCTTTCTGAGCAACTCATATGAGTTGCTGGACAACTGATTTTGTTTCCGTTGGTTGTGTCCCCTATTGGGCATAAGATATTATTCCAATTTTTAAAAAGACACTTAAAAAACAGAGGAAACCACCTGCTATATCCCCCCTCCCTCAGTAAGTGTATATATATGTGAGGAGGGGTAACAATTTAGGATCATTAAAAATAATATTTCTTAACCTTAGAACCTCTAAATTGAATAAATCAAGCATTGGGTTGATTGCATCATACCACGACCATGAAATTGTATTCTAGAGGTGCTTTTTAACTAGAGGGTTAGCTTCCTCTCATCAGTAACATAAATCAACTTCTTGGAGTGAATCATTTGCCAACATTGACATCAGAAACAGGATACCAGCATCATCTGTGCTTCAAAAGTTCCAAAATGATGTGATCCTATAATTTTCTCGATCCTAAACATTTAACTATATATCATGAAGGGCCTCTAAATTATTTCCCACAATTAGATTGGACAATATATATTAAACGTTTTTTTAACCATACGGCCTATGGATTCTCATTTGAGTTATCCAGTGTGCTATTCATAATTGAGACAAGTAAACAAGATAAATTATACATATCAGTGTTAATTCAATAATAAATAAAAAATTATGTGTCTAAAGGAAACATGTACAACCGTGAATAAATTAGTGCTTCAAGAGATCTTTGGCCTTCTGCTGTGCCCCGTAATTGTCATGACACAGGAACTTAACTATTCATCCAATTCCATGTCTTGCACAAGAGAAGGAGATGTTTCTAATACATTAAGTCGACATGGAACATTGTTGAACTTGGTGACAAGTGTTGCTGCAGCCCAGATGCGTTGCACATCACTGTAAGCAAACAAAAGCATTTAGACAAACTGCTCAATAAAGAGTAACAACAAAATCATGAAACTCATTCTGAGCAGCTGCAAAGATTGAGATGTATATTTTGTATGGGAGGGCTATCTAAAATGAACCATACTTAAAGGGAACATGCAGTAGTGAAGGCTAAGTGGAAGACAGCTCCATAAGTACATATGATTTAAGTCTACATGATTAATGAAATAGATTGAATTAAGACTTTTTGCATTAAAAATGTTCACATATTTGAATAATTAAAAAGAAGTTAAGAGATGGTATATACCTCTTTCTACACTGTAAAGTCGCAACACCAGTTTGGGCTTTAAAGTCAATCAGGTCTATCATCAGAGCTCCTCCTATCAAACCATACAAGCTTGTCAAGGCTTCTTCTAAGAGTTGTAGAAATGTATCTTCTGTTATTCTCATAAGTGGAGCACCTAACTGCCTAATTAAAGAGATGGGTGAGTTAATCAGTCAGTGAGTTCATAAAGATAATATCGTTTACAGAGTTAATAAATAAAAACTCTCTTCATCATCAAGAACAATAATAGTGCAGCCATCTATCTAAAGCACTATTTTCCTTGCCTACAAGAACAATACAAACTATATACCATCTATTAAGTAGGAGGAACAAAAGTACTGACACAAAAATATGGCTAGGGAGTTTATTGATAAACATTACAAGGATGGATCAATGTTGTGAAAAAGCAAACTCTGGTTTGTCGGCAACACAATGAAGACAAATCCAAACATAGATTGCTTTGAGCTAGTTATCCAGCTGTTTTTATCTGTCTAAAGTTTAAAGCAGTTCAAAAAATGTATGGAAAACCATGAAGAATTCAAATTTAATAAAATGTTAATCAGTTATAGCATCAACTGAATTGAGACAGTAAGATGATGATAATGCTACCAATTAAAAGACAATGATTGTACCTACACTGAAATAGTTGGATGCCCCATGCAAACAAATACAGTATCCCCAAAATGTTCAAGTACATTAGAACACATGAAATGACCAAATAAAATTTTACAAGCAAACAATATGTCACAATATGACCACAACTATTAGATGGGATGAAGAGATGTAACCAAAACTTTAGTAGCAGTATGCTAACACAAACCCATGCAGCCAAAGCATATAACAATCAAATTATTAACCGCAGTGCTTTAATTACCTCCACAGTTTCACATAATACCTACAGACTGGCATTACTGCCAATACACTCAATCTATTCAGTCATCAACTTGGAAACATGCAATTGGTATCTACAGAGTACAAAATCTGGCCTGCCATCTTATATGATTTGATCTATAGTTTGACATACTTAGACCGGACATGCTTATGCATTTGAGCCCAATATTGTTTCCTTTTGATGGTTTTATTCATTACATTGTCTGTCATTTTATTTCTTCAATTTCTAATTAGACAGCTTGGGAAGTGTTATAAAGCAGTCAGTCTCTACCATGGTTTGTATTTGACAAGGGCAATGCAAACTTGAATACAAAAATCCAAGCAACCATCTGTGTGTGTGTGTGTCGTTAAATTTTAAGTACTGAAACCAACTTATTTTTGGAGATCTAACCCTTGGATTTGGTGTTCTTTTGAATCCTGCATAAACTTCATGAAGAGCTCCTATTCATATTGCGGATTCCCAGAATTACATCAACACCACCCAATGGAACAAAATCAAGAGTTCAAAAAATAAGTCCTCATGTGAAGGGTCAGTCCACTAGTGCATGTGTGACAGTGAAGTTGGGACCCATTAACAATACTAAAGTCAAAGGAAGGACATTTTGTACTTGATAAATCCAAAGCAAGATATAATTTTGAATCTAGAAAGTTATGAGTACTTCCAGCATCAATCAAAACCATGATATTTCTTCCTTTGCCAAAACCTTCTACACGCAAGGTAGAACAAACAGATATACCTCTCATACCTGCTAATGATACAATAGGCTCTTTCGTATTTTTCTTTATATCAAAATCCACTGATTCTTCCTCACCTTCAGAGTCTGGAGAGTCATCAACAACCTCATTCAGTTGGATCTGGCCTTTATAAGCACGTTTATGTTCTTTGGACCATGGCTCCTTACATGAGAACCAATGTCCTTGCTTACGGAGCTCTTCTCGAGCTCCCTTATTTGGGTTAGGCTCGTCAAGGCCTGTTGGTCAAAGACCTTCCACGTGACCTTTGAATTCCCATCATCAAACAGGTATGCCTTATGAGAGCTGGACATACCTCCAATTCGCATGCATATTCTTCTGAACTTTGTACTATATTCTTTCACAGACTCTTGTTGTCTCTGATGTAGATTACTAAGTTCTGAAAACTTCTCATCAGCCATCTATTTGCTGGAAACAGCAATAATCAGCTCAATAAATTCCTGCCAGGTAAATAACTCATCATGTTGACCATCCTGCACATCCAGGTCATAATGATGCCACCATTCATAGGCATCTCCCTCAAGATGAAGAGAAGCAACCTGAATTCTATCCTCATCACTCATGGGGTCCATGCAGAGATACACTTCCAATTTATGCAACCAAACTTCTAGAAGAATTTTCAGCATGCCATCATATTGTGGAACCTCAACCTTTGGCATGCAAGGTTGTGGCCCCATCCTAGTATGGTCTAATCCACCAACATGACCTCTCATTTCCCTCTAGAAGTTGAAAAAAATTGCATCATTAGCCATGTAATCCTTCCAAAGCTTTATAATGGGATCATAATTAAAGTCTCAGGCTGACCGTTAAGGATTCTGATGTGGAGGAGATGTAACATAGGATGCCCTATGTAGGTTTCAATGGGGAGATCGAGGCGGTGAGGGTCGAACCCTATGATGTGATTCAGCTCCATGGGAAGAATGGTTGCACATTGCAATCAGTTCTTGAATCACTTGAGACATCTCCCTTACACTTTCCACCATTGGTTGTATGCCCTCATGTACACTCTCAGTAAACAGTTGTCATGCATTAGCTTCCTCTTCATCATTCCTAGTGGACATGTTGGCAAAATCGGTAGCTCTGATACCACTGTTATGAACCTCTGAATATTTGAAACTGAAACTCACTTAAGCTGATTAAAAGACTCAAAGGTCTGGAGTTTGAATTTTGGACTGAATCATACAATCATAACACAAAAGATTTTCTTATAAATATTGAGATTAAACATACAATGAAACAGATCTGAAAAATAAACTCCTATTAGAAAAGCAAAAGAAATCTATTCTGCTTACAACCAATAAACAAAATAGCCCAAGCTCACAGGTGAGCCACTCCAGATTCATTGAGAGAACCAATCTCCTTCCTTCCTCCAGCTGTACTTAATTAACCTTTCCAACAATACTTTCTATATTTTCCAGCTGCAGTTTCTATGTTTTTTCCCAACTCTATTTTCTATATTTTTAACTGAACTTGCTATATTTTCCAACTGTACTTGCTTTATTCTCCAACTTTACTTGCTTCTTGCTTACCTTATCCTGTCTTAGCTGTACTTTCTTTATTCTCCTAAAAACTAGTTCTTATTTCCTTATACGGTATTTAAGTTCATTACATCAACTCATAACTTACCTTTCATTGGTCTAGCAACATAACAATCATAAGCATTTCTTCTTTGAATCCTTTGAAATGTAAGAATGGAAATTTCTGTATGATTTCAAATTCATACAAAGTTACGAGCATTGACCTATATGGAGGAAAAGAGAACGTCTATTCCACTTATAGATGGTTTCTAGACAAATCTGACTTTTTGCAAATGTTATTAAGAGGTTTTCCCAACCAATGACCACTCATCCTCAACAATATTCAATATTCAGTTGAATGGTTGGCATTAGTTTAGAGACGTGTCAGGCAACAACATCAGCTCTCATATGCTGTCAACACTTTCAAAAATGATGTACTATATGATGTACCCCCATTGGAAATTTCTGATGTTCTACTTGGAAAACCTTTCATGTGGGAGCACCATGGCATTCTATGAACTGAGATCTAAAAGTGTCAACATTAATTTAAAAGAACAGCAATACAAGATACCAAACATAACCTTGCCTACCAACATTTCCTTAGTCAATGCTAAAAAGTGCAGAAAGTTGATTGCTCAAACCAAGAAATTCATCCTTCTAACGATCAAAAGCCCAAATAGTAGATGATGTTGGTTGGTACCGCTACAGCTCCTACAGTCCAAGCCACATAACAAAAGCAATTGAACCAAATTGTAGTCAATTATGATGATGTCTTCAACATGGCAATACAATTGCTGCTTCACGATCAGGTATGGCATTCCACAAACCCAATCCCTAAATTCCTTTTCCAGATGTTCCTTTATGCCAATACTCTGTTTTAGACTAAATAAATTAAATATTGAATTTCATAACTGGCCACAGCAGGTCAATGGGACTCAGGACATACACATTACTGCAATACAGTAGCCTGCAGGTTCCAAATAATACATGACATAAAGTGCAATATATATAACATGTAATACAAGTACATCTCAACCATATTACAAATATAGAACAAGTATTATACACTCCCAAGCATGGGAAATCCACTGTCCAGAGAAAGGAGAGTGCTCGAGCTGTATATATCAATAATCTAAAGCTGATATGCAAGGATTCATCAGAAGAGAATGGGTCTAAGCTGGAAGGATGTTAGAGAATGATATAATTAAGCTCTAGATTCAAGAGTTGTATAAAAATGGCCATATAAAATTAAGCTCTAGATTCAAGAGTTATATAAAAAAGGCCCCATATGACATAGGACTTTACCATGTGGTATTTCAATTGTATTGGCACAAAAGAACGATGGATGTGGCATCTCTATATTAATTGCAGAGCACTAAACAATATCAATGTTAAGAACAAGTACCATATTCCCCAAATAGATGACTTATCGGATGAGATCCAATATGCAAAGTATTTCACCAAAATTGACCTCAAGTCAAGATACCATCAGGTGCTCTAAAATTTGTGTCCTCATTAGTTATATGCCACTTTGGGGATATGTTCATTTAGAATAAGAGGGATTTAGTATTTGAGATACATCATTGATGATCTTAGGATTCATGTGGTAATTCAAGATTGGCATTTTTCTAAGACTTTAACAGAGCTCCACAACTTCCTATGTCTTCCACATTTCTATAGTAAATTTGTGTTGGGATTCTCCAATGTTGCATTTCCTCAAAGCCAAGTGACCAAAGGAGACTCCAAAGCAAAGTTTGTTTCACAACAAAAGGCATTTGAATAATTGAAGCATCATCTTTGCTCAATGCCAATTCCTGTTGGCAGAACTTGATATTATATTATTAAACACTAATGCATATTTATACATTAAGGTGTTAACAATAACCTTAATTTAGTAGTTGTTAACACGGGATATACACTACCTAAATAATGTAATAATATTTTCTAACATCCCCCCTTATTACATTATTTGGGATAACATATATTACTATCCCCCCTTAATGTAGAGAGAACAATAAAATCTGGCTCTTGGCTCTAGCTTTGGCTTTTCGCTCTTTGCTTCTTGATTGAGCTGCTTTGGCTTGTGGCTCTGGCTGCTCCTGCTTAGGTAAATACCTCTAGGTCCACCTCTTGGTCTGCCTCTCAGTCATTTTGCCTCTAGGTCTTCTGCCTCTGGGTTTGCCTTTGGGTCGGCCTCTGGTCTAAGCAAATTAAGTGTTCCTAAAGTACTTAAGCAAAAGTGGATTTGTCCCCACTTCTCTTTAACAACTATAAGTGTCCTTATTGTAATATTCTCATCCTACTGGATTACATGGATAACCAGTTGCTGCAACCACCAGGTGTTCTAGAGTAGATCACTACTTACGAGGTTCACTCTGTTGTTAAGTATGTTCCCCCCTCAGGGTGAAACTCGTCTCATGTACGATGGTGTTGGTCTATGCCGAAAATGCACCTTTACAAGAATGTTTGAGCCATTACAAGTTTCCTTATGAGGTTCATTTGCATTGTGTTGAGGAGTGTCGAGTACTACCAAAAAGGCACTCCATATTACAACAAATATGAAAATGTGAGCCTTCAAAAATCCCAAAATGAAGGATTAGAATTAAAAATATTACATACGAGCCCCCACACTTTTTTTTTGGTTAAATGTTTTTAATATATTTAATTGAATTAATTAATTAATTTTAATTAATTAATTAAATCAGATATAAATTAACTTTTACACAAAATAATTTGCACCCAAGTTTTAGACCCAATGCCTTTTGGATCAAATGTGACCCAACAGTCAATAGCGGAAGTGTGCGCCACCGAAAGCCAGGTGGTGCCTTTCTGGGAGACTTCGCCCACTGATGACGTGACAGCTCAAAGTAGTTGTCACGCGGATTGATGCACCATGCCTTTTCTAGTCTGCAGCTGTACCAACTCTTCCACACCTGCTCGCGCGTCCACGATACCGACCTTATCCGCCATCGAAGAAGCGAGATGAGCACGGCGGCCAACATCCGAAAGGAGGACCTGTTGTCTAGAATCATTGTGGCGCTTGCAGACGTTTGTCTCAAGAGACCTTGCTGGTTTATGTTGGCCACCGTTGTTGTGTTCGCAAATTGGTCCAAATCTACGTCTAACGAACAACTTTGCTCCAAAGGACATTGTAGTCCTTCATTTTCTTTGGCCTTCTTTTCCATGAGGACAAAGATGTTGGCCCTTATGACTGCTTCGAAGCCAAACCAGGTGAGAGCCCATCATTTTCACTGTGGCTTCTCACTTCTTGCATCTTCGCAACCTTGATCTGGAAGCCCCCGCGTTCATTTGGTCTAAAGCAGCTGTACCAACTCTTCCACACCTGCTCGCGCGTCCACGATACCGACCTTATCCGCCATCGAAGAAGCGAGATGAGCGCGGCGGCCAACATCCGAAAGGAGGACCTGTTGTCTAGAATCATTGTGGCGCTTGCAGACGTTTGTCTCAAGAGACCTTGCTGGTTTATGTTGGCCACCGTTGTGTTCGCAAATTGGTCCAAATCTGCGTCTAACGAACAACTTTGCTTCAAAGGCCATTGTAGTCCTTCATTTTCTCTGGCCTTCTTTTCCATGAGGACAAAGATGTCGGCCCTTATGACTGCCGAAGCAGGTGAGAGCCCATCATTCTCACTGTGGCTTCTCACTTCTTGCATCTCCGCAACCTTGATCTGGAAGCCCCCGCGTTCATTTGGTCTAAAGCAGCTGTACCAACTCTTCCACACCTACTCGCGTGTCCACGATACCGACCTTATCCGCCATCGAAGAAGCGAGATGAGCGCGGCGGCCAACATCCGAAAGGAGGACCTGTTGTCTAGAATCATTGTGGCGCTTGCAAACGTTTGTCTCAAGAGACCTTGCTGGTTTATGTTGGCCACCGTTGTTGTGTTCACAAATTGGTCCAAATCTGCGTCTAACGAACAACTTTCTCTGGCCTTCTTTCCCTGGCCTTCTTTCCCATGAGGACAAATATGTCGGCCCTTATGACTGCTTCGAAGCCAAACCAGGTGAGAGCCCATCATTCTCACTGTGGCTTCTCACTTCTTGCATCTCCGCAACCTTGATCTAGAAGCCCCCGCGTTCATTTGGTCTAAAGCAACCTGATCTTTTATCTCACCGTTCTTGGATGGTTTCCTCACAGGAGGAGGGCTTAGATATAAATTGATCTGCTCCATCTTGGTAAGCTAAGACACCACGTTGTCCGCCCAATGTGGGCACTCCGCCACATCTGCCATCGAATTTCTCTTCGGCAAGATTTTTTGTTTTTCGCTCTGCTGCAACCACAGTAGCAGAGTATTGTTTTCTCCTTAGCAGCTCCATTTCGCTTGAGATCGGCAATCGGACAGTGTTGCACAAGTTGTTTTCCCTTTGTCTCCTAAGGCTCCCAAAGAGGGCACTAATTTCTGGAATGCGCAGACGTATCGAAGATTTATGATAAATGTCCACACCTAGAGATCAATTTCAAGATCAAATCATTCCTGATCGATAGGGATAAATCCATGTGGTGTCCAATTCGGTTGATTGATGGCATGCGAGAATGTCTTTGTCTAAGGATCTGAGCACTCGACTAGGTCGAAGCAACGATCCAGCAGGGCCTTGGACGTTTTGGAGGCACCTTATGTCCCAAGGCGTCATCTAAAATAAAATTCGGACATTGCCTTCTATCACCTCTCTGGAGTCAGCATGTTCGAATCCAGAGGCTCCTCCTTTTCCAAACCAGCTATAAGCTTTCATAGTCGTGGACCGGGGAGAATTTCCATGTTGGGTTGCTCTCGCTACAAGCCCTCCAACAAACAAAAATGCTCGATCGAGATCTCCGAGTACTTCATGCGGCAGATGGAGAAGATCGACCATGATAGTGTAGAGTTCATGAAACAGATTTTGCTGAAATTCGGCCTCGAATGTGCCAACATAGGCCCCAAATCAGGCCTCTCATTCACAAGCCCGCGACTATGATTTACAACGACATGATCTGATTCTGAGACCAGATCAATCCACCCAATTTAAGGATCTTGTGCCTCAATGGATGCGATGCATGATATCGGGCGTAGGACCCTCCAGATTGCAGTCACTTTAAATTCCATTTCACCAGGATTCAACTCCATTGTGTGCTCTGAAAAAACACAGTTTTGGACTGCAATACCACCACCAGCCACCTTGGCCTAGGGGAGGAGAGAATTGCCAAAGAGGCAATTCCCCCCTCAATACTTCAAGCAAGTCACCCACTCTGATACCACTATTTGCAAAACTTGATAATATTTTATTAAACACTAATGCATATTTATACATTAAGGTGTTAACAATAACCTTAATTTAGTAGCAGTTACAACTGCTGTTAAAACGGGATATACACTATTTAAATAATGTAATAATCTTTTCTAACAAATTCCTGCTCTACTAGACCTCCCACAACCATTTCAAATCAAGATTAATGCTTTGGAATATGCACTTAGTAAGGTTCTCACACGAGTATACTATCACCTCTTATGGTAAGAGAATCAATGATGGGGTTCAAAGGTATCTAACATATGATAGAGAGCTTCATGCCATTGTCCAAGCATGTCTGCAATGGAAACATTTCCATGCAATTTTTGCAAAGAAAAAGCAAGTTGCAAACAAAAGTGGGCTACATACTTGCAACAATTCCATTTGAACATCAAACAAAATGATAGTGCTAATTCAGGTGTTGATCATCTAACATTTCAAGCATGTGCAACAAGTTCTCTAAAATTTGTATCCTCGTAAGTTTTATGCCAATTTGGACTGTTCATTTGGAATAAGGAAAATTTAGTATTTGGGCTGCAATGATATTAAGGGTTCATGTGGATCCAAAAAAATTAAGTGATTCAAAATTAGCATGTTTCCAACGCTTTAACCGAGCTCCACACCATCCTGTGACTTGCAAACTTCTATCATAAATTTGTGCTGCAATTTTCCCAAATTGCATTCCATTGAAACCAAGTGACTAAAGGAAGACTCCAAAGCAAAGTTTGATTACAGGACACAATAAAAAGCATTTGAATAATTGAAGCATTATCTTTGTTCAATGCCAATTCTTCCTCTATGAGACCTCCCACAACAATTTCAAATCAAGATTAATGCTTTAGAGTGTACACTTAGTGAGGTTCTCACACAATGAGTACACTACCACCTATTGGTAAGACAATCAATAATAAAGTCCAAAGGTATCCAGCATATGATACAGAGCTTTATGCTATTATCCGAGCATGTCTGCAAAACATTCCTTTGCGATTTTTGCAAACAAATAGCGTGTTTCAAAGTAAACATCATCAAAAGTGGACTGCATACTTGCAACCATTCCATTTGAACATCAAACAAAAAGATAGTGCTAATTCAGGTATTGATTGTCTAATATAACCTCCAATTGCAGCACTCACCGTCACCTTTGATTCACATGGACATAAGACTTCAACCTGACCGTAATAATTATTTTATATGAAGACAATATTGACTTTGCAGACACATGTCAACCTTTTCATACAGGTAAGCAGGATCCTAATTTTTATTTGTACGGTAAAAAATCTTTTTAAGACTGGAACATCTCTGCAGATCATCATATGAGCACCAAAGGTTGGTTTTGAAGGCACAATACGATAAAGTAACAGGGTTTCTGATGTAGATAAGGCCTTGGCAATATTGCAAAAACATTTCTACTGGAAGACGAATCATACTGCCATCATCAAGTCCATTAAATCATGCCTTGTCCATGTCATCTCCAAGCATGCAAACAAGAAGCAAAGGATGTGTTCTCCACTACCAGAGCCCGCCAAGTGTTAGGAACTAATTCTCATGGATCTCCAGTCAACTTTGCCTTGCAAAAACATTTCTATTGGCCAACAAATCAAACTGCTATCACCAAGTGCATCAAATCATCGACTGTCCATCCCATCATCAAGCATGCAAACAAGAAGCAAAAGGCGTATACTCCTCTATCAATCCCAGCCAAATCTTAGGAATAAGTTTTCATGGACATCGATTCAACTTTGCACACCACCACCCATGGTAATTATTGCATTTTTGTCATGGTGGAAAAGTTCTTAAAGATAGCTATATAAGCACCCTGCAAAAGGATTGTTTCAATAAAGGAAGTTGCAAAAAATTATTTCAATCATGTGCAAATTGAGATGTCAAACCCTGCTGCATACAGGGTTCATAACACTATACATGGTTGTCAACACAAGGAAGCTCATCCACCAAGGGAAGTGGTTGACCAGGAACCAAAGAGAAAATATGTTCCCACTCTTGGTTGCAAAACTGGATGTAAATCCAAGTAGAAATTCAACAAAAGAGCCCATAAGAGAGAGAGAGAGAGAGAGAGAGAGTTATAATGACCAATTTGTTTTTTTAAGTATAAAGAAATCAACAAATTGCAGACAATTATAGCTTCAACCTCTTGTTTTTTTAAAAGTACAATAATAAAGAATCAATTTGATAGCAAAGGAGATATGGCCTCAAGAAGTAGGCATATCAAAAATTGTCAATTGATGGCAAATTTGACATCAACACCAGCTCAAAACCAAGACTTGAAGTGTGGCACCAATTTTTTACTAGCCATTGGAAGACTAACCACTTCATCTCCCAAATTGTCTCTTCAACATTTTCCAAATGTAAAAAAATGGTCAACCATAGTCTTACATCTCTTCTTAGAGATCCATTCTATAGAGTTTTCCATATGAATGAAATCCTAATCCAATTTATATTTCTTGATACTGTTCTTTATGTTGTATTGAATAATTCCATGTTCCTCTCTCTCTCACACACACACACTTATGCTTGTTATAAAACATTAGATTTGACAATTTCATATATTGTTACCAAGGTTACTCCTAAAACACAAATCAAAGGCAATTGTAACCAATTAAGGTTGAAGTTTGCCAACAAAGCATAAAATGAAGCAAATTTTTCCAAGGTTTTATTTTTCTCTTAATTTAAAAATTAAGTTATAATAGCTAGATACTTATGCATGGTCCTTACATATGGCCATAAAATCTTCTAGTTGTTGTCAATAAGCTATATACTTCCAAAGACAATGAGTCTAAACTTCTACATCAAGATGGCACCAATAGCTTCATCTAATGCATCATATGACACCATCAACATCATGTTCAATTCAAATATGCTACAACTAGTGTAGAGGTCGCTGCCTCCATAACGCACAAAATCCTTCAGTGCTAGCATCAAAGTAGACAAATGAATTGTTCTTTGAAAGATAAGTCAAGGCTACTAGAATGCATGCATAGCAAATTTGCAGCAGTACCTTGTAACCCCCCAAAAGCCTCAAGATGATCTTCGGAATAGGCTAGACTATCATAGCCCGTATGCCCCAGATATCTGCAATGCCTTGCCCACACTTTGAAGGTGGTTCCCTGTATCCTACAATTTGAAGACGATTAACACAAATTTCCTACAAAGGGGCTTGAAGATTAAATTCATGAAGCTCTAAAAAGTGAAAAGATCACTAATGAGACCAACTGAATGACCAAAAACTAATAACAGCCCTTGTAACTTCAAAAACAAGTATTATCTATAACCGCGGATTTTCTTGTTTTGCCCCTTGGGTGAAGTTGAAACCCTTCATCACTTTATTTTTTGTTGTCCCATTTATTATGAGATCCGGGGTAGATTCCATTGCCTTTTCAGGGACAACTCTCAATTTGTTTCTACCTTCTTTAGATACCTGGACCAGTGGTGTCTCACACTCTTTCTTAGGGAGATAACTCAGCTTCGACGACATAAAAGTTCTCCTCCAGATAGATCTCACCCTCCTCAACATCGGCTCATCACAACATACTTCACTAGCTCCGATGGACCAGGTGACTCCGGACGGAAACGCCCCACATCATCTAGTTCGGACGGAAGCAAGGTCACTAGACAGCACACACACAGTTTGTCAAGGTTCCGAACTAGCGCTGGTCAGAGACATATCAGGGACTTCTTTAGCTCCAGTATTTCGGCCTAGATTGTTAGGAGAGTTTAGTTTCTGAGGGTCCTTCGAGCTTGCCCCTCCTGGGCTGCTCCCTCCCCCCTCCTCTCTCTCCGTTCTTCTTGGCGTGCACTCCTCTCTTCTGGATTACAACCCTCCCTCCCTCTGCTCTCCCTTTTCTTTTCCCTTTCTCTTTGGCCCGGTTGTCGGGTTTTGTCTTGTATTTATCTTAGTTCTTTTCTTTGTTGGGCTTTTTAGCCTGCTAGTTGGTAGTCATTATTGTCCTTCTTATAGTCCCTTGGGTCTTATTTTGGCCCACCGCGGACATTAATAATATTTCATTTCATTTCTTCAACTCAAATATGATGTTATCGCAAGCTAGATACAATTCTGCGACGAAATAAGCTCCACGTAAACCATTAAACAGTTCATCAATACAAACATAAAAATTTTATCTTCTATGCTGGGACCACAGGAGTTTGGCCCAAAAATCTAGGATGACGATAGGACAGCTGGGGGATGGTTCACATAAATATATAAAAATGTATATTGAAGCCCCAAATTGGATTTTTAAAGTAAAAATTATAAATATGTAACACAACATAATATAAGAATTTAGGAATCTAGGAATTAGGAATAATGTAAAAGCATAGAAAACAATGAACATCAAATATCCATCAAACATCCATCATTCATGTAACAATAAAATTTGAAAACCATAGGCAATTAGGATTCTCAATTCAACCATAGTTCAAGTTCCAACTACATAAGCAAAATGAAAGTGAAACCAAGTTCTCAGTGTTTTTGCAAGGGCATGTGAAAAGTGAGCTTGTGTGGTATTTGCTTGAATGAAAGACTTAATGAACTTATTGCTTGAATGAAAGACTTGATGAACTATCTCCTTTGATTATGGAAATGCAAATGGCTGTGTGCACTCTATTATTGGTATTTGGAGTAAGGTTGTGTTGGACTTTACATGGATTCAATATGAAAGCATGTTAAACTATTAATAAAAGTTGCTCCTAGCAACTATAGACCTTCTACACCTATGAGGCAATAGAGATGAAGTATATTAAGTAATCTATGGGATTGTAATCAAAGGGCATGTCTGAAATTAGTTACTCTACTTGCAAAACAACAAATGGAAGATTTGTTATGAGTCATATTTAGACCTTTTACAGGCTTCATAACCTATTATGGGCATTGTAGACAGGTGCTGTGATATTGTCGACCTGTTGAATGTGTTTGTGCTTTCCTTGAAAGGCCCTGTTAAATGCATTTTATTCCTTTTTTGGACACCTATATTTGCATTTATATTTTCTGGAAGTCCTGCACATGCATTATACTTGTTTGACAAACCCATTACATGCATTTGATATCTTCTGCAAGACCTGTACATGCATTTATGACTCCTCTAGCAGGATTGTATTAACATTATTACAATGAATTTCTTCTTGGCTGTGATTGAGGGAAGTTGGATAGTCATCATGATTTTTTGGGTTTTTTTTTCCTTCCTTTTTTGGTGGATGCCATATGAGACGGCTCAGGGATGTCCCTGGCAAGTCCACGCATCCCGAAGACACCCTGTTTCAGAGACAGCCCAGGTGGGTCCCGAAACACTTAAGGGAAAGCTGCCCCCTAGTCCCAAAAAAATGGAGACGTCTCAGGGATGTTTTGGTCCCGTCACCATGTCCCCGAAATGAAGGGGCCAACAAAACAGGACCCCGGGGGAAAATGTCCCCATGGAATATAGCTTATCGTTAATAGTGTTCTTATTTAATTCCTTGCAGTTAGGGGCCCCATTGTTGAAAAAAACATTTAAAATAATGATTATCATGTATATCACGATTTTTTCCAACCCCTAATTTATTTGCAAGTAGACAAATTTTAAAACAATTGCCAATATTTTCAAAAAAAATGGGAAGAAACCATGATTTTTGCAAATTTCCTCCCAATTAATTGTTGATATGATTATTTTTGGGCCATTGCTGATCACAATTTTTTCAACCTCAATTACGGCACATCCCTTAAGAAGCATCCTTCTTCGGAAAAGTAAACACTACTATTCAAAATGCAATTTTGTTACATTCATTAAATAACTTCTAAATTATTTTCTCAAATTTTCTTTTATGATCTTAATGATATCTTTAAGGCCTAAATGTTAGGAGGGCAACTCTCAAGTAGCATCTTGATAAAACGATCATGATCATCTGCAAGAAACAAACCTTTGGGAATGTCATTGAAAACCTTCTCATGTTAATCTATTATGTTTTCTAGGTCCTATAAGGGGTTCAAGTTCATGTTCAACAAAAAAGGAAAATATATATGCCACTGCACCTTGAATCCCCTTCTTAAGAAGCTTCTCCTAAAGGGATGACCTGCAAGCTTGGAAGGTCATGGAAAAAGTACCTGAAGCAATTAGTCAATGCATGCACAGGAAATGCCATACATGGGAGGAGAGCTGATAACCACCTAAAGAATGTTTGATGTTATGGTACTTGCCTCCACAAGTAATAGTCCCTTGTTTTGAAATCAGGAACCAGATCAGCCAAGCAATTTTGTTGAGGAAACAGCTTTAAGACAGCAAAGTTGTGAGACTGTCTACGTCAATAAGTATGCCCCACTTCTGTTTCTTAAGCAATCCCTCAATTTTGAGGGTTAATGGTATGGTATTAACCACCAATGCTCTATGTGTGTGTTTGTGTTTGTGTGTGTGTGTGAGAGAGAGAGAGAGAGAGAGAGAGAGAGATATTTCTATTAATGTCCACAGATGGCAAAAGTAGGTCAGTGGGACTCATTGAAAAGAGATGTTACTTCAAAGCCTGTTTGCAATGGTGTTCTTAGTGACAAACAAGTATTTTTCAGCGTGCATATGACCCTTTGACCAACTGCAATCACAAAAATAGCGCAAAATTTTAGCACTTCATCCCATGAGTAGTTGTGTTAGATAAGCAGGCTAATCAAGAGGAGGGGTGTTGCCACTAATACTGTCTTGAACTGTCTACACCACTTAAGAAGAAGTTTTTGTCTCAGCAAGTTCTTCGCCTTAATGCTTCTATCTTGTGTTTAATCTTCATTGCTTGTCCAAAGTACCACTACCAGTTGTAAGGTTATTTTCCATATAAATGACACAAGCCTAACAAAACACATACAATTAGAGATCCACTATCTATTTTGAACAAAATAAAGTGATACAAAAGGCTGAGACCTTGACGTTGCAATGATGCTTAGAGAGGGCAAATTGTACGTACAAGAACCCTCGACTACATGAGTACTTCATTGTTAATCATCAACGTTCAAAACAAAAAAAATTCTTCATCCTATAGAATTAGGAATTTGTTCTAAAAATGTGCAAAAAAGTATCTCCCAAATTGCAAGTGCTCTCAGTCATTTGGAACATTAAACTTGTTAGAAACAGAAGCACACATGAGCAAATCCTCTTCACAGCTCTTTCCATGTAGAACAAACTCGGTAGAACCATACAGATCAACAGAAAATGGCTTTTCAGAAGGGAATATTAAATAGGATTCGATTTGAATATAGGTTCTAATTTGAATTTGGAATGAAAGAAGGAACGGCATAGGGATATTTGCATCTCCTCTTCGTTTTCATTGCAGGCAGTCTTCAGATCATTTCATCTGCTCTAATATCTTATAGTGTACCTTAATCTCCTCTGCATCCCCACTTTTCTCTCACTCAATGATTTTCTTTTCTATTTTAATTATGTCTTCCTCTAAAATATATTTCAAATTCTTTCTTTCATCAATTTCCGTTATCAAGCTGTAGAAAATTCCCCTTGTAACACAAATCAAACCACAGGAACTGGCTTCAGATCAATAGATAATGCATGCGAGGAATGCAGGCAAGAGAAAACTGCTCTGTATGAACTCAACCATGCATCTGCCACATCATTTTATACATGATATCACAATAAACAAGAAAACAAATCTACTTCCATATTATTCTCTATCTTATCATAACCTCATGCATAAATCCAAGAATCCTGGTCCCATAGATCAATAAAAAGAGAGGGCTTGCATAATCTTTATCTTTACCATAGCATGACTACTAAAACAGAGAATCTTACAAGCAAAGGCCAATGTAAGTATGTTTTACTGGGCGCTGGCCTTGTGATTTCCACTCCTGCATCTTTCCAACCTTCCCAAGGCACAAACGATATATATCACAAATAACTGCCATTAAAATTAGTCAGTTAGTAATTGACATAAGTCACTTGCTACAAGATACAGAAGAGGTATTAATGTGGAAACATGAGACATGTAAAATCAGATAATTCATAAATACGAAACTCAAAAAACAGTAGCAAGACAAAGGGCATCAACCTACAAACAAATAAGGGTTTACATAGACCACAAATATTTCCCTGTATAATCATTCATGTGATCTAAGTTCTTTGTGTCATTGTGATTATTTTGAACTGTTCTTTGGCGGTCTAGGCATGGTCTTTAATATTGCTTCTTCCACAGAATATGCACTAAAAGTGGAACATATGCATCTATGCCCAGTGTTTTCTTTTTCTTATGGATGTGAATTTAAATTTTATTATCATGTTTAGTCATCCATGCTATGGTCACCTCTGTACAGAACAAACTTTGTTCATCCTTCTTTAATTAAGTATTCCAACATGAATTTAGGTGTAGCTGGCAATAAGTCTTCTCTGGATAAAAATCAAGTTTGACCTAGGGTGGATGGGTAAGCAGAAATTATGCAGATGGGTCACACAAAAGAATAATTAAAATTGTCCATAACTAATACACTAAACACTTCTAGAATTGACCAATCCTGAGAAGTGAGGATAATACCTGGAATGCAATCATAGGCTCCTTATAGAGATAACCCATGCAAAACAAGCACATATTACAATCGTAATGTAGAGGCTACACCAATCACAATAAATCCCTCTCAAGCTACAATTGTCTTGAAAATTACAACGATTTGGTCCCATATCAAATTAACAAGAGAAACTATAATAATAACTAAGGTCAGCTATTCTGAGAACCAAATCAAAAATGAAGTGTGTGTGATGATATCTTAGTAATATGAGTTGATGATATATTTTTACCACTTAAGTTATATCAAGAAGAAAACAAAAATGAAAAAATAAAAAAATAAAAGTGGACTTTACCTTTGAAACTGCTTGAGATATACCAAACAAAACTACATAGTTATATGATACACAATCAGATCTACAATGCCTTACTAGATAATTTTGTCAAGATTTAAACCAACTTTGATAAGTTGACGTGTGTACTGCATTAGTCTAAACATTGAAGGACAAGAAATCTAGGCTGCAACTGATTGTAGGGTCTACTCTGCCCTGGTAAGATGGAGCTCTTAAAGCCACAGTGACACAGGTTCAAATCCCAGCAGGCATGGTCCCCGCAATCAGTTGTTGTATTCTGGCTTCATATGAAATATGTATGTATGTGTATTAAGCACATTCGTCGGTATAGAAAAGGTGTTTCTGAGACAATCAAAGAGTACTGCTGAGAACAGAGTACAATTGTACTCATTCTGGGAAAATATTGCTAAGCTATTATAATAATTGCTAATCTATTATAATAATGTAATTTCAATCCATACAACATTTTTTTTTCAAATTGCCAAAACAAACGATATAAAAGTTTTAAAGCTACCAAAACAACATTAATAAGATTGAGAATATACAGGCATGTTTTTACTTTATCTAAGCTCTGCACTGTACATGTTGAAAATGTTCTGAACATTCATAATTGAAGAAAAAGTTTAGAAAAAGAACTACAAAATTTATCTCATAATGTTTATTCGATGTCCTGAGCTGCGAAAGAGATTTACTTGATTTCTAGCATGGAACTCGTGTTGCATTCTAGGGATGCAAAAATCTCAACGCATAGTGGTATTCAAGGAGGCGGAAATCATCCACAAAATTACTTCACCATCTACGGTAAACAGTTTCCAAACTGCACAAACCCTAACCGAGGGAAGGAAATTTAAAATATACAGGCTATCTAAGACTAAAATTCCTTTTTACTTTCTTTTATTGTGTAAATTGCCAAAAGAGAAACGATGAAAGAATTCTTACAACGAATTTGCCTATGTGCAATATTAAACCATAAGCAGAGCAGAAGCTGCCCAAGAATTTTAATAGAGTTATGTTGTGCAATTGTAAAACTGGTACATTTTTCAAAAGCAACACAATTTTTTTTTTAATGAGAATCTCTAATCCTTAATTTGTAGGTAAACACAAAGTTAAGTATATCCAATCTTTTAAGGAATTAACCAGAACAGCGTACTCTCAAGCGTTTGGCCACTAACCAGGCTATCTTTTTTGGGCAGCAATCTGCACAGCCTACCCGCAATCTCTTAACCACCAACCGGCCTATCCCTTGAAATTTGATTTTGTTACAAAATTTAAAATATAAATATCTTTTATAATATAACTTAAGGATCACTAGTAGATAGACAGATATTAATATTAATATTTTTTAATAAGTTATTTGTATTTTAAGAAGAGTTTTTATTAAAATAATTTTTTTGGTTATATGAGAAACATGGTTGAGCACTATTTGCAGGAGTACCGCTTGATGTAGTAGCAGAATACAAATACCTGGGCATAGACTTTCATGACAAACTTAATTGGAATACATGTAGCATGAAAAGAACTCAAAGTGGTTGGAGAGCACTATATGTACTTCAAAACAGGTGTAGGAATGCCGAGTTGTGGAACTAGAAGACCACCAAGGCCTTATTTGGCCTACTTGTTACACCGGTTCTATTGTATGGTTGCGAGGTGTGGGCTAGTGGCACAACAAATGCAAAATGGAGGCAAATAGAAAGGATTCAAAAATATCTAATCACAAACTTTTTCAAAATTACGGCCACAACCCCTTTATGAAATTATTCTAGCTGAAACTCGAATGTTCCCTTTAGAAGCAATTGCTATGACCAAGCTATTATGTTACTTGAAAAAACAGAAAACATGACAAATGATAGATGGCCTAGGGTAGCTAGGGACGAAGAGTTGCATAGGCAAAAGAATACATGGATGAAACAAAATCAGAAATGGATGAAACGTTGGGAAATCAACATAAGTGAATGCCCAAATGTCAACAAAGACATAAAAAATTATGTGAATGAAAAGTTCAGAAGTGGAATGTGGAAAAATGCAAGCAAGAAAAGACAATATTATATTGCAAATTTTAACCCAACGCATGACCACAAGGAAAAAGCAAATATAGGCGCTAAAATCAAATGGAAGGAAAAAATACTCATTGCTCAGATAAGGACTAGCTCTCATAGGCTTAGATGTGAAACAGGGAGATGGACAACGCCCAAAGAACAATGGGAAGAAAGGATATGTACTCTATGCAGCGAGACAGAGGAACACTCCATCTATAAATGCCCGAGTTTTTCAGATGTTCGTGACAAATACAAAAGAAACACTTGGAAACGAGTTTATGGCAGATTTATTTGAAGACAGTAAAATAAAAAAAGTTGGGGAATTGCTAACACAAATCAGCAAGAGAAGGAACAACCTTCTCAAAGATATTAAAGATCATATGATATGATTTGAGTAATTGTACTTCCATATTTGAGGTCCCATAAACCATATTTGGGTCTCACGTAATTAAAATATTTTATTTCATTCACATAAGATCTTAATATTAATATTTTTTAATAAATTTTTTATGTTTTTAAGTCTATGTGCAATCTCTTAGCGACCAACTAGGATATCCCTTGAAATTTGATTTTGTTACAAGATTTAAAATATAAATATCTATTGTAATGTCAACTTAATGATCATTAGTAGGTAGACATAAAATCTTAATATTAATATTTTTTAATAAGTTGTTTTTTTTGTTAAGAGAGATTTTTATTAAAATAAAAAATATATTATATAATTTTTTTTTTATTTGGTTAGTGTGAGAAACCTCTACGACCAAAACACATGGTTGAGCATTAGTAGCATAATTTCTTTTAAAGCCGAGAGCTATGCTTATGAATAGGGAATTTAAAAGTCACCACACACCCACCTCCTCACACACTTGTCCACGACGCGGTTTGAACCTTGGATCTCCCAAAGAAGAGCCAAAGTTTGTGACATTGCACTGTCCCCATGGGACCTATATTATATAATTTTTAAATTAATTTTTAAAGTGTTTATATAAGATTGAAATGTATTTTGGTTATATTGTATCATCACTACATAATAGATTAGAACATATTAATTATTATTGATATATGGTTTGGGTTCAAATCTGTGTAGATTGGTTATTATTCATTAATAGTTAGAGAAAATTTGAACCTGGGTTCCTCTTTAAAAAAAAATCAGGAATTTAATTGATCGAGTTAATGTCATTTGATATGATTTTCAAATTACCTAGGAAGAAGATCGCAAAAAAGAATATGAAGAGATATTTGGGATAGCCCAAGCATTCCTAAAGTCAAAATGTTTGTTTGGCTAATTGGTCATGGAAGAATTTTATCCAAGAATAACCTTATGAAAAGGGATTCTCGTGACCTCTCACAATGTGTTCTTTGTAAAAAGGAGGAGAGTATAGACCATCTCTTGGGGCATTACTCAATAACTTAGAAACTATGGCAATGTATTCTTAATATGTTTGGTAAATGCATGGTGATGAATGGTAGAATTGAAGAATGGTTAAAGCAATGGTAAAGCACTTTAAAAGTGAGGCTTTACATATTGAGACAATATGGGATATATCAAAAGATACAATACTTTGGATTGTATGGCTAGAAATGAATAAAACAATATTTAAAGCAAAGGAAAGTAGTTTAGAGGTAATTAAAATGAAGATTTGTTTAGCCATAGAGGAGTCTAAACCAACCTTATCAACTCACCTAATCCCTAATTTGGAAGCAAAGAGCCTTGATAGATAGAGTTAAGTCATCAATGTTTTGACAAATATAATACCAATGTTTTGACAATATTGGTTTTTTAGAGTATTTTCTTTAGGTTCTATTTGTATTGTTTGTGATGCTTAACTTACTTACTTCTCGTGGGTGCTTGTATCATTCTTCTTAATATTAAAAAAAGAAAATATTTGAGCATAACATGGTGGGATAAGGAATCAAAGCCAAGTCTGATCGAGGCAAAAAAAATTCAAAATAAAATGTAGGAATAACATGAAAATTAAGCAACCTAAAAAATGGAGGAAATAAATAGTAGAATGCTAATGATTATCACATAATGTTCTAAATTATTATTTAAAACATATTTCGAATAATCTTATGTTCTCCACTAAATAATTGAAAAGAAGAGCAATCATAACACATAAATTTTATCCACATTTAAATAAGTGTGATCATACTCTAAGCTAACTCAAATTTAAATAAAGTTTTCACAACCTCTTATGCTAATCACCTTTCTTTCATGTTGACTCAATACTTTACCCAAATAGTCTTCCAAGCATTATTAGCATTGAGTCCCCTTCCATATGTAGTTGAAAGGAATCATACATCATAAACCTAGTATTTTCAATCAATGCTTTAACAAAATCTAGGGAATTAGATTTTAATTTATATTTAAACCAAAACAAAAGCAATGTATGTGGGTTTACTTAAACCAAGAAAGGGGATTGCAAGTACTATATATTTGAAGACAACCATGCCAAAGCCAATATCTAACCTTATTATATGGATTCCTTGCAAATGAGTCACTTTATGCTATAACAAATAAGGGTACCACACGCTATGTCATTTTAAAGCACATAATTTAGCACAACAGGACAAATATAGAATAAAATATAAAAGAAAATATATAGAAAGTGAGCTTAGATTTAAAACACTATGCAAATTTGTAGCATTTTGAATCTAAATTTTAAAGTTACATATAGATCATGATGTTAAATTTCAAAAATTTAATTAGCTTGAACACGTTTTATTTGGTTATTGAATCCATTTGCATTTACATCTTGAAACTAATACATTTAAATCTAAACTTAATTGCATTATGAAAATTGTTTGCTTTATGTTTTAAAAAAAAAACAATTTCCTTCGTGATTGCTATGCGTAACAATATACATGTTCCCATATATAACTATTACTATGCATAAAACTATGCCTCTAAAAACATGTCTATCACTATTGACTTCCCCTTGCTACTTAGGAGCAAATCCTAGTATATGTCAAAAGTCTATTTTTCAGTATTATCAAACATTTTTCCAACATATTAATTTTACCGTTAATATGGTCTTTGTAACTCAATGACAATATAATAGAGTTTTAAAGTTTAAAAAAACATGGATCAAGGTATTATTAAACTTTGAAAAAATAAAAAAATCTTTTTTTGGTTACATAGGAGAGTTGGTCACAATCACATTATTTTTAGTAATTGACGAGTGTAGGGTTCAAACCACATGGGTTGCTTCCATTAAATTTATTTTGCTTCATTATTGTTGACCCAGCGTGAAGGGGACCACCCGTCATTTGGGATTCGTATCGTCATTATCTTTTTTGGCGCGCACTCAAAGGATTCACATCAGACTACTACCTTTGCAAACAAGCTCCCTCCAAGGTTTGAACTTGGGTGTCTTCTTGGTAAATGTCTGGCCAAATAAGCATTTACCAATCCACCTAGCCCTCGGGTGCAAGAAATAAAAAAATATCGTAACAATGTAATTTCATATTTGATTAATATAAAATTAGACTTTGTTTGAAGAAAAAATAATAATAATAATAAATAACTTACAATAAAAGCCAATATGACTTCCTCTATATTGATTATTTTTTAAATAAAATTTGCTTAGTAGTATCCTACACAACCATGTGATCCACTCTATGAAGGGATTAATCACATGCCACTGTGTTATGTTTTCAGCAAAAAGCATGGTTGTGTAAGAGTGATGTTACTTGACGACATTAAAGGCATTTGAATGTAACTCAAATTTAACCTTATTTAGTAGTATCTTCCTGGCAACAACAATGGCTTTGGAGGGTTTTTAATTCATAGTTGAGTCAAGCGATGGTGGCTCTAAAGGGTTTGAAGCTAGGTTGCGGTAGCTCTAAAGGGTTTTTAATTCGTAGTTAAGTTCGACGGCGATGACTTTCGAGGGTTTGAAGCTAGGTGGAAGTAGCTTTGGAGGGTTTTTAATTCACAACTAAGTTCGACGGTGGTGGCTTCCAAGGGTTTGAAGCCAGACAATCACAACGGCTTTGGAGGTTTTTTAATTCATATTTGAGTCAGGCGATGGTGGATCTGGAGGGTTTGAAGCTAGGCAATGATGACTCTAGAGGGTTTTTAATTAATAACCAAGTCCAACGACGATGGTTTTCGAGGGTTTGAAGCCAGGCGATGGCAACGACTTTGGAGGGTTTTTAATTCATAACTGAGTCAAGTGGTGGTGGCTATGGAGGGTTTGAAGCTAGACAACAACAACTTTGGAGGGTTTTTAATTCACAGTTAAGTTTGACAATAATGGATAATGGATTTTGAGGGTTTGAAGCTAGGCGACGATGGCTTTAGAGGGTTTTTAATTCACAACTAAGTTTGACGATGGTGGCTTTCGAGGATTTGAAGCCCAATAACTTTGAAGGGTTTTTAATTCATAGTTGAGTCATTCAACGGTGGCTCTAGAGGGTTTGAAGTTAGGCGATGATGGCTCTAAGGGGTTTTAATTCACAACTAAGTTTGACGATGGTGGCCTTCGAGGGTTTAAAGCCAAGCGACAATAGTTTTGAAGGGTTAAATAGTAATGTTATGATAATCATCAAAGGTTCATGGATTGGAGGTACAAGGGTTTAATGAAGGAGCGAGAGCTGGAATTTGAATTGTGGTGATCAAGGTGGGAAAGGGTTGGAAAGGGAGACTTTGAATCTAGTTTACGCAGGTTTGTAGAAGGGTGATGGGAGCTCTCGAAAGATGTGGAGGTGGCAGTTGGATTAGATGTAAATGTGGTAGTTCTAGGTCTGCCAAATGGTATGTCTGTAAGAGGCCTCGGTATTGGCTTCATGGGTCCTTCGAAAATCCATGGGTCATCAAACAGTAAGCTGGAGGCTAGGTCCCCTTCTCATGACCTATAATTTTCCCCTAAAAACTCAAGCCTTGGTATTTTGTATGTTGTGATGATTTCTAAAGGTGCGAGGGAGACCTCTTAATCTATTTGTAATATATCCCCTATGGGAAATGCCATTAGCATCTCGAGTGAACCGGTTAAGTTCACCATGGGTGATAAAAATTATGACCTTATGGGAAAGTTCTAGGAGGTGAGGCCATACCTAGATTCAATTCAAATATGGGTGCTAGTGAAGTGGAAACCTCTAGGGTCCAAGGAAATTGTAGTAGCCCCTAAAGCCATTTTTTATATCAGATTAAACTACATGGAATATGTAAACCATATCCTAGGAGGAGGTCCCTGGTTCTATGGTAAATGAGGTTTATTTTTATGAAAGTTGGAACTTGATTTTAATCCTCTTATGCAAAAGGTTAACTTTGTGCCTCTGTGGGTTTGTCTCCCTGCCCTCCTTTAAAGATGTGTTGAGAGGTGTGGCCAAGGTTGTGGGGGATCTCCTTATCGATCCTGTAACCAGAGTCAAATCAAGAATGGTGTATGTAAGAATGTGTGTCATGGTAGATCCAAAGGTGGATATTCCCTCTTCTATCAAGCTTATCTCATTCTTGGGTACTTGGGACCAACCCATTGTTTATAAAAATAGGCCAACCCGATGCTCTAGTTGTGGAAAATTGGGTCACTAGGTGAACCAATATCCCCTTAAAGCACAAGCAGAGAAGGAAAAGAGACCTGCAAGAATGAAATGGATCTAAAAGGAGAACTCGGGTTGAGTCCCCTCAAAGGAAATATTTGTAAGAACGTTCTATGTTAGGGCCAAGGTATTCAAATTTATATCTACACAAAGAGCAAGAATATTAGCAATAGATTACAATATTAAAATTGATCAAGGCAATAGTGAAGGGTGAAGAGTTTACCATATAAAGTTGAGCAGCCAAAGAGTGCCAAGTTATAAGCTGACAACACCATAACAAGGCAATAAAAGAAGTGTAACAATAAACGTTAAGTGCAACTCCATCAAGGCAACCAATATTATCGAAAAGCATAAGTAGCTAAACAAATAAAGGTTTACCTCAAATATTAGCTCCATTGAGCAACAATAAAATTGAGGAAGACTCTAAGGATAAACAATGTTATGTAAGCACCATCCAAGATACAAAGAAAGTGTCATCCATAAATACATGATCCAAGGTGCATAGAGGATGCAGATGATGCCAGCCAAGGAACACAAGGACTAAGAAATACACATAAAATCCCAAGCAACATAGGAGACAAAGAGTTGAACAATAAACCCATTTTACAGGAATTGAAGCACTAAGAAATTCAAAAATTAGGGCAAAAGAGGAACTAGAGTCATGGAAGATCTAAATCCAAGCATCTAGCAAAAGATATTTAACATTTTAACATTGTTCTAAAGGAGTATTGAAAAATAACACATTAGTGGCTAGAGGGAAGTACAAGCGTTACCCTAATTTGAGCACCCAAGAAAACAAAACGCTTGAATGTTACAAGTGTATGAAGGATCATCAACCATTCAAGCATGCATCACCATGTGGCACAAGGAAGAAAATTAGTAGTTTTTGTAATGCCTTATAAGAAGCTCAAGTAGGAATACATGCAAGGAATCTCTATCAGTTCTCACATTCTCAAGTAAGATGAAGAGATTACAATCCACTTCTCACACGTTGAAGCAAAGTTAAAGGCCATTACAAATTTAGCACTAAATCCTTGCACGATTGTCGTAGAACAACCATCTTTTCAAAGTCAAGGAAAGGGCATAATGTAGTCCCATAAATCGTTCACCAATTATGCATCCTAAGGAGGTAAATTAGGATGTAGAAATTAATAAATTTTCCTAAGGCTAAAATGAGAAATAAGTTTAAGTTATTCTTTATTTGCTAAGGTTAAATAAGTCTAGTGGAGAGATAAGTAGTTTAATAAAAAAATTAATGCTTTAACTACTTGATTGGAGTGAGAAGTATGCTTTACTATTTTTGAAGACTTGTTTTTCAAAGGATTCAATAATAGCTTTAATGATTTATTGAAAATCTAAAACCATAAAATATTTGCAATAATTTAATCATGAAGATACGAGGAATTCTACTTAAAATTTAGAACTTCATAAGTTTACAAATATTCTATTTTCTATTCAATTAGGGAGCTATAAGGTATTCAACTTTATTTTTTTGAAGAACTTAGAAATTTGAGAAATCCATCATTCAGAATCTAGGGAGACATAAGTATCACCATGACATCCAACAAGTTTTTCATCTTAGAGTCCCAACTCCTCAAAGGTCCTAATTATGCTTCATGGAAAAACAAAGTAAAATCAATCTTGATAGTAGAAAAGTTATGGGACATTGTTAGAGGAACCAAAACAAAACTTGTTGAAGGTGATAGAGAAATTCAAAAATAAGAAGAAGAAGAAGAAGCTAAAGCTCTTATGATAATTACATTTGCTATTACATATGAGATACAACCATACATAATCTCAATAGTAACCTCTACTAAAGCATGGAATACTTTAGCCAAAATATTTGAAGGAAAGAACAAAGATACATTTTTGAATCTTCAAACTCAATTGCACTCTTTAAAGTTTACTAGTGGTGAAAGTATTGAATTATTTTTAAGAAGAGTGGTAGACTTAAAAGCAAAGCTATTAAATTTAGGTGAAAAGGTGGAAGATAAATTGCTTGTCCAAGTAATCCTAAGGGCTCTTCCAAAAAATTACAAACACCTAGTTACTTCTCTACAAATCCTTAGCAAGGACATTTCATTTTATGAGTTAGTGAATATTCTCCAAGAATATGAAGTTGAGAATTCTATCAAAGATGAAATGACTAACAATGCATTGGTAACTAAAGAGAATGCTCAAGGTCATGTTGCTTCAACTTCAAGAGACAAATTTAATAGGAGTAACAAATATTGTCAAATTTATAAAAGAATAAATCATAATACAATTTTTTGTAGATATAATCCAAGGAATCAGATAAATCAAAATGGTCAAGAAAATAGATCAATACAATAGACAATACCAAACTCAATTTTATCCACAACATCAACTATCTCAACAACAACATGCTTCTCAATATTAATATAATCAACCTCAACTACAATATAGAGAAGGGAATCAAAAGAGTCATTTAGCTCAAGAAATTCAAGAAATTCAGGAACTAGAAGTGATTATAGAAGAAAAAAAAATCAAGGTTCTTTCAGCAAAATTAGTAATACATGAAGAAGAGTTTTTGAAAGTTACTAATCAATAATTTAATCAAAATACAAGAAGATAATCGATTGAAGAAAACAAGACAGAACAGTACAAGGTTCAAGATCAACATGAAGACCCATATTGAAAGCAAAGATATTCAATAGCCAAATAATGTAATATAGGAGGTATTAGATAATATTGCATTGTTTGGTACATGCTTTTGTACCACCTTGGTACAATATTAGATTAGGTGTGTTGCTTCTATTAGAGTGTGAGTTTATATTTCATGTAATGTAATAATGTGCAGGAAATGCACAAGTATCATGTAATTGAGTGTGCAAGTGTTGTGAGTGTGGATGTGCACAAGTATCCATTATGTAAGAGTGTACGTGTCCTTAGAATAGGAAAGTGAAGAGTTTCAAAGAAGAGTGAAGATCAAGAGTACTTCATATGAAGAGTCACATACTATTATATATTTGTGATAAAGCATTGTAATTGGTATCGAAAATGCATTACATATAGCATGCATTAGTAGACCTTTATTCTATAATATTTTTAGTATTTTCGTGAGCATTTCCAAGTGATTATTTTGTGAGTATTTTTGAGTTATTTTTTAGTTCATATTATTTTTTTAGTTATCTATATTAAGTCAATTTTACTATAACTTTATTATAAATGATTATGTAGTTATTTGCATTGAGTATTGAGCTACAAAAGCTAACAGATGTGAAGAGTGCATATTTCTCAATGGTGAACTCAATGAATAAGTCTACATGACACAACTATAGGGATTGGTTATACCTAGCCAATAGAACAAGGTATACAGGTTCATTATATCTCTCTATGGGTGGAAACAGGCACCCAAATCCTGGTATGTGAAGATAGATGAGCATCTTATATGACATGGATTTCATCACAGTACTGTTATGAAACTTTTAATAAAATAAAAGCACATCCACACAATATTCCAATAATAATAGGAAATGGACTTGAAATTAACAGTGTCATAAGATGAAATGGAAATACAATAGTTTATATTATAAAAATAAGAGCACATTACAAAATTGCAAGCCTCTTCGAGGGGGAAACCTCCTTAGAAGTAGAGCTTCGTTACAACAAAATATCAGATGCCTTCCTCTATTCCCCATTGAATTTTTAAAGACTCTTTATAACTCTAACTATAACACTCAAGGGTTGGCTTCATATGCAAGTAGCCACCTAAGCTAGAATCTAACAAAAAAGTAGTTACATTATTTATAATGGTTAAATTAAATGGTCCCACTTGTTTAGGTGCCTCAAATGCCATATACACATTACCAAATATTACATAATATTATTAATATGAGGTCCCCATGTTAGGAAGGGGATAATTACATAATAAGGTTAGGATGGGATCCTAACGTGTGCTTTCCCTTCAAAAACTTTATCCTCAAAGCTAGATATGAGGAAACTATTGTTGTAACTATTGGAGAGGCTCCAATGTAGCATCTTTTGGCTATTGATGAGCCACATAATTGCTCATTTTTTGTACTCTTTTCCCATGATGTGCGACATATATTCTAGTAGATATAAATATTTTATGGAAATTATATATATAATTAACAGTTTATTTTGTATATTTCCTAATATTTGTCTTTAAGTGTAAGTTGTGTAGATTTAGTGGAAATTATTGCATTTTTGACATGTTTTCATCAAGGTCCCACTCGGACCTGGCACTTGCAATTTGATGGAGAACAAATATTTGTAGAATATCGATAAAGAGGTACGAAGTCAAGCGCCCAAATTCCTTTGAAGCGCCTGACTTCCATTCGGCACCTAACTATTAAGCGCCTGCTTCCCGATAGGCGCCTGCTTTTTGTTAGGCACCTGCTTCCCATTGTACGACGGAAGGTGCCTACTTCTCGTTGAACGGTGGAAGGTGTCTGCTTCTTGTTGTACAGTGAAAGGTGTCTGCTATCCGTTATATGACGGAAGGTGTCTGCTTCCCAACTTCTATATATAAGGCATCTACTTTCTGACTTCTTCAATTGTGGTGCTTGATTTCCATTAAACGCCAAACTTTAGCATGACTCAGTGGTTGGCAGAATAGAGCAAAAACTTTGGCAACTAGCATGAAGGGATTTCCAGCATTACAACTGTAGATTGAAAATACACGCCAAACAGAAATAAAATCACAATGACAGAGTACAGAATAGTTGCACAAAAACAAATGATTTCTATTAATCGATGGAGTTTAAAAACTCCTTTTTGAATACAACCGGGCCTGTAACCCTTTATTTGTGATACACAGTTACAAGTTATGCTAGGGTTCTTCGAAACCCTAGCTGGCACAAATGGTGGCGCTTTCGAAGAACGTATATTCAATCCCAACAGAGTGAGTGGGCTTTGTCGTATCCCTTGCTTGGACCACTCCAGCTTAATCAGCTGCCATCAATAAACTAGATCTATTATCAAAAACCTGCACACATTAACACTATCAAGGAGTTAGAAATTAATGAGAGGGCTCCACTGCGTGAGCCCTCAGAAACAATCTAAAACCCTATAAAAATGGAATGCAGGAAATCAATAATAGATTAATACATAAAATACGGTTACTTGCTTTAAACTAATTTATACTTGTTCTCTGTTAACGCAGCTAGACCAGGTGACACCTAGAAGTAATGTTGTTGTCAGAATAGGCTACGGAAGGTGCCCTGGTGCACTCGTCGAACGCCTGCGTGCTTCTAGATCTGGATTACAGACGCCGGTCTGAGTCTGTGGCTGTGGGTAAACGCCCGCGGGCACTTAGTAAACGCTCGTGGGCACTTGGTAAACGCCCATGGGCACTTGGTGAAGGGGTAAACACCCGCGGGCACTTGCGATAGGAATGGGAGATTTTGTAGAATGCTGTAGAAGGAATGGCGGCGAAAGCGGCAAAAAAGGACGACGATAGATGCGGCAAAAAGGTAGCAGAAGAGAGATAGAGGAGATAGCAGTAGAAGAATTAGAATCAGAGATAGCGCATAGGAGATAGAAGTAGCAAAATACCTAGGGTTTGAGCCATCAAAGTGACTCAATTTATAATCCACTCTTAGGGCACACTTTAGGGTTTTAAGGACACTTTGAACGTGTGGCTAAGATTAAAACGGATCCAAGGGTAGAGAATAAATCTTGGTTGTGGAATGGATTAAGATGGATGGACGGATGAGATTAAATGAAGGATGGACGGCTCAGATTAAATCACTTAAACTATTATTTAAATATATATATTAAAATATTAAAATATTAAAATATATATATAAATATTAATTTAAATAAATTTGGGGATGAAAAATGGCGGGAAAGGTGAAATTGGGCCAAATAATGGCGGGAAAAGGTGAAATTGGGCCAAATAATGGCGGGAAGGTGGATGACCGACACGTGGCTAACAGGAAGGTATAGATGACTTGTAAGTGGCTGGTTTTGGTGTCTACAGATGCCCCTTTTTGAGCTGCTTTGTGTGAAGACACAATGCAACACAAAAACTTAGGACACTTGAAAAGTTGGATCAGACGCAACTCTCTCTCAAGACTAAAGCACAACTTTGAAGACCAAAGAATAAAAGAATATTTAAAATTTATCAGCTTACCCCCTCAATTGGCGAGCGAGAATGGTTCTCACGAGCCAATTGGAAGAAATTCGGAAGAAAATGAACCGTTTTTGCCCCAACGGTGAAAAAGGGGTTTGTGTATGAACCATCTGTTTATGTCCCAACAAAAAAAGGGGTTGGTGTACAAACCGAGAAAATAATATGATTGAAGACGATATGAGTGATGTGAAAGATGGACCATTTTCTCGCCCCAACGGTTATAAAGGGATTTTTGCCAAATTGTAAGTTCCATGATCATGTAAGATGAATTCCACTATAGGAAAATTAGAAATTGATAACGGATGCCCCAACTCCTATGTGTGAGTCCATACTGTTAATGAAATTGCCTTGTTGGCGCCATTGATATGCAGAGATGCAATATGAAAGAGTCCAGAACTTCAGAGATGCTCCTAGTGACTGTATGGATAATTCCTCGGGTCGGAACCAATCAACCTAGGTAGCCTTAATCTCTAGCAAGACTCAAAATAATGATGATATTGAAGATTGTCCACGTTTAAGGCCCCATGAACTAGGCCATCAATGACAGCTATTGAGCAAATTGATCTTGGTATGAGGTCACTTGAAAAGTAGGATACCCAAAATTGATTTCCAATTTTCAAACAGTGAAATAATTGATGATGATAAATGGTAAGTGTCCTTATGGTGGTTTAATCCTCTTATCGAATTGCATGGATGCAAATCGTTGCAATCGCCAAGGTGATAGAATATACCACTAGATACGAGGTTTAATTTAATTTAATTTGGCAAAAATATGCATGATGAAAGAAGAATGAATGAAATTGACGATAGATCAGAAGAATTGATGAATGTTGTTAATTTTGTGAAGGTTTTGAATGTTTTTAACCCAATTTGTAAATCAATGATGAATGATGCGCTTTTTGAGCGAAATGACAAAATTTGTGTCCAAAAATGTTGTAACCTTCACAAAATGTTTTATTATTATAAGAAGAATGGATGAATGCAATTTAATGAAATTTGGAGGAGGTAAGCTTCAATTTTGTAAGTTTTGTTCTTTTATTCAATACTGACACCAAACGTCGGTATGCATTTGGAGGTGGCAGAAACGCCCGCCGGTGTTTGAATGCATCATGAAACGCCCCACTGCGTCTGAATGCACCATGAAATGCCCCATTGCATTTCAGGGCGCCAAAACCAGCTATTTAAACAGTTTCAGCGAGAATTTCACTCATTTGTGCGTTTGAGCTTGAGAGAAGTGCGTCTGAGGGAGTGGAATGAAGTGAAGTGAAGTAAAAGGTTGTGTGGGAGAGTGAAGCACGCGGGAGATATGGCGGAGATGGGAGCGGACGCGCCAGTGCATCCAGCTGAGGTATTTGTTTATTTAAGCAAGTACTTTTATTTGTTTTTTTTTTTTTGGAAAAAATTTGTAACCAAATTTTGTTTTGTTGTTTTGCAACTTAGGGTGTTAGAGGCACGACACCAATTCTCCCCTATCATTTCGGGGATGAGGAGGTCATTGTCCCAGGAATACTGGGAGATATTGGAGGCGATAGGGGCTAGCGGAGGCAGCCCGGTTGGAGGTAGTTCAGGCAGATGAGGGGTACCTCTCGGCTTTGGTCGAGAGGTGGGATCCAGATCGGGGGACATTCTAGCTCCTGATTGGAGAGATGGCGGTGACGCTTGAGGATGTATACCGAATCCTCAAGGTGCCCGTGGAGGGGGCGCGGGTGGAGATTGGACGAGATAGGGCCACAAAGATGGCCAAGTTGTTTGGGGATGACTGGAGGGAGATCCGGACGGAGAGGCGGGGATTCCTTACTTGGCCATGTATACGACCAAGGAGTTGGTAGCGGTGGAGGCTCCGATGATGTTCGTATTGGCCAACATTGTGGCCCCGAACAAGACCGGGTGCGAGTTTCCATGGAACCTGATGGGTGTAGTGAGCGAGATGCTCACTAATAGGGTAGTGTATACCTGGGCGCCCGCTTTATTGGCGCAGGTGTACCGGGAGTTGTATGAGGTTCGAAGACGGGGCCGAAAGGGCCTAGGCTGCAGTTTGGTTCTCTAGTGCTGGGGCTGGGAGCACTTCAGAGTGGCCCGACCGGAGGGGTTACCATGTGCTTACTGGGATATGAGCCAGGCTTATGGTAGGAGATGGCTAGTGGCGGAGGAGAGACAGCCGAGCCGCCCCGTGAGATCGGGGCAATGGTATAGGAGTTTATGGGCAGACTTGACAGATGCCCAAGTCATTTGGAGGCCCTGGCGGGAGGCGAGGTGGATCGGTGATGGAGAGCATCTGAGACGGGTGCGATAGGCTAGATGGGTAGTGGGTCGGGGCCACAGTGAGGCGGAGTACATACAAATGTCTCGAGTGCTCCGCCAGGTCGGATTGAGACAGGATGTCCGCGGTGAGCCTGTGCGCTACCGAAGGCACAGATCAGAGGGGGATTTGTCGTGTGTCGAGCCATGGAGGGAGGCAACAGAGGACGATGAGGACATGGATATCCCCGACGTGGACGACGTCGGGAATAGCAGTGAGTATGCAGCATGGATGGCTGCAGAGCCGAGGTGGGAGCCACCATTAGTGGTTGTTGGAGCTGGAGAGGACGAGGGAACCGCAGAGGTTCCCAAGCGCAGGGAGGGTCCCCGCCTTCGAGCTAACAGTCAAAGGCGAAAGGGGAAGATGGTACGGTAGACATCGAGGAGCGGAGATGACGAGGAGGATGATGGTAAGGGCCTAGGAGAGGCCGCAGGAGAGACTAGGGAGGTACCCCCTAGCGGGCACGAGGATGATCTGGGCCTGTAACAAATGATTTCTATTAATCGATGGAGTTTAAAAACTCCTTTTTGAATACAACTGGGCCTGTAACCCTTTATTTGTGATACACAGTTACAAGTTATGCTAGGGTTCTCCAAAAACCTAGCTGGCACAAATGGTGGCGCTTCCGAAGAACGTATCTTCAATTCCAATAGAGTGAGTGGGCTTTGTCGTATCCCTTGCTTGGACCACTCCAGCTTAATCAGCTGCCATTAATAAACTGGATCTGTTATCAAAAACCTGCACACATTAACACTATTAAGGAGTTATAAATTAATGAGAGGGCTCCACTGCGTGAGCCTTCAGAAACAATCTAAAACCCTATAAAAATGGAATGCAGGAAATCAATAACAGATTAATACATAAAATACGGTTACTTGCTTTAAACTAATTTATACCGTTCTCCGTTAACGCTAGACTAGACCGAGCGACACCTGGAAGTAATGTTGTTGTCAGAATAGGCTGTGAAAGGCGCCTTGGTGCACTCGCTGAACGCTCGCATGCTTTTGGATCTGGATTACAGACGTCGGTCTGAGTCTGTGGCTGTGGGTAAACGCCCGCGGGCACTTAGTAAACGCCCGTGGGCACTTGGTAAACGCCCGTGGGCACTTGGTGAAGGGGTAAATGCCCGTAGGCACTTGTGACAGGAATGGGAGATTCTGTAGAATGCTACAGAAGGAATGGCAGCGAAAGCGGCAAAAAAAGACGACGATAGATGCGGCAAAAAGGTAGCAGAAGAGAGATAGAGGAGATAGTAGTAGAAGAATTAGAATCAGAGATAGCGCATAGGAGATAGAAGTAGCAAAAGACATAGGGTTTGAGCCATCAAAGTGACTCAATTTATAATCTACTCTTAGGGCACACTTTAGGGTTTTAATGACACTTTGAACGTGTGGCTAAGATTAAAGTGAATCCAAGGGTAGAGAATAAATCTTGGTTGTGAAACGGATTAAGATGGATGGACAGATGAGATTAAATGAAGGATGGACGGCTCAGATTAAATCACTTAAACTATTATTTAAATATATATATTAAAATATTAAAATATATATATAAATATTAATTTAAATAAATTTGGGGATGAAAAATGGCGGGAAAGGTGAAATTGGGCCAAATAATGGCGGGAAAAGGTGAAATTGGGCCAAATAATGGCGGGAAGGTGGATGACCGACACGTGGCTGACAGGAAGGTATAGATGACTTGTAAGTAGCTGGATTTTGGTGTCTACAACAACCAAACATGGGAAAATTTCAAAGATGACTCGTCACCTATCTTCTAGCTGATATATAAATCGTTTCTATAAGTTGAGCAAATAATATATCACCGTATTCTGGAAATAGAATATACTGAAATATCATGATATTTTACCTGCTTCCTCTAATCAAGCAAACAATTGTAACAACAAATCATTTTTTGATTCATCCTAAAAATTATAACAGGGTTGGCCGCATACCTTATAAATATGCAGGCCACCCATGAAGAATACCCCCAAACTTTCTTGTAATTTTCTTCTTCTACAACTGTTAATAAAATCCCTGCATATTTTCTTATAAAAACATCTTCTAAAGCGTCTAGTGATAATTTTACCATGGGAAGAACCTGCTGGAGCGTGGGCCCACTCACAACAAAGTTCTTCCCTATTTTCCTTTTTTTTGCATTTATTTTAATAGATTAATTTGTTTACTTGTTATTTCCCTATTTTTTTGTAATTTCTAGCAAGGTAGTAGTTTAGATTTTAAATGTTTTTAGTCATGTTTTCTTAGACTTAACATGATATTATTGGTTTAAACATAAACTCCAATGAATATCAAATACCCCCCAAACCATAATCCAAGGGACTCATCTCCAAAGGAGAAATTACAAGCATAGATTTTGCACGGTTGCTCACAAGACTAAGAGCTACCCCGGGTTGATAATTAAATGGAGGTAATTAATTAAACCATAGAAAAAACTAATCAATGTTTTGCCCAACATTTTGGTGTCGTTGTCGGGGAGTGGCCATTGTAATTTCTTGTTCTGAAGGAAGCATAGTTACAATAGTTTAGAGTGTCTTCTTTAGAAACCTTCATCTGAAACTTTGTATGAGTCCACCTAAGAACAGGAGACCAAATGGTCATTTTGTCAAAAATAAAGAAGATTTTTCTCAAAATCCTTCTGCTTCAGTAGACCCTAAACCTGAGACTAAACTCTCACCATATCAATCTCCACCTGTACATTGGCAGGAACACCCAATATTTGCACAGGATCCCTCTAAAATAATTTAGCATAATCTTAGAGCAAGATCAAAGATAAGTAGAGTTCAATCCGAGGAATATCTATTGAATGCTAAATGTTGGCAAGCATTATTAGATGGAACTATCTCAAACGTTGACTTATCCATCCTTCTAAAGGATAAAAGAAATGAAATAGAAGAATTGATAGCTACTTTGAATGAAGCAAGGGGTAGAAACACCAGTAGTAGGTAGAATGGCATAAAATATAGAGGAAACATCCACTAATTTTAGTTTTCCAATAGGAGAGGCAGGGGGAGATCACAAGATGAAGCACATCTCTCCTGCCCACCTTTCAACCTTTAGAGGACTACCAATAGAAGATCCAGACATGTTCCTGTTTAAATTTGATGTTTTATGCAGATCTGTGGATTACACAACAGATGCTCAGAAACTGAAATTATTCCCTTCCACCCTTGATGATTGAGCTAAGCGCTAGTTCATCAGCTTGGGGGATAAATGGATAACTACCTAGGAACAATTGAAGAAACTTTTCCTAGATCAATATCAAGATTTTGGCAGATCAAAATATACAAGAGAGGAAGTCCTACATATGACACAAAAGGAAGGAGAATTTGTGGAAGAATATTGGGATAGGTTCAGCTTCAATTTGCAAAGATCACCCCATTCAAAACTAGGAGATAGGTCCCTAAGAAGCATTTTTCTGAAAGGACTGACAAATGAATCCTTGGAATATTTAAACATGATATATGGGGGAGACATTTACCAACACAAAATGGATGATATTCGGAGGTTGTGTCAAAAAATTTCAAGAAGAAAGGGTAAGTTAACCCCTAGAAATGTGAAGTAATAAACCACTGTCACTAAAACATAAATATGCAATATGCTAGAGGACCTTAAGAGTGATATATTATCATCTCTAGATCTTCAAATGAATGCCCTTATGCTTCAAAGAAAGAAGTAGGATAATGAGGTAGCATTGACCTAATTTTGTCCTAAATGCATAGGCAAACACCCCAAAAATGAGTTCCCAAAAAATAAAGTTTATGTATGTGTTGTTTGTAAGAAGGATCATAAAACAAAGTTGTGTCCATAATTAATGAAATCTAAAGAGGAACCTGAAGTAGTAGAGGCATACTTCATGGATAATAGGAGGAACTGGTAAAAATTTCCTATGGGTAACAATATGCAATCAAGAATGTCATCCTATGGGGGCAGCAATTACCAAAACCAAGGTCAAGCCTAGCCACCCAACATGGGTTGGTATGGTCAACAACCTTGGAATCAATTTTCTCAATGAGTAAATCCTTACAACCCTTACCCTTGGAACCAATACCAATAGTCTGGGCAGTAGTGGAGAAATTAGAATGCTTGGAATCAGTATCCACAACATACTACTCCAGCTCCACCATAGCCAAGTCTGCCTACTTTTCCTGCTCCAAGGACTCCTCAGTTACCAACACAACCAACAACAAACCCAAACAACAAGCAACATCCAGCCTATTATATGGAAAATGAGATGTACCCTATGTATAATATTAAGGTAGATTGTGATCTTATCCATTTAAGGTCAGGAAAGAAATTAGGTGTAGAAGTTACTCCTCTTGTAGAAGAGGAGGAACCAATAGAAATAGAAAAAGGGGAATCACCCCTTATAGAAGAGATAGAAGAAGAATCAACACTTGTACATAACAAATAAGAGGTTCCACCTTTTCCACAAAGGTTGAAGGAACCGAAGAAACCAATACAAACAGAGTTTGATATCCTCTCTAGTTTAAAAAACTTAACAGTCACAATCCCTCTCTTTCAGGCCATCAGAGATATACTTATTTATGGAAAGGCCATAAGAGAGTTGTGCCTTAAGAAACCAAGGAGGAAACCAGTTAAAAAAATCAGTTTGGTAGGTCAATTAGCTGACCTTATGTCAGGTTATATCTACAACCAGAAATACATAGATCCATAAAGCCTTCTGGTGATTTTAAAAATAGAAGGTTATGTTTTACCCAACACACTGGTAGATTTGGGGGCTACCATCAATGTCATGCCTCAGGAGACCATGCAAAAAATAAAATTGACTAATTTGAAGCCTACTAAAACTATGTTGTAGTTGGTGGACAGGTCTATAGTAATCCCTAAAGGAATACTGGAAGATATTATTGTTGTAGTAGATGCATGGGAGTATCCAATAGATTTCTTAGTGCTACAATCTAAATCTAGACTAGGTGGATACCCATTAATCTTAGGTAGGCCTTGGCTGGCAACAACTGATAACTACATAAGTTGTAGAGATGGGAATATGACCATTTCAGATGGTCAGAATATAAAGAAACTAATCATACATCCACTTGCACAATCTTTATATTTGTTGGGAGAACCTGAGGATGAGAATCAAAATATTGGTGGTCTATCAATAATCCAACATGTGATGACACTTGAGGAGTTGGAAGATGAAAGTGATGAGGATAAGGTGATATCTCACTTTTTTCAAGGAGAACCCTCATGTCCTCCTCCTGAGTTGCGATTAGTGAAAGACCACCATATTCAGCCAATAGAAGTTGTACCTGGTAGAATTTTGAACATAGATAACCAGTTGGCAGTTGAACAGTAGATCAAACTGAAACAAACATTGGAAAAACATCAAGATGCATTTTCTTGGGAGTATTCTAACATGAGAGGAATACTTCCTGAGACCTGTACACAGAATATATTTGGAATACCAGGTTAGACTAGTAAGACAACCACAAAGGAGAATGAACCAAACTATGAAATAAATTGTCAAAGCAGAATTACAAAAACTTCTCACAGTTGGATTCATTTACCCCATTTCAGATAGTGAGTGGGTATCATCATTAGTGGTGGTGCCCAAGAAGAATAAAAAGTGGAGAATTTGTGTTGATTATAGGTTGTTGAATAAAGCAACTAAGAATGACCACTTCCCTTTACCTTTCATAGATTAGGTCCTTGATACCTTAGCAGACAAGAAATACTTTTCTTTCCTGGATGGATTTAGTGGATACAATCAGATCCAAATAAGGGAGGAAGATAAAGACAAAACCACCTTCACTTGTCCATGGGGGACATTTTCTTACATAGTTTTACCATTTTGTCTATGCAATGCACCTGCGACCTTTTAGAGGACAGTTCTTAGCATTTTTTTAGATATGATTGGAGAGACTGTGGAGGTATATATGGATGATTTCACTGTATATGGTGAAACTTTTGAAATTGCCATAGAAAATCTAGAAAAGACACTTAAACATTGTGAGGAAACTAACATGTCCTTAAGCAATGATAAATGTTATATGTTGATGCAGGAAGGGATAGTTTTAGGACATCACCTTTCTGCAGATGGGATCAAAGTAGATAGAAAGAAAATTGAAGTCATCCAAACCCTACCTACTCCCAAAACATAAAAGGATATTCGTAGTTTCCTAGGATCAGCTAGTTACTATAAGAGGTTTATATCAGACTTTAGAAAAACTGCTATACCTCTTACCACATTGTTAATTCAAGATGCAAATTTTGTCTGGACTGAAGAATGTCAACAAGCATTCAACACTTTAAAGAAAAAACTAATTACTTCTCTAGTACTAAGAGGTCCAAATTGGACCATACCTTTTCACATATATGTTGATGCATCTAACAATGCAATAGGATCAGTACTAGGACAAAAATATGGTGATGATTTTTATGCCATCTATTATGTTAGTAAAAACCTTATAAGTGCATGACTCAATTATACTATCACAAAGGAGGAGTTTCTTGCAGTGATAAATGCTCTTAACAAATTTTGTCATTACATTATAGGTTATCAGGTATTTGTACACACTGACCATTCAGAGATCAAATACTTAACAAACAAACCTAGGATTAGTGGCAGAATTATCAGATGGTTGTTGATTTTGTAGGAATTTGATGTGACAATAGTGGACAAGCTAGGAAAGGATAATGTGGTAGCTAATTTCCTTTCTAGATTGACACTTTCATATTATGTAGCTACAGAAGACCAATTTCTAGATGAGCATTTGTTTGCTCTAAGTGATCAAATACCTTGGTACGTAGATATGGCTAATTATTTAGCCACTAGTAAAGTATCCCTTGCACTTTTACCTCAAAAAAATAGTCTTATCTTAGAAAAGTGCAGATTTTTCATGGATTGATGGGTGCCTATTTAAAATAGGACCTGATCAAATCATGATAAGATGTGTTGCTGGAAATAAAATAATTAAAATATTGAAGGCTTGTCATGATGAACCTTATGGTGGCCATTTTGCAGGAAGAAGGACTCCATATAAAGTGTTACAGGTTGGTTATTACTGGCCTTCACTATTCAAGAATGCAACCAAGCATGTGAGCCAATGTGATCAATGTCAGAGCATGGGTAGACCTACTCTCAGAGATGATATGCCACTCCAACCACATGTTCACATTGAACCATTTGATAAATGGGGTATGGACTTCATAGAACCTATTAATCCGCGTTCAAGAGGTAAGAGGTATATCTTATTTTGTATTGACTATGTGACGAAGCGGGTTGAAGTACAAGCTTGCGTGATTCAAAGAAGAAAATTATAGCAAACTTCTTGTATTCATTAATTTTTACAATATTTGGGGTCCCAAGGGATATCACAATAGATCAAGGACCTCAATTTACTTCAAGTATGATCCAAGAACTCATGCAACAATATAAAATTAGGCATAACAAAACCACTCCCTACCATCCATAGGCAAATGTGCAAGTTGAGGTAACCAACAAAGAGTTGGAGAATATCCTGACAAAGATAGTGTAGTAACATAGGAAGGACTAGGCTCCTAGATTACCAGAAGTAGTGTGGGCCTCCAGGACCACCTGGAAGACTACTACTAGTTTCACACCACTTAAGTTAGTCTATGGGAAAACTACCATGATGCCTATAGAGTTTGAATTCAAAACACTTAGGACTATTGTAGAATTGAATATCAACCTAGATGATGCACAAAAATATAGAATTTAGTAGCTTAATGATCTAGATGAATACTGCCTTGAGGCTCTACATAAAATAGAGATCATTCAAAAATAAATGGCCAAGTGGCATGACTACCACATCAGGTCAAAGCAGCTTAAAGTGGGAGAATGGGTATTACTCTATGATTCCCAATTTCAGGAAAGGAAGAGCAAGCTCATGCAGCGTTGGATGGGGCCATATGAAGTGATTGAAGTCATCAACAATGGGGTTGTAAGGATTATAATAATAGACGGTAGCAACATTACCTTAATAGTCAATGGCCACCGCCTGCATCCATACCATGTATCTAAAGCATACATGATTGAGTCTAGTTTAGGCATGGGGGAAACCTCGGTTGATTCTAATTTATCTTGAGTCAGTAAGATGTGGACATAGTCCATATAGTCCCAAAGACAATTATTCTTTCAAAGTATTTTCTTTTTTTAGTTGTGTTTTTGTTTTGCAGGAAAAATGTCCTTTGTGCAATCCTTAGGTAGCTTGGGAAACCTAGGCCTAATGGGCACATGATCCATGAACCTGCTCATTTCAAGATTTCTAGGAGTAGAAGTAGCTCATCTCTCAGAAGGATAATATTAAACCTAAACTTGCATAAGAGTGTTTGGATTGGTCTCTTTGGACAATAAAACAATTAACTACTAGTTCAAGGGTGGATGCTGATTTTGTTCCTAATTTTCAATCAGAAGCACTGAAGGACCTGATCAACCTGACAACGTGAATACAAGGAAAAATCAGCACCTATTGAATAAAAGAAAAGCACCATTTTTTGTATTTTATGGGGAGGCACCTGCTTCCCGTTATACGGTGGAAGGCGCCTGCTTCCCATTGTACGACGGAAGGCACCTGCTTCCCATTATACGGTAGAAGGCGTCTGCTTCCAATTATACACTTTATGGCACTTGAATCCCAGTATGTTACAAATATGACACCTGCATCCCATTTTTTGGTAGAATCAACGCCTGACTCCCAATTTTTTAGGAGAACAACCGACTTCCAGTTTTTAGGAAATTGAAACCAAATATTCTTGGCATGTAAAAAAATAAAAAAAAGGTTTAGTTTGTATAAAATTTGTTTTATAAGTATGACACCTAATAGTTAGTTAAGGCACCTACTTCCCATGTTAAGCAAAGTGCATGATTCCTACGATGTCTGTTTTCAATTTTTAAGGCACCTACATGCCATAATTCAAAAAGAAGGCACCTGATATCCATACAAAAAAGGTGCCTAATTTTTGTTTACTGCAGCCATTTTCTACCTTGACAAAATAACACGTCAGGCTTGGGATGTGGCTCGAGCCACATCAACACTCGATGCACATGCAAAGTTAAATCTACCAGCAGACAAAATTAAAAGTTGACAAAGATCAACTTTCGAGGAGGGGACGTTTGTCATCCCAAGGAGATACATTTTTCTAACTTTTATTTTGAATTTTGTAGGATTTCTTAAATAAGCCACCTTGTAGCTACCAAGAACCAATCACATCAAAGCTAAATTCATTGCATGGGAACCATGACCACTGTTGTTCATTGCAGTTTACCCAATCATCAAACACCAGCCAATAGCGACGTACCATGAACATTTGCGCATATCCACCCACGAAACAAATTTAGGTGCATAATTGGGCACATGCTCAAAGGAAATTTACTACAGATAACAATAATCATTGTTGATTATAGTAATTAATTACCTGTGTGAATGAACGCAATTGTTTTAAAAAGTTGTTTACCAGTTACTATGCAGCCAACTTTAGTAAGAAAAAACAGAGCAGTGAGGAAGAGTAGTAATTCAAAGGGGAAGCAGTAACATTGCTGAGTGAATTTTGAACTAAAGCTAAAGCATGGGGGGAAAGTCAAAAAATCACAATCTTAAGAAGAGTGAGTCGATCGATTACTCAAGCATTTTTGTAGACATCCAAACATAGTTGGACGTTGTAGAATGGATGGACTACTATCGACTAGTCAGTCAAGGTCAAGATGTGGCGGTGGCAAATGAATTTGCGGTATCGATGAGAGATGGTATCATGCGCATGTGGGGGCTGGAGATCCCAGTCATGAAGGACTACACCTGGGCCTCCCTCTTATAGGGGAGTGCATGTACAAGGAGGATAACCTTACCCTCTATGCGCAAATATTTTTTGGAGCACCAACCGAGTACCTAATGCATGCTGGCTTGCCAAAACAACACATTCTCAAGCTTTAGAGGGCATTTTATGAGCAGATCACTTGTTTCTTTATATTATCTAATAGGTACTCTCATCTGAATGCCAAACACTTCCAATTCTTGAATCACATTTTGTATGGGGATAAAATTAACATCCCCCACTACCTTACATGCACCCTGAAAGATGAGGCCAGGTGATACCAGGTAGGCACCATCTCTGCCCTAGCTCACCATGGCCTGATTTTGGCCTTGGTGCAATATGCAAATTCATATAGAAATGTGAAAATTGAGGAAGATGTGGGCACTAGTGCAGTGATAGAGGCACAAGCAGAGGGGGAAGTGCCAATTAAAAATGAATAGTCGACCCAAGGAGTGATAGAACGTGTAGAAATGGTGCCTACATCCCAGCCTGCAGGAACTACAAGGGAAGCAAAACAGGCCTCATCCCCTGATTTTCCCCAATTTGAGGAGGAAGCTTAGCAGGCTCTATCTCCTTCTGCACCTCAATTCGAAGATGAGGCAGAGTAGGATTTTATGCCTATCTCCACCAAAATGTGAAGCAAAAAAATGAAGGTGTCAAGGGTAGTTTAGAGCTCATTCTACAAGGAGATACCAATCGATGAGCTCAACAAGGAGGAGTACATGGCACACATTTTACAAGACATGTCTAGTGGACCAACTCCTCAGTAGGAGATGACCATGGAAGATGTACCACTAGAAGGCCAGGCGAAGGATTTGCAACAATAGTCGTAGGTTTTAAGAGAGAAGGCTTCCACTTAGGAAGCCAAATTTAAAGGACGGGCCTTGTTTAAGGAGTCCCGAAAAGAGACTGCATTAAAAATGCATGAACTGTATCAAACAATTTGAAAACTATAGAGATAATTGTAGTTGTAGGGCATACCAGGAGGATTCAAGCAGCCAGCCAGAATCGATGCAGTAGTGCAAACCTATGGGGCAACAGAGGTGCCCCTGTTGATATAGAAACAAAATAGGGAGATGTTATTGCAATGGAAGTAGAGTAGCCCTATTCTATGCCTCCCTCTATAGAGCAAATATCCCAGGAGGATGAAGTCGAGGTTGAGGAACCTCAAACTATAGAACAACCTACAAAGGAAGGAGATGAGGGAGAAAAGGATATGGAGGCTAAAGAGCCTTAAATTTTAGGCAAATAAGGAGAGGTAGAGCACTCTCCAATTGATGTAGGGGCTGAAAAACCTCAAAAGGAAGAAGCAGTCCCTGATGTGTAGCAAGTAGCTATAGAGAAAAAAGAGGCTTAGCAGCCTGAATCCCCTGTACCACAGGAGGCTCAATAGCTTCAATTGCCTGTACCATAGGAGGCTCAACAACCTGAATCCCCTACACCACAAGAGGCTCAACAACCTGAATCTCCTGTGCCCAAGAAAATAGAGGTTGCACCAACACACTCTAGAGTACAACATATCAAGCTGAGATTAAAACAAAAAGCCATAAGGCCATCTCAGCGACGACCCAAAACCAGAGCAAGAGTTGTCAAGTTGAAGGTACTGGACATTGAATCTGATAAGGAATCAAAGTCAGATTTTGATGGGGAATGGGAGGTAGCAAAGAATTTGTTTGTTGCCCAAAAATAAAAATTTGAGGAGCTTAAGGAGGAGATTAAGGCAGATAAGAAGAACTGGAAGAAGACCTCCAAGAAAGCCCTCAAGGAATAAAAAAAAGGAGGCTAGGAAGTAATCTGGAAGGCCTCATAGGAAAATTATAGTTGCTCAACCTGAGAAGTTTAGGTATTTGTATGGGTCAGAGGATGGAAAGCCTTCAAGGATGCAAACATATTTTAAAAGTGTAGACACCAAAATCCAGCCACTTGCAAGTCATCTATACCTTCCTATCATCCACGTGTCGGTCATCCACCTTCCCGCCATTATTTGGCCCAAATCCACACTTTCTCGCCATTATTTGGCCCAATTTCACCTTTCCCTCCATTTTTCATCCCCAAATTTATTTAAATTAATATTTATATATATATATATATATATATATATATATATTTTAATATTTTAATATATATATTTAAATAATAGTTTAAGTGATTTAATTTGAGTCGTTCGTCTTTCATTTAATCTCATCCGTCCGTCCATCCATCTTAATCCATTTCACAACCTAGATTTATTCTCTACCCTTAGATCCACTTTAATCTTAGCCACACGTTCAAAGTGTCGTTAAAACCCTAAAGTGTGCCCTAAGAGTAGATTATAAATTGAGTCACCTTGATGGCTCAAACGCTATGTCTTTTGCTACTTCTATCCTGGATCTTTTCTATCTTCTTAACTTCTTCTATCTCCTTTTCTGATCCCCTCTATCTCTCTTCTGCTACCTTTTCGTCGCATCCATCGCCGCATCCATCGCCGCTTCCATCGCTGCTTTCGTCGCCATCTCTTCTGCAGCATTCTGCAGAATCCCCCATTCTTGTCGCAAGTGCCCGCGGGCGTTTACCCCTTTACCAAGTGCCCACGGGCATTTACCAAGTGCCCACGGGCGTTTACCAAGTGCTCGCGGGCGTTTACCCACAACCACAGACTCAGACCGGCGTCTGAAACCTTAATCCAGAAGCACGCGGGCATTCAGCGAGTGCACCAGGGCACCTTTCGCAGCCGATTTGACAGCCACATTACTTCCAGGTGTCGCCTGGTCTAGCTGCATTAACAGATAACAGGTATAAATCAGTTTAAAGCAAGTAACTTCTTTTCTTTTATTAATCCGTTGTTGAATTCCTGAATTCTATTTTTCTAGGGTTTTAGATTGTTTCGAGGGCTCACACGGTGGAGCCCTCTTATTAATTTCTAACTCCTTGATAGTGTTAATGTGTGCAGGTTTTTGTGTGCAGATCCGGTTTATTGATGGCAGCTAATTAAGCTGGAGTGGTCCAAGCAAGGGATACAACAAAGCCCACTCACTCTGTTGGGATTGAAGATACATTCTTCGGAAGCGCCACCATTTGTGCCAACTAGGGTTTCGGAGAACCCTAGCATAACTTGTAACTGTGTATCACAAATAAAGGGTTACAGGCCCTATTGTACTCAAAAGGAGTTTTTAAACTCCACTGATTAATAATAATCATTTGTTTTGTGCAACTTTCTTGTATTCCATTATTGTGGTTTTATCTTTTGTTTGGCGTTGTATTTTTAATCTACAAAAAGGATAGGATTTCTAGGCCATGTCCAGTAGGAATATATGACATCAAGAAGCATAACTCCCCCTATGGTAAAGAAAGAGGTCCAAGCTGAACCTAAGTTTGACCCAATAGGGGTAGATTCAGGATTGCTAAGGAATCTAGCATCCCATTTGGAGATAAAGAATCAGTGCTTGTGGGTGAAAAGTTGCCACTTCACAATGAGTATTGGAAAATGGTTGAGCCTACATTCCAAAAGGATGCCACCAGTTTCTCTAGTTATTATCTGAATGTTGATAAGGGTAAGATGGCCTAGACCAGAGAACCGCCCAAGAAGAGAGCAGGGCCAAGTGAACCACTTCAGCATAGCAAATGCTAGAAGCAACAGGGTCAGTAAACAACTGCTCCCAAGGCACCGAAGGGGTAGAATATACAGTACAAAGAGAAAGCCAAGGTATCTAAGCAGAAAAGAACATAGACCAACAAGGCTTATTGGGATGAACTGAACAGAACTAGTAATTACCAATTCAAAGTGGCATAGGGATGTGCCACCCCTTAAGCATGGGGGGATGATGAGCCACATAATTGCTCATTTTTTGTACTCTTTTCCCCATAATGTGCGACATATATTCTTGTAGATATAAATATTTTATGGAAATTATATATAATTAACAGTTTATTTTGCATGTTTCCTAATATTTGTCTTTAAGTTTAATTTGTGTAGATTTAGTGGAAATTGTTGCATTTTTGGCATGTTTTCATCAAGAACTTGCAATTTGATGAAGGAAAAATATCTACGAAATATCGATAAAGAGTTACGAAGTTAGGCACCCAAATTCCTTTGAAGCGCCTGACTTCTATTTAGCACTTAACTATTAGGCACCTACTTCCCAACAAGTGCCTAATTTTTGTTAGGCGATTGCTTCCTGTTGTACAACGAAAGGTGCCTACTTCTTGTTGAATGATGGAAGGTGCCTACTTATCATTGTATGGCGAAAGGCATCTGCTTTCTATTATATGATGAAAGGTGCCTACTTCCCAACTTCTACATATAAGGCACCTACTTCTCGACTTCTTCAACTACAGTGCCTGATTTCCATTAAACGCCAAACTTCAGCATGTCTCTATGGTCAGTAGAGCAGAGCGAAAACTTTGACAACCATCATGAAGGGATTTCCAGTATTGCAATCGGATATGGGACAATGTCAAAGATGACTCATCACCTATCTTCCAGTTGATACGTAAATCATTTCTGTAAGTTGGGCAAATAAAATATCAACGTATTCTAGAAACAGAATATGCTAAAATATCATGATATTTTGCCCTCTTCCTTTAATCAAGCAAACAGTTGTAACAATGAATTATTTTTTGATTTATCCTGAAAATTGTAACAGGGTTGGCCGCGTACCTTATAAATATGCAGGCCACCCCTGAAGAAGACCCCTCGAACTTCCTTGTAATTTATTTTTGTTGCAATTGTTAATAAAATCCCTACATATTTTCCTATAAAAACATCTTCTAAAGCATCTGATGATTATTTTACTGCAAGCAGAACCTGTTGGAGTGTGGGCCCACTCACAACATAGTTCTTTCCTATTTCCCCTAATTTTTACATTTATTTTAATAGATTAATTTTTTTCCTTGTTATTTCCCTGTTTTTCTATAATTTTCAGCAAGGTAGTAGTTTAGATTTAAAATGTTTTCAGTCCTATTTTCTTAGACTTAGCATGATATTATTGGTTTAAATATAAACTCCAACGAATATCGAATACCCACCAAACCATAATCCAAGGGACTCATCTCCGAAGGAGAAATTACAAGCATAGATTTTGCACGGCTGCTCACAAGACTACGAGCTACCCCAAGTTGAAAATTAAATGGAGGCAATTAATTGAACCATATAAAAAACTAACCATTATTTTGCCCAACAGCTATAAATCCTACCACTAGATCAAAACTTTAGTGATGGAGTGGTTACAAAGAGTATAGTTTCTTCAATCCAAAATATTGTTAGGCTCTAAGATGATCGAGCCTTTATCGTACAACTCGAGTGTTGACTGAACTTGAATGTGATGGTTGAGTATGTTGGAAGAAGGTGGTAATGTAAGCTTATAGACCACTTGTCCAATCCACTGCAAGATCTGATGGGATTGGTAAAATCATGTTGCCAAATTTTGATGAGCTCAAAGTTGCATGAAAGATTGTAGGATTATATTTGAAGAAAGACCATATCATCTACATTGAGGTTGCACTCAAAACAGTGTTGGTCAATCTACTATACATCTAATTTTGAGCCATTAGCAAGTTCTCCTTCAATTGTTGCAACAGTTGAGAATGCTCTTAAAGAGTTGCATCCACTGCCTAAACTTTGGAGTTTCTAGGAATATATGAAGAGGGTTATGGAGGTAGGTGTTAGCGTACTGTTCTATTTTGTTTGCATTATATTCTTTAGCATACTGTACAACCATGTAACAGAGTTTTTTTTACGCCGGTGACTATTCTCGGCAATGTAATCTTTATTTAAATGCCTGCTGAATAATACAAAGTTGTTCCGTAATTCTACATGGTGTCAGAGCGGACGAAGCTCTCTGCTCGATTGTAGCTAGAGAGTAGGGGGACTTGGAACTCCTGTGGCTTGTTTTTTTGGTGTGATCCGATCATTTGTTTGACCGTCGCATCCGAGGTTGGTGTGGCCCGAGATCTGGCTCGACTGGACTCTCACCCTAGACCTATTGGAACACCTGGACGCGACCTAGACGACACCTGGATGCGACGCGACCTAGACGACACCTGGACGCGACCTAGACGACGCGACTGGATCGACCAAAAATTGGTCAGTCGATAGACGGACTCGACCGGACAGACAGCGTGCAACAAAAGGGATCGAAAAGCGTACAACGGGCATAGCTCCTCTCGGGCATAGTCTCCTCGAGAGGAGACACCCTTTATTGTGAGGGTTTACCCTAATAAACCCCTCACAGTCGCCCCCCCCACACATGTGGGATTAACTATCCTGTGTTCCTACGTAATGAGATAATAGCAGGCGGTGGAACGTGAACGAAAACTGGTGGTCGGGAATCATCCTCCACCGTGACTGAATCACACAGGGAGGAGGTGTTTTGATGCATGCATTGCACAGGCTGGGAGCTATGTAAAATTTTGCGACTCGGAGAAGCCACCAGAAGATGAGCTAAGACTTGTTGAGCGATTTTCCTGTTGAGAGATTCTCCTGTTGAGCAATTTGCGTGCTCAGATTTTGCTTGTGCTGAAGTGAATCCACATTCACTAGCATCGCACAGTCCCCAATAGCTGGACCAAACCATGGATCGAAGCACGATGTGGATGGTTGTTTAAACAATTTTTTTTCTCGTGTCTCATTGATTTTTCCATAGCATCGATTGCAGAAGTGTCACCTGCTCGTCGAGAGGTAGCGGAGTCTATCATCGAGGTGTACAAGTGAGTCGTCGTTGCTCGCGTGGAGAAACGTTGGCCGAGCACATTGCACCGCTCACTGGGCGGAGGAGCCGCCAGCTCAGCAAGTTGTAACGGAGATAAAGATAACGTTGTGTTCAATTTTTTGCAAAAATCTGATCGCGAGTGGGGGCATTCACTGTACCTTGTGTGTTGTTCTTCAGCAACGGTGGTCCTTTGCGAGTGGCGGCTGGTCTACTGCGAAGGCCCAAATTTTTTCCCCGCCCGCGCGAGGGGTGAAGGGAAAGGGAAAATCTTTCCCTTCCCTTCACGTCGGGCCGGCTAGCCCGACTGCGGGGGGGGTCCAGCGCTAAAGCGCTGCCCGACGGGAGGTCGGGAGTTCGACTCCCGTCGGGGACCCCGAAGGTAAATTTTTTATTTTTATTTTTTTTAGTATTTTTTTTAATTATTATTCTTAATTTAATAATATTTTTTTTTGTTTCTTTTTTAATCATTTTTTTAATTAAAAATGGTTTTTTTTTTAAAAAGGGACTTAAAATATTATTTTATTAAGTTAATTAAAAAAAAAATTTACTAAATTAAATATATTACAATAGAAAATTTTCATACCTAAGGGCTATTTCTGATTCTGTTTCTGGTTCAAAGATAGCACAAGGAGTGCTAAAATTGCTAAAACGGTTTTGTAGAGGGAAAACACATGTGTCCCTTGGGCAACCACAGGCAACCACACCACCTTCTCTCTCTCTCTCTTTTTTAGGCTTCATAAATAGCATAAGTATTTTTTTTGAAGACCTTACAATAAGGGGTGCTTGTACCTCTTTTAGGCTTCATAAATAGCAAAATCTAGGTGTTTGAAGTACTTGTAACAAGAGGAGAGACTTTTTGTGATGTAAAATTGTCTAGGAGGCAATATTTGTAAAATCCTTCACAACACTCTTGAGTTGCATACTTTTTGCAATTGAGGGGGGATATCCATTTCTATTTCTTCACAATTTTTGTAAATAGGGAAGATGACTTATAAGGGTGCATTTTCGGCTTTGACCGACACCTTAGTCACACTTTCTTCAAAAATTAATTACACTATGTTTTGCAACAAGAAGGGGGGAACTTATAAGGGTGCATTTTCGACAGTGACCGACACCTTAGCTACCTTATCTTTTACAAATTCATATTGTAGATGAATGAACCTTGTATGAAGTGATCTATTCTACTACACCTAGCGATTGCAGTGGCTGGTTACCCATGCAATTCGGTTGGATGATGTGATTACCATAAGGACATTCGTTGGCGTGAAGACAAAGCAAGGAATGACCCATCTTTTTGCTTAGGAGCAGCCAGAGCACTGTGACAGAGCAAAGAACCAGCAGATCAACATCGTTTTCACTGTATTGGGGCAGTTATATACTTTACCCAAATATTGTTGTATGGGGGGATATTAGCATAGTAGTAGTTATATTATTACCCAAATAATGTACTAAGGGGGGATGTTAGCGTATCTCTATTGTTAGTCCATTATTAGGTTAGTTGTTTACAACTCCTACCTAAGTTGGCTAGTTAGCTCTGTTCGTTACGGGCTAATCTAAGCCACTATTGTTATATTTATTTGGCTATGTTTCGTAATTCTACAGTAGGTACCCATACACAACCTCAAAAGAAGTCATTTTGGAAGCTATGCGGAATAAAGTATTGTACCACCACTCAACCAAAGGCAACCACTTATCCCATTATGTTGGGTGCTCAAAGGTAAAATATTGAAGGTAGGTTTCCAAGCATTTGTTAACAATTTTAGTTTACCCATCCATTTGTGGATGGTAGGTTGAGGTCATTTGCAATTGTGTTCCCTATAGTTTAAATAGTTTTTACCAAAGTCGACTAGTAAAAGTGGGATCATGATCAAACACAATGAATTTGGGTATACTATGGATATTGAAAATGGAGTCCATGAATATTTGAGCAATGGTGGAGGTGTGGTAAGTATGAGCGAGGGAACAAAAATGAGCATACTTCAAGAGACAGTCCACCACCACAAAAATAACTATTTTCCCTTTGGATAAAGGGGGGCCCTTCAATAAAATCCATGGAAATATAAGTCCATACATTATCTAGGATTGACAATAATTGTAGAATTCCTAGAGTACGAACTCTTTCACCTTTCATCCATTAGCAAATTTCACATTCAACTACAAATGTTTAAATATCTTTTTTCATTCCCTCCCAGTAGAATGATCTTTTAACTCTCTCATATGTCTTCAAGAATCCTTAATGGCCTATAGTAGGTGAAGCGTGCATCTCCCTCATAATATCCTCATGAAGTGATGAATATTTGGAGACTACAATGCAACCATGTTATCTTAATAGGTGTCCATCCCATGAATATATGACATGCAAATTGGGATCCCTTTGTAGTTGTTTATATAAGGTCTGGAAAGACTGGTCCTTGGTCACATCTTCTTGAAGTTGGGAGACCCATTGGGGAAGCAGTGATAAAATGGCACACACTATCACTTGATATTCAAACTAATTGGAAAGGGCATCTACCATAATATTCTCCTTTCTTTTCTTATAAATGATGTTATAGTCATACCCCACTAGTTTTGAAGCCCATTTATACTAAGTTGGAGTAGATACCCTTTATTCCAAGAAATATTTCAAACTCTACTGATCCGTTTTAATAGAGAAATGTCTCCCAATGAGATATGGTCACCATTAATAGCATGTAGCATGGCCATCATTTTTTTTTCATAAGTAGATTTACCCAAAATTTTGCTTGATAGTGCCTTACTAGTAAAAGCTTAGGGTCGCTCTTCTTGCATTAATATAACCCCAATGCCATGAACCGAAGCATCACTTTAAATTATAAATGGTTTGGAAAATTCAGGTGCAACCAACACTAAAGTTAAAATATTAGCATTCTTAAGATTTGCAAATGTCTGTTCTACTGGAGCTAATCACAAAATTAATTTTTTTTTCAACATGGTCATTAAGGGGGTGAATGTTTTCCATAATTTTGTATGAATCGACAATAATAGCCTGTGAGCCTCCAAAACCCATGAAGTGCCTTAAGATTTTGTGGTTTAGGCCAATTTTGGATAGCTTCAATTTTCTTGGGGTCAACCTTGACTCCCTCCTGTGAAACAATATGCCCCAAGTAGTCAACCTCTTGCATGCCAAAGGAACATTTGGATAATTTAAAAAATAACTGATGGTCCCACATTAATTTCAAAGTTTTATTTAGATATTGTAAGTGCTTAACCCAAGTGCTACTATAGATGAGACTATCATCAAATAAAACCAAAATAAATTTGCAAAGAAATGGGCAGAAGACATTATTCATGAGGCTTTGAAATGTTTATGGTGCATTAGTTAGGCAAAATGAAATGACTAAAAATTTGTAATGGCCCTCATGGGTTCAAAATACTATATTGGAAATATCTTCCTCCTTGATCCTTATTTGATAATAGCCAAAGTAGAGATCCAAGTTGGAGAAAAAATTTCATGTAACTCATCCAACAATCCATCACTCATAGGGATAAGAAAATTGTCCTTAATTGTGAGCTTATTGAGATCATGAAAGTCTATACATAGCTGCCATGACCCATATTTTTTCTAACCAATAGTACTAGATAAGAATAAGGATTGTTACTAGGTTGAATTACCCTATTTTTAGTAACTCTTGAACTAAATTTTCAATTTTTGACTTAAGTGCATAGGGTTATTTGTAGGGTCTGATGTTAGGTGGTAAGCTATTTTTAGTAACTTTTGAAGAATCCTACTACCTTCATCGCCTAAGGGATTGAGATTCTTGCAAGTGCATGGATAGAAATATTTAATTGTGGTTCATCCTATGCTTCATCCTCATCCTCAAGATCTTCCTCTTGCAGTTCTACTTCATCAATTATTTCATTCACTATTTTAATTCTTTTACATCCAATAAAAACAACTTTTATTATACGCATTTATGCATTGACAAATATTTCTCATCACAATTATAACATAAGCCTTGCGCTCTACGGGTATCCATTTCCTCCCTATTCAATCACTTGATTGTTGGAGATTTATTGTTAGTATTCAATGTGAACTTGGATGGAAATATAGGTTTGGCCTATGTGAATTTAAATGACTACCTTTGGGCAAAACAAAATTCCTTTGCTAGTCTAGCCAATCCTATGGCTTGCATCATGTATTGTGGTTTGAAATTTTTTACTTTTGACTTGATATCAGATTTCAACCCATTGATAAAACAACATTGAAAAAATCCTTCATTCAAACCCTTTGTCCTATTAGCCAATTTCTTATATTATTTTTATATTCTTGGATAGTAGAGGTTTGTTAAATTTTTTTTAAGGCTCTTTTAAAGTCCTCATACTCACTAGAGCCAAAACGAGAGAGTAATTGGGACTCAAAGTCTTCCTAAGAAATATCAGGAGTCATGTTTTGTAACCATTGATACCACTATAGGGCCTCAAATTCAAAGTTAAAGTATGCCATGGTGACCCACAAACATCTAGGAATATTATGGAGTCTGAAGAATTGATCTGCTCGACAAAACCAACCATCAACAATCTTGCCACTAAACTTGGGAAAGTACAATTTGGGAATTTTAATTGGAGTATTAGTGTCAAAAAGAGCATGATGGATTTCTTCATCTCTATTTACTAAATTACCACTTGGTCCTTCAATGTTAATCTATTGGTATATTTTTGGGTCTTCCTTTAACCACTCTTCAACCTCAAGGAATTTTTCTTCAATTCTTATTTTGAATTTAAGATGATCAGATTTCAAGACCTGTATGTGATCTTTTATTTGTCTTATTTATGTTTCAATGTGTGACATTTGGCTTTATAGGTTACTAAGTGTTTGATTTAATTGTTCCATATATTGTCTTTGTTCTAACTTCCTTATTGCTCGTCTAATCCCTCTAGCCATATACCTATGATTTGGACCACCTCAATTGACTTACTAAAAATAGAAGTGTTGTTCTAGGAGTCACTATTTTTAGTAATGGGTCTCAAAAAGTGTTTGGGTACTATATATCAAAACTATAAGTTTGAAAATATTAACATAATGGGCTAGGTCTCACAATAATGTTTTTTGGTACCCCAATTTTTTTTTTATAAAGTTACTTTTTTTTCTCCTAAAGCTTTCCTTCATCTAATAAAATGACTTTCTTCTCTGGTCCCCAACAACTACCATATCAGTTACTAGTCAAATTGTTATACCCAAGTATCTTGTCAAATTCAGTCACTAACACTGTTATTGACTGTTACTAGTAACTATCTTAACAGACTCTGTTTTGACTATTATTGACAACTATTTGTATGACACGATTTTTATCTATCACTGATAACTGCCTTGTTTGACTATGTTCCCGACTGTTACTAACCCCAATAGTTTATTTTTCAACAAGGAATTTTTTGGTAGTATGGTCAAATCATGTTAGGTGTTGTCTCCGTAGTATGCTCAAATTTGTGGTTAGGATTTTGTAGGTGTAACATATGAATATAACAAGGTAACGCTAGGCCAAGGTGTATCCATATCCCTCTATTATACCGCAATAACGAATGATAATGCTCAGACCAATATTTTAGGCCACTACTCAAGGAGGTCTCCACACATACCCTTGAGTGCACTGCCCACCTCTCTTACAACATAGGTGGGTAATCTTCCCAAGTGCTATGCTTGATGCACTATGGATATATACACAGTCAAAAATCTTCCTATGGTTAAAGGTTTCTCCTAATACTAAGGGGGTCTCCTAATATACTCAAAGATATATGGGAGCTCAAGTTCATCTATGGGTGTTGTCTATGGCTTGGGTATTGGAGCTTGATCGTCCCTTTACTAGATGCTTTATGGGCAATATGGCTTAGCCAATAACAACAACTCCTCCATGATATTTTAAAACCTTCGACACTAGGTTTTCAACCTATTAAACTAAAAATAGAGAGAAAAAATGGCTTAATTTTTTTCTCTTTTTTCTTTACATGAAAATAAGTAGGAAAACAAAAAGACAAGGAAAATTTATGCCTAACAAGTCAAAATGATAGAACACAAGTTGTTTGCACTGTAGCAAGATGTGATCTTGGAAAGAGCTCTAATACCACTTGTTATGAACCTTGTAAAATAAAAACACATCCACATATTATTGCAATAATAATAGAAAATGAGCTTGGAATTAACAATATAGCAAGATGAAATGGAAATGCAATAAATTATACTCTAGAAAATAAGAGTGCATTATAGAATTGAAGGCCTCTTCAAGGGGGCAACCTCTTTATAAGCAGAGCTTTTCTACAACAAAATATGAGATGTTTTCATCTATGCCCCCTTTCCTTTTTAAAGACTCTTTGTAACCCTAACTATAAAGCTCAAGGGTTGGCTTCACATGCAAGTGGCCACATGAGCTAGAATCTTCTACCAAACAAGTAGTTACATTCTTTATAATGGTTACATTAAATGACCCTACTTGTCTAGGCACCTCAAATGCCACATACACATTATAAAACATGACATTATATTATTAATATGAGATCCTCATGTTAGAAAGGGGATAATTACATAGTAAGGTTAGGATGGGATCCTAACAAGTACATATGATCCAAACCTATACTCCAAAATCCAAGGAAGAGAGGTCATGATCATCATTACATATGTCAATAACTTGGTTATCACTAAGATTTTGGTGAAGTTGATTGAAGAGACCAAGAAAGCATTAAAGCACTCATTTGACATATTTGGTCTCAATCTTATGAATTATTATCTTGGCTTGAAGATGTGGCAAATTGAGAACCATGTGTTCATGTCACTTTGAATTATGCTAGGACATTTCTTGAGAAGGTTTAGATGATATATTGTAAGCCCATGACCACTTTAATGGAAGTAGGGCTATAATTATCATGTTATGATCCATCTCCATGTGTGAATGGAACTCTCTATCATTAATTGATCGGGAGTATAATTTATCTAACATACACTAGACCTCACATCAACTATGTTGTGAGCTATATTTTATAGTTCATATAAGAACCAAAGGTGTGTCATTGGAAAGTAGCAAAGAAAGTACTTAGGTATATCCATGGTATGAATGAGTATGGTCTAGAGTACAAGAAGAATGATCCATTTTTTCTGTATAGGTTTCATGAATGCAGACTATGTAGGATCCATTGAGGATAGGAAATACACTTTTGGATATGTATTCTTTCTAGGATCCAAATTTCTTAGGGAAGTAAGAAGCAACATGTTATTGCTCATTATTCCACTAAGGATGAATATATTGCCACAAGAGGATTTGTCTACAAGGTGATATGGTTATGTCACATCTTGTTAAGAATGGGCATCCCATAAAAGAAATTGTGCGACCCCGGGAAGTGCGCACCACTTACACTACTTGCGATATTGTATCAAAATGGAAGAACACAAAGCAATAGATAACATAACATGGAAATGACAAAATAAATAAAGATCTTTTATTATTAATTTCTTTGGCAAATCCCGGTTACATATCGGTCCCTCTGAGGGATACCCAGTTTGATACAATAAGATACAAGTGGAATAATGGTGCAAAAGAATGATGTCCCCTCACAAAGGGGTGGTGCACTTTCGTAGGCCTCCCGATCTCGCACACGAACTTGTATGAGGGCTTATAGATGCCTCCTTCTCCTTCTCTCACCTTGGAGGGATCTTATGCACTGGATGCCTTGAATCGGTCCTATAAACCTGTAACCTACGTGCATAGAAACAACATAACACTATCAGTAGCATAGGAAGCCTCTCCGAAAGAGGCTCTTATTAGAAGATCTGATAAACATGATATATGAGCATGATAATATTAAAATGCAAGCACAAACTAAGCGATAAATGCATAGAAAACTCAGAAATATGATGTAAATGCGTTAATGAAATCAGATCTAAGCTAGAACTAATTAATAAATCAAAGCAATAATCAGATCTAAGCTAGAACTAGGAAACTAATGTCTAAAAACCCTAGGCTATGCCTATGGGCCACTATCAATGACAACGACCATGAAATGAAGCTCTTCTCCTCGTGAACCAGGGGTTGTAGCACTAGATTCCTTGCTCCAATTGATGTTCAAGGGTCACCTATTGTGTCTGGTACACTGATGGGTGGTGAAGAATAAATGGATCTGAAAGTAGGTGCGTAGACGTAGCTCAATCAAACAGCGCTTCGCTGCTCCTCAAAGGGGGCGTGGATTCACTCTCTGATCGGCTAGGGCTTCGCTGCACAAAATTTTGATATTCATGGATCATTTGCTTTGCTTGGGAGAGTCCATATGTAGACCATCCCTATTTCAGATCTAGATCTGGATCTTGGCTTCCTAGAGAAGCCAAAATCCAAATTTGCATGCAACTGACCATCCTGAGGGGAAGCATCAGTCACAAATTGGCATTGAAGGGGCAGTTAGGAGGAACTCTAGGAGTTCCTCACCAAAATCCACCCATAAGCAATGCAAGGTGTAGTCAGACTACATGATCTAGGCCGTATTCATGGCTAGACTATGCATGGTGCTAGCCATTATTTAGAGTAGTGGCTAGGTGTGGCCGCTATCAGCTTCAGCGACCAGATGTGGCGGCCGCTCTGCTTGAGAGTGGCTAAGCCTGGATGGGCTAGAACTACCCTTTTTGAGTGGTTAGGACCACTGCTAGCTCTTGGAAAGGTCCAAGATGATTCATATGGTCTTTGAATGTGTCCATATGAGTAGTCTCCTAAACATGACGTATTTTAGGTGTCTATAGATACCCCTTTTTGGGATGCATTGTGGGAAAACACAACGTGGAGCAAAAAATAGACCACCTAGGGCCACATTGTAGGTTGTGTGATGATCATTGATCTGATCAACATTGGATGCCCCAGTCATGAGAAAGGGCATGCATCCTAGAATAATTGCTTCCAATAGGATGGAAGGCTTAAATTTGTGAAAGCTTGCACACGTCCATCAGGCAATCGGGTAGCTTCAGTACTACTATAGGTCCAAAAGGAGGAGAGCTACAAACTTAACTATCATGTTTGCTTTTTGCCCCAGCAAAGGGTAAGCTTATGATAGTTGTTGGTAATGATTCGTAAGATGAATACAATTTGACATGATCGAGTGATATTTTGTTGATTTTGATTATGATTGTTGATATTATGACTACCCCCTCAAATGATGAGTCGATGAGGGAAGGACAATGAATAAAGTGATGAGTCACTTGACCAATATGAATGATTTGGACCCTTTTAGAGGTTTGCTTTGTTGTTATAGGGTAGGTCCCATCTCAGGTGTGATTTCAACCATTTTTAGTAATTGTACATCTCTATCCCATGGAGCGGTCTGATCGTAATGGCCTTCTTAGGGAATCAAGGATGATAGCAATTCTATTTAAGCTTATGTTGAATCACTACATTTGATGATTTGTTAAAAATGTTATAGAAGAAATGAGATGAATCCTCATTCCCGTGGGGCAGTCCGACCACCATGGCCTTCTTCGGGATTGAAGTGAAGCATCTCAATTCTACCATAACTAATTTTCCCCAAGTGGCCTTATGGTAATTTACTCATCTTGTCGGATTGCATGGAGCGCAAGTCACTGCAACCACCAAGTGTATAGAGTAAATAATTGAATACGAGGCTCAATTGAGATTTTGTTGTTATTTGATTTTTGTGTTAATTTAAATTTTATGATGTTTTTGGATTTTGATTTATGTTATTTTTTTGGTATTTGTGCAATTTTTGATTGTTTTGGATTGATAGGTATGCTTAATGGCCCATTTTTAGGTGCCTCATGGTGAGAAATTGAGTGAATTTCTCTTTGTTTCCTAGTCGTTGTCAGGTCCAATGACCCTTAATTGCCTCTTTGTGGTCGTTGTTAGGTCCAACGACCAGAAAGTGTGGGTCACTGATGCTAGCAACAGTCAAGGCATAAATTGAAAATATAAAAGCAATTTTTAGGGTTTGACTTTTCATTATTCCAGTTATCAATTGCACCTTTTGAGCTCTGAGTTGAGAGTGATTGATTGTGACCTAGAAGCTACCAAAACTAGACACCATGGTTGAGTAGGGTGAGGCTTCGACAAGTGGAGGAGTCGATGACTCATGGGTATCTCTCAAACCCTAGCCTTCTATTTATTTTATTTGGTAAAATGAACCTCACTAAGTAATCGATGAATGAACCACACTAAACTCATTGGCAATGAACCAAACCAGTCAATAGGTCTAGGTTAGGGTTAATTTTAGTGGGTCTAGGCTAGTTTTAGGATTTTTCAATTTTTTTTTTTTTGGATGAGGGGGACATCGTTGGCATGCCGCCTCATGGTCGTTGATGCTTAGAGTGGCCCCTAAATGGCCAAAGAGGGGTTGTTATCATTGTCAGTGGACCAACTTGAATTCCAATGATTAATTTTTTGACCATTGGTGGCTGGCCGCTATTGGCTTCGGGCTACTGCGTGGCCGCTCCTAGCATGAGTGGCTACATGACCTTAGGCTTATTTTTGAAATTTTTGAATTTTTAAAGGTTTTAATTGATTTTTTTGTAATTTTGAAGTGTAGAATTTGATCTTTTTGAATGTTTAGGTGCATTTAGTCATTGTTTTTATAGCCTTAAGCTTATCTTAGCTAAATTATACATTATTTTTGTTTTATTCATCCTTTTAGCTTGTAAGTGAATTTAATTTAGGCATTTATTTTGCACTCTTAGATTTTTTTGCGTAGGCTTGGGACCCTAAATTGCTCATGGATCTTCTACTCGACATGGATGACATAGACTAGGATTGGCTTGATGCTCATGGGCTCTAGTACATTACTAGGCTTTCGATGATCATGTCAGATCAGGCCTACCTTACTGCCTTAGCACATAGGTGGGACTCTAGGACTAACACCTTTCATCTCCCTATGGGTGAGATGACCATCACATTGAAGGATGTCTATAAGATCTTTCGGATCCCTTTTGATGGAGTCCCCATTGTTTCTTCCCCTATTGATGCTAGAGATGTAGTCTTTTTAAGGGTCTTTGGAGCACATGCAGCTGTTGCATTCTCTGATACCTAGTTTGGTGGGATTTTTATGGCTCGATGGTACCGAGAGGATGTCTTTTATTAGAGACATGTCATTTTTTTGATGGTTATATGTAATATGCTTTTACTTGATTGCTCTAGAGTGAGGTTCCCATGGAACCTCTTGGTGATGGTTCAAGACTTGATTGATAGTGCGGAGCCTATCATCATGGCTTGGGGGAGTGCACTATTGGCTCAGTGCTATGATGAGCTCTACAGGATCTAGCAATGGGGATGAGCTAGCATTGCTTGTAGCCTACTCCTATAGATCTAGGGCTAGGAGCATATCAGGGTGGATCACCCAAGAGGATTACCTATTGAGATTACTATCATAGCTGATGTTGCTCAGTGCTATGGATCTAGGTGGCCTTAGAGCATGAGGAGCGTAAGAGTCTATGCTACATAGGAGATCTCTCCCACTACACAACATATCTAACTAGCCTATAGGCCAAGGATATCATCTGGAGACCTTATCATGAGTGCCCCACCTAGGTAGAGGTAGACAAGTTTACAGCTTGGACTAGGTGTGATCGATGGGTTATCGATCATAAGGATGGCATCAGGAGTTCTTCCATTATTCTAGGGTGCTTCGATAGTATGGCTTGTAGTAGGATGTACCTCTAGAGCCTATTTTGTATAGGTAGATCACTATAGAGAGGGATATTTCACTACCTCGAGTTATAGTTGTAGAGGATGATGATCCTCTAGTAGTGGATGTTGGTATTATAGATGGTGGGGTCATAGAGGCCTATACCCAGTGGTGGGTCACACATCTATGGCAGGGTGGTGGTAGCTTAGGTTAGGATCAGAGATGAGGTAGCTATGAGGAGGATCTTGATGGGCATCGAGTGTGGGCCTAGAATAGAGGATTAGGGGTAGGTCTAGAGTAGTAGGTGGTCGAGGAGCAGATTGCTCTTGAGGAGGAGGAGGAGTTAGCTCTAGAGGAGTAGGAGTCTCCTCTCCGAGCTCAGCTACACCATATGGAGGCTGAGCTTTAGTCAGCTCAGATCTAGATATTGTAGAGGGATTCTACCATTGTTGGGATTTAAGCATAGGTCAAGAGCTTTGATGAGGAGAGGACCACTCTACGGACTTAGATTGACTCGAAATAGATCAGGATAGATCAGCTTACTATTGAGAGGGATGCTACTTGGGGATAGATTGTGCTAGCTATGCTAGTACCTCGGGGACCTAGTGGGCTAGATGTAGATGTAAAGATCAGATATCTGCATGGACTCCTATTAGAGGACTTAGAGTAGTGCACACTAGATAATGCTTACATCCTTGCACTAGAGCATGAGGTCAGGCTTTAGGGAGGTCATCTACTAGATAGGCCTATAGTAGGAGGGTCACACAGGAGTGGGTGGAGCACATCAGGGCAGTCATCAGTGCGACCAAGCCACAGGACTAGGACTCAGATAGAGTAGACCATAGGGACTAGCTCCCATTGCACTCATAGGGATGGAGCCGAGGGTGGAGGTGAGGCTAGAGGTGCAGGTACAGGTTGATGACTCTAATTGTACTGGCTTTATTTTTTAGTGTAAGGTCAGATGACCTACATAGTTGTAGCTTATGGGTAATTTTGTACCCTTATGTACTTATTGAACACATATAAATGATATCTACCCTTTGAGACTCATTATGTGTATTTATATGTTTTTGCTTTTATGTTTATGTGATGTAGTATGATGATTTTATGCTATATGATGTGATTTGTAAAACTATATGTGTGGATGCATTATGATGATGGATGCATATATGGATGCATCCTAGTTTAAATGCATGTTTAATTTGATTCTATTGTATGCATCTAACTTATGTTGTTATGATATGGTGAATGCAATATGTGTAATGCACTATGATGATGATCTAATGTAAATGAACCTGTATGCTTTAATCACTTAAAACATAAGGAATGCATGTTATATGAGTTCAACAATCTAATGGGTGACACCATAGAATGTAAATCAATCATGAATAAATAATAACTCTTATAATAAGAATTAATCATTTAACATACTATATGAGATGATATGATGTGATATGTATGTGCTTTCTTTATAAGCTTCTGTAAATTAAAATATATGCACAAAATAGTCAGTGGTCATTTAAATATCATTGTTGATATTTATCCGGTATCTATCCTATTTTATGAACACCCTTTAATGAACAAAACCTCCTAAATAAAGTTGATGATTTGATTGATGATATGATTTGTTGCTATGAGAGGATTTTTGAGGTTTTCCATGAGACTCAAACACCCTAGTTACTCCATCAAAAGTTGTATACTGACCATACAGGACTCTTGAAAGATAATTTTTTTGTTATGAAGACCTAGATACTCATTATCCCTATGTGTGCAAATGAATATATTAGATAAAACATAAGCATACCCTAGTGCTAGGTGGGATTCATGCAACCCATTGTTGTATTGGGGATCCTCAAATGTTCATCCTGATCCTAAGTTGGACTCAGTTGGATTAGACCACTAGGTGATATAGGACACCTAAAGCTAGCCCTTTTTGCAAATTTCTTTGAGCTTACCCTAATGCTAGGCAGGATTCATGCATCCCATTGTTGTATTAGGGATCACTCAATGACTTGTGGAGATCGACCATTCTAGGGATTCAAGCTCTTCACCCCCTTATTTTCTTCACATTTATTTGGGATACTTGCTCATGCTTTAGTGATGAAAATCACTATTTATTTTGAATTTTTGTTTTCTTTTGAGCAAGGGATTTATGTAGTGATGATAATCACTATTTATTTTACTTTTGAATTTTGCTTTGTTTCAGGATTTTTGCTTGTTTTGATGAAAGCAAGGGATTTCTTTGGGTAGGGGGAGCTTGTCCTTTTGCCAATGATCAAAATCCTAGACCATGCACATCACAAGGTGAGCAAGTAGAAACCTTTCACTTAGGATGCCTAGTACCACTTTGTAGCATTCATATTTCCCTTGTTTCAACTAGGATTTTAATGTTTTGATTAGTGATAGGATTCTGAGATATACTAGGTGCTATCAAAACTAGACCTCATCTTCTTCTAGTGAAGATAACTTTCTACAAAGTTTGATAAAATCACTAGGTATGGTTGAGTGACCGAAAAACCCTAGTATATTCCTTATAGCAATAGGAGGGGTTGTGTTGAAAAACATAGTTACACACATGGGTTATGGATGATGATGGATTTTGATGATGCATGATTGAGGTACAAACGTGGTGTCATTTGTAAGATTGTGAACATGACCTATCCTAATGCAAGTGCAATGGATGGAAATGCCTATATGCAATGCAACTATATGGATGTAAATGCGGAATGCAAATGTTTTTGTATTTTTTATGCTTTCAATTGTTTTTGAGTTTTGATTATTTTGAATGTTTTTGAACTTTTTGACTTTAAACTATTTTTGTGCTTTTATGTTTTGCTTTTGACCAAAGGGCTTATGGTGCCTTTGGGGCTTTTTGTGATGTGACCAAAGGGCTTTAAGATGCCTTTGGGGCTTTTGTGAGTTTGACCAAAGGGCTTTAAGATGCCTTTGGAGCCTTTTGTGATTTGACCAAAGGGCTTTAAGATGCCTTTGGAGCCTTTTGTGATTTGACCAAAGGGCTTTAAGATGCCTTTGGAGCCTTTTGTGATTTGACCAAAGGGCTTTAAGATGCCTTTGGAGCCTTTTGTGATTTGACCAAAGGGCTTTAAGATGCCTTTGGAGCCTTTTGTGATTTGACCAAAGGGCTTTAAGATGCCTTTGGAGCCTTTTGTTTTTATGGTTTTCTATTGTTTTTGTGATTTTGAAATTTTTGAATGTTTTTGATATTTTGTTGGTTTATTTGAATGTTTTTGTGTTTTGTTGTGCTTATGTGTGAAATACCCTTAGATGAATAATGTTGAGAGGCTCTGGCTCCTCAACACCTTCTAGCGATGTTAGGCGATATGCCCTAGGTCCAATCTTCTCAGAGATGATATAGGGACCTATCCAATTGGCTATAAATTTATCTCGTAGGTGTAGGGGTAGATTTGAGTTCTGTTGGTTTTCTTTAAGCACAAGATCCCCAACCTTAAAGTCTCTCAAGTGGAATTTATTGTTATAATCTCATGTTAGATGATCTTGGTAAATGTGAAGATGCTCAAGAGCATTGATGCGATGTTCATCTAGAAGGGTCAACTGATCCAAGCGAGCTTGTCGCATAGTGTCATCATTGATGAACTCTTTCAATGCGATGCACAATGTTGGAATTTCCAACTCTAAGGGCATAATGGCCTCAGTGCCATATACAAGTGAAAATGGTGTTGCCCTAGTGGGCATCCACATGCTAGTCCTGTAAGCCCATAATGCAAGGGGTAATTGTAGATGCCAATCCTTATGATTTTCTTTCACCATCTTCTTTAAGATGGCTACTATTGTCTTGTTTGAGGCTTCTACTTGCCCATTTTCCTATGGATAGTATGGTGTCACAAAACTATGTTGAATGTTGTATTTGGTCGTTAAAGCTCACATATTTTTATTTTTGAATGATGGACCATTATCCAATATTATCTTGAAGGGGACCCCAAAATGATAGATGATATTGTGAAGTATGAACTCCATAATTCATGGTCTAATTATCGATGTTAAGGGGACTGCTTCCACCCATTTGGTGAAGTACTCAGTGGTCGTTAAGATAAATATGTGTCGACCTAAAGATGGGGGAGAAATATTTTTGATTAGATCGAAACCCCACTGAGAAAATGGCCAAGCTGCCTGAATGGGCTGTAAGGCCTGTGATGGCAAGTGCATCAGATTTGCATGATGTTGACATTTAATACATTTCTTGACATACTCATAACAATCCTTCTCCATGGTGGGCTAGTAATAACCCATTCGAAGGATGCACTTGACAATGGCCATGCCACTAAAGTGGCCACCGCATGTACCATCATGAGCTTGCAAAATCACCCAAGCTGATTCTTGGGGCTCTAAGCAATGAAGGAGGACTCCATCATAGCTTCGATGATACAATATGCCTCCTAGTAAGACATATCTTATCACTTTCTATTTAAATGCTCATATTTCGGCATGCGATAGTCCCTATGGGACAATTCCAAGTCTTAGGAAATCTTGTAACTGGGATAGCCAATCCTGATAAGCTACAACCTCAATAGATAAGATGACTTGTTTCTCCTATGATTTGATGTGCACAAATGCAGATTGAGAAACAACCTTGTGGTGAATGATGGTACCATTCTCCGTAGGACCCTACGAGATCAAGGACCCCCAAGGTACCTTCTTTAAAAAGTCTTTGGCTTTATAGAACTAGTCATGGTCTGGTTCTATATGAATCATGTTGACTGATTCTTTGTTATCAAAAGCCTCATGCTGCATCATTGAGTGTGAGAGCATTTTCACATGAATGGTAGTGAAATCAGTAGATGGATTCTGAGGGATCAAGGATCCCAAATATGCCATGGTGTCTACAAATCTATTTGATGAATGAGGGATTGCCTCGATGTCATACCATTCTAGTTGGGCTAGATAGGTGTCAACAAGCTCCTTGTAAGCTTTTAGGATTGGATCCCTACATTGAAATAGTCCCTTGACTTGGTTGACTATGAGGAGGGAGTCATCAAAGATATTTAGCCTCTTGATCTTCATAGCGATGGTTGTTTGGAGACCCAAGATTAGGGCCTCGTATTCGGTGTTGTTATTCATGCAAGGGAAGTCTAGCTTAAATGACAAGGGCATTGGAGCACCTTGTGGCATGAAAAAGACAATCCCTGCACCACCTCCTTGCTCACACTTCGAACCATCGAAGAACAAAGTCATGTCAACTTCATTTTTAGGTTCTTCGGGTTTGGGTGCTTCTGATAATGCGAAGACTGCATCATCAGGAAGTTCTATGGTGAGGGGCCTACTATTCTGAAGAGGCACCTCAACCAGCTGATCAGCTATGACTTATCCCTTGATGGAATTTTGGCTTATGAATTCCAAGTCAAATTCTATCAATAGCATGATCCACTTTGTAGTACGTGTATTATGATATGTCTTGCTCATCATATACTACAAAGGATTTTGTTTGGATATTACATACATCATATGGCTCAACATGTAGTGGTACAATTTCTTGGTTGCAAAGACCACTGCTAAGCACAACTTTTCTACGTATGCATATCCTATCTCGTAGCTCACCAAGGTGCGGCTGATGTAATATATCACTTGTTCTTTATCTTGCACATTCTTTTGAGCCAACATGGTGCCCAAAGCAAAATTGGTAGTGGATATATATAGCAGGAATGGCACGTCTAGCCTTGGTGGAGCTAGGACTAGCGATGTTGCTAGGTACTTCTTGATTTTAGCAAAGGCTTGCTGACATTCTTCATCCCATTGGAATGGGACCCCCTTGTGTAGCAGTCGATTCATGGGTCGACATTTATCTGATAGTTGTGCGATGAATCACTTTATGGATGCTACTTTGCCCTGTAAGCTTCTCAACTCTTTGATGTTAGTGGGTGGGGCCATTTCTAGGATAGCCTTTACCTTTGTTGGGTCTACCTCGATGCCTCATTTAGAAATGATGAATCCCAAGAGTTTTCTAGAGGTTACGCCAAAGATGCATTTCTTGGGATTCAACCTGACATTATGCTCAATCAGGTGATCGAAGACCTTTTTGAGGATCTCAACATGCTCTTCATGCAGCAATGACTTGGCTAGTAAGTCATCGATATAGTCTTCTAAGATCTTGTGCATGTAGTCATGGAAAATGTATGTCATAGCCCATTGATATGTGGCACCAACATTTTTAAGACCAAATGGCATTACTTTGTAGCAGAATGTTCCCCATGGAGTGGTGAATGTGGTTTTATGTTGGTCTTCGGGTTTAATCTGAATCTGATTGTAACCAAAAAAACCATCCATTAGGGAGAGCATCTCATGACCTGCAGTTGCATCTACAAGAGCATCTATGTTTGGCAATAGGAATGAATCCTTGGGTGTTGCCTTATTGAGATCCCTAAAATCCATGCAAATGTAGATTCTTCCATCAGGTTTTCCTATGGGCACCATGTTTGATACCCATTCTGGATAGTCGATGGGAACAATAAAGACTACATCCAATAATTTTTGCAACTCATTCTTTACCATCAAAGTGATGGTTGGATGCATCTTTCTGAGCTTTTGCTTGACCAATTTCTTTGTGGGGTCTAATGAAAGGTTGTGGACAACCAATTTTGGATCTAGTCCTAACATATCTTTGTAGGTCCAAGCAAAGAGACTTGGTCTCTCTTTCAATAGAGGAATAATGATGGCCTATTCTTCTAGAGATAAGCTTTCTCCGAACTTGACTTTCTTTGGATTAGAAGGGTCATCATTGATGTCCACTTTGAAAGTCTCCTCTATTGCCATATGTGACCCCTCCTCAAGTTGGTGAGGAGTGGGGATTAAATGGATGTCATCTACTGGGTTTAAAGGTTCCACTGAATCATGGTCAAAACCAGCATGATAGACATCATGTGCACAACCTAGTGCAAAATGGAATGGTTGTAGCATCTCTTCATTAGGGAAGAAATATTCAAGCTCTAGGGGTGAATCAACATGATCCCAATCAATAGCATCTAAGTTAAGACACAATGGTTTCGAAGGATCTTCTGGGTTGTGAAGTGGAGTGGTCAAATCAATGGAGATCATGTTGATGGATGGGATGAAATCTCTAGGACCACATGGGTGAAACTCTTCATTAATGATTTACCTTCCATACCCAAGATGTGGCTCTAGGGGTATGGGGATCTCAGGATCTGGTCTATGGATAGATGATATGATGGGATCATTAGGCTGCAACAGCTCTCTAAATGTTGGTAGATCCAGGAAGACCATGTGATAGATGATGTCTAGATTTGCTGGTCTTCCTAGGAAGTGAAGGTCAGGATCTATGGTGTGAAGTATCACTTCTCTCTCAACAAGTAGATTGACTTGATGTAAGTGATGAGGCCCAAGATAAGCCATCTCGATCTCATCCTCAAAGTCATCATCACTTATGAAGAAACCCTCATTCTTACCTACTGGAATTGGGTGGTGACTTACCTATTGATGCCTAAGATAGGCCATCTTAGTCTCATCTTCATAATCATCATCACTTATGAAGAATCCATTAGCATTTACTATTGGCCCTATGATTTGGCATGCATGTCTTATGAAGGCCATCTCAGTTGAGTCCTCTAACTCATAGCCACTCTCATCCAAAATGTATCCACTCTCTATATGGCTAGACCAAGTGAGGTTTTGTAGATATTGAGGCCCATGATGAGCCAAGCTGATTTCATCTTCATCCTCACTTGAGACATACTCATATTCCTCTCACTCATATCCATGGATTGGCTTATCCTCCCATAGGATGATTCCTGATGGGTGTACTTCAAGAGAGGAATTAGGGTGATACTCATCGGGTGGTTTGATATTGACCATAGACACCCATCCATCACCCAAGTAGTTTCTTCTAGGGGGTTGATAGGGATTCCAGTCAATGTCTTCCCTGAACCCCAAGCTTAGCCTATCTAGGGCTACTACCAAAGAATCATCATGGCTCTGTATTTGATACCCTAGACCCCACCTATCAGTAGGTAGTTGGTACTATAGTTGGAATGGAAGCCGATGCCCTTGCTCGTATAGACCTAAGCCATAGCCATGCCAATGGCATTGCTCAAAGTACCTTAGAGCAAACTCTAGATTTGATAAGTAATGAACATCCATGGTGAATGGTTCATCCTCATCCTCTTCAATATCAGAAGTAGTATGGGCATAGTCCAAACCAGCATAGATGAAGTTGGTTTGGTTAGGGGGAACCCCTAATGGAACTACTATCCCTACTAGAAAATTTGGGACTCTTGGTCATCCCATGTCTTGTGTAGACTCAATAATAGGTATGAAAGTCATGTTCTACACAAGATATTCACCTAACCCTATGTTGGCTAAGTGAACTATCACCTGTGGTGCAGATGATGTTGTTGATGAAGCAGGTAAGGCAGGTTGAGGTACCTCCTCGGCTATGTCTTAGGAATATTCCTCCTCCATGGGATTTAGAATTTCTATAGCTGCTATAGTTGGAAGTTCCTTAGGTCCTTCCTCCACTAGGGGTGCTTTCAACTTTTGATTATCTTTTGCTTTAGATGTTGAAGGCTTCTCAGAAGCGCTAGTAGTCTTAGATGCAGGAGGTGGTGCCGATGTGGATGGGTCACCTCGCACTGATTTGCTCTTATTTTCTGGCTGCATGGTCGGGGATGAAGGCCTTATGTACAGATGTGTTGATGGAAGGACAAAGTCTCCCAACAAGTCGACCTGATGCACGTATTTAAATGGCTCTTCATCGGATGGAACCACATGAACTTGTCCCTCATGCACATACTTGATGCATTGGTGCAAGATTGAGGGAATACACTGCATGTCCCTTATCTAGGGATGCCCTAGGAGGATGTTGTATTGCATTGCCCCCTCCAATATATGACACATCATGGGGATGGTATTTTTCCCTACCTGAATAGGTAGAATGACTGTACCCACTATGGAGCACAATGCATCATTGAAAGCTCTCAATGTATAGGAGGTTGGGATAATGTTGGACCTAGGGATCTTCAGGTGCCCTATAGCCTTTGTTATGATAATGTTGATCGATGAGCCCATGTCGATTAGAACCCACTTGAAGGGTATGTCATTGATTGATACGATGATATGCAAAGGTGGGTCTGCTATGGTAGTAGGCACTACCTTGATTTTATGATCATAGAAATGGATCACAGGCTCTTGGCACTATTGCACTTGCCCCACAAAGTGTGTGAATGCATCTGGGTTCTAGGGTTGGAGCTCGATCGATCTCAAGATCTCCATCAAAGTCTCCCTATGCCTAGGAGATTGTTGTATGAGCTCATAAATTGACAACTTGGTCAGAGTCATTTGTAGATTTTGTTCCAGTCTACTCCGGACAGTTACCATAGGTCATGCTAGTGGACCTGGAGGATTGTTTTGCACCTGTCTCTATCGAGGTGCAGCTAGGATATGAATAGGAGCTATTGGAGGCTCTGGTTGACCATATCATCGACTCCTAGTTGCCATATTGACTATCTCAACCATTCTGATGCATCCCTAAGTGGGCGGCTCGACCCAAACTTGGTTGACTTGGGCGCCCTGATCTCTAGGGGCCTCATGATTTGGCAATGGGTTCTTGAATATACCCATATCTCTATTATCGGGTGCTAATGGGTTGTCAACTTTTAGCTCACCCTTCTCAATCATGTTTTGCACAACATTCTTGAATCTGATACATGTTTCGATGTCATGCCCCTATATTCTATGATATGGGTAGTATTGATCTTCCCTATATCCCTTGGGCTTGGGATGATTAGGGTCAAGAAGTTGTGCATCAAGAAATCTGATTCTTTGTGCCTCACTTGATTAAATATCAATTGCATCAATTTAGATAGAGGTATGAAATAGCGAGGTGGTCGATGCTCCTTGTTTTGGCCTTGGTTGTTCTTTGGGTCGTAATTGGCTAGTGGGGGTGAGCCTGATAGTTTTGTGGTTGTTGGCCATTGCCTCCCTTTGGTATGCTTAAAACGACCTGGTTGACTTGAGCAGGCTTGGCCTACTTCTATTGATTCTTGTTATGGTTGGAATTATTCCACTCCTTGTTTCAGAGCTTGAGGTCTCCTTCATCAACCTTTATGTCCTCTATAAGCTTGGCTTGAGCCAAGGCTTCTTTGAATGATTCATACTACTGTAGTTGCAATAGCAATGAGATGTGTTTGGTGCAGCTCTTTGTGAACATTCGGGTGAGCTCTTCAGTGGGAATGGAGAATGGTAGTTTCACCATGATTTTCCTCCATCTATTCCCATAGTCCATAACTGGCTCATCATCATATTGCTTTAAGTTCACTAGATCAGACAAGTTCACCTTCTTCTTGATACCGAAGGAGAAGCATTCAAGAAATGCATTCACCAGTTGCTCAAAGCTGATGATGTTGTGCTTGGGCAGTTGATTAAACCATTGAGTTGTTGCACCTAATAACATCATGATGAATATTCTTAGCATTAGGGCATCATTCTGGTCAAGCTGGAAGCATACATTCATGAAATTTGTAATGTGTTCTTGCACATCTTCCTCTCCTTTAAACTTATCTAGCCTAGGCATCTCAAAGTGCCTAGGGTATGCAGGACTCGATACTGAGGGGCATAGAGGTTGGTTGTGTATTTTTCTCAAAGTTAAATTTTTCCCAATCGTGTCCTACTTCTCGAGAGATTTGACTCTCTCAATGAGTATTTGGTATACCTTCGAGGAAATAATATCTTGTTCTTGAAGGTTTACTCATGGTGGTAAGGGAGGTAATCCTATGTTTTCCCGATTTGGGCATCTATATTCATCTCCCATAACCATGGATGGAGGTTCAAGATATGTCTATTCTTGATCTTCCATCCCTACCTGTTCCTCATTAAGTTGTGTTTGTTTAGGATCTAGGTGTTATTGATGTTGTGAGGTATGGTGAGTGTACTCATCTCTTTGTCTAGTGCATCTCTCATGCTGAGAATCGATACATCTATCATGTTGGTATTCCTCACCACCTATGTGTAAGTCATCCTGAGCTAGCCTATCGGCTTGCTCTTTATGCTCAACCCTTTCTTCTCTCAAGCATTGCTCATGTAGGTGCAAATACCTTTTCCTTCATTCTTCTTGCTCAAGAGTTTCCAAATGCTCTCGCTCAGCATGCAATGCTTCTTCTAACCTACGTATGTGGTCGGACTGACCTACTATTAAAGGTTCATGCCTCTCTAACTTTGTGCGAGGAGTTCTAATGGATAGGCCTCTTGAAGAGGCTCCTGCTATGTTCTTGCCCTTGTCTATTAGGGTGACTTGCTCTATGCACTATGATCTATGTTGTGTACCCCCATGGTTGGAGGTAGTGTATGTGCTATGGGGCCACTTTGAAGCTTCCCCTGGTTCATTGGTGTGCCTAGTAGTTATGCTACATGAACTTCCTAAAGTAGAATGTATGGTAGCAATGCTTCTTGGAGCTGGTCTCGAGGGAACTCGATCCATCTCATCAAGTTGTCTGGTCCTCCATGGCTGATCCTGTGGAGTCCCATTAGCACCAATGAGCTCATAATCTAGGGGTATCCTCCCATATTTAGGGAGGCTATAGGATGTCCTGGGTCTATGATTGGGTGTAGCCCTAATGTCTTACCCCTTAGTGGGTTGATCTATCCTAAGTGTATCATGTGAAGTTTGGGGCCTTGCAGCCCCTGCATGCCTATGTGATGATGGAGGCCTTGATGCCTCCTCATGTCTATGTGATGATGGAGGCCTTGAGGCCTCCACATGTCTATGTACTAATGGAGGCCTTGAGGCCTCTGCATGTCTATGTGCTGATGGAGGCCTTGAGGCCTTTACATGTTTGTGATTGATGGAGGCCTTGAGGCCTTTTCATGTCTATGTGATGATGGAGGCCTTGATGCCTTTTCATGTTTGTGTGATGATGGAGGCCTTGAGGCCTCCTCATGTCTATGTGATGATGGAGGCCTTGAAGCCTCCTCATGTCTATGTGATGATGGAGGCCTTGAAGCCTCCTCATGTCTGTGTGATGATGGAGGCCTTGAGGCCTCCTCATGTCTACCTTGAGAGGAACCAGGATATGGCTCTCTCATTGGGGTTTCTCGAGGAGTCCCCCCAAGGGTTGAGTTGTCACCCCTAAGACTTGCTGAACTTCATCCAATGACATTGTGGGTGGGTGGCTCAATGCCATTATGATGGTGAGTGTGTGAAGCATCAGTTTTCACCTCGATGTTGGACCGAGGGTGGTTGCTCCATGTGTATACCATAATGAACTGTGAATTATCTTCTTATGTCAATTTCAAACCACACAAGCAAAGCAAACAAATGTTTATCTCATTTAAGGATTAATGTGTGTTCCCTAAGTTATTTTGTGTGTTTTGATGCATTGTATATAAAGAAGACCTTGTGTCACATGTTTTGCATTTCGTTGGATGGTATTCTTGTGTTCAAATGGATTTCACCTATATACTCATAGCTCAACAACCTGGTGATGAAATCCAGGCTATGTAATCCAACCTATAATGTGTGGTAATGAAGTCCACACATGGTCAGGGAGCACAGGTCCTCCCGATCCTCACCCAGTTCACCCGCAGTCAGTGATATACCTCTTCGAAGAGAGATACATGCAAATTTTCCATGGGTTATGATGGATCTTGGAGCTGGTATTGGCCAATAATAATAGGTACATGGGATTTGAGGCAGCGGGTGGAGATGAAAGCCACCTCGTTGATCTCTACCAGTGGTTGGTCATGACCTCCAACTCACTAGCGTTAAAGTGATACGTGGTGTGTGGGGTTCTTTTTAGATTTTTATAATGGAAAGCTATGCATCAAAGAGCATTCATGATTATTTCCCTACATGCCTAAAAAGAATGTTTGATTTTATAAAATGCATCTCTAACTGATCTAAATGACTTTGATGCAATTTCTACTTTATGATGTAATGACCTCTAGTTGGGCCACATGCAAGCAAGCTTAAACACACAAAAGCCTAGAATGTTGGAGACTAGGGCAGACCTTGAAAATAGAGGCCCATTGTTCCTAGAAGTGCCTAGAGGAAAGCTAAAAAAACTCTAAGAAGCTTCAAATGCATTTTTCTTCCATATTTTCTTATTTTTCCTTAATAAAAATATGATTTAAGTTGCTATTTTTTGAAAATAAGTTGCAGATAGAGAAAGATAGAAAATTAGGGAATGCTACCAACCTCAAATCCTCATCTGATGATGAAAAGGCTGCCCTCTACTACACTTTTTCTACTAGTCGTTGTCGACCAGAGCGATTGTTGCTGACCATTGACTACAACAATGGTCAGGCTCTACTGGTCGCTGTCGACCAGAGTGACTAAACTTGCATATAGAAAATGCAATAAAATATCAATAAATCGATAGAAAACAAAAACCTGGTGGGGGTCCCACCATGATCACCATCTGTGTGACCCTAAGAAGCATGCACCACTTGCACTACTTGCGATATTGTATCAAAATGGAAGAACACAAAGCAATAGATAACATAACATGAAAATGATAAAATAAATAAAGATATTTTATTATTAATTTCTTTGGCAAATCCCGGTTACATATCGGTCCCTCTGAGGGATACCCAATTTGATACAATAAGATACAAGTGGAATAATGGTGTAGAAGAATGATGTCCCCTCGCAAAGGGGTGGTGCACTTCCGCAAGCCTCCCGATATCACACACGAACTTGTATGAGGGCTTATAGATGCCTCCTTCTCCTTCTCTCACCTTGGAGGGATCTTATGCACTGGATGCCTTGAATCGGTCCTGTAAACCTGTAACCTACGTGCATAGAAACAATAGAACACTATCAGTAGCATGGGCAGCCTCTCTGAAAGAGGCTCTTATTAGCAGATCTGATAAACATGATATATGAGCATGATAATATTAAAATGCAAGCATAAACTAAGCGATAAATGCATAGAAAACTCAGAAATATGATGTAAATGCATTAATGAAATCAGATCTAAGCTAGAACTAATTAATAAATCAAAGCAATAATCAGATCTAAGCTAGAACTAGGAAACTAATGTCTAAAAACCCTAGGCTATGCCTGTGGGCCACTGTCAATGACAACGGTCACAAAATGAAGCTCTTCTCCTCATGAACCAGGGGTTGTAGCACTAGATTCCTTGCTCCAATTGATGTTCAAGGGTCACCTATTGTGTCTGGTACACTGATGGGTGGTGAAGAATAAATGGATCTGAAAGCAGGTGCGTAGACGTAGCTCAATTGGATAGCGCTTCGCTGCTCCTCAAAGGGGCGTGGATTCACTCTCTGATCGGCCAGGGCTTCACTGCACAAAATTTTGATATTCATGGATCTTTTTCTTTGCTTGGGAGAGTCCATATGTAGACCATCCCTATTTCAGATCTAGATCTAGATCTTGGCTTCCTAGAGAAGCCAAAATCCAAATTTGCATGCAACTGACCATCCCAGGGGGAAGCATCAGTCACAAATTGGCATTGAAGGGGCAGTTAGGAGGAACTCTAGGAGTTCCTCACCAAAATCTACCCATAAGCAATGCAAGGTGTAGTCAGACTGCATGATCTGGGCCCGTATTCATGGCCAGACTGTGCATGGTGCTAGCCACTATTCAGAGCAGCGGCTAGGTGTGGCCGCTGTCAGCTTCAGTGGCCAGATGTGGTGGCCACTCTGCTTGAGAGCGGCTAAGCCTGGATGGGCTAGAACTCCCCCTTTTTGAGTGGTTAGGACCACTGCTAGCTCTTGGAAAGGTCCAAGATGATTCATATGGTCTCCGAATGTGTCCATATGGGTAGTCTCCTAAACATGACGCATTTTAGGTGTCTACAAAAACCAATGATCTTGAGTTGTGAAAATAAATGAATTATGAAGCTTGTTCACAATATAGTTTTTCATGAGCGCACAAAACACGTTGAAGTTCAGTATCATTTTATACATGAACATGTTCAATAACACAACATACAACTCCAATTTTTTCCCACAAAGGAGCAACATGCAGATATTTTGACAAAGTCTTTTGCATATGTAAAGTTTGAAAAACTTAGAAATTTTCTTGTATGTACTTTGATTGAGCATTGATGTAATAAAGGGGGAATGTTGTGAATATTACATATTCACCTTATGGTTACAGAGGTTACGGGAAGTTGGAAAGCATTTGTAACTCCTAGCCTCATACCTTTTTTATATCACATGTATATATACTTCTATGACATCAATGCAAATGTTAATTGTAGTGCTAAAATCTATTCTATATTTCTAATAAGACTACACCATCTACATAGCCAAAATTATGAATCTTCAGATATAACATTTTGATGAGTGTTGAGTATTCAACTTCCCTTCCTACTTAATGTGGTTGATCATGGACCAAAGAAAATATTGGTTTCCCATAATCAATTTAAAACTACACTAACATCTCCTATAGAAGCGTAGATGTGTACAACAACAATTTTAATATTGTTGTATATGCACCCATCGTGCAAAAAATACAATATGGACTTCCATGGTTTTTAAAAAAATGCTGGGAACTTGTACAAGATGGCAAACTCAATTATTTTTGCTTAGAAAGATACTCCTCTTTTATCAAGTCATATTATTTTTTTAAAGAAGTATATAGATTACTAACTATTATTCGAGATATGGTTTTTGTGATGGAAGTTGTGCGATAGTTGGATATTTTAGATAGAAATTTTGGCAAAGACCAAAAAAAATCCAATATCTTTCTTATCATGAAAATAGATAACTATTACTCATCTAAGTAGGGTTGCACTAAATAATTTGAAAAAATATTCAAGAGGTTCAGGCTAGTAACAATGCATGATAGATGGACCTATAATCTCATGTTGTGTTCATCGAAACATAAATAGATAAAGGTATATCAACCATACATATCCATGAACACCATTTTAACATAAAATCTAGAAAAACTTTGAGCAAGGAGGCCATTAGGACATTGGACTCAAAAAAATTTTGGGAGGACAAGTATATGGCCATGAAGTGAAACCCACTCCCTTGATTATGCTTTTATAATGATACCATGAAAATTGAAGGCCTACAAATCCATTAAGATTATTATCCTAATATGCAGATCAATCATCAAATCATAACATCACTCACGAGAAATAAATATGGATGGAGCCCAAAGAATATCATGGTGTATAGAAGAATGCAATACAAAATATGCAAAGTAGGCCACAATGGGGTGATGAAATGTTTGATTAAGAGTTCTCCAAGATTTAGAATTTAGGATGAACAACACCCACATGAGGTTGAATAAAAGAAGTAAAAATAGTTGTGACTTTAGGCCTCTTCCCCTTAGATATTCACCAATGAGGAAATGATTTTTGAAGTTAGGTTCATTTTTAAGGTGGTAGTTAAGTTGGAAAATTAAAGGGGTATGATAGAAAAAATTGGGTTCATGAGATCCACCATGAAAAGAAAGAGACAAGAAATTGAAGCCATCTAATAACAAACCCCTACTAGCCAACCTAAAACCACTATGGAGGAAGGAGAGGACTAGCTTGAGGAAAATAATGCCTTGGGCATCAAAGTAGAAACTAAAGGTAGTTAAGAAGTCCAAATGGCCATTGCTAAAGGTACTCCCAAAACCCAATCCAACCCTACCAAGGATGAAGCAACACATAGGAAAGTTGTCACTTTAGAGTACCCAATCCCTTTTGCCATTATCTTATCCTCCCCTCCATTTTTTTATTTTTCTATAAGATCCTCTCTATGACCTATCTTTTCTTATGAACTCTCATTTTCTACTATTCTCTCTTCTTTTGTTACCCTTCCATATCCACAAATGAGTGCAACTATAAATAATAAACAAAGGAGATGCTTCTTCTTCTCTACATTCAAGGAAGAATCCATTACCATCCCCTTGATACCACCTACCACAACCATTTTTGCTCCCATATTTTCCACCATCATTATACCACTATCAATATCATTCATAAATCCAACCACCTTGTTTAGTTCCACTCCATCCCTTTCCACCATTTCTATCACATGGTAAACCTATTTTTACTCCACAATATTACATCTTAAGGAAGCTCAAACAAGTGGAGGTTGTTGGCTCTTCCATAAAGGTAGGACTACAAGCCACCACATTGCCAAACCAACTCCTACCATAGGGTTGTGAGTTACAATGAAACCAAGTACAACTCCTAACCCTCCAAACATGTTTACAATAATGGATGCATAGGCTTGTGTATTGCAATTCCTAGCCTATATTCCAATATAAACAATCCCATCACCAATGCTTGAGCATACAAATTTAGTGGAAGAACACCTATATAAAGTGCAAGAGAAGATCAACATTATTGATATAGGTGAATTCATGACGATAGAGAGGTTTCCCACACTTATAATACATGTGGCCAAAGAGGGAAATATATGTTGTTTGCAAAAGTATATTTGATGGATATAGATATTGGCAGACCAGCCACAACAACATCTGATTTCCTTATTATGCTAAATTTGCTTGACTTGCAATGGTAAGGATCATTAGGGCTAGTAAAGTTCTTAAAACAAGAAAATTTGGTTGTCACTAGATTATCGTTAATTGGCCAGGAAGAACTAGGGCTACAAGAAATATATTTAGGAATTGATGGTGGCATTGGAAAGGAACAAAATGGCCACTTGAAGGAAGGAAGAGAACATCACCAAATTGGAAGAGGAGTTAAAGGCCTTGAAATTAGAGAGAGATGGGTTGAAATAAGAAGTGAAGTAAAATAAGAAAGGGAGACAATAACTAGAAAAAAAGAACATTTTGGCAAAGGATCTATAAACGTGAAAGTAGAAGGTAATAGATACAATGAAACAAAAGGACAATGAGATCGAGAGGCTTAAGTAGGTTAAAAATAATCTAAAGAAAGTGATAAAAGCGATGAAACCAAAGGTCTTGGTTGTTAACATAGTCAAAGATGAAATACTTGATACTAGACAAGATGAAACAAGCCAAAGTTTACCTCAAATACATCTAGAAAAGTGAGAAGTTGCTCACTAAGGCCTTCATTGTTGTTAAAAATGCCCAATTCAAGTTGGCCTAAAAAATAATTACAAGTATATAATGAGACACAATGTCTCTAATCAATAACTCTAGTAGCTAAGGCTACCTTACTAGTAGATACCATAGGTTTGGTTCATGAGTATCCCTCTAAAGCAATAAACCTTATAAATCTACAAGACCTCCTATAATAGTGTAAAAAATAATAATGGAAACACGAGTTGGAATTTTTCAATTGGTTCAAGGAGGGATTCCAAATCCCCTTTTACGCTAAGGAGACATCATGTTTGATGACTAGTATGCAGGCTTGATTGAGGATGAAAAAAAATATCATGTAGACAGATTAGACTTCTCTAGTAGAAGCAATGACAAACACATTCAATGTCATCACAAATGTAGAGATGTTGTTAGAAGGAATCAATCATATTCCTAAGATATAGGAGGACCTACCAAGGGAAGAATACAATGACCTAGTTGCATTAATGATGAACATGGACAACATGAAGATTATTGAGTGAAAGACATTGTAGGAACTACCACAAAGATAAGGAAACACCTCCACATTGTTGAAACTTTGTAATTTTGTAAGATTTTGATAGACTTTGTAGCCCAATGGAGTAAAGGATAATTTGATATTCACTGTCAATTAGGCTTAACACCCCTATAATTCACCAAAAATGTATCACAGATGTACTACCATTGCTCTCAATTCCAAGAATTGGTAGTGCAAGCAGAGGACACCAGACAATATAGGAGGTGAAGCTCAACTACTAAAGGCGGAGTAAAATTTTGAATTCATTAGAGCTTAATGGTCATAACCAATTTTGGATTTTTAGGCTGAAGACCAAACGAAAGAATTGAAAAATAAGCCAAGTATGGGAAGCAAAGGCTTATCAACAAGCTAGCAAATTACTAACAAGTCAATGATTTATCAACAACCAAGTGATTCACAAGATAGTAGACAAAACAAATAAAAATCAACAAATTTTAGAAGTGTGGATTCTAATGTAGCTAAAAAGGAAAATGCTTTTAATTTTTAGTGGTAAATCTTGATGTAAATAAAAGTTAATCAATGTTACTTGGGAGAAAAGCAATATAAGACTAAGTGGGATTATTTATGAAGAACTTTTGGCCATTCGAGAATACTAGAGCTATGCTTTGTGATTGAAGATTATGCTTTCCAAACTAATTTATAATTAATGGAGAGATTGTGCATGTCGTTTGTGAGCCAACAATATTTTGTCCTCTTAATTCATAAGTGTATGGTATTTGTGGCACTACCTTCTCATATCCTGCTAATTCTTTCTACTATTGTTGCATGCCATTTGAATGTTTAATCATAGCGACATTATTCAATCACTTATGAACGTGTTGGTTGATCAACACTAATCTCACTACAATTTTGATTGTACTTACCTTCTTGGACTTTGTTTTGATCCTTCACAATCTTACCTTCTAAAATTTTACTTTTTTCGCATTTATATTAGTTTAGCTTAGTTAGATTAGTGAGGAGCCGACCCAAATCTCGAGGTTGGAAAGGGTTTGCCCTTTCCTTCCAATGTTGAAACAGAATCACGAGTGTGAATCTCAAGTAGATGATTTCGCGATTCAACACAATCAATTAATTCCTTAATGATTTTTTCTTGAGGAGTCTTATTCATACCCTAATATTCCATGATACCCTTTTTATCATTACTTTTTATTTTTATATGTGGGCTTAGCTGTACTTCTTCTTAGCACTTGCAATTTTTGTTTTTGGTTCCCCAGATCGATATCTCTTTGAGTTTTCTTTTGTCTTTGTTCTTGCTTTAAGACTCTTCCTCTCCTTTTTTTTGGTTCCTACCAACACTTTCATCTTCATCAATCTCTTATATTTTTTCATATTAGTCATAACCAAACATCTTCTAAACGTTTATGCTGCCTTAGAGAATATGATACAAAGAATAGTTTCATAGCCACTTTCGTATTTATATTGCCCCAAAACACTAAAGTACAATGATGATCCTCTATAGTAATTACTTTTTTATGCTTCTTTGAAACCCTAAATGTTGCCCTAGAAACCATAAAAGTATAAGAATAATCCTCAATAATAGTTACTTTCTTGTGTTATTATGGAAACACAAAATTTTATAAATATCCTCCATGCTCATTTATTTATTATGCTACTCTTAAAACCCTAAAGCTTAAGGGATACACTCTATACTACTTTCATTTTTCCCTTTAGCTTCATTTTGCCTCCTTTGCTTTAAGATTTGCCCCCTCAAAATTTGTTGCACCTTTAACTCTTGAATTTGAGCTTGTACATTGTGTTCTCTTGTCTCTTGTATCTTTTGTTTCTTCTAATGGTTGACTTAAGTAAAATGTAATAACCTTAACCATTTAATAATGCAAAGGAGCTATCATTCTAACTATGTCATCTTTCCCCTAGTGGAATGACCCCAGTCCCCTCAATCTCCCTCATCGACATGATATCCTAGAAGTTGCCTTTGATACCCTGCCCAAATACAACGGTGTCAAGGGAGTTGTGAAAGAACACCTTGAAAATGTGGCTTCTATGGCCATCTTTCACAATATTGTGAACGACGATGCAATGATCAAGTTGTTGGTAGCCTCCCTTGAAGGAAGAGCATGACCTTGGTACAAGACTTTGTAGCTGAGGAGCATCTCTACATGGACGGATTTGGTGGAACCCCTAATGGATGCATTTGGAGAAGTGGAGGACCCCTTCCAGTCTCTAAACCAATTCACATTTATCAAGAGGAACTCTCTTGAAAGTGTGGCGGACTTAATGTCCGTTTTGAGAAGAGTTGGAAGAGGATTCCACTACAGATCACCCAACCTCCACCCAGGCACATCTTTTCTACATCCAGGCTCTTGGTCCTGATATCAATCTCCTTCTGCACCAATAAGGGGAAATCGGTTTCCCCCAACTCTACAAGGAGGTTGTCAAGGCTGAGTAGGTTCTAATGTGGAGGCTCCAACCCACCAATTCCCTTCAGGAGCTGGTGCCAGATCATGAAGTGGGCACAAAACAAGAGCAAGTTTATCAATAAGTTCACATCCACGAAGATGGTGCGACCAATCAACCCCAAATCTTTAAGAAGTTGGACAAGGACATGGATGCTCATGAACGGGAGGAGGACTTAACAATGGAGGAAGAGTCAACAAAGCGATTAGCACAATTGGCCAATCTTGAAAAGGAACAACATGAAAATTTGGTCCCTAACAACTCACCACCCAAAAGGTAGAATACGGTGGCAAAAAACATTGCCACCCTAGATTTCAAAGGCCTGAGTGTTCATACACTCAGGTGAAATAAAAATAATTACAATTTTGTCATAATTCTGAGCCAACATGGTCGGTGCCAGACGGGTCACAAGTGGTGCCTCAGATATAATGTGATTTGGTCTGACCACTACAAATTCAGAGGGTGATTCATGGATGACACCTTGGCTCAGGTGTGCTTGTCACATCGTAATTTTATGGCCAATAAATAAATCCTTGCATTATGCAGGGCCAACATGTTGGGAATCACAAGTTTTATCACCGACCATTGGCGCAACAAGGTCCTATGAAAAGTTACCACTTGGTCAAGCGTCGAAGGGCATCAAAAAGGATTTTTCTAGAATTTGTTTAGGAAATATAACATTCTCCTCCTTATCTGTGTTATCTTCCTAGTTTTTTGTTCTTCTCTTCGTTGTTGTTCTGACCCCGTAGCCCAATGGATACATTAAGCAATTTTCAAGACCTCTCACTCGTCCCTGGGAGTTACAACAAGCCTTGGAACTCATAAGCACAAGGCAGGATGGGTATGCTATAAATAGCTCCTGCGGTAAGATGCAATGGGGACCATAAAGTGCAAACTGTAAGTTGTGGTTGAAGTTGAATGGCCTCCTGGTTGATAACAATCAGTAAAAGAGGATCATTGATGGATTGGGTGAAAAAGAGGGCCGAGAACAACAGAGATAAAATACATTGGCAATCTGTCTGTTCTTGGAATATCCTAGGTCTTCGATGGGTTACATTTAGGGTGATTCAATCCGTAAGCATATCTCATGGAGAAGGGTCAATGCCCCATTAGTTTCACTTGATAGGTTTCAGATTGCTTTTCCCTTTGTATCTCCTTGTTTCCCCACCCTTTCTTCCCCTTCACCTTCTTTTCTCCTTTGTTGCATGTAACTCTCTCGACTGGTAACAAAGATTTCGTAGCCTCTATTGCTTCCTCTTCCCTTTTCCTCTTGTGCATGTCTTACAATAAGCTCCTTAAGCATTTGCTTACTGTTTTCACTGCTTGTCTTCCTGCTGCTCTTGTCTGCAATAATTATCTTTGTGTTGGCCACCTTGGCCTTGTCTTTCTAGCTTTATTTTCCTTGTTGCTCCCTTTTGCTCTTGTCAGTTGAGCCCTTGTCCCTTTTTCTCCACTATGCTTTTCGTTGTGTTAGATATCCCATTTTTTCCAACTTCTTTTTGCACTCATTTTTCTCCTCGCATCTTCTCCTTCGTTGTGTCCTCCTTTCCTCTGTGCCTTTCCTTCCCCTCCTTCGTTTCCTGTTGTGATTATTTCCTAATCCTTCTAGGTTCCCTTTTTTTCCACGAAATGGAAAACCTCTGTAAGTCGCCAAAGTGTGGGTGAAATTTTGCATTCTTCATCCACTCTTCCCTTTAGGAAGTGATTCCCTCTATTCGAAAGGAGTCCACCAGATTTTTGAAGATATTACTGGATGAGCGGAAGGTATCAAATGGTGGTGGTAGCAGTCATGGGCAGACCAAAGTATTGGTCGAATGACAGAATGAAGCAGGGTGGGCCATAGAACGGGCGGATCTTTTTTAAGAGCCTGGGCGGGATATTCTTAAAAAACCCGCCCAACTCTTGGTGCAGATGCTCTAAAGTGGCCAGTGAAGGCAAAAGATTTTGGCTAGACCCCGCCTTTGAGGACAAGGAAAACCCCTGCCCATCTCGGGTGGGGAAATGTGAGCACCAACCTGGTGAAACATATGGGAAACTCCCGTCGAACCCCTGCGATCGAAAGGAAGAAACCGCGAGACATACAAGACTCGCCATCTGAGAAAAGACCCGCTCGCTGCTTTAATGGACCATGTACTCAACGTCGTACATGGAAACGACTGATTTTCGATGCGACATTCTCAAGGCAATGCCCTATCTGCCATGCACCACCTGATCGAGGGATCGCCAGTCGAGGAGAAGAACGAGGCAATAGAGCAATAATGAGCTGAGAAAAGATTGAAGGGTCCATATTGATCCAGAAGCACCTGCCACTCTTCTAGAAGATCAACGCTTCCCAGTGGAGCAGTGTACTAGAGCGGCGCTCATCAGTTGCAATAGTCGTCCTCCCACCTACCACCATTAATGTCTGGATTTTGAAATTATATGGGGGAGCGTATTCATTAGGGTTTATTTCTGCTAATGCCGACCAAGCGGGAGTGCTTTGATTCTGCATCCTGGATCTCATGCACCTGCTCATCGGTACTGGAATTTGCCTCCCGCTCGTCGCTGATAGAGAGCTAGGACAAGGACGTTATTGGACGACCTGGTGTAGGGCTTGTGTTTTAGATTGGGTATCGCACCTGCATAGTCTTGATGCGGCTATACCCGTCCTTGTTAGTCTGGCTACGACCTTTCATTTATTTCTTTCCTCTTTCCCTTTTCCCTTTCCTTTTGCGAATCTGGCTACGACCTTTTATTTATTTCTTTCCTCTTTCCCTTTTCCTTTTCCTTTTGCGGCGTAGAGTAGCTGAAATCACCCCAAGGAACCAACCTTCTTCGGAGATCGTTCGCCTCGCCCTACCGATGCGGCGGTCGTTCTATACCTGACATTGATCCGTCCGCCCCGCCCTGTACGCGGTGTCGAATTGGCGACCAATAATCTCCTCCTTAAAATATAAGAAATATAACTAATTAAACTAAAATCATTTAATACTTTAAATATTATTTATAATTTAAATACTCTAAATAAATAAAAACTTTAATAGTAGTCGTCCCTTCAAGAGACACTAGTCTTCTTTGTCATTTCGGAAAAATCTCGGCTGGCTGGTAGCTTGATACCCTTTGCATTTCGTCGCCCTCAACAGATGTTTCGACCTAAAGGAGTTGATCTCGATACATGTGACCACGATACCGGAGGCATTCGGTGCCGTCGATGTTCTTCTTTAGCCCCCTTCAAAAACAACTCTTTCAAGCAATGCCAGAAGAAGCTGCGGATGCGTCTGCTGTTACAAGGGTTTTGCCGACGGAAGATTTTCATTTTTAGCCATTTCATCGATGCACCAGATGACACAGAGACTTTCTCTGCTTGTTTACATCTCAACTAACGGTATGGGCATCGCATAGTCCTCATGCAATTTAAGTTCTCATATATTGCATTTTTTTCCCCCTTTTAGTCGTTCCTTCTGTAACTTCACCAAACATATGAATGTACGTATTTCAAATGGAAATAATATACTTCGCATTCATTGTTTTGGGTGAATGACGCATTGACGGGTTGTGATGTGTTTGTCTGTAAGTTGGTCAGACACGACTGAATATTGGGTTCGTGTTCCTTAGGAGTCTTATACACTAAATCTATGACCTCAAAAACTTCTTGGATCTAGCCATGCTTATGTTTTATTTATCAATGTATTTTTTTTCCTTTTTTGGATTTTGAAGTGGCATTTCTTTTACCAGTTGTACAAAAATCTTGATTATTTAATGGCATTATAAAACATAATAGTATACTTGGACAAATTATATATATTATTTGACAAAATTTAAATTTTTTTTCTCCTGGTATTTTAAGTCTAGTGCGAGGTTTAATTATTTTGAACATTTCACTTAACTTCACTAGTGGAACTAATTGATCTTTGTTTCGTTGGCTAACAGCAAAGACACAGACTTCCGCCTATGCTGTGCAGAATAGTGCATATATCTCACGGCCTCTCATATGAATTACCTTTACTTCTGCAAACTAATAAAAAATACGCCCAAACTTATTCCAGATAAATCTTTCTTTAGCATCCTAGTCCTTTCTTTACTTCTGCAAGGTTCTCATTGATTGGATTTAGTTCTTAAAGATTCAGAGGGCCTCAAAATTTGCCATCGCATACTTCATAGTGGAATCTATGCAGTATGGACATGAATCTCATATAAAAACCAATGAAACTGCCTGACACAAGAGGAAACGACATTGTTAATTGAGGACTGGAACAGAAATTTAATGTAAACAAGGCTTTTGGCTACAAGACCCAACTCAATCTAGTAAAGGACTTTAGAGTGAAGTTTGGGGATCTGAAATCTTTGCTATCAATGAAAATTGTCAGGCAGCCTAGAGCATACCGGGAGTAGAATGAACATGTATTCTTTAACATTTCATTGTCAAACTCCTATGCCTCATCTTACTAGTTTAACGTGCTAACACACAGAACCACCATTTCTAAAAACTTGAGTAGAACAACATACAGTCACACGTTTATAATTATCCTTCATCATCGTATACACAACATACTGGAAATGAAGGCATATGAATTCTTTCTCAAATTCTACTTTTATAGAGACAGTCTGAACAAATAAAACATCAAGTCTGAGATATGGTGTGTGCCTCTACCACGTAGACTATGCTTAGTACCAAAGAATGGCATTCAGAAAAGATCTCCACATAAAGATTATTGATATGGTCACATTTACTAGAAATGATGTGACTGAAGAAGATTTTCAGAAAAGCAAAGCAATTTGCAAACTTTTTGAGTCCGAGTGCCATGTTGCCAACCAAAAGAATTCTATAGATGTATGAATTTTGCCTGAAGACCATAGAAAAACGAACAGAATTGTTATTAAGTTCAATTATGAGATCAGTGCTTTAAAAGTAAAAATAGAGTGGGCAGAATACATTGCTGGATCAGAAAGACCAAGTATGTGCTTCAATCCCATAGACCTGTGCATGAATGACATGCGGCTTGTAGTGTGTGCTAAGGATTCAGCATTTTCCAGAATCAGAAAACGATGTGTATGCTATGGGCTGAAAGTCTGATATACCATAGTGAGTGAGTGCAGTAGTGCTGAAATGTTTTTGCTCGACATAAATCATGTATCAACTTGCATTCTTGGCTCCTGTCTAAACTGACATTCATTAACTATTTTTTTTATCCAGCACAGTCCAATTGTCTAATGAGTTAATTGCTATGTGGGTGAGATAAACACTTTTGTTGAGTATGGTGAGGTGGACTTATTAAGATTCCCAGGCGTGGGGTGATATCTCATACAGGTAGGTGTAAACACCTGCTACTGGAATTGCCTGGATCTTGGTTATTTGGGTGTAGTTCTATTGGAGCCTTTTACAGCTGAGCTTTGACCTAAAATATCTGTTTGAGTTTTTGATAAGCTTCAGCAGGCTGATTAGAGCTATAGATTTGAATTATTTATTATCTATTATCTCCTTTGCATCGGGAGTCAGCAACCTTACTCCTGATATCCTTCAATTCCATACGTCATCAACCATTGATACACCACCTTCAAATATCGATGCATACAGTCTGTTTTTTCAAATAAGCAATTTGGTATGGTGTGAGTCCAGCATTTAGAGCAACTAACTGTTTCCATGAGGCAACACCATTGTCAGTATTGGTAATAGAAAATTAGAAAGCATGACATCATCACTTATGAAGTGGACAACGTACCAGGAAATTTCAAGGTTATATATGTCATATTTAATTTGTGTTGCATCAGCATTTGGTGGTCGTTTTGTTGGCTTCAAATCAAGTCTTCTTGTGTTAACTTATGGGGCTTGGTTTAAAATATAAAGGTATGCATGATTTTTGATGACAACAAAAATAGTTAAATATCCATCTATTCTAGGCTTCTAATTGTCACACAAAATATCACGGCAAAATATTAACTAGTGAAATCCATTCTTCAGAAATTTCACATAAAACATTTACTAATATTTTAAGAATATCTTCAATCAATTCCATTGCCAAGTTGTCACATAAATGTTTTTACCAAGAATGATCTCAATACCTCTGCTTTTGCTGATGCATACCTCGCATTGGTCTTGACAACTATTGTAGACTTGCCTAGGCATGCTCACAAGCCAAGTTTTACCTTTTTCCTGTCACAAGTCTTAACCTGACTTTGGGTCCCATCGCCGTCACCTTACCAAGTAGTCCATTGCTCAGCCTAACCACATTGTGCCTTGCCTTGTGCTCGACACATAGCCCGCTCACCCTTCGGGCTATGTTGTCCTCCTTGCAACACTTGGAGTGCCTTGCTTGGGGCCTTAATTTCGTTCGTGGCAACCTGGATGCTACCATCGCCATCTTCATCCTTTGCCTTAGCCTACCTTGCCTTGGCTTTACTAGAGGAACTTGTCTCTCCCAAGTTCTCGTCACAGACTAGGTTCACCCTGTCCTGTGCGTGACTTGGAATGACAATGGCCTTGCCAATGCCCTACTTGTTGTCCTTGTCCAAGGCCCCATCCTATTGGTCACATCCTTTAGCATGCTCACGGATCCATTTTCCCTCACTCTATGGCGTTCCGTTTCGCTCAATGGCCCTTCTCGACCAAAGCAATGTAGCATTAGGAATGTCCTGCCCAATCACCCATCCCAACACTACTCCAAGATGGGTATGCTTAATCCAGTCTATCTGGTTTAGCTGATTGACCTCAGGTGCCCTAAACTCTATAAAGGGCATGGGAGTGCATTCCCATGTCCATGAGGTCCCCCTGATACCTCACTACACCCTCGGTTCCATTCCAATATCTTAATTCTCATGGGCGCCTGATTTGTTAGACACCCTGTCGATTGGCACCTTCCCATGGAATGACTTAACCTTCCTGTGCATCCGACCAAGTAGGTACACATATGCTCGGATCCATTGCAACAACCCTTCATCTGTCTCGGCCATAACTACTATTATTGCCCCTTGCACGAGCAACTAGCTAGCCATTGCACACCAAATCGTCCACCTCGAGGATCCTTCCTGAAGTGGACCTTGGCATTGCCCATGCCTGCCCTTAGCACAAATGACCCATCACCTAACCTTAACCCAAGCCAGTGTCCCAGTATGAGCTTCACATGTTCACCGCACCAGAGTCCTGACTCGACTACTCTCAATCAGACTCCTTTCCTAGCCCAACTTGCCATCATGAACGATTGACCTTGGCAACTAATCCTCTTAAGTCCTTGCACGACCTAGAAGCATGGCCAACGTCCCAACCGACCACTATCCTATGCAGGATAGCACGCGACCTTCCCACCATTGTGCTTTCCTCTTTGGTAGTTCACATGTAGAGGCACGCGGCCCAACCAACGTCTCAACTGACCACTCGCCCTCCGTGGGATCTCATGAGACCACCCTACCTGAAGGTCCCATTCCTCCACATGGGCATGGCAACTTCCTTCCCTAAGCTTATCTTATATGTAGCCTTGACACGTTAACTGCATTCCTCATCCTTGTGCTAGCTTGAGTGACTCCTCCCAAGATGCATGCCCGACAACCTTGCTGGCATGTGGGGCATAGAGTACCAGCCCAAGCGAGTCCTATAGGATGCCCACCTGGCAACTTCACTGGCACGAGGGATATAGCGAGCCTTTGCTTGTCCCTGCGGGGAAACCCCACACATGCTTCCCTAGTTGGGACACACCCCTGTGCTTTGGGAGTGACCAAGGAGCTCTATTTAGATCCCCTGTCCTCGGGATGATGCTGAGTGTTACGCAACTTCTTCAATATTCAACAATTAGCAACAACAATCCAATAACATGCAAATAACTTCGCTAGCAAATCAAAATAAAATTAAATCAATTTCTAGAATCAACTAGTGTAATCTACAACAACTCGGAGAGGGCGAAGTCTCATAGCCACTTAGAGAGGGCAAAGTCTCTTATGTGCGGAATATGCAACTTAAATCCAAATAAATTTGATGATACCCAACTATTACAAAATTCATCCTATTTATAGATTAAATCAATATCAACCCTAACCCTAATGCTCAAGGGCCAACTAACTAAACCTAAGGCCCAAGCTAATAAAAATATTGGAACCGTTACATGGCTCCCTCCTCAGAAAGCTTTGTCCTCAAAGTTGGAAAATATTGGAAAATGCTCTCAAGCTCTCATGCAACATCTTTTCTTTGGAAAGACTTGCCATTTGATGAGGAACCCCTAAATTTGATTGGAAAGACGAGGAACTCTATATCGCAATACTGCTTCAGGTTGAAGAGTGATTCGACCTTCTTCATCTAGTATTGGAGGAGGTGGATCCAAGGACTGAAATTCCATGCAATTGACTTGGGCAAAGAATTCCCAATCACCATTCTTCAATTCCATGCTATGTGAGCTAACCACCTTGGAGGGAGGAGGTTGGATTCCTATGAGACAAATGACCCTGCCATTCTCTGTCCACTTGACATATAATTTCTGCACATTAATAGTAACATCACCAAGCTGAGATAGCCATTGTGCTTCCAAGATCACGTCTGAACTTGCCAAGTTCATGGCAAAGAGATTGCCCACCCAAGTATAATCTCCCATTTGGATGTTAACCTTAGCCGTTCGACCCATACATTGAGTAGTACCCCCATTTGCAATTAAGACTTGAAATTTATCTTGATTTGAAGTATTGATATACAAGCCCAAGGACTTTGCTATCTTACTATCTATAAAGTTGTGGGTACTATCTAAATCAATCAACACATTGACACTTTGTTCTTTAATGAATCCTTGTACCTTGATAGTGTGGTGAGCTTGGAGCCCCATAAGTGCATGAGCCGAGAGAACCATGGTATCATCCTCCTGTTTTGCTTCATCTACTTCTGCTGGTTGCTCCTGCTGCAATGAATCTTCATCTTCACATACTGTTGTGTCTTTACCTTCCAATAGAAAATTATGATGTTCTTCACAGGCCTGATCTCGGGGATGGTGAGAACAACATTTGAAATAGAAGAATCCTTGAGAATGCTCAATATTGTGGAAAGGGCGACGAGAGTTGAAGTCACTTCTATATGGGGAACCGAATCTTGGAGCTTTTGTTTTGCTGCCAAAGCTACATGTTGTGCATTATCAAGATTCAAGAGTATAGGGATTACGCATGTAGACTTCCTTCCGAATTTTATCCTAAAGACTGTAGCGAAGGCAGAGACCACCAATGGTGGACTCAGTTGATGGGTATAAGTGAGGAGACTTGTGAACTTGGAGCAATACTCCTCCATTGTTCTAGTTTGCTTTGTTTGTATAAGACATATCACATAGGATGTTGAAGATCCTTTGTCAAAACTTTGGAGAAATTGTTTTTTAAAGTCAGGCCACAAAAGATCCCTTGACAAAACTTCGGAAAAACATCATAGGAGACAACTTAAGAATAATAGCAGCAGCAACAGTAAATTCCAGAAATATGCAAGTACCAATAACCAGATGAAAATAATAATTCAGATCCAATGAAATATGCAATAATCAATCCAGGAGCGAATTAGTTCTGGAGCAGACAACCAGTTAGAACGCATTTTCTCTGGAATTTCTTTTTTCGCAAAATTTCTACAGTCCAAAAAATAATCCCCACTTTTGCCAGAAGCATAGCTTTGATACCACTTGTTACGCAACTCCTTCAATAGCAGCAGCAATCTAGTAACATGCAAATAACTTTATTCAAATGAAGTAATAATTCAACCTAATCATCAGCAAGTCAAATTAAATAATAATTCAACCCAATTACCAGCCAATCAAAATAAAAAATCAATTTCCAGAAGTGTAAATCCACATCCACTTGGAGAAGGCGGAGTCTCATAGCCACTTGGAGAGGACGAAGTCTTTTATGTGCAGAATATGTGATTTAAATCCAAATAAATTTGATGATACCCAACTATTACAAATTCATCCTATTTATAGATTAAATCAAAATCAACTTTAACCCTAATGCTCAAGGGCCGACTAACTAGACCTAAACCCCAAGCTAATAAAAATATTGGAACTGTTACACTGAGCTGGGCCAAGCACCATTTTACAGACCACATCTTAGTCTGCTCGCTTAGGTGGACCATGTTCCTGAAACACTGTGGTGTTGCGGCGCTTTGCCCTCCATGGTTTGGCACCCGCCATGCATAGTGGGACATCATCCGCTGGCCGCCTGACACATTCACCACCCCTTGGCCTCAATGCACTCCCTCAATGCACTCGGTGGGGCTTGCCTCCGTGACAAGCCGGTGTAGATGGACACGCCTTGCCATGGGAAGACGAATTGTCATCCTCATGGGAAGACGAAACGTCCCTACCCTACACACATAGTACCTTTGCTTTTGTTGCTGGTTGTATGTCTCTAAATACTTAGTATGATTCCTATGTTGGTTTTTTTCCTCTCTTTTATATGCTTACAGGTAGGTTTACCATGGCCTTTTATACATATTACCCTATTTTCTTTATCAACTTTTCATATGTATTTTGTCATACAAATTCACCCAGTAGGGTCTCACACATATTACATGGTATTTTTGTATATGGTTACCAGAAAACTAATCTGCCAACTTGCCTGCCTATATATGTGTGTGATTATACACCTGTGGGGTAAATTAACAGAGTGCTATGTATGATAAGAATGTTGATATTTTGGATCCAAGGTAAATGAGTCACCGGATTGCAAATAGATTCTATTATATTTTATTTTAGTAGTAGTGGATTAGTATAAACATTAGTTCATACATGAAGCTTCAAGATTTTCCAATTAAGTTATGAATATGGGGCACCAACCGTGAAATGCAAATGCCTCATTGATTGTGAAACCATCTTTAGTTGTTTGATTTTAAAGCATAGTTATTGTAAGCTTTAAATAGATGGTTTTGTCGTTTTTGTTTTTTTTGATAAGGGGTAAAAAGGGATTTTTGAAAAGGATCCCAAACCTTTTACAATGAGCAGAAAAGAATATACATTAGAAGACCGAAGAGAAAACAAGAAGAACTGCCCATTAGAGTAGGGCTAAACCAGAAACTGCCATTGGTAGAAGCCAAACAAAGAAGAGGAGAGCCAAAGAGGAGGAACTATGAACATCAGTTTTTGAAACCAAAAGGAAGGGGAAGAGCAGAAGGAAATTGAACAGAGAAGGGTGGGAACAGATCCACCCACGCAAACTCTTCAACTGCCAAGGAAACCACAAGTTACTGGGATTGGGTTTCACCACCTTTTTTTCGGAAATCATTCTAGTGGGTTACCACCTTCACCATAAGAATTGCCGACATTCTGTTCGTCCTGCGCAGGGATTCCATGAGATCTTTGAGGATGACGAAATTGCTACTTGGATCTACCATGAAGAGGGACTCCAGGGGGGAATTCCAGAGTTCTTTTTTGCCAAGGTTTCACCTCCCTTGCAATTAGAAACCAGCCTTTTCTTAGGGGGAGTCTTTCACCATAGTCGCTGGAGTCGAGTCCTGAGAATTCTCAGAATCCAAATCAGATAACATGTAGAGGGGAGGAGCAGGAGACTTACCCTTCCCCTGCAAATTCTTCAGACGAACTGAATGCCTGGTTTTGTTGTTTTGTATCTAAAGGTTTATGTTTATAATTTTTTGAATGGGTTATGTGGAATTGAATCAGGTCCCACCCATACTACATCATAATGACATGGTGATATTACAGCAGCTTGACAATTATGTTCGGATCGCTTTGTAAGATTTGAACCTTGGTCTCCTCATTGAAAGTTAGAGGAATTTATCTAGTTGTGCTAATGCCATTTGATCAAAAAAATTTGGACCATTTCTCGATTTGTGCGTGTCATCCTTGCGCAGGGGCCATGCTAATCTTCTCTGTATCGTTCCAATTTTATTGGATGTCTCCGAAGAGACAAGGTTTATGTTTATTATTGGGAATGAATGGAAAAACAAATTATGACTCATTCTCAAAATCAGTATACTTCATCTAACTCAAAATTCATGTTTAGATTTTGTGTCATCGCCCCTCTTTGCAAGTGTACCAATTGCTTTAGTTTGGATTTTGATTACCCATTTGATTGTGAAATCATCTTTTGTTTTGAGACTTAAGAACATAGATATTTTGAGCTTTAGATTGCTAGTTTTGGAAGTTTGTTTATGGGTTTATTCTTATTATTTGGAATGGAATACAAAACTACTATGAATTCACAAATCCAATTCACTTCATCTACTTCTAATTTTTGTTTAGATTTGTATCAGTGCTTGGCTTTTTGTTTGGGTTCTGATTACCTATTTGATTGTGAAATCTCCTTTAGTTCTTGAACTTTAGAATGTAGATATTGTGTAGCCAGTTTTGGTAGTTTGTGTCTATGAGTTTATTCTTATTATTTGGAATGGAATTATAAAGTTGGAATTAATTCACAAATCCAGTAAGTTCATCTAACTTCCGAATTTTGTTTATGTTGTGTCACTGCTTGACTGTATAAGCATATCAATTGTTTTTGTTTGGTTTCTGATTAGAATAATCTCAGAGGAGAATATCTATTGTGCATTGAGATACACCTCTTCTTCAAGTTGTTAGTGGAGGTCATTCACGATGCAAAAGCAATCTATCTGGTATATCAGACTCTGTGATGGAGGACATCTTGGAGTTTATTTCTACCAGTTACATTTCAACCCACAATTTCAGAATAATTACTATTGTTGACCTGAGAAAGATTAGCTTAATATAAATGCAACTATGGACCTCTTTCTTATATGTTTTCTTGAATGCTTTTTTTTTTTTTTTTAAGTATTTTAACTAAAGCTTCATTATATTTGTCTCAGGGTTGTTTCTGTGATATATTCAGCGAGGTTATTTGTAAAATCCTATATACCGTCAGTCATTGAATTGACTCTTTGGTAGGCAGGTTCCAAATTAAGTCTGCAATAAGTTAGCATGAATTAATATACTGGTATCTGCACATGGGTTGACTAATCGTTGAGGGGCTTTCTTATCTGTTAATCTTATTATTTAAGTTACAGGATACTTTGGGGCAAGCCTACTGTATCCATGTCTGCATATCCATTGCCATTTCAGATATGATACTTGATATGCCAAAATTTTCATGTTGCAGACTAAAATGTATGAGATAAAGAAGTCTCATATCTGCATAAGTAAGGTCATATCCAGGCCGTATTCAAACACTAATCTAGTATTTTAAAGGAAAAAATAGCACTACATATCCAAAGACTATTGTTGCTTCAATTGGTGTGAAACCGGCTAAATTTTTGGATATGGCCAATACATCTTTATAAAAATAATGCTTGGCTTGACTGAAGATTGAAACATTTTAAAAGTTATTCATTCCATTCAAAGCTTTAAGAAGATCAACACTAAAACGCATTTAAGGGAACTGCAACTTTAGACTTTGTAGGTGATCAATAACACGAACAAAAAAATAATGAGATGGAGAGTAAAGCAAAGAACAATATCAATATAGGACAAAAATCTGGACAATGGAGAACAACAGCAGTGTTGAAATCTTGTATTACTGCCAGATAATATGTTTCTTATGGACTCACGTCAATGAAATAAAAAGTAGAATGCCAGAATTTAAGTAGGAAAGAGTATGCCAAGAAACAAACATATGAAGGTCACCATGTAGAGTGTTGAAATCTTGCATTACTGCCAGATAATATGTTTCTTATGGACTCGTGGCTAATGAAATAAAAAGTAGAATGCCAAAATTTAAGTAGGAAAGAGTATGCCAAGAAACAAACATATGAAGTTCATCATGTAGGTGTCATGACCCTCCCTAGTGGGCCTTAGGGACATAGAAACTGTGGATTGTTAAAGATAACTTGTACATAGTTTTGCAGCTATGCCATGCATAGAATCAACCCTAAAGACTATTATATATGTATAATAGTAGAATAAGATATTATAATTAAAAGGTGTTTAATTATAATATATACTATTATATATAATATAATAGAGAAATAAGGATATTATAATTAAAAGGTGTTTAATTATAATATAAACTATTATATATAATATAATAGAGAAATAAGATATTATAATTAAAAGGGTTTAATTATAATATAAGATAATATAATAGGCAAATAAGATATTATAATTAAAAGATGTTTAATTATAATATAAACTATTATATATAATATAATAGACAAATAGGGTATTATAATTAATAAGAGTTAAATTATAATATAAGGTATTATATATAATATAATAGGGAGATGAAATATTATGATTAAAAGGGTTTAATTATAATATAAGCTACTATATATAATAAAATAGAGAGATGAAATTTTATGATATAAGCTATTATATAATATAAGAGGGAAATGAAATACTATAATTAAAAGAGGTTTAATTACAATATAAACTATTATATATTATAAATAAACATCTTCATAATGGAAGATTTCTATATTATTAAAGGTTAATTTTTAATATAGATAATTATATATAAGATGGTAGAATAGTATATGTACTATAAAAAAGAATGTTTAAAATACATTTAATAGAAATGGATGTGCATTTCGAATCAACATAGGATTTGATTTGATTTAAAAATTTGAAATTTATAATAAAATATTTTAAAAATCTTTACCACAGGTTTGCATTTATGCAGCATGGCTTCCTAACATGAGGGTAAGGAGCCTTTAATTTGGGCAGATAAGTCTTGATGGGAGGGGACTTGGAGGTGGTGGGTGGTTGGGCCTCTTGTAAAAGGCGAACATGTGTGCTTTGAGTAAAAGGAAGTTTGGTGGAAGAATGAAAGGGGGACGAATTGGGGAGACAAGCAGCGAAGGATGAGCAAGGGCTCTTGGATGGCTATGGGGAGGTCAGACAGAAGGCCAGTAAAAGGAAGTTGTTTGAAAAGACAGCCTACCAGAGAAATCAGGTCGGATATCTCTTCTTGTATTTGCTGATGATAATTTAGATTGGGATAAATCTGTTGTATGATTAAATATCTCCTATGATAAAGCCTCCTTTCCCATGGACTCTCGTATCCTCTTGGGATGATTAAAAAAAACTAGTGTAAAGCGCAACCGGTCCCTTTTGGCTTTGTGCGTTTGGCAGTCTAAGACGAGGCTTAGTTGATATGGTAGCGTAGTCAGCCCCTTCGATCTTGGACAATGATTTTTGATATTCTCACAATGACACTTAGAGGGGGGGTGAATCAGTGTAGCTAAAAATCTGATCTGCAATTCTTAAAACTGAAGCAAAGAGAACTAGAAAACAGATAAAGCAATAATCACAAGAGAGCACACCACAACACACAATGTAACGAGGTTCACCAATTTGGCTACTCCTCAAAAATGACTGCTTGGACTTCAATCCAAATCCAGCCTTTGCAAAACACCAATTTTACAAACACTTTACCAGCACCCACTGGAAGGAGCACCAACCCCTTATTTTTCTACTGCAACAGATAGGAGCACCAACCCCTAATGCCAAGCACCAACTTGGACTACAATTCAGATTTAATTCAGTGACATAAAAATGCCTTCGATTGTTTACACGACCCTGACTGAGTCTCGCAATTAATTAAACTTGATTAAACTTACGCACGCTCTCACTGCTCTGCTTATTTCTCTCTTGGCCCTCTTCTAACTCTCTTTGCACAGTAAATTCTCATTTACAGCAGCAGTAATATTCTTCACGTGGACCTGCTTTTATAACATATAAGTCTCTATTTATAGCTTCCATATTTACGCATGCAACTCGTAACTGTTCTTTTAATACTCTTTTGCCACTTGTCAACTGTAACTCCTTCTTTGTGTAACTCCTTTTGTATTTATAGAGTGTGCATTACGTTACATGCAACGTATATCTCTACCATGACTGTACGTCTTCTTGAACATGATTGTTCGTATTCATTTATGTGCATGCATGTATTTTACGATTCTATTAATGCGACTGTTCGATTTACTCTAGTTAACTCCAGTTCTTAAAAAGCTGCATGACTGCATCTATAATCGTCGCATTTACTCCGTTACCTCTTCTTATTTCGTTGCATGCTTTTCCTCTACAATCGCCCCTTTAAGCGTTGTTCTGTTCCGATTAACTATCAGTTATCGTGTTGTTGCGACTTGTCGCGAAATCGTGACACTTCTGTATCTTTCTGCCCTTCTCGCCTTTTACCCGCGAAAATACATGTCGCGAAATCGCGACATTTCGCCTCCTTTTCCACTTCTTCGCTTGTACCTGCGAAAACCAGACATGTCGCGAAATCGCGACACTTTCGCCTTCTCGCTACTCTTCTTGGCTTGCTCTAGCGAAAACCAGACATGTCGCGAAATCGCGACACTTTCGCCTTCTCGCTACTCTTCTTGGCTTCAACCGAAAACGGAACATGTCACGAAATCGCGACATCTTTCTCTGCCTTGTGCCTTTTTTGCCTTCCACCCGCGAAAATGGAACATGTCGCGAAATCGCGACATCTTTCTCTGCCTTGTGCCTTTTCTGCCTTCCGCCCGCGAAAACGAAACATGTCGCGAAATCGCGACACTTTCGCTGCCTTGTGCCTTTTATGTCTTTGGCTAGCGAAAACACATGTCGCGAAATCGCGACACTTTCGCTTCCTTGCACTTCTCTTCGACCCTGTCGCGAAATCGCGACACTTTCTCTCCTTGGCACTTTCTCTTCGACCCTGTCGCGAAATCGCGACACTTTCTCTCCTTGGCGCTTTCTCTTCGAAAGTGTCGCGAAATCACGACACTTTCTCTCCTTGGCGCTTCCTCTTGGAACCTGTCGCGAAATCGCGACACTTTCTTTGCGAGCTCCTTCTCCTCGAGCATGTCGCGAAATCGCGACAGTTTTCTTTGCTTGCGCCTCTTCTTCAAACATGTCGCGAAATCGCGACAGTTTTCCTTGCGCCTTCTCTCTCCTCGGACATGTCGCGAAATCGCGACAGTTTTCCTTGCGCCTTCTCTCTCTCGCCATGTCGCGAAATCGCGACAGTTTTCCTTGCGCCTTCTCTCTCCTCGGCCATGTCGCGAAATCGCGACAATTTTCCTTGCGCCTTCTCTCTCCTCGGCCATGTCGCGAAATCGCGACAATTTTGCTTGCGCCTTCTCTCTCCTCGTTCATGTCGCGAAATCGCGACAATTTTTCTTGCGCCTTCTCTCTCCTCCGATATGTCGCGAAATCGCGACGTTTTTCTTTCTGCCTTCTTTCTTCTCAACCTGTCGCGATATCGCGACAGAAAACATGTCGCGATATCGCGACAGTTTTCTTACTTGTCTTTTTCTTTGATTTTTTGAATCTGGGCCACTTCTGTCTTCTTGGAAATTCACTGTACATGTTCTGATTGACCTCTGAACTCCTGTCCACTGCATCAATCGATCTATCTGTCTGTGTTGACAACAATGACAATACTTTTGCTGCACCTTGCTCAACAATCTCCCCCTTTGGAATTGTTGGCAACACTCATGCACTCTCCTGTAATTCTTCTCCCCCTTTGACAATAATACCAAAGGGCTGCTGCAGACTCCCCCTGAGTCTATGCACAACATTCTTAGATACACATTGTTATAGTTAGCAAAAATCATGAATATGAGCAAAACTATAAACATAGGCATAAATACTCCCCCTGAGAATGTGATCCCAATTGATAGTCAGTTCTTGGGAAATGTGACTACTCCCAACTTACTCCGAAGGTACTCAAAAACTTCCTTTGGCAATGGTTTTGTGAATATATCTGCTACTTGCTCTGTAGTCGGAACAAAATCCAATTTGACCTCACCTTCTGCAACTTTATCCTTCAAGAAGTGATACCGGATTGCAATATGTTTGGTTCGAGAATGCATAACCGGATTCTTTGATATGTTTATAGCACTGGTGTTATCACATTTAACTGAAATTGGCTCTTTGAAGTGAATACCAAGATCTTTGAGTGTTTGTCTCATCCATAATATCTGTGTACAGCATGTTGTTGCTTGCAATGTATTCTGCCTCTCGTTGTGGATAGAGAGACCGATTCTTGTTTCTTGCTGTGCCATGCTACCAGCCTGTCTCCAAGATAAAATGCTCCTCCATCGGTACTCTTTCTGTCATCAATACATCCTGCCCAATCTGCATCAGAATATGCAATAAGAGTGAAGTCCTTACCTTTTGGGTACCACAACCCATACTCCATAGTACCCTTGAGGTACCTAAAAATCCTCTTTACAGTCTGTCACATGAGTCTCTTTGGGACTAGCCTGAAATCTTGCTACCATGCATACTGCTTGTAATATATCTAGTCTAGTGGTCGTCAAATACAGCGAGGCTTCCAATCATAGACCCGTACATGGTTTGATCTACATCCGGAGATTTGTCATCCTTGCTCAACTTGCAACCTGTTGTCATGGGAGTCTTGATAGGTTTACTATCCTCCATTGTGAACTTTTTCAGCATTTCTTTCACATATTTTACTTGAGAGATAAAAATGCCCTTTTCACTTTGATTGACTTGCGGTCCGAGGAAATAAGAAAGTTCACCAATCATTGACATCTCAAATTCTGTCTTCATTTTATTTGCTATGTCTCTACAATATTCATCCATGCTGCTGCAAAATATTATATCATCTACATAAACAACAAGTACAATAAGATGGCCATTCTCTGTTTTGATATATAAATTGCTGTCCACCATACCTTTCTTGAACCCCTTGTTTAATAAGATAGTTATCCACCTTGCATACCATGCTCTGGGTGCCCTTAGACCATACAACGCTTTCTTTAACTTGCAAACAAAATCGGGATTGTCACCGAGTTGGAAGCCATCTGGTTGTTCAATGTAAACCTCTTCTTCCAGTTTTCCATTCAGAAATGCTGATTTTACGTCCATTTGATATACTTTGAAATTTTTATGGACTGCTAAAGCCAGAAACATTCTGATTGCCTCTAGTCTGGCTACTGGTGCAAAGGTTTCCTCAAAATCAATGCCTTCAACCTGAGCATAGCCTTTACAGACCAATCTTGCCTTATTTCTGACAACCTGTCCGTCTTCATTTAATTTATTTCGAAAAATCCATTTAGTACCGATTATGTTTTTATTTGCTGGCCGTGGTACTAATTCCCAGGTTTTGTTTTTCTCAATCTGATCTAGTTCTTCATTAATTGCCTTCATCCAACTTTCATCTGTGCTTGCTTCAGCAATATTTTTGGGTTCAATGCTGGATAAAAGAGAGTAGTTCCGTACTACTGCTCTTCTTGTCTGAATACCAACTATTGGGTCCCCAATAATCTGTTCTCTGGGATGATTTTTTGCCAGCTGCCTGTTTTGAATTTCTTGTTCTCTTCTTCTTCTGAGTCAATTCTTAAATCAGTTGGGTCAATTTTTTGATTTTCTTCTGTTTCCATTTCTTCATCTCCTTCAATGACTTCTTCATAAATAGGGTAGTTTTCTTGATACGTAATTTCTCGTTCTCTACCTTCATCAACTTTAACATCAGCACTCTCAATAATTTTCTTTAGCCTCTTGTTGTAACATGTGTAGGCTTTGCTTTTTGTTGAGTAACCAAGAAAAATACCTTCGTCAGCTCTATCTTCGAACTTATCGAGATTATCTTTAGTTCGTTTGATATAACACTTGCTGCCGAACACTTTGAAGTATCTTGTTGTTGCTTTCTTGCCGAACCACAACTCATAAGGTGTTTTGCTTTCATGCGTCCTTAACATGCACCTGTTTTGAATGTAAACTGTAGTATGTACTGCCTCTTTCCAAAATCTGTCAGCTATTTTGTTCTCAGCCAACATTGTCCATGCCATTTCTTGCACAGTCCTGTTCTTCCTTTCAACAACACCATTCTGCTGAGGTGTCCTTGCTGCTGAAAACTGTCTTCTGATCCCATATTTTTGACAGTATTCTGCAAACTCCTCTGAGATAAACTCTCCTCCTCTGTCTGATCTTAGGCATTTAATTCTTTTTCCAATTTGATTCTCAACCTGTTTTTTAAAAATCTTGAACATCTCAAAGGCATCTGATTTAAGCTTTAAAAATAGTACCCATGTCATTCCGGAGTAGTCATCTATGAACAACGTAAAGTATTTGTCACCATTTATGCTTTGTGTTCTCATGGGTCCACATAAATCGGTATGTATCGGCTCTAACGGTTTGCTTTGGTGAAGTATTCCTTTGCTTTAAATGTGGATCTGGTTTGCTTCCCTTTTTGGCATGAAGCATAGATGCTATTTATTGGTTTGCCAATGGTAGGTATATCTCTTATTGCTCTTTTTGAACTTATTTTTACCAGATTGTCAAAGCTAATATGACCGAGCCTCTTGTGCCACAGCCAATTTTCATCTTCTTGTCCAATCAAGCATGATCCTTCTGAAGTTTCTGAGAGAGTATATAGATTTCTAGAAGTCCTCGATCCAGTAGCTATCAACTTCCCATTGTGTGCTTTTCTGACTTCACAGCCCTGCTTTTTAAAGATGACTTCATGACCTCTGTCACAGATTTGACTTACGCTCAGTAAGTTGTGCTTCAAACCAACTACAAACAAAACTTCTTTGGAATTGATCTTTCCATCACTTATCTTGACTGATCCTTTGCCAACTATTTTGGCTCCATCATTATTTCCAAACTTTACAGAGCCCCCTTCATATTTCTGTAATTTTTCAAATTTTTGTTTATCTCCTGTCATGTGATTGGAGCATCCACTATCCAATATCCATGGTGCAGATTTGTTCTGTGCTTTGAATGTTGTCTGTACAATCAAGGATTCATTTTCTTCCTTGAGTTGCTCTTTTTCTTTCCATTCTGATTTGACTGTAGTTTTGGTCACTTGTTTAGACTTTTCTTTGTCAGTGGCTTGTGCATGTTTATCTGGGAATTTTCTATTTTGCCTTAAACTGTTTGGTTGAGTTCTTCTTCCCTGATATTTATTTGTTGCATATGTGCTTCTACAGTTTCTTGCAATGTGTCCAAAGTTATGAGAGTTATAGCATTCTACTGCATAATCCATCAAGGGTGAAAATACATTTCTACTGGAAAAATTTCTTTGTCCTATATTATAAATGCAGTCTGAAATCTTATGACCGTAAGTATTGCATTTAAAACAATAACCAGAAAAGGAATGATTGAACCTGGGAGTTGGTCTTTGCCAATTTGTAGTAGGAGTCACAAATTTTCTTCTCCTTTGATGTGTGACTTTTGTGAATCCCTCATTGTCAATAGTCTTCTCGTGCCTGGCATTGTTGCTTTCTTTTGCAAGATTCATTTTTCTTTGGTCAACCTTGATCTTATCCTCTTTCTTTACTTGGTTCTACAGTTATGGCCTTTGATCTACTTGATGATTCTCCTTCGACAAACCCCAAGCCAAACTTGATGCCCGTAGTCCTCTGACTATTTATAATCTTTTCAAGCTTTGCGAAACTTCCTTCAAGTTTGTGATAGCAACTCAATTTTTGATTCTTTTCTTCTAGCCGCATTCTTAAAACAACAATCTCTTCTTCTAGTTTGTTGCACTCATCTATTCTCATGGTTAATTGTACTTCAAGTTCTTCAGACATTTTCTTAAATTCTTCTGTCTGTACTTTCAAACTGTTTATTATGTCATTCGCATCCTCAAGCTTTCTTGAGACCTTATTATTCTTTTTCCTTTTTGTCTTCAACTCTTTAAGTGCAGCAACCAACTCTCCTTCCAGATAAACTTCAACCTCATCCTTACTTTTTGTATCACCTTCCTGTTTTTCTTCTGTTTTTGCTTCTTCAAATGCCATGAACAGAGCTTCACCTGAGCTATCTTCAGAAGAGTTGACATTCTTGGATATGAAACTTTTCTTTTTGAAATTGCTTTTCCTAAAATTTGGTTTCTTCTTCCAGTCACTTCTTTCTTGGTGTGACCCTTCATCACTTTTGGTTTTCTCATTCATTGGACACTTAGCTGCAAAGTGACCGACCCCTCCACAATTGAAACACTTAAACGACAACTTTCCTCTATATTTTCCTTTTCCCTTTGTAAGTTTCCGAACAAAGTTGGCTTCCGTTTCATCCGATGTCTCTTCATCCTCAGATTCTTGTTCAGCTTTTGTATTCTTGTGTGCTTTAAAAGCAACTTCTTTGTCTATGGGCTTAGTTTGTCCTATTCTCATTTCGTATGCAGTCAAGGAACCATGCATCTCGTCCATGCTAAAATTGTTTAGATCTTTAGCCTCTTCTATTGCAGAAACTTTAGAATTAAATCTTTTGTGAAGAGTTCTAAGTACCTTTTTCACGACAACCGCATCTTCGATCTCTTCGCCGAGTCCTCTGATTGCATTAATGACTCCATTGACTCTCAACATATAGGCCTCTATGTTCTCATCGTCATTCATTTGTAATGCCTCGAACTGAGCTCGATGCATTTGCAGCTTGGCTTCCTTGATCTTGCTATCTCCTTCATGGATGCTCTTCAATTTGTCCCACATGTCTTTTGTCGATTTACAAATCATGACCCTTATCAGTTCACTGTCTACTAGCCCACACATTATGGCATTCTTTGCTTTGGAGTTATTCTCAGCCTTTTTCTTCTCAGCAGTATCTGTTGGAGGAGTAGCGGGTGTTGTGTATCCACTTTCTACTGACTCCCAAATGTCGTATCCTAATGCACTCAGATATGTCTGCATCTAGAGTCTCCAGAATGAGTAATTAGTTCCATTGAACAAAGGAGCTTTGTTTGATGAGAATCCTTCACTACCTGCCATTGTGTTCCTTCCAAGATCACCTTAGCTGATTAAGCTTGTTCAGGAACCTTGCTCTGATACCAATTGATATTCTCACAATGACACTGAGAGGGGGGGTGAATCAGTGTAGCTAAAAATCTGATCTGCAATTCTTAAAACTGAAGCAAAGAGAACTAGAAAATAGATAAAGCAATAATCACAAGAGAGCACACCACAACACACAATGTAACGAGGTTCACCAATTTGGCTACTCCTCAAAAATGATTGCTTGGACTTCAATCCAAATCCAGCCTTTGCAAAACACCAATTTTACAAACACTTTACCAGCACCCACTGGAAGGAGCACCAACCCCTTGTTTTTCTGCTACAATGAGATAGGAGCACCAACCCCTAATGCCAAGCACCAACTTGGACTGCAATTCGATTTAATTCAGTGACATAAAAATGCCTTCGCTGTTTACACGACCTTGACTAGTCTGCAATTAATTAAACTTGATTAAACTCTGCACGCTCTCACGGCTCTGCTTATCTCTCTCTCGGCCCTCTTCTAACCCTCTTTACGCAGCAAATTCTCACTTATAGCAGCAACAATATTCTTCACGTAGACCTGCTTTTATAACATATAAGTCTCTATTTTTAGCTTCCATATTTACGCATGCAACCCGTAACTGTTCTTTTAATATTCTCTTCTGCCACTTGTCAACTGTAACTCCTTATTTGTGTAACTCCTTTTGTATTTATAGAGTGTGCATTACGTTACATGCAACGTATATCTCTACCATGACTGTACGTCTTCTTGAACATGACTGTTCGTATTCATTTCTGTGCATGCATGTATTTTACGATTCTATTAATGCGACTGTTCGATTTACTCCAGTTAACTCCAGTTCTTAAAAAGTTGCATGACTGCATCTGTAACTGTCACATTTACTCCAGTTACCTCTTCTTATTTCGGCTGCATGCTTTTCCTCTACAACTGCCCCTTTAACTGTTGTTCTGTTCCAGTTAACTGTCTGTTATCGTGCTGTTGCGACCTGTCGCGAAATCGCGACACTTCTGTATCTTTCTGCCCTTCTCGCCTTTTACCCGCGAAAATACATGTCGCGAAATCGCGACAGTTTTTGCCTCCTTGTCCACTTCTTCGCTTGCACCCGCGAAAACCAGACATGTCGCGAAATCGCGACACTTTCGCCTTCTCGCTACTCTTCTTGGCTTGCTCTAGCGAAAACCAGACATGTCGCGAAATCGCGACACTTTCGCCTTCTCGCTACTCTTCTTGGCTTCAACCAGCGAAAACGGAACATGTCGCGAAATCGCGACATCTTTCTCTGCCTTGTGCCTTTTCTGCCTTCCGCCCGCGAAAACGGAACATGTCGCGAAATCGCGACATCTTTCTCTGCCTTGTGCCTTTTTTGCCTTCCGCCCGCGAAAACAGAACATGTCGCGAAATCACGACATCTTTCTCTGCCTTGTGCCTTTTCTGCCTTTTGCTCGCGAAAACGGAACATGTCACGAAATCGCGACACTTTCTCTGCCTTGTGCCTTTTCTGTCTTTGGCCAGCGAAAACACATGTCGCGAAATCGCGACACTTTTCGCTTCCTTGCACTTCTCTTCGACCCTGTCGCGAAATCGCAACACTTTCTCTCCTTGGCGCTTTCTCTTCGATTCTGTCGCGAAATCGCGACACTTTTCTTTGCGAGCTCTTTCTCCTCGAGCATGTCGCGAAATTGCGACAGTTTTCTTTGCCTGCGCCTCTTCTTCAAACATGTCGCGAAATCGCGACAGTTTTTCTACTTGCCTCCTTTTCTGCCAACATGTCGCGAAATCGCGATAGTTTTCCTTGCGCCTTCTCTCTCCTCGGCCATGTCGCGAAATCGCGACAATTTTGCTTGCGCCTTCTCTCTCCTCGGCCATGTCGCGAAATCGCGACAATTTTGCTTGCGCCTTCTCTCTCCTCGTCCATGTCGCGAAATCGCGACAATTTTGCTTGCGCCTTCTCTCTCCTCCGATATGTCGCGAAATCGCGACGTTTTTCTTTCTGCCTTCTTTCTTCTCAACTTTGTCGCGATATCGCGACAGAAAACATGTCGCGCGTATATCGCAACAATTTTCTTACTTGTCTTTTTTTTTGATTTTTTGAATCCGGGCCACTTCGTCTTCTTGGAAATTCACTGTACATATTCTGACTGACCTCTGAACTCCTGTCCACTGTATCAACTGATCTATCTGTCTGTGTTGACAACAATGACAATACTTTTGTTGCACCTTGCTCAACAATTTTAGGCGTCCTTCGAGACTTCCCTCTATCAACTAATCCTTTTTGTTTCGTAGCAAATATTGTCTATATCGATCCAGAACCTCTTTAGCAGTCTAGGGGAGGATTTCGATGGGAGTACAAGCCTCTGCTAGCATTTAGAGACCTTGTAGGTGAAACTTGTTTGCTGCGTACCCCAACTCCCTTTTTGATGGATGACCTGACACTGGGGGACCGACCTGTAGCTCTCAACGGTGATAGTTTCCATCATCTAGGAGTTAGATCAGGGCTGTTGTGTCGTCTCTACAAAACGTCTGTGATTGTCGTTATAGGTAAGCAAACCCGGTTCAACCTATCCCATCGTCGATAGAACCATTAGGATTGCATGATGGTTTGGTCTTAGTGGGGTTTCACGATTATCGGTGTTCTTTTAAAGATATATAAAATAATAAATGTTGGTGTCGAATCAGAAGTGGGGGGTTGTTGAGGACGACATCACAGGCGCGACGTCGTTGCTCGAGCAAAGCCCAAGGGAGAGAGAAGGTTGACTTGGTCCTCTCCCCCAATCATCCCACACACGCAATGTGTTGGGAGGTTGGGCGAATCATAAAGGGGAATGCCCCTCTTATGAATCGACCAACTGGGTTGGCTATGTGCACCGCTCTTTGAGCCACCCAACATCAGTTGCAACACGGTTGCCCTAAGATGCTTAGAACCTTTGAGATTTGTCTACCTGTTGTGTGTTATTAGGTAGTGCTGGGTTGGATCTGATGCTTGCCTTTATTGAAAATAAGGTGTGGGTTGTCTCGCTTGATCCTTTTATGGGTGCCCAATTGGCAGGGCGAATTCTCAACTCGAAGCATTGCTTTTAGAAGAACTATTAATTTAGGGTTTTTGTTTATGCAAATAACGTAGGTTCTTATCAAGGTAAGTTAGGGATTACCTTATATTCATTATAAGACTTATATTGGAATTTAATTAAGTATTATGTTATATTTATAATGATATCATATCTGGTGGGTTAATGGAATTAGAAACATAGAATACATTTTATATTGCAAAACATAGATTAAAGGTTTATTTAAGCATAAAATATATAAAAGCTTTTGAAAGTCTGTTTAAAGGTTGATTTAAGCATAAATTATATAAAGGCTTTAAATTATGTTTAAAAGATAATTTAAACAGACTATGTTAAATGGAAATTAATGTAGTTTCATTTATATTTGAAGTTGGACTATGTCAAAAGGAAATTAATGTAGTTTCATTTATATTTGAAGTTAAAACTATGTTAAAAGAGAAATTAATGTAGTTTCATTTATATTTGAAGGTAGACTATGTTAAAATGAAATTAATGTATTTTCGTTTCCAGTTGAAGTTGGATTATTTTTAAAAGGAAATTAATGCAGTTTCATTTACATTTGAAGTTGGACTATTTTAAAAGGAAATTAATGTAGTTTCATTTATATTTGAAGTTGGACTATGTTAAAAGGAAATTAATGTAGTTTCATTTATATTTGAAATTGGACTATGTTAAAAGGAAATTAATGTAGTTTCATTTAGATTTGAAAGAAGACTATGTTAAAATTAAATTAATGTAGTTTCATTTACATTTGAATTTGGACTATGTTAAAAGGAAATCAATGTAGTTTCATTTAGATTTGAAGAAAGACTATGTTAAAAGAGAAATTAATGTAGCTTCATTTATATTTGAAGGAAGACTATGTTAAAAGGAAATTAATATAGGTTTCATTTATATTTGAAGTTAGATTGTATTGAAAAGGAAATATGATTATGCTAAAATGATTAGCATAGATTATATTCAAATGGAAATATGATTATGCTAAAGTTGATTAGCATAGATTGTATTGTAAATGGAAATATGATTATGTTAAAGTTAGTTAACATAGATTGTATTGAAAAGGAAATATGATTATGCTAAAGTGATTAACATAGATTATATTCAAATGAAAATATGATTATGTTAAAGTTGATTAGCATAGATTGTATTGTAAATAGAAATATGATTATGTTAAAGTTAGTTAACATAGATTGTATTTAAATGGAAATATGATTATGCTAAAGTTGATTAGCATAGATTATATTCAAATGGAAATATGATTATGCTAAAGTTGATTAGCATAGATTGTATTGTAAATGGAAATATGATTATGTTAAAGTTCGTAAACGTATATTGCATTTTAAAAGGGAATATGATTATGCCATAGCTGATTAGCATAGATTGTATTTAAATAGAAAATATAATTATGCTAGAGTTAATTAGCATAGATTGTATTTAAAAAGAAAATATGATTATGCTAGAGTTGATTAGCATAGATTGTATTAAAAATGAAATATGATTATGCTAGAGTTGATTAGCATAGATTGTATTGTAAATGGAAATATGATTATGTTAAAGTTCGTAAACATAGATTGCATTTAAAAAGGGAATATGATTATGCTAGAGCTGATTAGCATAGATTGCAACATTTAAATAGGAAATATGATTATGCTAGAGCTAATTAGCATAGATTGTATTTAAAAAGAAAATATGATTATGCTAGAGTTGATTAACATAATTTACAAAAAAAATGAAATATGATTATGCTAGAGTTGATTAGCATAGATTGTATTAAAAATGAAATATGATTATGCAAGAGTTGATTAGCATAGATTATATTTAAAAAGGAAATGAGATTATGTTAGAGTTGATTAGCATAGATTATGTTTAAAAAGGAAATATGATTAACATAGATTGTATTGTATTGTAAATGGAAATATGATTATGTTAAAGTTAGTTAACATAGACTATATTTAAAAAAAAAATATGATTATGCTCGAGCTGATTAACATAGATTGTACTTAAAAAGGAAATATGATTATGTTAGAGTCGATTAGTATATATTGTATTAAAAGAAAATATAATTATGTTAAAGTTTATTAGCATAGATTATGTTTAAAAAGGAAATGAGATTATGCTAAAGTTGATTAACTTAGATTATGTTTAAAAAGAAATGTGATTATGCTAGAGTTGATTAGCATGGATCGAGTTTAAAAGTAATAATTGTGGAATATGTTATATGTTAAATAACATAGTGATAATGATTATGTTAAGATGTTAGTCTAGTTTAGTAAATAGAAAGTGTTTTATTATATTAACTAAAGGTATGAGATTTTAGTTAGTTTAGTAAATGAAAAGTGATTTATTAGATTAACTAAAGGTTAAAGACTTTAGTTAGTTTAGAAAATGGAAAGTGGTTTATTAGATTAACTAAAGGTATGAGACTTTAGTTAGTTTAGTAAACTGGTTTACTAAACCAACTAAAGTTTCAAACCTTTAGTTAATTTAATAAACCACTTTCAATTTGCTAAACTAACTAAAGTTTTATACCTTTAGTTAATATAATAAACCACTTTTCATTTACTAAACTAACTAAAGTCCCATACATTTAGTTATTCTAATAAACCAGTTTTCATTTACTAAACTACATTAACATCTTAGCATAATCATTATCATTATGTTATCTAACATATAACATATTTCACAATTATTACTTTTAAACTCAATTCATGCTAATCAAATCTAGCATAATCACATCTCCTTTTAAACATAATTTATGCTAATCAACTCTAGCATAATCCCATTTCTTTTTTAAACATAATCTATGCTAATCAACTCTAGCATAATCATATTTCCATTTAAATACAATCTATGTTAACTAACTTTAACATAATCATATTTCCATTTACAATACAATCTATGCTAATCAACTTTAGCATAATCATATTTCCATTGAATATAATCTATGCTAATCACTTTAGCATAATCATATTCTCTTTTAAATACAATATATGCTAATTAGCTCTAACATAATCATATTTCCTTTTTAAATACAATCCATGTTAATTAAATTTAACATAATCATATTTCCATTTACAATACAATATATGCTAATCAACTTTAGCATAATCATATTTCCATAACCATCCAAGAGCCCTTGCTCATCCTCCGTTGCTTGTCTCCCCAGTTTGTCCCTCCTTTCATTCTTTCGCCAAAACTTCCTTTTACTCAAAGCACACTTGTCCACATTTTACAGGAGGCCCAACCACCTATCGCCTTAAGTCCCCTCCCATCAAGGCTTGTTTGCCCAAATTAACGACTCCTTACCCTCATGTCATGAAGCCATGCTGCATAAATGCAAACCTGCAACCTTATCTACAGTGGTAGAGATTTTAAAATATTTTATTATAAATTTCTGACTTTGAAGTCAAATCAAATCCTACATTGATTTGAAATGCACATCCATTTCTAATAAACGTATTTTAACCATTCCTTTTATAGTACATATACTATTCTACCATCTTAGATATATAATTATCTATATTAAAAATAAACCTCTAATAATACAAAATTCTTCCATTATGAACCTGTTTATTTATAATATATAATAGTTTATATTATAGTTAAACCTCTTTTAATTAAAATATTTCATTTCCCTCTTATATTATATAATAGCTTATATCATAATATTTCATCTCCCTATTATATTATATATAATAGCTTATATTATAATTAAACCCTTTTTAATTATAATACCCTATTTGCCTGTCATATTATATATAATAGTTTATATTATAATTAAACACATTTTAATTATAGTATCTTATTTGCCTATTATATTATCTTATATTATAATTAAATACCCCTGCCTCCTTGGGTCTTACTCGAAAGCGACATCCCTTTTGGGATGTTTTCCACAAAAAAAAACCTTTTAATTATAATATTTTATTTGCCTATTATATTACATATAATAGTTTATATTATAATTAAACACCTTTTAATTTTAATATCCTTATTTCTCTATTATATTACATATAATAGTTTATATTATAATTAAACACCTTTTAATTTTAATATCCTTATTTCTCTATTATATTATATATAATAGTTTATATTATTTTTTTGGTAGGTGGTAGAAATTATATTATATGGGTTTTAACTGGTGCCCAAAACCAGAAACATAAGCATATGACGAAAAGTACGTAGAGAAGCACAAAACATGGTGTCTACACCCTAGCCGCTCCATGAACCAGACTAGAGAAAAAATAGACCCATGCAAGGGTTGTTTAATAGAAAAACAAAGATCGAAAGAGAGAGCCCACACAGGGGCTAAGGAGAACATAAAGCAAAATCAAACCAGTGCCCATGTAGGGGTCAAAATATTAGTACCAAAATTCCCACGCAGGGGAACAGAGCTCGAAAGACAAAACAAACCAACTCTAATCATCGATAATATTTTCAGCTACAAAGCTCTTTTGGCCATGTTTCTTGACCAACAGTTTCAGGGAGGCGTTGATGCTATCCATGCCACTGATGATGCTACTAAGGATGGTGTTGTGGACCGAGTTGAAGATGGCCACCGGAGAAGCAGTTCTGTCACTCCCATCATCAGACTTTTTGAGGCGAGCATACCTCTTAGGGTCGGTTGTGCATTTCCAAGTCGACAACAACAGCATTAAGAACATTTTGAGGGAAATTTTGGTGCCAGATGGATAGATTCCTATGACTAACCCCAACATTGGTGAGCAAATTAGCAGACTTGTTAGCTTCCCGATACACATGGCAGGTTGTAGTGTTGCAAAAATTCTGCATCAAGACCTTAGCTTCCTGAATAATAGTGCACACGTTCCATGAAGGAATTCTATCGCTGATGATAGAGTTTGTAACATTCATGGAATCACCTTCAATTTGTAAATTTCTCGTGTAATCTCTGAGAACTTCTAGCCCTCTCCACAATGCACGAGCTTCAACATAGTGGTTAGTTTGGATGCCCAGAAACTCAACATAGGCCACTATGAGTCATCCATTGTGATCCTTGACCAGACCTCCGACACCCGTTGCACCCGGATTTCCTTTAGAAGCACCATCATAGTTAAGTTTAAGCCATCCTACAGGAGGAGTCCAATGAGCGCCAATTCTGGGATGGGGATTAGGAGTAGAGCTGGGACTATGGGGAATACTGAGGGAATGAAAAAGAGTGGACTCAAGGGTAGACTCAGGTGGTTTGGTGCAAGGGAAAAGCTTAGAATTTTCAACAGCAAAGGTGATGGCTTTGTTGGCAATAGAGATAGAGTCCTTGAGGGTGTTTGAAAAGATTCTACTATTTCTTTCGAGCCAGATCTGCCACAGGAGATGATGGAGATAAAATTTCCACAAAGAAGACAACCTAGAATTTTTGAAAGGCATGGGCCATTGGGAGAAAAAAAGAGCCAGGGAGTTGGGTTGGGCCTAGGAGATGTGAAAGGTGGACATGAGATGATCCATGGTAGAGTGGAAGAAAGAACATTTCGTAAATATGTGGTTGACAGATTCCCAGGCCACCAAGCAAAGATGGCATCTATTAGGAACAACCATCCCTCTCTTCATGAGATTATCAGTAGTGAGGATCTTGTTTTGGATGGCCAACCAAGAAAAGATAGCAACTTTAGGTATGAGGTGTTTAAGCCAAACCAGATTGAAAGGAATGAGAGAATTTTGGGGAGTGAAAGTCAACAAATGAGCAGATTTGATAGAAAAAAGACCAGAGTCAGTTTCTTTCCAGAAAGGGGTATCATGAGACATACCAGATGGAATTACAGTTGCCCTCAACAATGTTGATAATTCTGTGATAGCATTTGAAATTTGGGCATCAACATTTGCAATGTGGAGCTCTTTCCATATTTTGGGTTGGACTGAAGAGTCTATGAAATCAACCACCTTTCTGCCTATGAGAGTATCCAACAAAGGTTGCACCACTGAGACTTCGTTGTTCTCACTAAGCGTTTGATTGGAGATCCACCTATCTGACCAAAAATTTATCCTGTTTCCTGTTCCAAGCTGCCATATGGTTCCCCTTTGAATAAGAGGTCTGGTCTGGAGGATTGATTTCCAGAAGGTGGACCCAACTTTAGGAATATTTTCATCCATAAAATTCTAGATGTGAGTGTATTTTTTATTGATGATGGAAACCCATTCAAGATTGCAATTGGTAAACACCTTCCAAGCCTACTTGGCCAACAGTGCCATGTTCATATTACTAATTCTTCTAAGACCCAACCCTCCCTGACTTTTGGGTAAGCAAACCTTTTCCCAGCTGACCAGATGAAACTTTTTTTATCCTCTGAACCTGCCCAAAGGAATCTCTTCTGAATCTGTTCAATTTTGTTATAGATAGAAACTGGGGCTTTGAAGACTGACATAAAATAAACAGGAATACTTTGAAGACAGGCCATAGTGAGAGTGGCTTTGGCTGCTTGGGATAGGAGGGCCCCTTTCCAACCTGCAAGCTTTTTATTGATTCTTTCAATAACATTGCTCCACATAGACTCTTTGGGGCAATTGGTGAATAGGGGAAGCCCTAAATAGACAGTGGGAAGCTCAGATATGACACATTGAAGAATACGAGCAATCTTGACCTGTCTAGATAGGGGGTATTGAGAAAGAAAACTTTACTCTTGGCATAGTTTATCTTTTGCCCTGCAGCCTCTTCGTAGAGATCTAAAATACCTTTAATTGACTTTGCTTCCCAAACTGAAGCATGGGTGGCTAAGATAGTGTCATCTATGAACTACTGATGAGAAAGGGGTCTCATGTTGGAAGCAACTTGAATACCAGAGATCGTGCCATCCGAGCAAGCAGCTTTGAGAGCTCTTCCAAGGGATTCAACAAGAATAATGAAGAGAATAGGTGACAGGGGATCCCCCTGCCTAAGCCCTCTATTGCTTGGGAAGTAACCTACTGCAGACCCATTGACTAACACTGAGAACCAAGGGCTAGAAATGCAACCTTGAATAAGTTTGACCCACTCTCTATGGAAACCGAACTTGAGAAGGACAACAAGCAGGAACTCTCGATTGACCCTATCAAAAGCTTTATTCATATCAATTTTAAGGACCAGGGTAGCTTTTTTGTTGTTGGAGATAGAATGGAGGACTTCATGCAAAGTTATGATACCATCAGTTATAGATCTTCCTTTTACCGAACTGCCTTGGTAGGGATCTATGATTTGGGGAAGAAATTCTTTCACTTTGGATGCCATAGCTTTGGTTAGGATTTTATAAATCACATTACACAAACTGATGGGTCTAAAATCCGCCATAGATTTGCACACAGGCCCTTTAGGAACAAGAGCTATGAAGGTAGAATTAATACCTCTGGGGATGGATTTTGCATGTTGGAGTTCAATGATTGCCTTGCACACATCTTGCCCAATAATGTCCCAAAAGGTTTGAAAAATCGAGGGGAGAAACCATCAGGTCTAGGGGCTTTATCAGGGTGCATAGTGAATAAAGCTTGCTTGATCTCATCTGAAGAAAGAGGCTTGATGAGTGAGGAATTCATTTATGGAGTGACCAGGGCAGGAATGTGATTGAGTAACTGATTCTTGGCTCGATCAGAATTTTGGGGCTGGGTACCCAAGAGATCTTCAAAAAAAGAAGAGGCTTCATCTCGAATTTCAAAAATATCCCTGGTAATGGAGCCATCACCTCTGGTCAATTCCTTGATTTTGTTTGAACTTCTGTGCCTGAGGGTGGAAGCGTGAAATTTTTTGTATTGGAATCACCCTCCTTGAGCCAAAGGGCTCTGGATTTATGCCTCCAAAACATCTCTTCTTTGCCCAAAATGTTATGATACTCTGCTAAAAGTTGTTTCTCCTCAACTCTGATTTGGTCACTCAACTGGCCATTCTGTATTTGTTGTTCAATGCTTTTTAGTTTATCCATAATATGCTTTTTGCTTTCAAAAATATTGCCGAAAACGTCCCTGTTCCAGATTTTGAGGTTTTCCTTGACAACCTTGAGTTTATGGGAAACTTGAGTAATGAAAGACCTAGAAAAATCTTGTTGCCACCAATCAGAGATTTGGTTACGAAGATCAAGGTGCTGCGTCCACATGGCTTCGATCTTGAAATTGGGGCCTTTGTTAGCTTCAAACAAAAGGGAACAATGATCAAAGCCAACTCTTGGGAGACAAATGAGATTAGCATCACCCATAATAGGAATAGCCTCTTGAGAAAGAAAAAATATGTCAAGCTTAACTTGGATATGTTGATCCCCAACTCTCCTGTTGCTCCATGTGTATTTTATTCTAATTTGAATGTCCATTAATTCATTACCAGTTACAAAATTATGAAAAATTTCAATGCTTTTGGATGGAGTGATATTTCTCCCTTGCTTATTTGGTGGGAAAAGAGGGGAGTTAAAATCTCCAGCAAGGATCCACGAAAGATTTTTGAAAGCATTCCTCATGTGTCTCAAGGTATTCCATAAGGTATTTCTACTGGTTGGATTGTTGGGGGCGTAAACATTAGATAAAACCCATGAATAATTGCTGTCTTTGCAATGGTACAAAATGAATAATTGTTGTTGAAATTGGTTCAACAACACCTTGAAAAGCTTGATGCTTTATTACATCGAGCAACTTAAGGAAATGTAAAGGCCACTAATGTTTATGATAATGATATTTTAAATCTCCTTTTGAATAGGCTGGAGAATCTGAATGCTAAAGCTCAAATGTATTTCAATAAATGGACAATTGATAAGAAAAAATTTAAAGTGGCAAAGGTTGCCCAAGTAGTTGCAGAGGTAAGTCATCAACTAACATATTTCAAATTAATTTATTTTTTTAACACATTTAGACCTTTATTGAGTAACATATTTTAAATTTTTTGCTTTGCAATCCAATTTTGAGAATGTCAAGAATCAGGTGGAAAGCATGAAGGTGTTTTTAGCCACGACAAAGTAGAGTCTACTAAATGCTATCGAATTCAATGAACGATTTTATAACATCATCAGAGAAAATAATGCTCTCAAAATAATAAGCATTAAACATAATATGGATCAAATATTTTACTCAAGGAACATAAGAAAGAAATGCTTCCAAAAGAAGATCTAGCTAAAGAGGAGAGGGCATTGATAGATAGTTTGAAGACTGGTGAGGCGAACTTGAGGAGAGTTGGTGCCCTACAAGGAGAAACTTTTGGAACATGGTACGATTATAGTCTACCCCAAGCTACATTAGAGGCAGCATTTGGGCAAGGTAATGAGGAAAAGCAAACAGATCCTTCAATTGGGCGAACAACTGAATCGGACCCTAGAAACGAATAGTATGAAAGTTGACGAATAATTCACTTGTTTTGTAATGAAAATTTATTCGAAATAAATAAATAAATGTGTGATATTTTTGTACCATTGTTTTGTTTTATTAAATATTTGTAAATATTTACAATTTCTTGCTATTGTAACTATGGAAATAGGTGTTGAGAGTTAAATCATTCATTTGCTTGTTGTTCTCTAAAAAGGTGTTGATTGAATATGATCAATTTTTTATATGTTTAATGTACTGCCAAAGGATTCTTTCAATTTAGCATAAACAAATGTCATTAAGAAGTTTAAGTTTAACTTTATTATCAATAAGCCATCCAATATTTAAAATACTCAATAAAGCAAAGCAAGGCTATAATATAAAAAATATAATTTTATGAACAAAGGGTATGATATCAAATTAAATTTTTTATTACAAGTATAACATATTATTTGAAAAACACATCAATCCAAAAAACAATTCATAATTCCGAACAAAGGGTATGACATTATTTGAAAAACTCATCAATGCAATGAAAAATTCATAACCCTAAACAAATGGTAATTTTTCATTGGATTGATGAGTTTTTCAAATAATGTCATACACTTTGTTCAGAATTATGAATTTTTCTTTGGATTGATGTGTTTTCAAATAATATGCCATACTTGTAAATTTTTTTTTTCAGTTTTATATCATATCCTTTGTTCACAAAATTATATGTTTTATATTATAGTCTTGCTTTGCTTTATTGAGTATTTTAAAAATTGTATGGCTTATTCATAATAAAGTAAAACTTTGTGTTGAATTGAAAGAATACTTTAGCACTACATAACATATAAGAAATTGGATCTTAACACCTTTTTAGAAAACAACAAACAAATGAACGGTTTAACTCTTAACACATATTTCCATAGTTACAATAGCAAGAAATTGTAAATATCTACAAAAATTTAATAAAACAAAACAATGATACAAATATATCACAGATTTAGAAAAAGGTTTTTATTTATTTTGAATAATTTTTCATTACAAAACAAGTGAACTGTTCGTCCACTTTCATACTATTTGTTTCCAGGGCCCGATTCAGTTGTTCGCCCAATTGAAGAATCCGATTGCTTTTTTCCTCATGACCTTACCCAGATGCTACCTCTAATGTAGCTTGAGGTAGACTTTCATCATGGCCCCCTATTCCAGAAGTTTCTCCTCGTAGGGTGCCAACTCTCCTCAGGTTCACCTCACCAATATTCAAACTATCTTTCAATGCCCTCTCCTCTTTAGCTGGATCTTCTTTCGGAAGCATGTATTTCTCATGTTCCTTGAGAAAAATATCCGGATCCATATTATGTTTAATTATTATTCTTCTGAGGGTATTATTCTCTCTGATGGTGTTATAAAACTGTTCTTTGAATTTGATAACATTTAGTAGACTCTGCTTTACCGTGGCCAAAAACACATCCATGCTTTCTACCCGATTCTTGACATTCTCAAAATTGGACTGCAAAGAAAAACAATTAAAATATGTTAGTCAATAAAGGTCTAACTGTGTTAAAAACATAAATTAATTTAAAAAATATTGATGACTTGCATCTGCAACTACTTGGGCAACCTTTGCCACTAACTTTTTTCTTATCAATTGTCCATTTATTGAAATACCTTTGAGCTTCAACATTAAGATTCTTTAGCCTATTCAAAAGGAGATCTAAAATATCATCATCATAAACATTAGTGGCCTTTACATTTCTTGAAGTTGCTTGATGTAATAAAGCATCAAGATTTTCAGGGTGTTGCTAAACCAAGGAAAACATATTCTCTCTTTTTGAATTTTTTTTGTATCGGGCATTAATTTCTTTGATTAGAACTTTTGCTCGATACTCCCATTATTTGAGTTTTGAAATATCCGAAAGCACACTATCCTTTATTGTGGCTTCCAAATCATTTGATAATAAATTGATTCTGAACAAGTTAATTTTTATCCTTCGTAAGAGGAGCATGTTGACCATATTGATGGGGGGAGAGGAGCTGTGAGCAGTGGTTGTTGTTCCTCCAATTTGTAATCCTTCAGTTTGAAGCACATCAGAAGCTTTAAAACTCTCAAGAAACAAACCTTGTAAAAGATAATCCTGATCCAGGGGAGGATTATCCAACTCAAGAAACTCATGCATAATGCCAGAAACATTTCCCACTGTAAAAAAAGAAAAGTCTGAAATGCTTTGCGTATGGCCTGCTGAACTCCTTGTAGCAAATCATTGCTTTCCACACATTTGTTGACCCCTCATCAACTGTTTTCGTTATGAAGGTGGTGGTGGCATCATTTGCTGCATCGGTCGTTGTGATAGATCTAAGGCCAAATTAGAAAAATAGAATAAATATTTTAAGAAAATATTGTAATAAAAATATTGGGAAAGACAAAAATTTAATTATGCATACCGTATGTTGATTCGATCTCTTGCCCTGATTCGATCGGTTGTTCAGAAGATTCTGTGCATTGTTGTCAATGTAGAAGCGGTGGCAGCGGAGGTGACATCATTCACTGTCTACGATGAGATTGAGCTGGCCTTACAAAAAATTATTATAATATTTATTATAATAATAATAATTATCAAATTAATAATTAAATATAATTTCCAATACTAGATGCTATTGTGGCCTCTTTAGATTGGGCCGGTTGTGAAGTATGTTTGGGATATTGCCCTAAGTACATTTAGAAAACATTAGTTAATGGCAACTAAAATTAATTAAAGAGAAATAAATTACAAAATCCAACTCTGGAAAAAGAAACTTAACCTGTAATGGGCTGGCTAACTTCCTCAACATCGATGAGCTCTTGACGTGCAATAGAAGAGACAGTTGCACGAACAAGAGGAGATGTAGAAGACCTAATGCGTTTTGCAAATCTTGTTAGTGGAGGTTGTGGTGATGCTCTCTTAGAATCTCCACTAGACTTTGGGAGCATTTCTCTAATTGCAACCTCTCTTCTGTTCGAAGATGACGTTGCTCTTTTTTGTATTCAAGTGAATTTTAAAATTAAAACATAAACACTATAATATAACAAAAATAAATTTATTGCAAATTTGAATGTAATTTTTTTTTTTACCGGTACACCTCTTCGGCGGTTAAGCCAACTAACTTCAATTTTGCATGGAGTGAGGTGGGGATGGGGGCATTGTTTAAATTAAAATAAACTTCATAAAAAAACAATCAAATAATTGGTAGTAGCAACAATGACAACACAGGCAACAATATTTGTGCATGCATGGTGAAGATCATTTATGATTATACCGAAGATATATGAGGACCAGTCGTATCTGTTCTTTCCAAGACAACACATAATATATGCCAAAGCCCAAAAAGGAATGTCTGTTGTTCTTCCCTGCAAAACAATACGTGCTTGGAAGAACTCAACGACCGTGCGAAGGAAGTCGTGGGTAATAGATGAAAAACTGAGGCCCCTTATGGATAGATTTGATTGCACTGCAAAAACATTATAACACAATTGATAATAATATTTGGAGATTATATAAGGAAGAGGAAACTTATAATTTCAAAGACTTACCTTGTAACACAGTCGATGAGACATTGTAATGAGTCTCTAGATATATTTTTTCTCTTTAGTTAGAGTGAATTTTGATGAGATGGGTTCACAATTTTTATAGGGAAGGGCTGTCAATCTGTGCACATCACACGATTTAATAGAGAAGGATAGGGTTTTGTAGTCAATTGTCATTGTGACGACCGACCCGTCATTGTTATAGGACTGGACAATTGTATTCAACAAATAAATATCCGTGTCGAATTGGGCATTAGTGCTAGCCCTAGAAGCCTAAAATTTTTCATCCATGTTGAATCGTAATTGGGAGCATTAAGAATTTCAGAGATGAGCAGGCAAACGAGGTTTTTGAAAGTAATTTTTTGATGAATGGATGATGTAACAACCATTTTTGCAAGTCTTGGAAGAGTTTTAAAGGGTTTCATAAGGTTTGGAATGGTTTCAAAGGGTTTTTGAAGGTTTTTGGAGGTTTTTTGGCTGTTCCAAAAAAGAAAAATGAGTGTTCATGCCTTTGTATAGGCATTTGCATGTGTAATGTGAAATGAGATGTTGACACGTAGCATCGTTAATTATTGGGCTGACACGTGGTACGCAACTGAGCGTAGTGCACCATGCTGCCAGTAGGCTCTGGCCAAGCATCTAGAATCATGGTGCCAATAAGCTCTTTGCAAGAATTTCAAAGCATGGTGTTGATAGGCTCTCGTCTTGCAGCTCGTTGCATGGTGCTAGTAGTCCCTCGCGAGGTATATTGAGGTTTGTGTCGGTAGTCTCTCCTCAGTCATCTTGTGTTTGGTGTCGACAGGCTCTCGCTAGTCATTTCATCTGTATTGCTCTTTAGTATTGTGGTTGGTTTCGACACTCTCCTCAATCCTTTCGTGTGGCGTCGATAGGCTCTCCTTAGTTATCTCGTGTCTGGTGCCGTTAGGCTCTCATCTTGTAGTTCGTCATATGATGCTGATAGTCTCTTGTAAGGCATCTTGATGTTGGTAGTCTCTCCTTAGTCATCTTGTGTCTGGTTTCAATAGGCTCTCTCCAGTCGTCTTGCGTCTGATGTCGATAGGCTCTTATTAGTCATCTCGGCTCTCCTACGTCGACTTGTCCTTGGTGTCGATAGGCTCTCCTGAGTCATCTTGTCCTTGGTGTCGATAGGCTCTCCTGAGTCGTCTTGTCCCTGGTGTCGATAGGCTCTCTTTAGTCGTCTGTCGTCTCATGACAGTAGGATCTCATCAAACATCTTGGAACATGGGATTGGTAGTCTCGTTTGTCGTCACATGTTCTTCATCTGTCGTTAGTAGTCTTTTACTATTCATTTAAAGTTTTTGGTAAATTCACCAACTTTTTAGATTTTCTTGTGGAAAAAAAGGCAAGTCGCTATGTCTTCTACATGACTTTGAACCCTATTCGCCTTGGTTTCAATACTGATTCGCCCCATTATTATATATACATTTTCGAACCTACCCCTTATGCATAACCTTGTTCAACACATAAATTACGATAAAAAAATTGACTCATAAAAAGCAAGTTCTTTGTGAGGTCAGGCACATAAAGAACTTGAGTTAGGCGACAGGTTCACTCTCCAAGATGCAATCAAACATCACTGATTCCAACAATAATGTATGTCAAATCGTTGACAAGTGTTACTTTCCCATGGTTAGATGAATAGTCAATACTCATGAACCATTCCTTTTGGCCTGTCATGTCTGTAGCTCCTAAATCATCATACCAAACTAGGCTTAATTTTGGAACAACATAAGGAGATTGAATTGAATAGACATAGTCTTCTCTTGCATCAACACTATGAGGATGTGATTTCCTTGATTCAGGTAGTAGAGCGTGGGTTCATTTTTGCTTTTGATGAACCCATAATATTTAAAGTACCCATCAATGCGTGAGTACCAAGCTCTCGGTGCCTGCTTGAGGCCATAAAGAGCCTTCTTCAGTTTGTAAACAAGATGTTCCTTGTATTTCTCTTCAAATCCCTGTGGTTGCTCAACATACACTTCTTCAAGTAACCATTTAGAAATGCACTCTTTACATCCATGTGTTGGACTATCCATCCCTTGTGTGCAGCTAAGGCAAGAAGTGTTCTGATAGTCTCCTGTCTGGCTACAGGAGCAAAAGTCTCTTCATAATCAATTCCATGTTTCTGAGTAAATCCCTTTGCAACTAATCTCACCTTGTGCCTCTCAATGCTACCATCAACATTAAACTTGGTCTTGTAGACCCACTTACATCCAACACGTTTTTTTCCTTTAGGAAGCTTCACCAGCTTCCAAGTGTCGTTTTTTATAGAGGTGATCTCCTCTTTCATGGCATCTTGCCAAATCTTTTGAGTACAAGCCTTCTCATAACTAGAAGGTTCAAGTTGTGCATTAGTTAACAAAGCATAGTTAACTAAATCTCCCTTAGGTTCCTGCTGGGAAACATCATCACCATACAAGTGCATATTTTCTAATATTTGTAGAACAAAATTCATTTCACTAGCTTGACTCCTAGTATATCTTTTTGAAAAATTCTTATCCAACATCTGATATGATGGATGATTCTATAGAGTTCTCTTACCTCTAGATGGAGAATCGATGTCCATTGGTGAGGAACTTACTGATCTCTCGCGGAGAAGGACTTGGTAAAGAAGTTGAATCGGAAGATGAACCTCGGATCTCTCGGGAGGAGACCGCTTACTTTTCTATGGTGTCTCGTTGTTGCACCCGCCGAGAACCTACATCACTAGATTCATCATCACTAAAAATCTGAGGCTTACCCCATTCTCCCCCTTCATCAAAAATCACATCCTTGGAAAGCACAAACTTTCTTGTCCTGGGATTGTAGAGTCTGTCAGATTTTGTATTCTCACAATATCCTACAAAGATGCATGCTTGACTCTTTGGATCGAGCTTCTTTCTAAGCTCATCAAGAATGTGAGAATATGCCAATGAGCCAAACACTCTAAAATACTTAACATTTGGCTTTTTACCATACCAAGCTTGGTAAGGTGTCTGTCCTTCCAAACTTGTAGTAGGACTTCTGTTCAAGATATGTACGCTCGGTCCTAGCCGCATCCGCCCAATATGAATTAGTCAAATGCTTCGTCCGAAGCATAGACCTTGCCATCTCCACAATGGTGCGATTCTTCCTCTCTCGCGACACCATTCTCGTCAGGAGAGTAGGCAACTGTGAACCGCCTCTTAATGCCATTTTGCTTACGTAAATTCAAGAACTCATTAGAGGAGTATTCTCCTCCTCTATCTGATCTAAGACATTTTACAAAATATCTACTCTCACTTTCAACTCTTGTTTTGAAATCGACAAAGCATTCAAATGCTTCATCCTTATATTTCAAAAAATATATCTAGCACATTCTAGTAAAATCATCAATGAAGAGTAGGAAGTAAGAGTTGTTACCAAGACTCTTGGTCTGCATCAGACCACATATGTCTATATGCACTAGCTGGAGTGGATAGCTGGCCCGCCATGCTTGTCCATGAGGAAATTTTGATCTAGCATGCTTCCCAAGAGCACACACTTCATAGACTTCCTTACTATCCTAAACTTTAGGAAGTCCGCTTACCATCGCTTATGAAGTTAGCAGTTTCAAACTAGCTGAATTCAAATGACCATATCTCAAGTGCCATAGGACACTTGGATTGGAAATAGCAACATTTGCTAACTTATCTCCCCCTGGCTGGCCAAACTTTAAAGGAAATAATCTATTCTTTGACATTGGCACTTGTGTAATGATTCTATTACTGTTATTTTTATAAAAAATAGTGCATTTACCCTCATCAAAAAGCAACTTGTAGTTCTTTTCTAATATTTGACCAACACTTAAAAGATTGTGTTGAAGATGGGGTGTGTAATAGATATCACTTACATGTTTGATGCCTTCTTTAGTTGGAACTGCCGTTGCTCCAATGCCTTCAACTGCCAATGATTTATCATCTCCCAATTTGATGCTAGATTTGTATGAGGAGTTTAGAGTAGCAAAGAGCCCTTCTTTGCCACTCATATGGTTTGAACACCTAGTGTCCAAGATCCATGTATCATTCATTTTCTGATCTGCCTGACCATAAGAGAGAAAGAGATTTGTGGCCTCCTCCTCTTCTCCAAAATTTCCAAACTGATCGCTTTGGTCGCTACTAGTTCCTTGTGAAGTCTTTGTCCAACATTCACAAGCATAATGGCCAAGTTTGGCACAGTTGTAGCAAGATTGTTTTGACTTATCTCCTCTTTTGCCTCTGCCTGATTGTTTTCCTCTATTTTGTTGTCCTCCTCTATTCTGTTGTTCACCTCTGTTTGAGAATCCTGTTAGAATTAATGTAATGTGCACTATGCCAATTTGACACTTGTCAGTTTATACTAACACTTGTCAGTTTATCATATAGGCCTTCTGCCTATATATGTAACTCATGATATTCCGAAGCGGCAGCAGATGGCTTTGTTGACGAAGAAGAAGTAGCAGCGGATGGCTTTGTTGGCACCAGATTTTGACCTCTGCAATATTGCTCTCAAGGAGAATCAAATTCCCCTGCAAAGGCTGTTCAATTCGCCGGTCTGTGTATACTGCCGTCCGATGATTCCAGCACTGGGTGGAAATTTTTGCTGCGGGCGACTGGAGTTGCAGCGATGCCAGTGCCGGAATCGTATGCTATGAAAGTAAATATTGTTTGGGAGGGATATATATTAGACTGGTTCTCTCAAGATCGTGCCCCTGCAAAGCCGGTTTGACCACTTGATGGTTTTTTTTTTTTTGTAAGGCAAATTTTCGAATACCGGTTGTAGGCTTCATCAAACTCCCCATTTGCCTCTGAAATCTCGTTCAAACCTTAATTGAAGATGGGGCCCACCATATAGTGGGGCATTTTATTTAAAAGAAATCTATGTATTAAAGGGGTATTGTTTTTTTTTGGCGGGGAGCCGTTACAAAGGAAGACGGCGAGATTAACTTGAAGAGATGGGAAGTTAATTATTTCCCTATTTTAGTTCCACATGACAGGTGGCATGGAAAATGCCCACATGGCTAAAATTGTTTTTTTCAAACTTTGAAGTTTTCCAAGGGGGGAAATTTTGTTAAAACCATGGTGGAGAAATTGTTTATTGGCCGACAAGATGGCCTGTTTATAGTATTCTTGGACATTGTTTAAAGTTTTTTTTTCCAAATAGCAATGGAGGTGGAAGGCCTAGATAATTCCCCTACGAGGGAAATTTTAAGACTGTTTTTATTCCGCCTGAGAGCGATGCCGCCATTGAGCGATGTTGTCTATTTTTCTTCCTTAGATAGCGTGATGTTTTTTCCAAAAGATGAAGGCCCCTTTGTTGGTGGAATATAGAGGTATTTATAGTCGTTGGAAACTTTTTTCCACGACGGACACAATGGTGGTGTCATATTGTAATTTTGAGGCTATTTCCATTGAGTTTTTTAGCCTCAAAGTTTTTCTCCCTTGGAGTGCAATCTCGGTTGTACCCGACACTCCCAAGGTAATTTTATATATGATCCTTGTACCTAGTGATATTTTCTATACACTTGGCGAATGCAGCGGCTGGTTACCCATGCATTTCGGTGGGATGACATGGTCACCATAAGGACACTTATACTAGGGACTACAGACAAAGACACCCTAGACTCTATCCGAGGTCTTTTTCGGATCTACTTTTGAAGACTATAGACGAAGACACTTCAGAAGATTCTCTTATTTTCTTCTTCTCTCCTCCTATTTGGATCTATGGCTCATTTTATTGTATTGAGTGCATTTTTGGCAGAGACCGACACTCTTATATGGCTCGTTTTTCCTTTAATTAGGTGCATTTTCGGCAGAGACCGACACCTTCTAGATTGAGTTCACCATGAGGAGGGATTTCATACTCATGGTGAATCTAGTCAGTGACCTACGAGAGGCAACATCCTCTGAGGATGACCTGCAGAGGCAACAGACCCAAAAGTGGCTGACCCTGAGGCACCCATGATGACCCCGAGGCACTTAGACGGCTGACCCAGTGGCAACAGACCCGTGGAAGTGGCTGACCCTGAGGCAACAGACCAAGATGTATACACAGTGAATCTAGCATTATTCACAGTTGGAGAGCCAAGCACAAAGAGCAAGAGCCTAAGACCAAATCAGCAATAAAGGAGGATGTAGATTTTTGTTAGAGAAGTCAACATTAAGGGGGAATGTTACCTAATGTTGACTTGCTTTGTTTTTTCTTTAGTTAGGATAGTGCACTTTAAGGGGGAATGTTAGAGTTAAAGTGCACTATGCCTTCACCTTGACACTTGTCAGTTTCACTTGACAAGTGTCATGTGTTGAATATAGGCTTATGCCTATATATTGTAACCTATTTTTATCAATAATCAATCCCTTCAGTTTGATTACTCCTGACAAATCCTCCGTTGTTCTGATTTCCTCTTCTGTTAGGAGTTCCACCTCTCTGATTATTTCTACCTCTACCTCTATTCTGTCCTCTACCACGACCTCTACCTCTGCCTTCTTGTGAAGCAAAGGCTTTATCATCTCCTCCGTAACTTGTGGAAGGAGTTTGATGTAACCTCTCTTCATGTGAGAGAAGTGAGCCAATTAGGGATTCAAAAGACAGAGAAGTTAGGTCTTTGGATTCTTCTATAATGATGGCTATTGAATTCCACTTAGGAATAAGTGTCCTCAACACTTTCTTCACTATAATTTCAGGCTTTACATCTTCTCCTAAAGTGACCATCTTATCTACTACGGCTTTCACACGCACGTAGTAATCACCAACCTTTTCACTCTCTTGCATTTTAAGAGTCTCAAACTCTCATTTCAAGGTTTGTAGTTTAACTTGTTTGACTTGGTCACTACCCCTATAACTTTCTTTTAAAGCATTCCTAGCAGATTCAGCAGTTATAAGAGAAGCTATTCTAGGGAAAATACTTCTGTCAAATGCGGCTTGGATATGATAAAGGGCGGAAGAATTATTCTTCTATGCTTCCTTTCTAGCCCTTTTATCAGCCACATTCAAAGTTGCCCATTCAGCAGCAGTAGGTTCAGTATATCCCTCTTCAATCACATCCCAAAGACCTTTGCCTATCAAAAGAGTTTTCATTTTAATTGATCAATACTCGTAATCACCACCATTGAACTCAGGGATTGGTAGACTAGTATTGAAAGCCATATTAGAAAACAAACTTTATTGCAACTTCAAACAAGTAGTACAAAGAAGTACAAAATAGATCACTGATTTATTGATTTAAATCAAATCTAGCTTTCTTAATATGCTCACTGATTTGGCATTCTTCTTCTTGAGGATCACCCAAAACTGGAAAGGTGAAATTGTTTGCTTCGTCGTCACTAATTATAATGACATATGGTGCTGCTGCTGGTTCATAACTTCGTTTGAGAACATTTCGTTCTTCAATTGTAGGTTTCACCTCCACTGGTTCTTCTTCCTCTTCTTATTCTTCTTCTTCTGCTTCTTCTGGTTCTAAATCAGGAGAGCGAGGTGTATAGCTCTCACTCGATTCTATTTCGGGTACTGCAGGTGTATAACTGTCATTGGATTGTTCCTCGTGTATGACTTCAATCGAATTGGACTCCTCCACTCGTTGTCCGAATATGTTGTCTTCTGAGTCGCCTTCGTATCCCGAATCCGGATTCCTTTGGTGGGCTATGACCGCATTTTCTAATTGATTGAAAACCGTATGCAAACCATATCTCCGAAATTTTTCGTCAAACCATTCGGCGTTCTCTCTTCGTAAAAGAGAACAAAGGGCATGATAGCATCCGGTTGATCTGATCATCTACTCATCAATGCAAAAAACAACTTCATTAGAGCCTCTAAGGTTAAAATTTTCACCTTTTTACAGCCGTTGAGGCTATTACAAAATAAATATTTAACCTTGAACGGGGTTCCAAGAGGCAGTGTCGGAAGGCTTCCAAACACTTTTATGCTCCAAATTTTTTTGGAAGTGCTAAACAGGCGCTCCGGAAGGCTTCCCGACACTTTTATGCTCCCTCTTTTTACAAAGATGGCCCTTTCAAAGTTTTTCAAAAAATCAAGCTTTTTAAGCCTCTTGGGCGATTTACAATTTGGCACAAACTTTCTCTTATAAGAGTTTACAATAAATTTTATAAAGCTTTTCCTAATTTTTAATTCAATAATAAAATATGCCTTTTTAAATTATATAAAAAAACTTTTTTTTAAATAATTAAAAAAGCAGTTATTAAATTATTAAATTAATATCAAGAAAAAATCTTTAGTAAAAAAAATTTATAAACTCTTTAAAAAATTTATAACTAAAAAAAACTTTTTATTTTCTTTATCTCCGCAGTTCGAACCCGCGACCTCGACCTTTACGGGTGGGTGTCTCAACCGCTGCACCAAGACCTCCGCTGGAAGCAAAAAAGGCACCCCGCATTTTTATTACCGTTCGTCGACGGTTATAAAAAATAAAAATAAAAAACTCGGTTCTTTCTCCTCAGCAGGTTTCGAACCCGAGACCTCCAGTCTGTCAGCAAGCAGGCTTTGCCAACCGCGCTACACGCCTTGGCTGAGATGAAGTCCGATCACCGCCCTTTTCTATTGAGGTGGCGGTTAAGTTTAAAAAAAAAAACAATTCGATTATCCCACATCGAGCAGGATGGGGATATCGAAAGGGTTGAAAACCCTTAATCGACACGTAAACAGTTGATTACCTTCGGGTGATCGCTGTGTCTGCGTCCTCTCCTCTGCCTACCGAACCCGCACGTGCCACATACGCCACCTCAGCTCTTCCTCCTCGACCTGCGTGCGCTCCTCGACCTACGTGCACCACCTCAGCTCATCTTCGACTTGCGTGTGCCACCTCAGCTTCTCGACTTCTATGCCCAGCTCCTTGGCTTCAGCTTCCGTGCCCAGCTCCTCACTTCCTAGTAGCTCTGATACCAAACTGTGGGAATAAAACCAAAATTTTATTCTTCAAATTCATAGCAAACGCTTCACATAAATATATAGGGAATGTGACGGGAAGTTGGAGGAATAAGGGGAAGAAAATATAGGAGGGATAAGGGAAGAAACGAAGGGATAAGTAGCGGGAATATAGGAGGGAGAAGAGGAGGAAGAAGTGGAGGAATAAGGGGAGATAAAAAGGATAAAGAATTGCCGACACAAAACATGCCGACAAAACAAAGCGCGTTCACACTTAGGATGAGAGTAAGGTTTTTTCTTGGCCACTTAGGATGAAGTGGCATTCACACTTGCAACACACAGAACTTGTCCAAATATGCTCAACAAGCTCACACAGAACTTGTCCAAATCTACTCAACAAGCTCACACAAAACTTGTCCAAATTTGCTCAACAAGCTCACACATAACTTGTCCAAATCTGCTCAACAAGCTCACACAAAACTTGTCCAAATCTGTCCCAAAAACTATCCACAAAGTTGTCCAAAAATCTATCCCAAAAGCCTTCTCAAAGGCTCAATAAATCATACTCAAGTAGTACTCAAATCTCATCCACAAATCTTATGAAGGCAAGGCTCAAAGATGAACTCAACAATGAATGGTAATACACTCTTCAAAGGATGACAACTATGATCCACAATGATCTCAACTCAAATCAATCTCATAGAAGCATAAAGAGAATTGTTAGAGACTCAATATGTTCTATACTCAAATCTAATATCTTTCTCAACTCAAGACAATCTCATAGAAGCATACAAAGAATTGTTAGAGATTCAATATGTTCTATCCTCAAATCTCAATCTCAACTTAAATCCAGAATATAGAATAGTTTTTTTCATGGAATTTGAACAACCACCTCATACAATCACTTGACTAGGCTCAAACAACTCTTCTCATCCAACTACCACAAGGAACAACTCTTTCTTAAAAACCCTAGTCCAAGCATGTATCAACCAACTCAAATGTTTCCAACAATGCTCAACCACAAATCTCACATAACAATGATACTCATGTTCCTCTCAAGTTCAAGTTCTTTGCATAACCAATGGGCTTCAACAACAATGCTAATAAAATATTCTTCACATAACAACGATACTCATGTTCTTTTCAAGTTCTTTGCATAACCAATGGGCTTTAACAACTATGCTTATAAAACAAGGTTTAACCACAACTCTCAAACTAGAAAACCTTGAAGCATTCAACCAACCACTTTTGAAAAGGAAACCACAATCAATCCTTTTCTCTCCAATGATATTTCAGAAATCAACCACCATAAACAAACAATAGGAGAATGTGCCCATACCTTTTATGAAGATGAAGAAACCCCTTTGGAAATATGCCACACTCAACACACTTTAAAAAAGAACAAAACAACCTTCACTTTGAACCCCTTTACAAAAACAAAAATATCTCTTTACATACACCTTATTTTTCCATCTAATCAAGTTAATCAAATAGCCATCGAAATAATATTTCCAACGATATATAATATGGTATACTTCTAAAAGAGGAAAACACCAAATTTTTTTATTTTTCTAAAAATGCATTTCAATCCTTATATCTTGCCTTTCAAGTAAATAAAAATTTAATCAAACATTATTCCCTTAGCATCACCTTATTCCTCCAACATTAGGCAATAATAAAAAATATTCAATAAAATGTTTACTTGCCTCTTAGAGGGAATCGAGCCCTCGTCACTGCACACTCAACACCACAACCATGGCACCAAAGACCACGTGAGCTATCTGCTCACATAGGACAGAGAGCAAAAATGCTCCCTATATTTCGCTGCCCTTGCTCATGCCAAAAACGTGCGCCAAATGCTCTTCTTCCACACTCTACGAAAATAGAACCTGGTGGGAATCGAATGCATGCCCTGTCGCAACCAAAAACTCCACGCTTTCCAAGCTCACCGTTGGACCACGCTGTTACATCAAAGAATTTCGAGGCTTTCGCTTTTTATTCTCTTCGTTTGATACTTAGACTTTTGAATCGAAAGCCTTTATATATATATATATATATATATATATATATATATATATATATATATATATGCAACCTTCCTTTAATTTCACATACGTTGGCACCTTTAATTATTAATTTCCTTTTGATGGCGCATGGTTTTTATGACGTTGGCGATGACTTTAATTTTAATTTTAAAATTAAAATTAAAATTTTAAATAATTAAAATTTTAAATAATTAAAATTTAAACTAAATATTTAAAATTAAATATATCCATCACCGGGGCACCTTTTTCGATGAAACGAAAGGCCAACCTGGGTTTTAAGAAAAACCCATTTCAAATCTGCCATCCATGGTTTTAAATAAAACCTTTTATTTTTCCTGCCTTGGTTTTTGAAAACCCCTATATATATCCATGCTTTCCAAAATATCATAAATGCTTATTTATGAAATACTTTGGCCACCAAAACTCAATGTGATCCATGTGATATCAATGATCCATGTGACATCAATGACAACATAAAATACCTCAAATTTCCAACACTTGTCATGGCTTTTGCTTGTGACGTGGTTTGTACTTTCTTTGATGAGGTTTCTAGAGTTGATCCCCTTGAGTAATAGGTTTATACCAAAACTCTTTGTATCTTGTCCTTTATTATAGATGTGGTAGTACCTCTTTGGGATCCTTTTGTAGATTCTTTCTCTCATTTTTTTAGAAATGAGTGCATTATTTGTCAACTAATCCCTCAACTTGTTGGTTGCTTCTTGTTGAAGCATATTCACCAACTCATCAAAGAACACCTTCCTATTTGAAACTTGCAAGGAAGTGATCAACACTTACAATAAATCCAATAGAGCTCTAAGTATGATGGGTACCAAGAGATTATCATCCACAATATCTCCTTAGGGCATTTAATATAGCTTTCAACTCTACAACTTGGTTTAAGCCTTAATGCTTTCTCCATCTTGGACTCTCAATGTGTGAATTTGGGATTAAAGGTGCAGTATTGTGGATTCATTCTTCCCTTCGTAGATGGCAGAAAGTGTGTTCGATGCCTCCTTGGATGTTTGTGTTGCACAAATGTGTAGCTGAGTAATGTTTGTTGTGTCAAGGGTGATGATCATCAATGCTCTACCATTTGGATCATCAGATTTCTATTGTGCATCTTCATCCTTTGCAAGTGGAGTGACTTTGCTAGTGATAATGTCCCATAGTTTCTCAACTACTAATATGGTTCTCATATTAGTTTTCCAAGGTCCAAAGTTTGAATGTTTGAGTAGTTGTGAATTCATAAGAACTTTCAGTATGACCGTGGTGAGGGTTCCTTATAACTCCCAAATGGTCCCCCTTTCAATATACTGCTAGTCTGATGCACCAAACCTTTCTATATACCTGCCCTTCATATACATCCATTAACATATGGACAAAGCTGGTCCTCTCAATATATGCAACTGTACATGAGAGAGACTTTAAGGTATGTGAAAGAGAATGATACAAGGTACCAATGTAGTATGAAAAGGGATATATTCACCCTAATAATGACACTTGCTTAAAGAGAAATATTTGTACACAAGCATAACTTCCCTATATACTTAGAATTTCTCAATTTTTGGGTTTATATCTAGCAATAGTGACAAATAGGGTATCATGATGGAGGGAACGTATAAAAAAGATGACTTATATCTCTTGATGATTTAAAGGGTTGATGCCCAAATGTCATTATGACAACTTTGTTAAGCTATAAACACAGTAGATCATTGTGGCAACTTTACTTGTAAGCACGAGCTAGAGGTAACGTTGATACCAAATTGTGCTTAAGTATGTGGTTTAAGAGGTATTCAAAGCATGAAAATTTTAAAGTAAAATTTTCAAATTTTGAAGGTGTCAGTCACAATAAAAAATTCACCTTTACAAAATTTTTAAATTTTCAAAACTCTTTTGTTTAATGCTTCATGCATTTAAAAAAAAAGCCTATTTTTAACCTCTTAAATTATACAATTTGAAGTAAAAAGACGAGTTAGGGGATTGAACTTGAGACCTCCACCTTTTAAAGTCTTCAATTTTTGCCTTGATGCGAATATTGCTATTCAACTCAATTGATCCAACTCTCCTTGTTGGTGCAAAGCAAAAATGTTAATAGATCCTAATCTTTCAAAACTACATAAAGTAACTGTATATAGTAGTTGATGTGATTTAGGATTTTAATAAGAGGCTCTATCACTCTTATACCAATGTTGGATCGAATCAAAAAACCAAATTTCATCTATCTCAAAAGTATATTTAAATGCATTTTCTTGGAGGTTATAACCATTCAATAACCATAATAATACATAACTAAGTAGTTACAACCATTTTAAAATGTAACCTATTGGTTATAACCAGTTCTAACCTCCTAACTAGTACACACTCGTAGTCATACTATTAATGTAATACCCGCCTAACAGTGCACAAGTTACCAGCCTTCATGTCATGAATCATATTAATAGTCATAGGGTCTGATAGCCATTCATCTTGAATCTAAGAGAACCACTAATGAAGGAGGTTGGAGATAACATTGATAGCAACAAAGTCTTCATATTTACCAAAAAGCGTGCCCACCACCATATTATCCTTCCTTGTGGTCAATTGCAAACAAGTTGGTTGATCGTTTGTTTTGTTCTTGACAAGAGAGATGTTCCAAGAAGTGCTTGAGACTATTATGATCTGTTTTGATAAGAAAGTGTCACTCCAACAAATAAGGTTTCTATTTCTCCACCACATGGAAGATGGCTAACATCTCCTCATATGTGGAATGAACCAAATTCTTGCTATAGTTGTTTGTTTTAAAATCTAGAAGGTCTCCATATTGCATCAAAAGAACCCAATGCTTGTTCCAAATGTGTCACTGAATGATAAACAACTTGTTGAAGTCAAAAGTATCTAGAATAGGGGTGGTGCACATGGCTATATTTAAGGCATTGAAGGATCTGGTAGCCTTATTAGACTAAAGAAAGACATCCTTCTTGGTGAGAGCCATTAAGGGAGCTACAATCTTCCCATAATTCTTGATAAAGTTTCTATAATATCTTGTAAGACCTAAAATCCTTGAAGACTCTTGAGAGATTTAGGCAAGGACCAATCTTGCATGGCTTTGATCTAGGTAGGGTCCACTTTGACACTTTCATGAGATACAATGTGATCCAAGTACCCCACTTTAGACACCCTAAAGGAACATTTGAACTACTTGATATATAACCTTTCCTTTTGTAGAAGGTGGAGTGCTTGTTCAACATGTAGCAAATGGGATGCCCGAGACTGACTATACTAGGATATTATCAAAACAGACCAATACAACTATATGAAGAGGAGAAAATATACAATTTATTGAACTTTGAAAAGTGGAAGGAGCATTAGTAAGACCAAATGACATGACCAAGAATTCATAATGATCCTCATGTAGACGAAAAGTAGTTTTGGGAATATCCTCCTCTCTAACCCTAATTTGATGAAACCTAGAACACAAGTCAAGATTGGTAAAAAACTTTGCACCATATAATTCATCCAATAAATCATCAATAATAGGAATAAGAACCTTAAGAAGAAATCAAGGCACATTCACCAATAATCGTTCTTGCGTTGGACCATGCCCACTGAAGATAAATAAGGGCTGGTTTTAGAATAAATAATACCCCGCTCCAACATATTTTCAACTAGTTTCTCAATTTTAGGCTTTTGGGTTGGGAGTCACGATAGGGGCAAATGTTGGATGGCTAACTTCTTGGAATAAGGTGGATAGCATGATCATGACTCTACTTAGGTGGAAAACCCTTAGGTTCATCAAGGACTAGAGCATATGTATCAATAAGAGACTACATGAAGGAAGAACAAGAGTTGATTACTTGGTATACATGACTTCCATGCAATAAAATTATGCAAATAATCCTTTACTACCCTTCAATTTTTTTTCCATTTGATTGGAATTGATAATCTTAGAAAGAGGGATTTGCATACCTTGGAGATTGATGACGTTACCATTTTTTTGTTCATTGTACATACAACCCCTATAGGTTTAAAGTAAAATTCTTTAATTAAAACAACCGTTAAGCTCTTGAGATTATATTTATACTTACCCAAATCCATCGCATAATGGTTGTTGACCCAAGTATAGGAACCCATTTGGATGTAAATATTAGCATTACGATCCACACATTGAGCCTTACCACCATCGACAATCAACACATGGAATTTGTCCTCATTTGAATTATTGATATATAGAATTAGGACTTCGATTGTCTTACTATTGATGAAATTGTGGGTACTGCCCAAATTAATTAACATGTTTTACCCTATTTTTATAAAGCCCTAAACCTTGATAATGTGATGAGCTTGTAGTTCCATGAGGCCCATGAGGACAAATGCTAAGAGGGCCATAATATATGTATCTTGCTTAGGCTCATTTTTGTCAGCACATCTTGTTGTGGTAAGGTGGAGAATTCCTCCTTTCCTTCCATGTGGATGTTATGCCGCTCACATGCCTGATCTTGAGGATGGTGTGATTCACATTTGTAATAGAATAACCCTTGTAGGTGTTCTTGATTATGCTTATTGAAGTAAGGATAATTAGTATTGAAGTCATGTTGTTGTTGGAGTCAAGGTAATTGGAGCTTCTTTTTAGTCGCATAGGCCAAATGCTCAATATCATAGAGGGTTTATGGATTATGCATGCCTAATTTATACCTAACGACATCCTTGAGGCCATGATAAAATGCTAAAACTACCATAACCAGATCCAAATGATATGTGAGGAGACCCATGAACTTGGTAGAATGCACGTTCATTGTGCCAATTTGTTTTGTTTGCATTAACCAGACCACAAAAGAGATAGAGGAACTCTTATCAAACTTGATCAAGAATATTTTCTTGAGTTTTGGCCAAGAAATATGACAACCACAACATCTTAGTTCCCAAAGAAGCTATTTATGAGCATGCATACCCAACTTAGAAGCGACGAAAGTGACCCTACAATGTTTAGGAACTTGGTGCAGACATATGAAGTAATACATTTTGGAAATCCAACATATGGACTTTCCCTTGAAGGCTGAGATATCAATTCTAGGAAATGGAACATCATGAGGCCAATCAAGCAAAAATACAACACCCCTTGTAGTGAAATCAATACAAGTAGCAAACACTAAACTAAATCCCCTTGTATCTATCGAAGCTCCCATGGTGGGTTGGGTATGTGTGTGGGCAGTATGGGAGCAATCGGAATCTTGCTCAACAAGAGCTTGTTGGAAGTATCCTAGACCTTGCCCTAAGGTTTTGCATTGATAGTGCTCTAGATCATGATGCTAGAAGTGCCTTGGATCTTGCTCAAGGACAATTTTATATTGGAAATTCATGATTAGTGGAGAATTGTCCAAGGTAATATTTGGTCCCTTTTGCTTATATTTATGGTTCTTAAAGGATACCCATTGGAATTCGTTATCCAATGCATATTCTATGTAGGACAAGTCCCTATCACGTTGTGCAATAAACTGATTCGATGTTATTTCGATGCAAATACAAGACTTAGAGAAGCCTTTTGAGCATAAATGGTATTGATGTGCTCATCCAATCTATCATGCTTAGACAACAAATACTCATGTAGCCTAGATGGAAGGTTTGAGAGAGGATCATAGATGTAATAGTTTATATCTATAGGAATGGAAGGGATACTCGTGGTGTTGAGAGTAGTACAAGCATAAGGATAAAAAATGTTATGGTGCTTGCATGTGTTTCTTGGTAGATGCTTCCTTTGAATCATATAAATATCATTGTATGGATTTGTCTGTTGCAAATTCTTGTTGACTCATTTTCAACAAGAGGAAGTTGAAGGGTTGCATATACACTACTAATCAATGAAGAAACCCACAAATATTCTCGACCATCTGCAAAAAGTGTTACTAAATATATAACTTATTTTGATCAACTTGATGAGATGATTAGAATGAGATAGATCCCACAAAAGGGTTTGAACATCCTTGATACTCTTTTTGAGTTAGGGAAATGCAACCGGTCCTGCCTAAATGAAAATATTATAAAAGAAAATTATGCTAGAAGTTGGTAGTGACAAACACAATTGATAACAATCACTTGACTTGAAAACACAAATCTAGTCAATAGAGGTTTTGGAACAACATGCTCATCCATCGTTTTTTTGCATCATTATATAGAGCCAAAATCGAAGCCTTGATACCACCTATAACAATTTTTTTTTTAGAAATAACAAATACAATAGTAAGCCTCATAAATGCAATAAGAGAAAGCATACACTAGTAAGAGAATCCATATTGCACAATAATAAATAAAAAATTTAAATTAACAAATCTAGATTCCAAGTCTAAAAAAAATCCTAGCCAGTTGGAGAGGGTAAAGTCTCTTAACCACATAGAGGGCTAAGTATGTTATGTGCACTAGAGGCGACATAAGCTTACAACAATGAATGTGTTAGGAACCTACTATTAAAAATAAACTCACACAAATATTGCAAATAAACATAAATGCTCAAAACACAAACTATTGCAATACAAAATATAAATGCAGAAATGAACAATCTCACAAAGTAACACAAAATCATAGGCCACTTCAAGGGGGCAACCTCCTTCAATACTTTCATTCAATTATGCAAAAATATACATACATTCCTGCTCCTCGTAGTTTTAAAGACTTCATCTACCACCTAACTCTCAAGGTTGGCTTACATGCAAAATGCCACCCGAGCTAGAATCTCCTACCTACAAAATAGTTACATTCTTGATAACAGTTACATATAATGGTGCCACTTGTCTAGGCGCTTCTAGAGCCACAACTATTACAAAATATTTCAAAACATTATCATGGGTGTTCCCCATTTACAAAATATTACAAAATATTACTATGGGTGTCCCCCACGTTCAACAAGGAACATTACATCATAGTGTTAGGATGGGGTCCTAACATGCCCTTCCCCTTCGAAAAGCTTTGTCCTCAAAGCTGAAGATGAGGAAACTATTGTTGGAGTTGTTGAAGAGGTTCCCACGTAGCATCTTCAGGTTGTAAGCCACGCCATTGGACAAGAACATCGATGATGACACGCCGATGAAGGGTACACGATCTACGGTCTAGAATGCATTCAGGTTCAAGAATGATGGAACCTTCCTCATCCAACTCTGGAAGTGTAGACTACACCTGGACCTTGTTGCCAACAACTTGCTTGAGAGAAGATACATGGAAGATTGGATGAATTTTGGAACTAGCTGAAAGGGCTAGTTTGTATGTTGTCGACCCGATCCTTTGCAACACCTGATAAGGACCATAATATTTTATGGCAAGTTTTTGACAACCACGAAGCTAGAGAGAGGATTGTTTGTATGACTACAAGCAAAGAAAAACCATGTCTCCAACATCAAAGCTACGTTCAGTGTGGTGTTGATCAACTTGTTGTTTCATACGGTTCTGAGCCACGTCCAGATTGACCTTGAGTTGGTGAAGAATGGAATCACGTTGGCGAAGAGTGGAATCCACAACTTGAACTTTGGAACTACCTAGAATGTAAGAAGATGGTATTGGTGGAGGCTGACCATAGACTACTTCAAAGGGACTCACCTTAGTGGCAGTGTGATATGTTGTGTTATACCACCATTCGACTAAAGGAAGCCACTTGGCCCAATGTGTAGGATGTTCAGAGGTGAAGCAACGAAGATATGTTTCCAAGCATTTATTCACAATTTTAGTTTGGCCATCAGTTTGAGGGTGATAGGCCAAACTCATCTTGAGTTGTGTTCCCTACAACTTGAACAATTCCTACCAAAAATGACTAGTGAAGGTAGGATCCCTATCAGAGACAATGGATTTAGGCATTCCATGGAGATGAAAGATAGATTCTAGAAAATTTTGAGCGATAATGGATGTGGTGTATGGGTGGGATAGGGAACATAAATGAGCATACTTTGTAAGATGATCCACTATCACTAGAATAACTGATTTACCTCTAGATTTAGGCAACCCTTCAATGAAATCCATAGAGATATCTATCCAAACCTACTCAAGAATCGACAAGGGTTGAAGGGTACTAGGGGAACTCATAGTTTCACCTTTCATACGTTGGCAATGATCACATTCAGCCACAAAAGTATGAATATCTTTTTTCATTCCTCACTAAAAAAAGGTACGCTTGGTCCTTGTATAAGTTTTGAGAAACCCTGAATGGCCAGTTATTGGGGAAGCATGCATTTCCTGAAGAATGAGGTCCTTTATTTGTGATTGATTGGGTACAACAATATGGTCATGGTACCATAAATCGTGACCATCCCAAGTATAGCTAGGGCATGAATGAGGATCTGCTTGAAGTTGGCGGATGAGAGTTTCCAAAGAGGAGTCCTTGATCAGTTCCTCACGTAGTTGATGAATCCATTGAGGATGTGGTGTGGATATAGCATGTAGCATAGCCTGTTCTTCATGTAGTCGGGATAAAGCATCCACCACCATGTTCTCCTTACCCTTCTTATAGGTGATGTCGTAGTCATAACCCAACAATTTTGAAACCCATTTTTGTTGTTCTAGTGTGGCCACCCTTTGTTCTAAGAAATATTTGAGACTCTGATGATCAGTCTTGATGGAAAAATATCTCCCAATGAGATATGGTCACCAATGATTGACCACATGTAAAATGGTAAGCATTTCCTTCTCATAAGTAGACTTACCCAAATTCTGGCTTGAGAGTGCCTTGCTAGTGAAGGCCAAAGGTCTACCTTCTTGCATTAAAACCACCCCAATGCTAGTTCTCGATGCATCACTTTCAATGATAAAAGGTTTAGAGAAATCTGGCATTGCTAACATGGGGGTAGTGGTCATGGCATACTTCAAATCGACAAAAGCCTTTTCGATAGGTTCTATCCATAGAAAATAATTCTTCCTCAACATGGCTGTCAAGGGAGTCGCTATCTTGCCATAATTCTTCACAAATTTCCTGTAATAGCTCGTGAGTCCCAAGAAACCATGAAGTCCCTTTAGGGTACGAGGCTTAGGCCAATCTTGGACAACCTAAATTTTCTTGGGATCAACCTGAACTCCATCCTTAGTGACAATGTGACCCAAGTATTCAACCTCTTGCTGGCCAAAAGAATATTTGGACATCTTTGCATAAAGTTGATGGTCAAACAAAAGTTTGAGTGTTTGATCTAAGTGTTGAAGATGCTCTTCCCATGAATGACTGTAAATCAATATATCATCAAAAAATACTAGAATGAATTTGCAAAGGAAAGGGGAAAAATGGAATTCATCAGACTCTAGAAGGTAGAAGGTGCATTGGTTAATCCAAATGGCATAACCAAGAATTCATAATGCCCTTCATGAGTTCTAAAAGCTATTTTTGGAATATCCTCATCCTTGATTCTAATTTGATGATACCTTGACCACAAATCCAACTTGGAAAAATATTGAGCCCCATGCAACTCATCAAGTAGTTCATCAATCATTGGAATTGGGAATTTATCTTTAATAGTGATCTTATTGAGGTCTCGATAATCCACACACAAGCGCCAAGTGCCATCCTTTTTCCGTACTAATAACATTGACGAAGAATAGGGGCTAACATTAGAATGGATAACCCCGACAACATGAAGCTCTTGCACTATTTTCTCAATCTCTGATTTTTGAGCATAAGGATACCTGTATGGATGGACATTAGGAGGAAGACTACTAGGAAAAAGTTGTATTGCATGGTCATGTGAGTGATGAGGAGGTAGTCCCTTGGGTTCCTCAAAAACTTGAGCATATTTGTTTAATAATCCTTGTAATTGCATTGGATGGTCTCGTTCCCCTTCCTTAGGGCCATTGATAGCAAAAATTTGTGCCACCACTCCATGAGAAGACTTTTTTAACAACTTTTCCATCTTATGGGTAGAAATAAACTGAGCCACACCAACCTTCATGCCATGTAAAGTATATTCCTTCTTATCTTGACTAAACTTCATCCACAACTCAACAAAATCCCATAAAATTGGTCCTAACATTCTCAACCATTGTGCTCCCAAAACTATATCACACCCACCTAATGGTAGGGCAAACATGTCTATCTTGAGATTATAGTCCCCAATTTGAAGTTTGACATTATGACATTTTCCTTTGCATGGTAGGGTGCCTCCATTAGCAATCATGACTTCAAAGGAATTGCATGTAGTAATGTAACAATTTCCTTGTTTGGCCACACATGGATCAATGAAGTTATGTGTATTGCTAGAGTCAATGAGAATGATGACCCATTGTCCTTTGAAGTAGTCAATCACTTTCATTGTTTGGGGAGTGGATACTCTTGCTAAAGCATGCATAGATATTTTTGGTTGGGAGTCCTCTGGATCTGCTATTTGATCTATGGTTTCTCCCTCTTGAGGATCCTCCTCTTCCTCTGAATATTTTATGGTTGGTGCTTCATCCATATCTAGCAGATACAATTTTTGTTGCACACACTTGTGCCCTAGGGAATACTTTTCATCACAATTATAACATAACCCTTGTGCCCTTCTACTCTCCATCTCTTCATGAGTCAATTTTTTTATAGTTGGAGATTTAGTGGTAGGACTTGTCATAGGCTTGGATGGAAAAGATGGTCGAGATTGAGGAAATTTAGAGGTGCATCCTAGAGCCTTGAATTTTTCTTCTACCAATTTAGCCAATTGTATTGCCTGTGGTAATGTTTGGGGTCTCAATAGTTTAACCTCAACCCTAATGTCATCCTTCAAACCACTCACAAAACAACTTTGGAAGGAGTCGATATTTAGACCAATGGTATGATTGGCAAGTTTTTCAAATTGAGTTTGATACTCTTGAATGGTTGAGGTTTGTCTAAGTTTAAAAAGAGCTCTTGTAAAATCTTCAAACTCACTAGGACCAAAGTGAGTGAGTAGACATTGTTCAAAGTCTTGCCAAGAAAGGTCAGGTTTGGCCTTCCTAAGCCATTAAAACCAATGTAGTGCATCTGATTCAAAATTGAAAGAGGCAATTGTCAAACACATGTAGCGTGGGATATTATGAAGACTGAAATATTATTTACCTTACAAATCCACCCCTTAGGATCTTTTCCATCAAATTTTGGGAAGTCTAATTTTGGCAATTTAAATCCATTGTTATCTAGTACATTCTGTTGGCACGGACTTGTACTTGTATCTTGTTGATCCTGATGACCCAATGAATCGGTAGAGATATAACTATCCAACTCTGCCTTCAATCTTTGTGCCTCGGTGACCACACTCATAGATTCTTGGAAGTTTTTGATTTGTGTCTTTATCTCGTCTAAGTTGTTGGTGATTGAGGACCATATTTGTTTGCTCATATTATCCACTTGTTTAGCAATTTGGTTATCTAATTCTTGTTGTCGAGTACGAAGCCATGTTCTAAGAGTTATGACCTGTTGGTGATACTTACTAAAAATAGAAATGTGATTTTAAGGGTTACTATTTTTAGTAAGGAGCCTAAAAAGTGGTTTGGGTGCTATATATCAAAATGATTAGCTTGAGAAGATGATCACAATGAGCTATATACCACAACATTAGTTTTGGGCACCCTAAACTTTTTATATTGCTTTGTTGTCGAGGTTGTTGGTGTGGTCGGTTTTCCTTTGGAGGCTTGGTTCAAAAGTTAGGTTCTGTGTCGACCAACCCTTTATGACACTCTATCCTATCTGTTCTGACTACTGACCACTCCTGACATTGTGTTGTCACTTGCCTAGTTTGACTCTGTCATAGATATTCCTATCTATTTTAAATTTTGACTGTCATAGGTAATTGTTCTGACATTAATAATTGATGACCCTATATTGACTATTATTGACTAAATTTAATTGACATTGACCCCTGTTCCCATTGTTTTGACTCTGGTGGTTTTTTTCCTATGATATTCTTTTGTAATTTTTTATTGTTTTTCATGTAGGAATTCTAGAATAGGGATGTCTTCTTTGTATGCTCAATTTTTGTGATAAGGTTATGGTAATAGGTTTGAGATTCACAGAAAGGTTTTTGTTGTAGGTTTGATATTCAACATAATAGGGTATTCTAAGCTAGGGTGTATGTACTGCCCATAGGCCCTCTGTTATACTATAGTGATGAATGATAGTGCTTGGACCAATATTTTAGGCCACTACTCAAGGAGGATTCCACACATACCCTTGAGCACACTACTCGCCTCTCTGTTAGTATGAGAGGGTAATCTTCTCGGATGTTGTGTCCGGTGTACTATGGAGAATACAAGGCCAAAATTATTTCTAAGGGCTAAAGGTCTCTCCTAATCCTAGGGGGTCTCTCGATATACTCGAAGATACATGGGAGCTCAATTCCGTAGATGGGTGTTGTTTGAGGCCTAGGTATTGGAGCCTGATCGCCCCTCACTTCACTAGATGCTTTACGGGCAATCTAGCTTAGCCAATAATGACAACTCCTCCATGATATTTTAAAACCCCGACATAGGGTTTCTAACCTAAATAACTAATGCAAAAAAAAACAAAGGCTGGATTTTTTTATAAGGAAACTAGCAAAAAATAGAAACACAAAATCTTATACCTAACAATCGGAATGGCAGGAACTATCGCATAGTCACAACAAAACACGACCCTGGAAAGCGCTCTGATACCACTTGTTAGGAACCTACTATTAAAAATAAACTCACTCACACAAATATTGCAAATAAACATAAATGCTCAAAACACAAACTATTGCAATACAAAATATAAATGCAGAAATGAACAATCTCACAAAGTAACACAGAATCGCAGGCCACTTCGAGGGGGCAACCTCCTTCAATACTTTCATTCAATTATGCAAAAAGATACATACATTCCTGCTCCTCGTAGTTTTAAAGACTTCATCTACCACCTAACTCTCAAGGTTGGCTTACATGCAAAATGCCACCCGAGCTAGAATCTCATACCTACAAAACAATTACATTCTTGATAACAGTTACATATAATGGCGCCACTTGTCTAGGCGCTTCTAGAGCCACAACTATTACAAAATATTTCAAAATATTATCATGGGTGTTCCCCACGTTTACAAAACATTACAAAATATTACTATGGGTGTCCCCCACGTTCAACAAGGAACATTACATCATAGTGTTAGGATGGGGTCCTAACAGAATGATAAACCAACTACAACACAACTTATATTTTATTGTTTAAACAATTAATAAACCCCAAACCTTAATGCTCAAGGGCTGACTAACCTAAGCTAGGGCCCATGCTAAAGATAGCCAACAAGGCTTTATTGGAGGCATTACAAGAAAGCCAAAATAAGCTATACCTAAAACTAGCAAAAAATTAAGGATTAAGCAACATTAAGGATGCCATACAATTAATTCTCAACTTTGAGGGACTATATCAAGTTTTCATAATCAATTAAATCAACATATTAGTAGACTAAATATGTCTACTTGAATATGAAAGTTCTTTTTAATAACACATTTAGTAATATCATTAATGTGTACTCTCGAATTCTCTCCATCAAATTTAACTAAGCATTTGAAAGGCTTGCAATTCTTAGGTACACTAGTGTCTTAAGAGAATTTCAACTTGAATTTATATAATAATAAAAAATACAAGGCAAATAAAATTATTTAAGTACAATTAATTTGTCTTAAAAATATTTCAATGAGAATTTAAATAATAATTAAATATAGAAGTGAAAATAAGCTTATCAAAGTATTATGATACTTATAAATTGTTAAATTATGCCAACAAAATGAAGCATTTTTATGTTTTGAAATCCTATTAAATTTGACAAGGAATCAATTTGCTATCATCTAATTTGTAATGGCTATGATCTATCTATCTATATATATATATATATATATATATAAAGAAATTTCAACATAGAGATATAGATAAATTAACATACTTTTTGAAGTATTTATTATTGGAAAGTTATGGTCGAGGTCTTTGGTTTGATACAAGGAGTGCCCCACATATGCATGATGTTAAGTCAATTTAAGATGCTATGCATAGAACTTGCATGGTTTAAAAAAACATGTTAAGAGGTTTCTTATAACATCATAAGTGAAACTAGACCATTGACAACATTAGAAAAATGAAACATTTTAAAGTAAGAAGGCAATATTGATGCAAAGAAGGACAAAATAAACTTTTAAAAGCTTGATAATCATAGGAAGGATTTGTGTCAAGGCATGAGTTAGACTTAAAGGTATTTTAATTTTGAGCCTCCATAGAAAAGTAAAAGTGTTGGTTTAAATTAGGCCAAAATTGGAGGATAAACAACTAGATGAAGAGTATAGGGTTTAAAGTTTCATTGTTATATTAAGAAATGAAAGGTGATGATCCTATTTTTTTAATTGGTTACATATGATTGAAACAAACACTGTGTATTACATCATGACCTACTTGGCAAGATTTAAAGATTGGTCTTTGCCTTGTAAGTCAACATCTTTAACTACTTGAGCTCATTTTTAGGATCTTACTATTAAAATAAAGCACACTCACACAAAATACTAAAAAATAACTCAAATACATCAAGTAACTCAATAACACTATGCAAAAATTAAATGCAAAATGGAACAATCTCACAATAACACAGAATTGCAGGCCTTTTCGAGGGGGCAACCTATTTCAATATTTCATTAGCTTGCAAAAAAAATAAATTCGTACATGTCTTCATATCTTTTAAAGAAAAACTTTATGCAACCCTACCTAAGGGCTCAAGAGTTGGCTTAATGCAAAATGCCACTTGAGCTAGAATCTCCTACCAAACATCGGTTACAATCTTGATAAAAACGGTTACATGAGATATCACCGCTTGGCTAGGCACCTTACTTGCCACATACATTAAAAAGTATTACAAAATAAGATTATAATGGGATCCCCCATGTTGGGAGTGGGTCATTACATAAGTAAATGAGAATTACAAAATGACATTAGGATAAGATCCTAACACTCATGCAATTTGATAGGTGATAATCCTAATTGATATAAATACTATCCATAATTTTAATGACACATGAATAATCAAGATTATGATTTTATTTATTTATATTGAGAAAGGCCTTGATGTCATGATTTGGAATGGTGTTATAGATTGTATCAAATAGTATCCTTAGAGCTAATATACCCATTTAGGACACAAAGATTGAAAATAGTTTATATGCTTTAATTATGTGGTTCTTGTGTTGCATGGTCTTGCGTACAATCAAGTGGATGAAAAATTAGAAGTTTTTATAAGAAAGGTTGAAATCATGTATTCAAGACTTTTAAAGCTCATTTGGTATCCTCTTATAGAAAAAAAAATATGATTTTGAAGGGAATACATGGATTTGTGGACTAGTGTGATGCCATTGAACTTGTAACTAAATTAAAGGATATGAATATTTTGAAGTCAACGAAACTATTACCAAATTCGAGAAAATCTCCAATGTTTTTTCAATGAGATTGCCTTCTTATTAAGATGCATATAATGTTCTCCAAATACAACCATGTTCAAACCAATTGTTGACATTGTATGATTTAATTTTGTATAGGCTTAAGGGCATTCATTGTACAATGTATTGAATTTATTGTGATTTTTTAATATGTAATCTCTATTGACCGCGATTAACCTTGTTATTAAACCCATATTATGAAATTGGAATTAAACTTAAAGCCTTTTTTGTTATGTCAGCTTAAGGTTAAGATAATTTATATATTTGGGGTTTTAGTATTGGTATAAATACCCCTCACCACTCCATTGATTATCGTAGTGTTATGATTCTATGAATAATATAGTGATTATCTATGGTTCCTATGGGTGCCCACTATATCTCTTTCTTTTTGTCCTTTCTTATGCTTTTTGTATAAGATTTTAGTGGATGGTTTGTTTCTACTTGTTTCTAGAAAATATTGTGAATTTTAACATGGTATTGGAGTGGGTATGGAGTTGCTTCACTTGGTCACACAAAAATGCCTTTTGGACCCTCCAATTCTTCTTCCAAATCCTAGGATGAATTCTATTTCCTTTTATCTATCTTTTTGAAATATTTGGAAATAAAAAATATTGTTTCGCCAAAAGAAACTTCAAAAGTCCAATTTGGAGAGACCACGGTCTCATGTTGTTGAATATCCTCCCCAACACGAAGTTTTGAAGAGAGAAAAAGAGCCAAAATCAAACTGGAATTTTGCGTGCTTTTTTGAATTCATAATCGTGTGCCTTTTCTAGCTTGGCTTGGCACCATTTCTAGTAGAGGTGCACAATGCCTTTCTTCAAGGAGAAGGGGTATGCCATGTTGTGGCTATGAGGGCCTCCATTGTGGCTAAGGGAAGGCAGGTAAAGACATTTGCTTGCTAGATGTTTGGGTTCAAATTGCTCCAAGCTCCATTTTTTAAAGGAAAACATGACTTTTATTTGTTCATGGCTGAGAGGAAACCAACATCTTTTGAATATTCTATGCCAACCATAAACACCACTTTGATGTGGTGGTTTGTGCTATGCATGGGGAACAAAAGAAAGCAGGTTTGAGTCATATTTTTTTGGCAAAGGAAGACCTTATTACATTATTTGGAATTATGTAATCATTTGAAACTATGTAATAATTTGATATTTGTAATTATTGGGGGATAGATAAATTATTCTCCCATATGGAAAATTGAATAGACACATCTCCCATGAGAATGTGAGGAGATGAAAAGACAACTAAAGGTGAAATGCCAAGAGTTGCAAACTATTGAAGTCTCTAAAATGTGAAGAGACTCAATGATGTATAAAAAATATGCATACAACATATTATGGCTAGTGGAGTGTGGTGGATTGTGAGGATAATATGAATAATATGAGAAAATATTTGAGAGTTTATTTTGTGTATTTTGTGCAAAATAGTGCTATAGAAAAATATGTATGTCTTTACCCATATCCAACATTTGGTATCATATCTATCATTGGGAGAGTCTATGAGGTCTAAAATAAGGAACAATCATTGCCATCAAATGACATGTCTGTTGAGCAAGGTGCAGCGACAATATTGTCATTATTGTCAACACACTCAGATGGACAGGTTGATGCAGTGGACAACTGTTCGAAGGTTATTCAGAGTATGTAAAATGGTGTTCAATGCTTATGAGGATGTTTTTGATGTTCGGGTGAAGTTGTTACAGGTTGTTCGTGCAAATTTGCAAAAGTTGCAAAAATCGTCAAGTTGGCAAAGTAGCAAAAGTTGTCGAAAAGGTGCGCTCCTTGCTTGCAGTGCATGGTCGGATAGGTCGGAGCATGTTGGCATGCTAGGAAATGTGTTAGAATAGTGTTGGAGGTGTCAGATCGATGTTTGGATTGATCGTTTGCATCGCCGGTACTTGGTTGGACAATTGTAAAATCTGCGTTAGAGGCCACATTGTAGGAGGAATATTAAGAAATATAAGGAGTTAGACCTTGAAATTTTTACTGGAGGTATTCTGATGTAGAGAGAGATTATGTTTTAAATTTCAACTCAATCGGAGTCCGGAAGAAGAAACGGTGAGCGTTGCAAAATGGCTCTAGAGCACTTTTTCAGTTTATGTGACAGGTGTAAAATTAGTGTCACAGGCCACTTTGTCGGAGGTACTGCAAATAATCCGTGAAGAGTAAAAATCTAAAATTTAATCTAAAGGTCTTCGGTTTATCCAAGAATATATGTTTCAATTTTTAGCCCGTTTGGAAATTTGAGGAGGAAGTTATGACTGTTACAAAAAGCCCTATAAGCTCTTTTTGGCAATTTTTAAGAATGTAACGGTTGAGTGGTACTTTTGTGTAACTGAAAAAAAAAGAGCTGCGTTTTTTAATGTGAAGCATATATATGTTTTAAAAGAAAAGGGAGAAGATGGTTTTTTGAAGAAAGGACTACTGGTGCATGTTGTGAATTTTTTTTTTCTTTGGCATTTTGATTGAAAAAATATACAAAGTGTAAGATAATCAATGTGCAGAGTTGAGAAGATTGAAAAGGTTAGACAAAATATTTTAGAGGAGAAGATTTGTGAGCTAGACCACTCAGGGTCTTTTGATGAGATTTAATACTTTTATCAGAGCTTTTTAAAATTTTCGGGTCAGTGCATGGCAACAGGGGTCGATGCTCCTTGCATTTGGTTGTGCTAAAGTCTGGGTTGGTTGGTGCCATTCCCTGCAGTTGGTGCTGCAAAAATATTGTAAAGACCAAACATTTTCGAGGCTGGTTTTGGATGGGAGTCCAAACAATCCATTGGCACAATGGTTTTCCCACATCAGGTTTCCACTATAAATCTGGTGTTATGTGATGCATGTTTGTGTGATTGCTTGTTTTGATTTTATTTCGTAGTTGGATTAAATTTTTAATATACACTGATTCACCCCCATCTCAGTGTCACGCTTAGTTCAACAATGCCCTTAGATTTGTTTGATAAGTGCAGATTTTGAATATTGTGTGAGTTCCTGTGTTTAATAGAAGACAAATTTTAATGACTTGTGATACTTGCAGAGAATATTTATAGCAGTAATAGGATGAATAGAGAGTGAGAAACCCTCACTATTTTCTTGTAGGCAAGTTCTCCTTTAAATATCCATAAAGCTACCTTATTCTTTATTTTAGTGCCTCTAAATCCTCACATTATAAAATATTAATGTTGTAAACATGTGCATGTTCTAAAAGTGCCCATATTTTCCTTGCAGCACGTCCAAGCCGCCCTTTATTCTCAACTTAATTCATTTTCATTGTACACCCAAGGTATTTCACCTACAATGTTTGATTTATTCTCCCTGTGTATTTTGGAGTCATTATTTTTACTTACCAACAAATATTGAAATGTTTAAGTAATTATTCTTGGTCCGTATGCATAAAACGTTCTAAAAACTAGTAAAGAAAATACGTTTAGTCTCATGTTCCCTATAAATAAAACAACCTAGGAATTTGTGAGACTTCATTTTTTAAAAATATTTTTGTTGAAGAAAAAGAAGATGCATTCTAAAAGTAATGCTTGCTACAAATGAAAGGTGCATGAGTGGAGTTTTTAGTGCTAAAGATTTAGCAGTTAGGCTCAAAATACAAGGTGTCTTGTGTGCATTTTTCGAAAGGTGATTAATGTATATAGTGACAATTGACCAAAGGACGTTCAAGATTAGTTAGTGTAAAGAAAACGTATGATTGGTTGGAGGCTTTAGTGGGAAGTGCAATGCGACGTGTTTGTTTCTCCATTTTTAAATTACCATAACTTTGTGTTCAAGCATTTTTTCCTTACAAGCCGCATAAAGAATAATGAATGGAGTGGCAATTAAACTTAAAAAGGGTACTAAAATTTTGCTAAATACATGGTTCTAGGTTCAATTCCAGTCGAGCACCTAATTAATTTTTTTTTATTAGTTGAAGAAGGGGTTTTGAAAGGATCCCCAAACCTTTTACAATTTTACAAAGGGAAAACTGCTACAACCAAAAGAGATAGAAAAAATACAATAGGTCGCTACCCCAACATAGGGCCCTACCATTAACTGAAACTAAACCAAACAACCACAAGAGAAGAGGACATGAAAGAGACCCAAAAAACAACCGCCCAACCAGGAGACACCAACTACAGCCCACGGCTACAGAAGAACAAGGAGGAACCAATCAGGGAGGGGGTAGAACATATTCTCACCCCCTTAGACAACTTATGTAGATCAAACATTATGACCTCCCATTGGTCCTAGTCTAAGATAACCTTCAGCTCCTCAATCTCCCAAAGTATCTAAAAGCATATTAGTGCCAACCAACCTATGACACAAACCTATCAAAAATCCTAGTTTGAGAACCACTTGGAACACCACCACTTTTTTCCAAGAAGAGAGACCATCCAACTCATTATTTGGGTGGCAAAAGGATGCCACATTGGACCCACTCAACCAATTAACAAAGGGATAAACAATAGCTTGCAGAATGGCTTCCATAGAAAACCAAAGAGAAAAAATATTCCTCCTACAACTCTCACAACCAATCAAAAAGCAGAACCCAAGAGAGTAAGGAAATAACTGGCCATCCAACATGAAGGCAAGCAACCTATGCAAAGCCATCAGGGACACCGATAGGTCAACCATCATTCATCGATCTAGATTAGGCCCTATGGGAGATTATCCCTCCAAATGGATAGCCTAGATTGGAGCAACCCTAGGTTGGCAAGGAAGTCAACCACCTTGTTACCTTCCCTATACGTATGTCTCACCTAAATACTTTCCATGCCACGAAGAATCCAATTAGCTTCCTCGACCATATTAGCAATATTCCAGCTAGGGACTTGCAATCCAGAGATCATATTGACAATGTTTAATGAGTCACCTTCGATAATAATTTTCCTACAACCAATCGAAGGGAGAAGCACCACCCCTTGGAAGAATGCTTTGGCTTCCACAAAGTGGTAGGTCTGGGACCCAAGATTTTTAGCAAAGGCCAAAATGATATCTCCACTGTGATTTCAAAACACACCTCCTACACCAGCTTTCCTAGGGTTTCCTTTAGAGGCACCATCGAAGTTAAATTTGATCCATTCAAGGGGGTAGGATCCACTTGGTTAAAGCTCTAGTATTCCCTAGGTTCTGAATAGTTCCTCTTCTAGCTTGCTGGAAACCAAGATTGGCTTCAATGAGGGCTTCAGCCTTTGGGCCACTAGAATCATCCAAAGATAGGACAAACACATTCTCAACAATTGTTGGCAAGACTTTAGCCCAGATGAAAGCAACATCTCTAAAAACTCCCCTAAACACCCTATTGTTTCTCTCCTTCCAGATACCCCAGACTAGGTGAGGGAGACTAAACGACCAAAAGGCACGCAACCTCGGGCTAGCAAAGGGGGGAGACCATTGATCAAAGGCATCAAAAAACTGGTTCGGGACAACCCAATAGACCCCTAGGGTATTCAGAAGGAGATAGAGGACCTCAAGCGAAAAGGGACAAAGGAAGAAAAGGTGGTTAGTAGATTCAACATCACATCTGCAAAGGTGGCACCTATTAGGGATGGTCATACCTCTTTTTTGGAGGTTTTTCATAGTGAGAATCTTGTTTTGGATAGCAAGCCACAAAAAAAATTGACTTTAGGAGTAAGAAATTTATACCAAATCTTTTTGAAAGGAGGTGGGTCCACAGGATCAACTTCAGAGAGGAAATAAGCAGACTTCACCAAAAAGGAGTCATCCTTCTCCCCCTTCCATAGAACAAAATCTTCAACATCAAAAGATCTAATGACCTGTAAGCTTAGAATGTGATTGAGATAGTCCATAGCCTTTCTTTCCTCCTGGTTCAAGTTTGGGAAATTGAGATTCCACCAGGATTTCACCCCATTACTTACCTGAATGAAGTCTACAACTTTAGCTCCAAAGCGGGCCCGAGTTATGGGTTTCACAATTGTTACCTCAAGAATGTGAGCTAGAGGAGCATCACCCACCCAAGTGTCTTCCCAAAAATCAATATTTTTGCCATTTCCTAGCTTCCATCTATGGCCCTTTGAAATGACATGATGAATCTTAGTGATACCAAGCCAAAAAGTTGATCCTGGAGAGGGGGCAGATCAACCAAAAAGTCTCTATTTTGAGAAAGATATTTGGCTGACAGAATGTAGACCCAATCAACATTCTCATTCTTGAATAACTTCCACCCTTGCTTGGCCAGTAAGGTGATGTTCATGCTCTTAACTCTTCTGAGGCCAAGGCCACCAAATTCTTTTCTAGTGCATACCTGTTCCTAGGAAACCAGGTGAAACTTTTTCTTCTCCTCATTTCTAGACCAAAGAAAGGACTTTTGGATGAGTTCAATTCTTTGAATAACTTTAGTTGGGGCTTTGAAAAGTGAGAGAAAGAATAAAGGAATGCTCTGAAGGGTGGATTTAACTAGTTGGGCTTTGCCAACCTAGCTGAGAAGAGCCCCCTTCCAACCAGCCAATTTCCTTTGCATCCTTTCAATGATCGGGTCCCAAAATTTCTCTTTCAATCTCCCCTTAAATAAGGGCATCCCAAGGTAGGTAGAGGGAAATTCAACCACCCCACAACCCAAAATCTGGGAGATCACTCTTTGTCTTCTAGGGGGTGTTAAGGAAGAAGATTAAACTTTTTAAAAAGTTGATCTTCTGGCCCACAACCCTTTCAAAGGATGTCATAATCTCCTTAATCTTCATTGCTTGCGGAATAGAAGCCAAGGTGGCTATAAGAGTGTCATCAACAAACTATTGGTGGGATAATGGATCCACTGAAAGAGTTAGTTTTATACCTACTATGGTTGGTTCCACTTTTATAGATCTACCCAATGCTTCAACCATAATGATAAAGAGGAAGGGTGAAAGGGGGTCACCCTGGCGTAGGCCCCTGCAACTTTTAAAGTATCCCACAGTCGAACCATTGATGATAACTGAGAAGAAGGCTGATGAGATACAAGCATTGATCAGGCTTATCCATATTTGATGAAACCCAAATTTGTTTAGCACTTTTAGGAGGAAACTCCATGAAACCCTGTCATACGCTTTGTTCATATCGAGCTTGAGAAAAAGCCCAACTCTCCCACTCTTGTCCACAGAATGAATGAGTTCATGAACTAAAATAATTCCATCTAGAATCTGCCTTCCTGCCACAAACCCACTCTGAGTTGGGTCAATAATTCTAGGGAGAAATAGCTTGATCCTATTAGCCAAAATTTTTGTCAAAAACTTGTAGATGGTATTACAAAGGCTAATAGGTCTAAAGTCGCTAAAGACCTTAGCTCTTTGGGATTTTGGAACAAGGACCAGGAAGGTGGATTTTACATCCCTAGGAATGGTACCAGACCTCTGAATCTCTTTCAAGGCATCTCCTATATCTTTCCCCACAATGTGCCAAAATTTTGGAAGAAGATTGGGGGAAATCCATCTGGACTAGGGGCTTTCAAACTGCCCATTTCAAAAACTACTTTTTTTATTTCCTCATCCTTAAAGGGGCTCAACAAGAATGAGTTCATGTCTTCAAAAATCAGGTTTGGGATATTTTGCAGTAAGTGATCCTCAGCCTAGGAGTCGTTGTCCTCCATGTCGCAAAGCAAGGATTCAAAAAAACTAACAACCTCCAGCCTGATTTCTTGAATATCATCTGTTTTAGATCCATCAACCTTCAAAATTTCTCTAATTCTATTGGAGGCTCTATGCCTCAGAGTAGATGCATGGAAATATTTTGTATTTTGATCTCCTACTTTGAGCCATAGTTCCCTCGACTTCTATTTCCAAAGAATCTCCTCCTCAACCAGAGTATTGTGGAGCTCAACAAGCACCCCTTTCTCTCTATCTCTAATCTCCCTAGACTGGTCCCCAACATTGATTGCTCTCTCAATTTCCATCAGCTGAGATCACAGATAATCCTTTCTTTGGGAGATCTGACCAAAGATGACCTTGTTCCAGATTTTAATGTTTGACTTAACCCACCTAAGCTTAGAAGCTATTTGGGAAATTAAGGGGCCAGAGAAGTCCCGGGACCACTAGTCCTTAATATTTTCTTCCATATTAGGGTGTTGGCACCACATCACCTCAAATTTGAAGGGCCTTGGAAACCTCTTGGAATGTTTAAAGATTTGCAATAATGAATAAACCATATGCATAACAAGGACTTAATAAATGCACAAAATATGAATTATAGGGGTATTTTGTTTTAAAGGTTGACTTTAGGATGCTATAAAGTGCAATTTTAAAATTAAAATTGACATTTTTTTTCAAAGGGAGAATAAAATAGTTGAAAGAAAATGTGAGATTTTATTGAAATGTATTTTGTTCAAAGTGCATTTTTAGGAGTTATAAGGTGTATAAGGAAAAAATTCAAGGCATTTTATTTAAGAAAATTGACATTTTTGGGAAAAATATTATAAGTTTGTTTAGGGGTATTTCATTAAAGTGAGCATTAGTTTTTTGAAGAGAAACTAGGAATTGATTTTTCTTGTTATATTTGAATATATATTTGCAAAAATTGTAATGATATAATAAGGTGCATTTTTGACAATGACTAACATCTTATTTTTTTTTTAAAATTTGTGCATCAAAAAACAAAAATCTTGTGTACACAAAATCAAAATCCAAAGGGCATAAAGAGAATTGTTCACATCACTAAGTCAACATGGGAAAATTAAAGAGAAGGCAAACAAAGAAGCAAGTTGACATTCAAAAGTGTGCATCACTAGAAGTTAGTATAGATGAAGAAAAGCAAGTAGAAATTAAAATGCATGGGTCATTCAAGGAGAGGAACAAGCTAGAGATCTATATCTTCAAAATGAAAATGAAGAATTATTAGCACCGAGATCCTGCTTACATTCCATCATTAGAAATGCTCAAAAGTATATATCAACAAAATTAAAAGGACACTTACAAAGAATTCTCAAAGAAGATGAAGATGAAGACTTCTCAACACTTAAGGACTACTTAAATATTATTCTTGAAAAAGCTAATGACTACTTTGAAATTTTTGTTACATTACCTGTTGATGTGGGGAAGATAATATACATAGCATTACTCACCCTTAATGTCCTTAAGATGAAGTACAAAAGGCAAGAGGAAATAGTTAAAAGGTTGAAGGAGAAGCCCATGATGAAAAATATGTAGTGACACAATGATATTTAGAGGATAGATATCAGTTGTGATAAATGTGATTTGAGGCCCATGATGGTCAATAATTGTTGTGATACTTGTGATTTGAAGCCTATAATGGCTAATGTGAGTTGTGATACAAGATATCTTGTCAAAGGAGGAGACAAGCTTGCGACACCAATGATTTGAAGATTGTTTGAGAAAATAAAGGTGATGCAAAAGTTGTTTATGGTGGCCATATTGTCAGAATGGATTGTGATAGAGAGAGTGATAATTCATAATGTGTTGAAGGTCATTGTGATGAAGACATCTTAAGGCATTTGAATATTGTTGGTAAAAGTGACAAAAATAAGAATAGAGATGAAAAAGTTCAAGTTTTGAATGATGGTGGTAGAGTTTAAAGTAAGGATGAAAAAAAATGGTTTGGTGGCAAAGAACCTAGTGAAAATAAGAAAAATGGGGTTTAAACATCAAGTATTGTGGCAAGGGCGATAATGATGGTAAAGAAGAATTTGAAATTTTTGAAAGGCATCTAAAAAGTTTTGGTTCAAAATTGTTGAGAAAATGGGATATGATGGTATAAAATTGGGAATAAATGGACAAGGTGTGTAAGAGCCCATAGTACAAGAAATAAGACCAAAGAATGAAGGCCTTGGATATGATGGTCCAACGAGAAGTAATATGACCAAATTTGTGAAAAGGGAATGTTTTGATGAAAATAAAAAACATGCAAATGGAAGCTAGACAAAGTTTGTGAAAAGGAAAATGTTTGCAAACGATAAATATACAAGACAAGTAGGAAGCAATGCCACTATATTTATGACAAGTGGTAATAATACAAAATTTGTGAGAAGGAAACTATGTAAAGAAAATAAAGGTCCCAAAATGAGTTGTAGACATTGTAGAACAAGACGTGTTAGAAAAATGTTGGGACTGCCATTATTGTGAAGTTTGCGAAGGAAATAATCATTCCCAAAGAAATTATCGATATAAGGAGAGAAAAAATAACAAAATGCAATTGAGTTGTGGATAAATAAATGTGTGAATGGGATAAGATAAAATAAATGTTGAATGGTTTCCATAGGAGGAGATCAAGTGTGATGAAACATCAAAGTTTATTGAATATGAAGAATAAGGTAAGTTTTTCCATGGTGAAATATGTTGGGGAACTTGAGATAAATAATTTTAGAAGAATATGATCTAAGCATAGCTTGGACGATGACCTATAGTAAGGACCTATAAAAGAATGCTTATGTGGAAGATTCCAAGGATGTGGTGTTGAGTGATATATTTGCCCAGTTGTAAACATACACCAACGGTTAGGACATGATTACCTCTCTTGAAAGGAAATATGAATTTCCCCAAGGTTTTGGTAAGGTTGGTCTAACCTAGTTGATTTATTTCAAATTATAAAAAGGAAAATACAAAGAATAATGTTGGAATGTTCAAGGCCACATGTAACTATTACAAGGGTGAGTAATTAATTTTGGTTTTAAGGTTTGAATTCAAATCTAATCCATTGTAAATCAATTCAATTATCCTATTCTTGAAAAATTTCATAGTAGAATGCATGTAAAGAAATATTCTAGGCTTGCTACCTTCTGATTATGATCTATAAACACATTCAAAGAGATATTCTAAAACTTCAAACAATAAAATGCACATTCATGAAAATAAAGCTTCAGAATATGAAACTAAACTACTTTTAATATACTTGATTGTCAAATAAATTCAAAAGAAAAGGTTAGAGAAAGAAAGAAAACAAGCCATTATAATCTTGAATCCTTGCAAAGAGTCTTTTGTAGAAGCCAACTCTGAATCAACTAATCTTAGACCAATCAATATTCACACAATCTAAACTAAGATGCCATATTCAAAGGGAAATGATAAAAAATACTAGGATTAACTCAAATTCAACCACCATCATCATGCATAGATTACACCAAGAATCACAATACTTTGCATTAATAAATATGTTCAATGATTACAATATTAGAATTGCTTGCTATAGATGATTGCAAATACAACTCTCCAAGTACAATGTCAAGGGTGTAGATGCTCATGAAACTATCAAAGAAAATAGAGAACTCCTAAAATTCTATTGCTAAAATGGCATCCGACCTTTTAAAATGGGGTCTCCTTGGCTTTTTATAGCCTTACAATTCAAAATTACTCAATGATTTATAGTTGTTCCTAGCTAGCTAGCTTAGCATGATGTGGCATTTGGTGCATCTTCTTGATTTTGATCTGCAATTTCAACCATGGATCTCTACAATTATTTGAGATGCTAAGCTATCAAGTACCAAGTGGTTGAAATCAAGTCTAATTTCAATGTATTTCATTCATCTCTTACTCTATGTGACTGGTTTTTGCAATTTGTTTGGATTTAATGGCTTCTAGTTGTCAAGAAATCAACTGGTTTAAATCTGAGCCATCCTCTATTTTGGTAGTGATGCTTAATGGTAGATCTTCAACCGTACTTTATCATTTGGATAATTCTAGAAGCTCCTATACCTTGTTCATCTTCCTGGTTCGACGCTTTGTCTTCCATCGACACTTCGACCTCTACCTTTCTAGTTCACTTACCTGCAATCACAAAAGAAAATTTCAAATTAAAAATTTGGTGGCAAAAAAATTATTTTATTGCTATTATTAATATTATTACCTAGAGTTGATGATTATTGATTTTAATTAATAGTTTTTCTAAGGTTTGACATTATAGTTCATTTTAATTTTTAATTAATTAATTTATTATTATTATTTTCCAAGGTTTTGCTTTTAAATCTAGGACAAAATATTACATTTAATATTTAATTCCAAAAATTATTTGAAATGTCGATTAATAATGTGCACCGGGTTGGGGTAAATTGCACTTCATTCCTTTGAATGCTCCTGGCTGGGGTGAATTTGCCAAAATGAAGAGTTAACTCTTTTAAAATCACGACGTAGAGCATGAGCTTTATGCTATGGCAGAATTCTAAAGATCACTAGATTGTGACAGAATTTCGAAAATCATTAAATTGAATAAAATTTGTAATTGAAATCCAAAATCCCTAAGTTGAAAATCTTGATCCTGACACAGAGCATGCTCTAGTCCACGATTAAAATGAAATTAAATTTTTTCACGGAGGTCCGCAATGTTAGTGAAATCAAGACTTTATTGTGAAATTAATTTTTTTGGAAATCCGCAATGTTAGTCTTGGTTTAGAGCAATTTCCATTTTCGGGTTCTAGGCCGCTATTTAAATCCACTTTGGGCATATTCAACGCTCGTTGACCGTGGGATAGAGTACGAAATATTAAAAATGTGATCATGGACCGAAGCATACTTTCAATTGATTAGGTTTAAGCATATTTTAATGAAGACTTGTGGTCTTTAGAAAAATTAGGTGATTATAGTGTGAGATGAAATCTTCGTGGAAGTCCACAACTTTAAAATTAAGAACTAAAAAATTATAGAGCAAAATTAAATCTTCCAAAAAAAATTGTAACTTTAGTGTTGGTTTTGAGCAATCTTGAATTTTTGGTTCTATGTTACGGTTCATTCTCGCATTTTACCTCTTTGACCAACGATGACTGCAATGTAGAGCACGAAAGATAAAAAGAATGTGATCACGGGTCGGAGCAATCCTTTGGCCAAGGAAAATGGTTCTAGGTATTATTTATTTTCACATTTCACCTCTTTGACCGAATTTGATCGTGATGTAGAGCACGAAAGATAAAAAAAATGTGATCGCGGGTCGGAGCTAGCCTTTGATAAGGAAAATGGTTCTAGACCGTGATTTGTTTTCACTTTTCACCTCTTTGACCAGATTTGACCATGACATGGAGCACGAAAGGATGAAAGCCATGGTCATGGATCGAAGCAAACTATATTTCCCGTAGCATGAAAAATAGGTAAAAAATCAAAGTTTTCATAATTTTATCAAACTTTCCATGAATGAGCCAAATGGATATCTAAATCCATGGAGAAAACTCAAAATTTTTTTATGGATCATGAGATATTTTGATTAGAAATTCCCAGGATGCTTCGGAAAACTGCTATTTCTAGATAAAATTGACATCTAAAATTCTGCAAATTTGGTACCATTGTAGAGAGAAGCTCAACATATTTCTACTAGGCTTTGAATCAGCTCAAATAGAGTTGTGTGCCAAAAGTTATGGCCATTTTAATTTCACATTAAATTTTAGGGCAAAAGTGTTGAAATTTGAATAACCCTAATATATATATATATATAAACCTTTGAAAATCCAAATTTTTGAAATATTCAATCCAAAGTAATGCTATGCAAAATCTATTTTTTTTTAATTTAAATCAATGCAGCTAAATCCCACCCTTCATGAATGTTTAGATGCAACCAATTTCAAAAATCTTGATGTAAGTAATTTGCAAAAATCTTGATATAAGCAAAAAATTTGGATAAAAAAAATGTAAAATTTCAAGTGGGTCCCCAATTGGGGTGAGTTGAGCAATGGTAACAACAAATGGCGACTTTGTTGAAAAATTGTTGGAAATTTTGAGTTAGTTGTGTTGTCATTGATGTCAAGAGTCAGTGTCAGGAATCAGTGCAGGACTTGGCAGAAGAAGGGTTAAAATATTTATATTTTAATCCCAAGATATTTGATCTAAGAGCTCCAGTTGCTTGGTCAAAAGGATGGTTAAATACCCTGAAGAAAAGGCCTAAAGGAAATAATATTATAATATTTATTATTATAATATTAAAGGTAGTCATAAAAGGCCCAAGGGCGAAAGAGGAAAACACCTAGGCCCAATGGAAATAATATTATAATATTTCATTATAATATTAAAAGTTTAATTATGCCTAAGGTAGTTTATAAATAATTTATAATGTTTACATTATAAAATTATTTATAAATAATATTTTTAAATAACCCAAAGTTCGGTTAGGCACCAAAAACCATTTATCTCCACCGACATGCATTGGAAGGCACTTAATTAATTATTTCCACCGACGTGGAGGAGAGGGAGGCATATGGTATAAATACCATAGCCTTTCCCCAAAGGAAAGTATGTCTCCAAAAATTCAAGCGCATGCGAATTAAGAGGGAATGCGACATAATTTCATGAGCAAGCAAAGCTAAGGAGAAAGATTTAATTTTTATTTAACCTCCAAATTCTAAGGAAGTCAAAGTGGTGAAAGTGAAAGGGACCACCAACCAACGATGGTTGGGCTAGCGATGATTTTGGATTGTGCAAAGGTTTTGGAACGTGAGGTGTTGCATTCGATTTTCATCGATGACGTGGAAAGAGCCTTTTGGCTCTTGGTAGGCAAGGGAGAGTCAAAGCGCTTTTAGCGCCTTTGACTCCCATGTGAGCACTTAGCTCACGCATCTAGGGATCCATGGCTAAGGTGTTGTAGGTGCTTCGACCAGGGATCGATCCCATAGGGAGCGCACGAGGAGGTATTTAATTTTTGTTAAATTGTGTATTGCCCTAAGGTTGTTGATAGCGCTCAAAGTGCTTGGATTATTTTTGCGCTTGGAGTGTAGAGTGAAGAGGGAAAATTAGCATGTGAGGTTATTTGTTTTGTTAAAGAGTTTAGGGAGTTAAAAGGGTAAGGTAATTAATTTTTACCTTAGAGAAGTTGAAATATTTTGATTGAGGGTTAAAAATATATTGCACTATTTTATAAAGTTAATTACTTGAAAAATGCAATATTGAGTAGGGAGACATAAGTAGTGTTTGGATTGTTTCATGCATTAAAATTCTGAAAAAGGAGTTATTGTGAAATTGAATGGTTGAAGTCTTTATTTGACAAAGTTTGGAGATAATAAGGTGTACTTGAGTTTTGTTAATCTTGTAATATTTGAGTGAGGATTTTTGCTATCTAACCCTTGAGATTGGCAAAGAGGTTGATTGTGATTGAGACAGGTTTTGAGGTCATTTCTACATCAAAAAAAAGGTATGGGCATATCTTCCTTGTGAGTGAAATATTGTTGGATGTTGTGAATGCTAAGTTGGAGTGAAAAGGATTGTTTGATAAGCATTGTTGAGTTTGGTTTTGAGATATCAAATGTTGATTAATGTGGGTTTTTTGGAATGAAAGTTGATACTAGAAACCTTGTTTGATAAGCATTGTTGGAAATATTGAGTAAGCTTTCATATGCTTGATTAGGGTTTGTGAAAGATCATGAGTATCATTGTTATGTGAGGTTTGTTTGATAAGCATTGTTGACTAAGATTTCATTTGAGTGATTGGTTGAGTGGAGTTGATTGAGCTTAGTTGATTGGAAGTGTTGAAGTGATAGTTCAAGTTTTGTGAAACAAATTGTTCTATATTCTGAATTGATTTGAGAAAGAGATTGAAAGAGGTTTTCTGTGATAGATTGAGTTGAGTTGAGAAAGCTTTTGTGAAAGCTTAAGGATAGATTTGTGTGAGCTTTTGTGGAAGCTTACAAAGCAGAGTTGAGGTAAGTCTTGGTGAAGACTTGTTGAGCAGATTGAGCAAGTTCTAGAGAGGACTTATGGATATATTTGAGGTAAGTATTTGAGAAGACTTGTGAGCAGAGTTGATTGATTGATTTGTTCAAACCTTGAGTTAAGGTTTGGGGCAGATCTAGCAGAGTTGATTAGTGATTGGATCAAGCTTTGTGTTAAGGCTTGAGGATATATTTGAGGATAAGTTTGGTGTATATTTGAGGATAGGTTTGTGCTAGATCAAAGATAGATATTGAGCATATTTGTGCTAGATCGAAGGACTGTGTTTAGTGTATATTAGAGATAGATATTGAGAAGATTTGTGCAGGTTAGAGGATAGTGTTCAGTACATATCTAAGATAGAGATAGAACTGAGTAAGAGAAGCTTTGGAGGTGATAGAGCAGAGGATAATAGTCTCTAGTGGATAGAGATCCATTAGCTAGGGTAGTGAGGATAGAGGTATTCTGAGTGAGGATAGAGTCTTCTATGGAGAGAGATCCACAAGCTAGTGCAGTGGAGGTAGTAGTCTTCTAGAGGATCACTAGCCAGAGTAGAGGAGAAGGAGTTCTCCTGTGGATAGATATCCATGAACTAGCTAAGGGATTGTGTCTCCTATGGATAGAGATCCATGAACTTGATTAGGGGATTGGTGTCTCCTTTGGATAGAGGTCCATAAACATTGTAATAGGGAAGGATTCCCAAGAAATTTGTTGAGAAAATTTAAGTGAAATATTTTCTCCATGGACGTAGCCCACATTGGGTGAACCACGTTAAATCATGTCTCTCATGTGTGTGATGCTTTGTGTAATGATTGTTACTTTATTACTGTTGATGTTATCATATGGATTGAGAAGTAAAAAGTTTTATCTTATACTATTCACCCCCCTCTCAGTATAAGCACATGTTCTTCAATTGGTATCAAAGCGGGTCTCTCCATGAAAAGACTAACAACTTGGAGAAGGATCCATCAAAAACACACATGACTTTAGAAAATGAAGAAGAGACCATGTTTGATATAAAAGAGGAATTCTTCACTGCTCTCAGGAATTTGGAAAGGATTAGAAAGAAGAACTCAAGCTTGAAGGAACAAATTCAAGAAGATGAGGAAGCAAAAATGGAACTTCTACAGAGTTTCACAGAACTCAAGATAAAGGTAGAAGAAGGAAAGAAAATTGAACAGGATATGATAGATCTATTAAGAGCAAGGGAAACAGAGTGTGAAATATTAGAAGTAGAAATTGTATCTCTAAGGCATGAAGTTGAAAATACCAAGCTTCAACAAGATATAAAGTTAGGGAAACAGAAAGAGGAATCCAACTTTCAAGAAATAGAGACATCAAATAGAGATAAGCTCACTACTCATACCTCAAAAGGAAAGGATATCAGGAAAGAAGAAAGCAAAGAAGAACCATGGATGAGAGTTAATCACAAAAGGAGAAGCACTCAACCACATCCAAATAGGTTACATAATTTCTTCCATGGCTATTGCTTTTCTTGTAACAAATATGGTCATAGAGTTGTACACTGCACTGGTTATGTGAAAAATGATGTCAATAGAAATTTCAACTCTTTTGCACCTCTTATGAATGATGATATCATATGTTACAAATGCAATAATTTTGGGCACAAGGCTAGATGGTGCAAAATGGTACTTCCTGAGTCTAGTAAAAAGAATACAACTTCAACAACTAGGAAAGAGAAAAGAGGAAATGAAAATGCTAGATCAATGTTAGTTCAAACAACTCTTCATGCTCAGGATAAAGAAGAACAATGGTTTCTTGATAGTGGTTGCTCTAGACACATGACAGGAGACAAAGATAAATTTCTTGTACTCAAAGAAACTAATAGAGGATCAGTAAGTTTTGGTGATAATGGATCAACAAAAATTTGTGGAAAAGGAACTCTGAGTTTAGATAATGGAAAGACAAGAACAGAAAATGTACTATATGTCAAAGGATTAAGACACAATTTGCTAAGTGTAAGCCAACTTTGTGATCAAGGTCATATGGTTACATTTCATCCAGATAGATGTGAGATAAGAAAGTCTGAAACTAGAAAAGTCATTGCAAATGCAAGTAGAACTCCAAACAACCTCTATATGCTTAGTGAGATTAAAGGAGAAAAATATTTTCTATCACAAGAGGATGAGATTTGGTTGTGGCATAGAAGAATGGGTCATTTGAATTTTGACAACATAGTCAACTTAAGCAATAAATAGGTTGTCAAAGATTTACCCAAGCTAAAAAGGCCACAAAACACAATCTGTGCACCTTGTCAACATGGAAAGCAAACTAGAACAAGTTTCAAATCAAAGGGATATATGTCATCTGAGCCATTAAATCTAATACATACTGATCTATGTGGTCCTACCAGAACACAGAGTATTCAAGGTGAAAGTTACTTCATATTGTTTATAGATGATTACTCCAGAATGACTTGGGTAGCTTTCCTAAAAGATAAGTCAGAAGCATTTGATAAATTCAAGGTATTTAAAGAACGGGTCGAAAATGAAATCGGCAAAAGGATTAAGTGTTTGAGATCTGACAGAGGAGGAGAGTTTACCTCAAATGAATTTGTAGATTTCTATGAACAACATGGAATCAAGAGAGAATACTCAACTGCAAGAACTCCTCAACAAAATGGAGTAGTTGAAAGGAAAAATAGGACTATTGAGAATATGGCTAGAGCTATGTTAAATGAGTCCAAGCTTTCAGATGGATTTTGGAGGGAAGTAGTCAACATAGTAGTATATATAATCACTAGGGCTCAAATGAGGGTAAACCATCACAAGACTCCATATGAGCTTTGGAAAGGAAGACCGACCACTGTAAAACACTTCAAGGTTTTTGGAAGCAAGTGTTACATAAGACGGGAAGAGCAAAACTTGGGCAAGTTTGACCCAAGATGTGATGAGGGTATTTTTCTTGGTTATTCTACTAAGAGTAAAGCCTATAGATGCTACAACAAAAGGACACGCACTATTGTAGAAAGTATAAATGTAACAGTTGATGAGAAGATAGATTCAAGAGAACCAGTTCAATAAATTGTGTATCAGGAAGATGGAAGTTGTCAAGAAGAGTTTCATGAGGAATCAGATGAAGAAGAGGAAGAAACACAAAGACTTCTTCCTAAGACTCCATCCAGGTATGTACAGAAACATCATCCAAAAGATCTAATCATTGGGAATCCAGATGAGAGACAGACAAGGAGAAGGATAATAACACCATCTCAACAAGCAAATTTTTCCTTATTATCTAAAATTGAGCCAAAAGACTTCAATGAGGCAAGTGAAGATAAGTTTTGGATTAAGGCAATGGATGAGGAATTAGATCAGATAGAGAAAAGTAAGACTTGGGAACTTGTTCCATGACCAAAAGATAAAAATGTGATTGGCACTAAATGGGTATTCAGAAACAAGTTAAATGAAGATGGTCAGGTAGTCAAAAATAAAGCAAGATTAGTGTGCAAAGGTTATGCACAGGTAGAGGGAATTGACTTTGATGAGACATTTGCTCCAGTTGCATGACTTGAAGCTATCAGAATGTTCTTAGCCTTTTCAAGCTTCAAAAACTTCAAAGTATATCAGATGGATGTTAAATCAGCCTTTCTAAATGGTGTTTTAGAAGAAGAGGTCTACATTGAGCAGCCAGAAGGTTTCAACTTGACTGATAAATCAGACTATGTATGTAGATTGAAGAAAGCACTTTATGGACTAAAGCAAGCTCCTAGAGCTTGGTATTCAAGATTGGATAAGTACCTACAGGAATAGGGTTTCAGGAAAGGAATAGTGGATAGTAACTTATACATCAAAAATGATGGGAATGACTTACTAATTGTGGTTGTTTATGTTGATGATATCATTTTTGGAGGAAATAATGATAAGATGTATCAAAAATTTACAAAGAGCATGCAGAATGAATTTGAGATGTCTATGCTTGGTGAGTTGTCCTTCTTTCTTGGACTCCAGATTTCACAATCAGAGAAAGGGGTGTTCCTTTCACAAACCAAGTATATAAAAGAGATGCTAAAGAAATTCAAGTTAGAAGATTGCAAACTAGTAAGTACTCCCATGGTTACAGGATGTAAGTTAAGTAAAGATGATGAATCTCCAGAGGCAAATCAAAAATTATACAGATCTATGATTGGCAACTTATTGTACGTCACAACTACTAGACCAGATATCATGCAGGCAGTGGGATTAGTGGCAAGGTTTCAGGCAGCACCCAAGGAGACACATGTAGCAGTAGTAAAAAGGATTCTCAAGTATTTAAAAGGGACTATGGATTTTGGGCTCTGGTATCCCAAAAGTGATAGTTTCACTCTCACAGCTTATACAGATGCAGATTGGGCTGGCAGTATTGATGATAGAAAAAGTACAAGTGGTGGAGCATTCTTTCTTGGAGACTGTTTAGTCTCTTGGCTAAGTAAGAAACATGCATCAATATCCCTATCTACAGTAGAGGTAGAGTATATTGCAATAGTTGCTAGTTGTACACATGTATTATGGATGAAGCGAACTCTAGAGGATTTCAAGATAAAACATGATCATCCTATTCCCATATTGTGTGATAATACAAGTGCTATAAATATCTCAAAGAATCTAGTGATGCACTCCAGGACAAAGCACATTCCGATCAAGTATCACTTTTTGAGAGAACATGTGACAAACAAGCAAGTCAGGTTGGAATATGTTACTACAAAGGAGCAGATTGCAGATATTTTCACTAAGCCACTTCCGAAAGAGACCTTTGAGTACCTTCGAGAAAATTTGGGAGTAGTTCTACTCCCACCCCAGAATTAACCACCTCAAGAGGAGGTGGGGGAGGGGCTAAGCTAAGAGTCTCATTCTTAGCCCCGAGCCCCAAAGGTGACCCTTTGCCATTGATGACAAAGGGGGAGAGATTTGAGTTAGGGGGAGAGCATTCAGTCAGGGGGAGCAATTTCTCAAGGAGAGCAGTTTTGAAAGAGGAAAATGTTTGGTAAAAAAAAATGGGTTGCCATCAATGACAAAGGGGGAGATTGTTGGAAATTTTGAGTTAGTTGTGTTGTCATTGATGTCAAGAGTCAGTGTCAGGAATCAGTGCAGGACTTGGTAGAAGAAGGGTTAAAATATTTATATTTTAATCCCAAGAGATTTGATCTAAGAGCTCTAGTTGCTTGGTCAAAAGGATGGTTAAATACCCTGAAGAAAAGGCCTAAAGGAAATAATATTATAATATTTATTATTATAATATTAAAGGTAGTCATAAAAGGCCCAAGGGCGAAAGAGGAAAACACCTAGGCCCAATGGAAATAATATTATAATATTTCATTATAATATTAAAAGTTTAATTATGCCTAAGGTAGTTTATAAATAATTTATAATGTTTACATTATAAAATTATTTATAAATAATATTTTTAAATAACCCAAAGTTGGGTTAGGCGCCAAAAACCATTTATCTCCACTCACATGCATTGGAAGGCACTTAATTAATTATTTCCACCGACATGGAGGAGAGGGAGGCATATGGTATAAATACCATAGCCTTTCCCCAAAGGAAAGTAAGTCTCCAAAAATTCAAGTGCATGCGAATTAAGAGGGAATGCGACATAATTTCATGAGCAAGCAAAGCTAAGGAGAAAGATTTAATTTTTATTTAACCTTCGAATTCTAAGGAAGTCAAAGCGGTGAAAGTGGAAGGGACCACCAACCAATGGTGGTTGGGCTAGCGGTGATTTTGGATTGTGCAAAGGTTTTGGAACGTGAGGTGTTGCGTTTGATTTCCGTCGGCGACGTGGAAAGAGCCTTTTTGGCTCTTGGCAGGCAAGGGAGAGTCAAAGTGCTTTTAGCGCCTTTGACTCCCACGTGAGCGCTTAGCTCACGTGGCTAAGGCGAGATAGGCGCTTCGACCAGGGATCGAATCCCATGGGGAGCGCACGAGGAGGTATTTAATTTTTATTAAATTGTGTATTGCCCTAAGGTTGTTGATAGCGCTCAAAGCGCTTGGATTATTTCTACGCTTGGAGTGTAGAGTGAAGAGGGAAAATTAGCACGTGAGGTTATTTGTTTTGTTAAAGAGTTTAGGGAGTTAAAAGGGTAAGGTAATTAATTTTTACCTTAGAGAAGTTGAAATATTTTTATTGAGGGTTAAAAATATATTGCACTATTTTATAAAGTTAATTACTTGAAAAATGCAATATTGAGTAGGGAGACATAAGTAGTGTTTGGATTGTTTCATGCATTAAAATTTTGAAAAAGGGGTTATTGTGAAATTGAATGGTTGAAGTCTTTATTTGACAAAGTTTGGAGATAATAAGGTGTACTTGAGTTTTGTTAATCTTGTAATCTTTGAGTGAGGATTTTTGCTATCTAACCCTTGAGATTGGCAAAGAGGTTGATTGTGATTGAGACAGGTTTTGAGGTCATTTCTACATCAAGAAAAAGGTATGGGCATATCTTCCTTGTGAGTGAAATATTTTTGGATGTTGTGAATGCTAAGTTGGAGTGAAAAGGATTGTTTGATAAGCATTGTTGAGTTTGGTTTTGAGATATCAAATGTTGATTAATGTGGGTTTTTTGGAATGAAAGTTGATAATAGAAACCTTGTTTGATAAGCATTGTTGGAAATATTGAGTAAGCTTTCATATGCTTGATTAGGGTTTGTGAAATATCATGAGTATCATTGTTATGTGAGGTTTGTTTGATAAGCATTGTTGACTAAGCTTTCATTTGAGTGATTGGTTGAGTGGAGTTGATTGAGCTTAGTTGATTGGAAGTGTTGAAGTGATAGTTCAAGTTCTGTGAAACAAATTGTTCTATATTCTGAATTGATTTGAGAAAGAGATTGAAAGAGGTTTTTTGTGATAGATTGAGTTGAGTTGAGAAAGCTTTTGTGAAAGCTTAAGGACATATTTGTGTGAGCTTTTATGGAAGCTTACAAAGCAGAGTTGAGGCAAGTCTTGGTGAAGACTTGTTGAGCATATTGAGCAAGTTCTAGAGAGGACTTGTGGATAGATTTGAGGCAAGTCTTTGAGAAGACTTGTGAGCAGAGTTGATTGATTGATTTGTTCAAACCTTGAGTTAAGGTTTGGGGCAGATCTAGCAAAGTTGATTAGTGATTGGATCAAGCTTTGTGTTAAGGCTTGAGGATAGATTTGAGGATAGAGTTTGGTGCAGATTTGAGGATAGGTTTGTGCCAGACCAGAGACAAATATTGAGTAGATTTGTGCTAGACCGAAGGACTATGTTTAGTGTAGATCAGAGATAGATATTGAGTAGATTTGTGCAGGGTAGAGGATAGTGTTCAGTACAGATCTGAGATAGAGACAAAGCAGAGTAAGAGCAAGCTTTGGAGGTGACAGAGTAGAGGACAATAGTCTCCAGTGGATAGAGATCCATTAGCCAGGGTAGTGAGGATAGAGATCTTCTGAGTGAGGATAGAGTCTTCTATGGAGAGAGATCCACAAGCTAGTGTAGTGGAGGTAGTAGTCTTCTAGAGGATCACTAGCCAAAGTAGAGGAGAAGGAGTTCTCCTGTGGATAGAGATCCATGAACCAACTAAGGGGATTGGTGTCTCCTATGGATAGAGATCCACAAACTTGATTAGGGGATTGGTGTCTCCTTTGGACAGAGGTCCATAAACATTGTAATAGGGAAGGATTCCCAAGAAATTTGTTGAGAAAATTTAAGTGAAATATTTTCTCCGTGGACGTAGCCCACATTGGGTGAACCACGTTAAATCATGTCTCTCATGTGTGTGATGCTTTGTGTAATGATTGTTGCTTTATTACTATTGATGTTATCATATGGATTGAGAAGTAAAAAGTTTTATCTTATACTGTTCACCCCCCTCTCAGTATAAGCACATGTTCTTCAAAAATGCTCTTGAGCATTTTGGATAAAGAACCCAATTTAAAATAAGTGATTTTTTTTAACTAATGAAATGTAAATCACTTGGTAATATCCTAAGAAAATGGGGTTAAACAAATTTTACTTGAAATTAATGCTCCATTTTGCTTCAGCTCAAAGTGTGTGCTAGTGCATTCATTTCCATTCTTTAGATCCATCAAGATTTTGTCACATAGTTTGAAGTTAGGCTACTAAAGATGTCACTCATAAAAATGATTTGCCTTTGCATTGCTCCACTACCGGTCAAGCATTTATAGCTTCGGTGGAGATGAACTCGATCACTTTTAGATATTTCTCTAGTGCCAGACCGGTGTTTATAGCCCCAGTAGAGGGTATTCGAATCATCCAAGCACTTTTATTTTATTGCATTATTACCATTTTCCTTCTTAGTTAAGAAGTATTTTGATTAATTGCAAATATTGAATGTGCTTTTGGGTTAGGGATCTATAAGGCTAAAAGTAGAGTGTATATATTTTTGCCTAATCATCAAAGCAATATGACTTCATCCTAATGATCTAAGAATCATTTAATGTTATTGATAAGTGTGATGCTTCAAAATTATGTTACACTTTTCCAATTCCATCTATTTTAGCCTCATAATCAAAGAACAAAACCAAATGATCTGATTCACTAACCCTTAACTTCACATAATTTCAAAATATTCATCCTCAATTGATCAAGCACATTTCCCTTAAGAGGAACCAACAATTGTTTATAATTTGAATCCACTTGTCAAAACCTTAAATATGGAAAGGATAGTATGAAAATGAAACTAAAACATGAAACAAACAACTTTTTTCACAAACCAAAAACAAACTATTCAAACAAGTAAATTTAAAGAAACACCTTAAAACACTATACATTCAAAGAACCTTAAAATCAAAGCAAATGACACTAAATATTTTCGGATTCCAATTGCAAGTTGTATTCAATTTAATGATCTCCAAAATTCTACCATGGCATAAAACTCATGCTCTACTCCACAATTTTAAAAGGGTTAACTCTTCAGTATGGTAAATTCACCCTGACCCGAAGCATCCAAAGGAATGAAATGAAGTTTACCCTGACCTGGTGCACATTAAAAATAAAGCAAAACCTTAATTGACATTTCAAATAATTTTTGGAATTAAATATTAAATGTAATATTTTGCCCTAAAATTAAAAGCAAAACCAAATAATAATAATAAAAAAATAATTAAAAATTAAAATGGACTATAATGTCAAACTTTAGAAAATATATTAATTAAAATCAATAATCATCAACGTTAGGTAATAATATTAATAATAGCAAATTTTTTGTTGCCAAAGTTTTAATTTTAAATTTTCTTCTATGATTGCAGGTAAGTGAACCAGAAAGGTAGAAGCCGAAATGTCGATGGAAGACGAAGCATCAAACTAGGAAGATGAAACGATGAGGTCCAAGAGCTTCTAGAATGATTCAAATAATACATTATAGTTGAAGATCTACCACGGAGCATCATTGCAAAAATAGAGGACGAATAAAATTCAAACCAGTTGATTTCTTGACAACTGGAAGCCACTAAAGCCAAACAAATTGCAGGAACCAGTCATAGAGAATAAGAGCCAAAGGAAATACATTGAAATTGGACTTGATTTCAACCACTTGGTACTTGACATCTCAACATCTCAAATAATTGCAGAGATCCATGGTTGAAATTGTAGATCAAATTCAAGAAGATGCACAGAATGCCATGTCATGCTAAGCCAACTAGCTACAAACAATTGTAAATCATTGAGAAAATTTGTGTTGTAAATCTATAAAAATCCAAGGAGACCCCATTTCAAAGGTTCAGATGCCATTTTAGCGATAGAGTTTTAATTCTCTAGTTTCTATTATAGTTTCATGAGCATTTGCACCCCTGGTATTATACTTGGAGAGTTGTATTTACAATCATTTATAGTAAGCAATTTTGAGATTGTAATCATTGAACATATTTATTAATGCAAAGTATTGTGATTCTTGGTGTAATCTATGCATGATGATGGTGGTTACAGTTGAGTTAATCCCAGTATTTTGTACCCTTTCCCTTTGAATATGACACCATATTAGTTTAGATTGTGTGAATATTGATCGGGCTAAGACTGGTTGATTTGGAGTTGGCTACTGCAACAGATTCTTTGCAAATATTCAAGATTACAATGGCTTGTTTTCTTCCTTTCTCTATCCATTCTTTTTGAATTTCTTTGATAATCAAGTAGATTAGAAGTAGTTTAGTTTCATATTCTAAAACTTTATTTTCATGAATATGCATGTTACTATTTGAAGTTGTAGAATATCCCTTTAAATGTATTTCTAGATCATAATCATAAGACAGTAAACCTAGAATCTTGCTTTACATGCATTTTATTGTGAAATTTGTCAATAATAGGACAATTGAATTGATAATTGTAGTGGATTAGATTTGAATTCAGACCTTAAAACCAAAATTAATTACTCACCCTTGTAATAGTTACATGTGACCTTAAATATTACAACAATATTCTTTATATTTTTCTTTTTATAATTTAAATTAAATCAACCAGGTTAGACCAACCTTACTAGAACCTTGGGGAAATCTACATTTCCTTTCAAGAGAGGACATCTTGTCCTGACTGTTGGTGTATGTTTGCAACTGGGTAGATATATCACTCAACATGTGGATGATTTTAAGGATATGTTGTAGTGATGATTTCATAGAGGTAATGTTGGCCAAGAGGTAACCCATAGGCAATGATGGCCAAGAGGTGACCTAGAGGCAATGATGACCCAGAGGCAACATAGAGGTACTCCAGATGTATTGACCTAGAGATAGACTCAGATAGTTCATAGAGGTGGACCTAGTGGAGGTTACATAGTTCTAGTTGAGCCAGAGCCAAAAGAGATTGAGATAGCAAAGTGAAAGCCAATTATCACATGACAATGATAGAGCTAGAGCTAGAACAAGTTCCAGAGTTAGATATTGAGAATTATTCTAGTGCATCACTCCTAAATGCATGGGGGAAATAATATTTCCACCAAATAATGTAATAGGGGAGGTGTTAGACTTTATTAAATTATTTGGAATCATGTAATAATTTGATATTTGTAATTATTGGGGGATAGATAAATTATTCTCCTATATGGAAAGTTGAATAGAAACATCTCTCATGAGAATGTGAGGAGATGAAAAGACAACTGAAAGTAAAATGTTAAGAGCTGCAAACTATTAAAGAGTTTCTCGAATGTGAAGAGACTCCATGATGTATAAAACTATATGCATATAACAAATTATGGTTGGTGGAGTGTGGAAGATTATGAGGATAATATGATGAATATGAGAATATTTGTTAAATTATTATGTATTTTATGTAAAATATTGTTGTAGAAAAATTTATGTCTTCCCCCATTTCTAACATAGGTGTTATTCTATAGAAAAAGCAAGCCTATTGTCACCCAATAGTATGTTTTCAGAATGGTCAATGGAACATGTCTAGGAGGGCAAGGTTGCATGTTTGATCCACATGTTGTCTCCTTCTGCTATTATTGGATTATACTGCAAGTAAATTGGAAGATATTTACCTTCCTAACTATGAGTGCAAATGGTGGGTCAATAAGTGGACATTAACATAGAGGAGACTCTGCTTCTGAAGATCTATGAAACAATGTTATTGAAAGATCTAAAAAAAAACTAACTGGTTGGAAGGGCAATTTACTATCTCAAGCAAGAAAATCTGTCCTTACCATGGCTCATTTGCAGAGCATACCTATATATTTTATTTCAGTCTTTAAAGCTCCAACTAAGGTTTATCAAAATATTGAACAAATTCAAAAACATTTCCTCTAGATAGGGTCTGAAAACAAGAATAAATTTCACCTAGTTGCATGGGATAAGGTTTGCAAACCAAAGGATTAGGGAGGAATTGGCCTCAAAAGGATTAATCTGTTAAACTTAGTTCTTCTAGCAAAGCAAGCATGGAGACTAATTTCATGATATAAAGTGGAATGAGTCAATATAGTTAAAAATAAATACTTGCAGCGTTCTTATTTTTTTAGTGGTCACGCGCCATCTATGGGTTCAACCTTCTGGAAATTCATCAAATTAACAAAACAACTTCTAAGGAAGGGCCTAAGATGGCAGGTTGGATATGGAAAAACAATAAATTTTTGGCAAGATAAGTAGATAGTAAATCAGCCACTAGTTGAAATCCCTGGTTTCAGAACTTTGAAAGAATTCACCAATTCTTTATTTGGCTACCGAGTTGCTGATTTTTTTACCATCTCAGATGAGACCTGTTCTTGGAAAAGGATTCAGTGTCCCCATATATCAACATAAATCACATCCTTGGAAGCCTTATTATCTACTTTTACCTTACCATCAAGGATTGCCAATGATCAACCAATCTGGGAACCTTCAGACACAGGGGATTTTTTTGTCAAATCAACTTACCAACTCATCCTAACCCTTGAGGAAGTTATAATCCCTTTAAAAATAGTGTGGATAAAACACTTAACTCCAAAGGTATCCTTCTTTTCCTAGTTGGTTATTCAAGATAGAATCCTCATTGTGTAAAATATTATCAAACGTGGGATTCCTCTCCCTAATAGGTGTTTTTTGTGCCTTTCTGATTGGGAGTCTACAAGTCATATATTTCTCTTTTGTTCATATTCCAGTTCCATCCTAAATAAGTTATTACAAAAATTTCAAATTAGTCGGGTAAAACCTCTGTCCTTAGTTGAAATTTTTCTCAATGGCCCAATCCTTTTCACAATCCTTGTCTCAAAGGTATTTGGAAATTTTGTCTTCATCATTATCTTTGGCATATTTGGTTAGAGAGAAACAGACGTGTATTTTCCAGAGAAGCCAAGGAGTTAGATTCCATCACCAACAGAATCATATTTTTTGCCAAGAAAAATTCTCTTTCGGCACCTTTTGATCCTTCTCCTATCCCCCGTTTTGAAGCTTCCTTACTTCAATCCTTGCAAGTTTCCTTAGAAAATCCTAACCCAGATAGTACTCAAATCTCAAAAACCAACATCAAATGGATACCTCCTCCATAGGATTGGGTCAAGTTTAATTTTGATGGAGCTGCCAAAGGAAATCCAGGAAGAGATAGGGCTGAGGGAATATTAAGGGATCACAATGGAAATTCCATTTTTGCTTTTGTAGAATCCTTGGGAGAACAATCAAACCATTTAGCTAAAGCAAAAGCATTATGGAGGGGCCTTCAACTAATCAAGTAATTTCCAGGGAAGGTCATCATAGAAGGGGATTCCCTAAATATTATCAATTATTTAAAAAATGCTAAATCTCTAGTGTGGAAGGTAAGAAGTCTCATTGAGGAGGCTCGAAGTTTACTCTTCCAACATAAATTTATTGTTCAGGGAAGCTAATGGGGTTGCTGAAAAACTTTCTAACATTGGAGTTTCTATCCCTAGGATGCTGACTTGGACTAACACCCTTCCATGTGGAGTTGATGAAATTTCCAGGTTGGAAAAAGCACAAAATCATCAAAATGATTAACATTTATTATTTCACGTTCATAGGATCAGAAAGGTGGTGTTTTCTAGGCCTCACTTTATCATGTGTTATGTATCTTTTCAAAATCACCTTTTTCAAACCGACCTTTTCCATGATGAATTTTATCTTCTCTAGGGACTTATTACTCGGGCTATTTTTGCAAATCCCTCTCGTGTCATTCTTATTCTTCATGCCACTTATCCTTGTCACTACCTTTTGCCCAATAGTTTCAATTCCTGTCATTTTTTCCACTATCCATTGGGGGGGTTCCCTCTCGATGTTTAATAAGAGTTGGCTCTTTGTCCATGTGTTACCAGACCAGTCTCATCCATTGCCATTCTTTGTTTCTCGCTCTCATCACTTGTTTTCTATGTACTTCTCCTCTCCTGCTCTTTGTCGTTTCCCAAAACCCTTGGATTTTGTTTGATTATGTGAGATTTGGGAGGGGATCATGATTTGAAACTTGATAGGGCAAACCCTCCAAGGAGTGGCACACTTCTATATCCTCATGGAAAATAGCAACTGTTGGGACCATAAACTACTCGTGGAATGTTGTTCTGCCATCCGCAATTTCCTAGATTTGGTTTTCTCAAGGACTTACCATTTTATGAGGAGAAAAACTGGTGACTTCCAGAAACTTCCATACCTATTAAAGGTTTATAAAAGCCTCACTAAGAATGGTATCTGCTCATTCCCTATATGTTCCTCCTGTCCTAGTGAGCGATTTGGGTTTCTTGTGTCCCTCATTCTGTTTCCTATCAACATGAGTTTTGTTGAGCCAGAGTCACTCACAATTGAACCAGTAGCGAAAGATATCCTTAGTGACCAAGGATTCGTGCCGTTCCATTATAGCTTGGACTGGGACATAAATTTGGCTTTTGCATCCACCTAGAAAAAAAGGTATTGTAATTTTTCATGGCGTCAAGTTTCAGGTGGATATTAGCATCTTGGCTGAGGTTATTGAGAAGCCGACGGTGGGGTGGACTGTGTGCAGGGATAAGCACAACTAGAAAGCGAAGCTGAGCCAATTTGAGTCGAAGTCACCCATGCAAAGAATTTTCAAGCCAAGGATGTTTCGTAGTGACCTTCCCACCCCTTGGAAGGAAGTCATGAAGCCCGTTATGGAATATATAATGGTGGATGATCCTGAATTACAACTCAAAAGCTTCCATGTTGCCTTCGTGAATCACTTCAAGGAGGTTAAGCCGATAAACATTCCTAAATTTCTTTACCTATCGATGGATTACTCCATCAATGCAACTTGCATGAAAAAGGAGGTTGTGTGGCCCTCTCATCAAGGGCTTTTCAAAGTGTTGTATGTCCATATTTTGGATAAATTTCCTAAGGAAAATATTTCCACTTAGAACCAACAGGTGGAGAACACTAAGGAGGAGATGTCATCCACCCTTGTCACTAAGAGCCGCGTATCCAAAAGGAAGAAGGTGGTCGAAGGTCAACATGATCCGAAATTCATGGCAAAAAAGAAAATCAAGGTTGAGACAACTCCCACAAGGAGTTCACAGTGCCTCAAAAACAAGGAAGTCCAAAATCAAGGAAAGGCATAGGATATTGCTGAGGATGATATGGATGATCCAGTGGAGAAGATCCTTCAGAAATATGTTATCAAGACCACCTTGAGCATGATTGCTCACCTAGAAAATACCATGACTGCGATTTTGGGAGCAATTTCACAAATAAAAGAGCATAGGAATGCTCTAAACCTACTTCTTTCCTGTGATAATTCATAGAAGATACTCCTGCTGTTGCTAAAACTAAACCACAGGTTAATGACGATGAAGTTGTGGAAATTACAAAGGACGTATTCAAGGATATACCGAAGGATTATGTTAAGGATGTTAAGAAATATGACAAGGATGACTCTGTTATTGCCTAATTGGCTTATGTTGTGTCGCCTTATGTTTTTGTCTCTCTTGGTCTTTTCCCAGCTCTTTTTTAGTTTATTCATGTTTTCCTTATTGTTCTCAGGTCCTCAAGGATGCTTGTTATTTTTTGTTTTCTGTGCATCCTTTTTTGTCAGATGATGTAGTAAGGCATTAGGGTGCCTTTCAAATACCCTCATAAATAAAAAAATCTTTAACTTACCAAAAAAACATAGAGGAGACTCTAGTTTGAGTCTCTCTAAATCCCCTCAATATATTTTCCATTCAACACAGATACTTAGCCAATTTATCAGATGACATGGCCATGTTTCACACGTGAAGCAACTTAGTTTTCCTTTTTAAACACCCTCAACCAGTAAAAAGGAACAATTGTTGTAATCACACAAGTTCAAAGGTGCTGATGTGGTGAATCATAAGACGCAAAGTGGTAGTAGACAAATGGATTTTTTTAAGGATTTGGGGATTTAATTTTTCCATGGTGCATTAGGGAAAATATTATGGAGGCCATAAATTTTTTATATGGAAGTTTTTTGAGTTTTTTTACATCACATGATTTTTGGAGCTCTACATACTGGTGATATTAGTTGAAGGATCTGCTACAATGTTGGGGGTCAAATTGTGTAATATGGAACATCAAGCCCTAGTTACCTGCCTTAATGAACAAAAATATAGTTTTTGATCAACTCAAATGATTGGCTTATTATAGAGTAAGAACCTATGGTGCATCTCTCAAGAAGATAAAGCAACAACCCTTGGCCTATTTTCCTTATTGATTGAACTAGAATTACTTTTCCACATCAAATAGGAGAGTGAACCTATCAAGGTATGGTCAAAATTGCATGAGTTATTTGGAAAAGTAAATACTATTGAAGTAAGTTACTTGGAACTAGAGCTTTCTTCTCTCAAATTGGCTAAGTTTGATAAAGTTGAGGACTATATTGTATGAATTAAGGAATTGAAAGCCAATATTGCATCTTTGTAAGGTATAAAGAAAGATGATGCTGAATACATAAAGATTGTCCTTGCTAATTTGTCCTCTTCTTTTTAGATGTTGAACCTCATGGTTCATATGATTCCTATATTTTGAGAATATAAAAATATTACTCTTAAATAACTTTTATCTCTTCTAGTTTATTTTTTGGTATCAATGAGGAATTGTGGTGACACTTCATAAATTTAGGATCATGCAAAGAAATTCAAATCTAAGGAGACTAAGACCTAGGGGCCTAAGGGCTAGGCTAAGTTCTCAAAGAAGTCAACGACCATTTGTGGATATTGCAAGAGCCTTATTGGAATTGCAAAGGATTGAAGTTGAGTTCTTGAATATGGGCATATGTCTTCTAGATGATGAGGGATATTCTGAAGGATCTGTCTCAACTTTCGAGGTCCACTAGTGTATCTATTATTGGGAGGAATATATTAGTGTCACTAATGCATTCCTTCTTGGCCCCTCAGTTCAAATTATGAGGGTGCTAAAATTATAATTTGATTCTTAGCGAAGGTCGACATTGTATAATATAATCTTGTATATGCCTAAGGGCATTCATTGTATAACATATTAAATATATTGTAATATTTTATTAGGTTGCGATTCACCTTGTTATGGTTAAACACACCTTATAAACTTACAATTAACCTTAAAGTCTTTCTTGTAATGTTGGCTAAAGGTTAAGATCATTTATGTATATGGGGTCTTGGTATTGGTATAAACACCCTCACCACTCCAATAATAATCAGATTGGTGTAATTCTATGGATAATATAGTGATTATATATGGTGCATACAAGTGCCCACTATATCTCTTTCTCTTTCATCATTTCTTATGCTTTTTGTATAACATTTGAGTGGATGGATTCCTTTTGTTCAATTTTGAAAATAATGTGAATATTAACACCAACTGATATAGGCCATATCAATATTTTCTCAATTGAGTTACCAATTTGGATGCTGTTTGTGTTAAGACTTGACATAATTGTGAGAATGAAGGCAAATCATCATTAAGATTTAATGAGGGGATGAATACTATTGTAAGGATGGACTCTTATTGTATGCATTATTTTCCATCTTCCAATAAGTACTTGTTGAACTGATGTATGAGCTCCCATGTTCTGATGAGAGAATGCATAGATTTTGAAGAAATCTTGAAAGTAAATATAAATATTGGAGATAATAACTTAACAAATTTCATACTAGAAAAATATTAAAGATATGTTCAATGAGATATAAATTTTATGGATAAATGACGGTAATGAGTCATTAATTTTATTTGTCAATAATGCACAAGTTTTATATGTCCATTATTGTGATGTAGACATTTGAATATCACTCATCTATATTTACATATAACTTGTAAGAAAATTTATATGTTTATATATTTAATTAAAGTAACATTTTTCTGATGTCACAGATAAATTTACAAAGTTAAAAACTATTTTAGAAATTGCATACATGGCAAATAATATGAACGATAGAAGAATCTATGTTATAAAATTAAGGAGATTACTACTTCAACTTAAGTTGGCCATTTGTGATATTTGCATGAAAATTCACTTTGTCATAGAATTATTATGTGCATTAAAAAACGTGATGCATAGATTAAAAAATAATAGTGAAACTATAACAATAAAAGATCTAAAGACAATAAATCTATGTCATGTTTGAATCCTATCCTATCTTATTTGAATGAATTCTCACACACCTGTACACACAACTTCTATAAATATATATTTTTTGAAAACCTACTTAGATGTAGAGATTAATAACAGACCTTCATTATTTTATTAAACCTAAAAATTAAATTAAAATAAAATTCAAACTAAAATTCTAATATTAAGGATTTTGTTATATATATATATACAGTATTAAAAACATGAGATTATAGTGAGCCAAGAGAGAGTGGAAGCCTGGAGGAAGTGTGAGTTGAGATTCAATCATGGAAGAAGAGAGACGAGTTCATCCAGAGTGCATCAATGCTTCAAACCCTTACCACAAATCCATGGAATATTATTTCTAATTTTTTTTTGAAGCAAAACAACACCAAGAAAAAGAAAAACTAGGGGTGATTATGAGCCATAAGGGAGTGCAAGATGGAAGCGAGTGTGTGGGAAGAGAAAGTGCAAGCCAAGAACAAGACCTTCCCACACACTAAAGTGCAAGTCATATTTGAAAGCCCTAATGGGAAGTTAGGATGCCCTAGCTAGAAATCATGATGCCCTAGTTGGAAGTATGGAGGCCCAAGTTGGAGATAAGAAGAAGAGCAAATATATGGCAAGTTTGATCTAGGTAGTAGATGTTACAAAAAAAGTGAGTAACCATGATGAGATGATTGAGCATGATATAATGGTTCTTAAAAGTAGAAGGTTAATATGTAAGTTCCATATATCATGGCTAGGGTTTTTGGAGATTCAAAATTGGATCAAGTGGAAGTGGGGATTGAATACAAATTGCTTGATGACTTTTCTTCCTAAATGTTTTTTCCTTATAATATTTTCTAGTTCAAAAATTAGGGATAAAATAATGGTTGGTGGCCCATGGTTTAGGGGAAGAGATGCACTTTATTTGAGACCATGGAATGATTTTTTCTATTCAAAAAAAAATTATTAAGAAGCTTTTAGTGTGGGTTAGGATTTTTGGACTTCCATATCAACTTATAAATAAGATTGTTTTGAAGAATATTGGAAATACACTAGGGGAATTAATCAAGGACTACCTACTAAGGAGCGAAACCATGCTCTATATACTTGAATATGTGTTGCTATGGATATTTTAAAACCTTTGTCATAATCCATTAAGATTAAATATGAATCAAGAGAATAGGATCAAGTAGATTATGAAAATATTGCATTTTGTTGCCATAATTGTTATGAGATTGGACACATGGAAAGAGTTTGCAAAGTGAAAACTATGAAGAAAGAGACAAAAAAATCTAGCCATGAGATAAAATTCAAGATGACGCAAGGAAATCCAACATTAATAGAAGCTAGATTAGATCAAGGGTATTCCACTCTGAAAAAGAGGAAAAGAAAGCCTATCTACAATATCATTTGGAAAATTCAAATGAAATTAAAGGTGCAAAATATGTGGAGAGAAATTCTAAAACAAAGATGAAAAAAGAGGTTAAGTTTATTCCAGGTAAATCATCTTCATTTTCCTCTAGTAGTATATAATCCTCTCTAGGTAATAAAAGTAAAAGTGGTGAAGATGCTATCCCTTGCACTTTAAGGTTTCAAGAGCAACATAATAAATAAATGAGGATGGAGGAAACCCATAACAATTTAGGGTTTTTAGAGAAAAATAAGAAGATAATTGCTATAGAAGAGCTTCCTTGCACTTTAGGGTTTCTAGGGCAACATAAATAAGATTGTGCTTTTGAGGTTATTCCTTGCACTTCAGATCCTTTAAAACAAGGTAAACCTAAATATGATAACTCTTACTATGAGCAATGTGAGAAGATTGAAGAGATTGATGAAGATGAAAATATTTTTGGGAATGAAAAAAGAGAGGAAGACCCAAGAAGCAAAAAAAGAGAGAAAAAGAAACCCAGAGGGATATTGATATGGTAAAACAAAAGCAAATATCACAAGTGTTAGCAAGAAGTGAGGCTAAGCCCATAAATAAAAATAAAAAATAACAATGAAAATAATATCTTGGAATATTAGGGGAACGAATAAGAACCCTAAAAAAAAGTATTGAAAAATTATGAGGTTACTATAGACAAAATATTTATAGATATAGAAGCTAGACAACAAATATTTGAGCCATTCATGGTGTTGAATTTCATATTGACAAAATTTAAAATTTGGAAGGCATCTGAAGTAAAAGAAGTTGATTGGGGAAACTTAACAATTTGAGAAAGATAGAGAATATCTATGATAGAAAGGAAAACAAAGAATATCTTTGATAGAAAGTTAAATTTGGATATGCCTTAATTAACTTGTTAGAAATGTAATGAGAACAATGTAATATTTTGTTTTTTTTATAATGGAAGTGGCACCCAGTAGAAGCCACACATAGCTTATTAAAAAAATAAAAAATATGGGACTATAGCACAAACAAATTCTTATTAAAAAATATAAAAATAAATAAATAAAGGTGTACATGTAACCAATATAAAATGTATAATATTATATGTATATTATTTAAGCATATATTCCTATGTTTTGACTAACTAATAATGATAGGATTAATATATAATTATAGTCATATAATAGTAAATTTATTTCTATTATTATAATACTAATATTAATGATACTGAAATAAATAAATCAATTATAATAAATTAACAATAGACTCATAGTTAGTTGCAATCTTACTATAGTGGTAAGGGCTTTGGCCTCTCTTTGAGAGGTCTAAGGTTCAAACCCCACTCAGTATGAGGGGACCGAGACCCCTCATAAAAACCCTATGTAAACTCATTGAGAGCTCGATGCTTACTGCAGTGGTAAGGGTTGTGGCTTCTCTTTGAAAGGTCCAAGGTTCAAATCCCACTCAGTATGAGGGGACCATGACCCTTCATAAAAATATGTGTAAACTCGTTGAAAAAAATAATAGACTCATAGTTCTTTTTTTCTAGAGAAAAAGGGTTGTACTCAAGTCCCCCATCCTTGAAAAATCAAAACTCCCTCCTTTACAGCTTGAGAGTTTATAAAAAGATTCAATTCTCATATAAATTGAGATGCTATAGCTAGATACCAACATTTTTTTTCATAAAAAATTTTGAATTCTTGATATTCATTTTTTGGATCTTCAATTTTCTTTAAATACAAATATTTAACATCCTTCTTCTTGACATTTTATAGTAGTGAAATATAATTTTTGTTGAAGTTAAAATACAATACTTCTGCTTGTGAGCATGACAATGAAGCGAAATATAGTACCATCAAAAACTTAAATTCAAGGTTACATGAGGACTGAAGGCTGCGCACTTGCAGGGGATGCTAGGGTTTTGAATTTCATTATGGTCTCTAACTCTAGAAGACCAATGCAAAGCACTGCACCATAGATGAGAATGCATATGATAATGGCTCCTCTCATTCAACTATGCAGGTTTGTGTTGAGAATGGTCTACAAGTTAATTCTCGTTCTCCTGATGTAATTCTTTCATTGCTTGAAGTTGATTATGCATGTCACAGTTTAGAATCACTCACCCTTATCGATATTTTGTTGGATGCATCCCTAATGAGTCTTCCCTTAGGGCCTGGGTTAACACAGCTTGGACTCCTCATGGAGTCAAGCTAACGATGGTTCAAAATCTTACAAAGGGATTTTTTCTATTTCACTTTGTGAAAACAACCCATGCTAAGGTGATTTACGAACATGGCCCTTGGTACATGAGAATCTCTTTGCTTAATTTTTTCTCCTTGGACCCATGACTTTTTTATTTATGAGGAAAGATCTACCAAAGTCCCTATGTGGGTGGAATTCCTAGGACTCCCTCTACCTTTGTGGCCCTTTCTCAGTCACATAGTAGCCCCTCTTGGGCGTGTCATTTTGGTGGAGGCAGATAAATTTTTCCATGCACACCCTCAAAAACATGTTTGTGTTGAGATTGATGTTTCTCGAGATCTCAAGGAGTCTATTGACATACAAGTTGGTGACACTATGTTATCCCAATGGGTCCTCTACATTAATTTGCCCAACACTTGTTTTCGGTGCCAATCCTTAGCACACAAGATCAAAGACTATCCCTTGATGCCACATAATAGGGATAAGCAAAGCCCCACCACACAAAGTGCACCCACTCCTCAACCTTAGGAGGATGGTTGGACGAATGTGGGAGGGTGTAAAAATGCATATTTAGATGCTTCTAAAGGTACATAGTCCAAGTCGATACATGTCTCACAACTAGTAAAAAAGGATATGAAAAGGAAAAAGTTGATCCTACAGCTAAAGCTCCTTAGTCTCAACAGAGGGATGCAGTAGTGCTTGCGTCAAAGTCCTCCAGTATATTTTTCCTAGCTAATGCCAAGTGCTCCCGTAGCTCGAGAAGGGGATCTATAGAAGAAAATGCTACTCCAAAGAAGCAACTTCAGATGAACAATGTTCAGTTGGGCAACAACTATAGTGTCTTGGAGTATCTTAATAGTGGTGAGGATATGCCGTTGGATGCAGAGCCATCATCGATAGAATTGATAGTTCTTCTAGAGGAAGAAAAATCTAAAGTTCCTTCCCCTTCTATGTGGTTTCGACGTTCTCATAGTCCTCAACAAGGGAAAGAAGATGAAGACACTTTACCTGAAAAATGGTTTCACTCTTTTGGCCCAAAATTTCCAATAATTTTATGTTGGGAAGACATCATTTTGGACTGAAATTTCTGACAAATGTAAGGCCTAGAGTTACAGTTCTACAGTTTAGGGTTTCTATTTTATTATTTTATGTATTCACCCTTTTAGGGGTTTCATTCTGTAAGGGGGTGTTGATTAATGGGGTTTTCGCTCTATTGACAGGGATGCTTTTTTGGTTGATGGCGGCCACGTGGTGTGTTTATCCACCTTTTTTTTATATGTAAAAATGTATTTTGTTCTTTAATATAATGCTTTTTACATTAAAAAAACCCTATGAAGTGGAAATCGTGAGTCAATTTCCCATATATATAAAGCAGTAAAATAACATTCCTTTGTTGGCTCCCTGTCCTAAAGTCCTATGAGTCACTTCTATGTATATATGGAGAGAGATAAATTCATAAAATGGTCATCTCGTCCCTTTGGAAAACATGTTGAGTCACTTTTTTATATTTATAAACCAGAGTTTCTAAAACCCATTTAAACATTTGACTTGCAAAATCATGAGTCATTTTTACACACACACATATATGCAATAGAAAATTAACATTCCTAAAAAGACTTTTAGAGTGAAAATCTATTGAATCAATTTTCCATATATATGAACTAGAAAATAACATTCCATGCTCCTAAAGAGGAAGCTAAAATCGAGTCATTAGAGAATTAAAGCAACGTTCACCATACTAAAAATCAACCTCTATTGTCTAATCATTACATCTTAGTAGAGTAATATTTCCAAAACTTCATGTTATCATAGACTACTCTACCAGATATGGACTGTTGGTTTCCTTCTTGAAGCATAAGTGCAACCGCAAGAACTGTAATACATATTTTAGCAGACTCAAAAAGTTGAAAGTTCCAATCCATACTTTGTTTCATAATCCAACCAACAACCAAGAAATCAAATAATCCATTCAACCATGACATCCATCTAATGTCATCTTCTTTTGCTTCAACATACAATTCTACTCACTTCACAAAATCATAGTTTGCTTTACCAAATTTGGACTGTTAGTTTCCTCCAATGCATTAATCTATAAATGAATCCCTTGAAACATTTTGTAGTCCTTTGGAACATTATTTTGAATTTGCTTCTTTCATATTCTTCTTGTCAACTTTAGGTAAACTTACTAGTTCCTCTAACAATGGAAAAGAGAATTGAACTTCACAATCCTCTATTAAAATCCCTCTATTGGTTAACCTATTTGCATATTCGTTTCCTTTTCTTAATGTATGTGTAAATTTGATTTATTCAAACTCTATGGAAAGGTCTTGTATTTCCATAGTGTTATCTTGTATGTTCCATGGAGCTTTTGCTTTCCTTAAAATTGTGTTTATTAGTATTAATGAATGGCCTTCCATCCATACTTTATTTCATTTCATTTGTCAGCATATTTTTAATCCTTCCAAATCTGCCAAGCTTCAACTTCATTATTTGGTTTAAGTACACTACTGAAAGCGTAATGTGACAAATTCTCACCTCTATTATTTTTTATTATTCCTCCTCTTGTTGATCTTGAATTTCCTTTAGACTCTCTAACAAAATTCAATTTGACTAAGTCTTCTTCTGGTGGTTTCTATGTTATGTTCTTTGGCGTCCTTTTGTTTCTCCTATATCCAACATCATAATTCCATTTGATGACTTGATTCCATCTATCAAGGCTCTTTGATTCAAGATTAGGGATTGGGTGAGTTGATAGGGCTGATTTAGACTCCTCTATGGCTAAACAAATCTTCCTTTTCATTACCTCTAAACTGATTTTTTCCCTTTAAATATACTTATTTTCCTTTCCATATATATAGTCCAAAGTATTGTATATTTCAATGTATCCTAGATTGTATGTAATGCCTCACTTTTTAAAAAACTTTGTCATTGCTTTAATCATTCTTCAATTTTGTCATTCATCACCATACATTTATCAAACATATTATGAATCCATTGTTGTAGTTCCCAAACTATTGAGCAGTCCCAAGAGATGGTCTATACTTTCCTTTTCACATAGAACACATTATGAGGGGCCATGAAAACACCTTTTCATTAGGTTATCTCAGGATAAATGTTTCTTGTGACCTACTAGCCATACAAAATTTTTGACTTTTGGAATACTTGGGCTATCCCAAATACTCTCCATATTATTGTGATATTTCTATTTTATTGGTGCTTTACATTATATCTACTTCTTGTTGTGTATTTTCTTGAATGATTCAACTCCCAAATCAACTTCTCCTTGGCTTCCCTCAGAATAATCACTGTTGTTATCTTTTTGCTCAACTACCTCCCAACAATGATAGGGATTGATATTCCATATCATCCCTATTCACACGGATCAAGTGTAACAACATTTAATAAGCACATGGATTGGTGCATTTAATTCCACTTTGTAAAGGCAAACATGCCTATAAATATGTTTTTGGTATGCAATACAAATCAGTTTTTCATTGTGCTCATTCTTGCTTCGAGTTTTTGAGTGTTGTTTCCACATCAGTGGTATCAGAGTCGCATGTTGATTGGCAAGTATCCTCTTCCCCTAGGCCAGGTTGGTTCACAGGGGGAATGAGAAAACCAGCAACAGGTCTTGGCTTGGAAAGAACACTCTTTTCCTTATAGAAGCATTCGAGCATGCCGTTTTCTTTCAAAAAACTTTGTTGGAGTCCTCTACATCCTCGACTCATAGCTAGCTGGGTCCTTCTGACCTTGACCTCAGCTATCGATACTGCCATTGGATTTGTCATTCTTTTGATAGTTTCTTGTGCAATTTTTAATTTGTTGCAGCCACTGCTACCCTTACTATGCAACACCTACCATCGCCTCTCCTTGTAGATCTGCTCTCAACGATCTGATCGAGGTGCTCTTCTGGAACATGCCCTAGATCTGGCCTTTCAACATCGAGATCCACAACATCTTCCTCCATTCAGCGATGTTGCAGAGTGTTTAAGTCGGCGTTGCTACATTGTTGCTCCATTCCTTCCTTGCTTTCTATGTGTTGACGTATGCTCCCTCCCATGTTGTCCGTGTTGTTGACGTGTTGTGCTTCTCCCATGTTGTCAGTCGTTCGAACAAGTCAGGCATTGTATTCTCCTCCCGCACTGATGTGTGCTCCTCCCGTGTTGTCCATCGCCGTCCGATCAAGTCAGGTTGTATTATCCGCCTTGATTTGGGAGTGATTGTGCTAGTCCGCCTTGCCTAGCCATTGGGGCATTTGATCGTTAGCCATTGTAAGTGCCACCTTGATCGTTATCGCCTGTGCTAGTCCCGCTTGCCTAGCCATTGGGGAGTTTGACCATTAGCCATTGTAAGTTGTGCCTCTTGACCGTTAGGCCGTTAAATATCCTCATTAATTCTGCCATTAGGAGGGAAGGGCATATTACACAAAGTTGAAACAATTTTTTTGATTAGTAACCTGTCACCAAGTAAATCTCCTGGCTCCCAATCCTAGTCGACCGATGGCAACAAACATGGCCATTGTTGAAAAATTGGCCAAAATAATGACCTCTCATGATGAAAAATGGGCAGCACAACAAGAACAAATGGCAGCACAACAAGAACAAATGGCAGCACAACAAGCACAAATGGCACAAATGGCTGCCATATTGCAAAATCTACAAGGTTCTTCAAATTCTTCCCATCCGAAGTGTGATGTGAAATTATATGAAGGCTCACGAGATCCTGATGTCCTCCAAAGCTGGATTCTTGACATGGAGACTTGGTTCGAGTACCATCAGACATTGGATACAGCGAAAGTTCCAATTGCAAAGTGCATAATTTCTAACATAGCCAAGGTTCTCATAGCCAATAGAAAAATTGGTACGTGGGAGGAGATGGTAAAAATTTTAAAGGCTTATTTTTATCCATCAAATTATGAGGATGACTTATTGAATCAATGGCTACGCCTTCATCAAGGAAAGAAAGAATCCATGCAGGATTTTATCCATCACTTCAATCGCCTTCGAGTATTACTTGGGATCTCAGATTCTGATGCGGTCTTGATTGCCAAGTTTAAAAGTGGTCTTCTAGCCCACTTTTATAGAGAAGTCAAATACACTATTTGCATTACATTGGATGATGTTTTCAAACATGCCCTTTTAGCCGAAGAGAAGTTCATTGCACAACATCGGGAGTCTCGCTACTCGGGTGCATCAACAGAGGATGGGTACAAGAATCAGGTTGATAGAAAGAGATCTCCTAATTTTTCTTCTTCTGTTAATCCCACTTCTTATGCATCCCTTGCTTCTAAAAATTCTTCTTCTTCTTCTTCATTTTCTCATGCTCCAAACAAGAAATTTTGTAACTATTGTAAGAGGCAAGGCCATGATAAAACTCAATGCCCACAATTACAAAAAAGAAGAATCTTTTTGTATAGTCCGATGAGGGGACTTGTGATAACCCCATCGAGACTTCTGGTGAAGAAGAAATTTATGAAGAGTTGAGAGGGCAACTCAATAATGTAACACTCATGAATCACCATTCTCGAGTTGGTGATCGTGACCACTTGTTCGTCACTCGGGCTCACTTGCTCCATAACTTTGCAGTTGATTGTATAATCGACAATGGATCGTAGAAGAATCTGATTGTGCAGTCCATTGTCGATAAGCTTAAGCTCCCTACTTCAAAACATCCTCGCCCATACTCTCTTGGGTGGAAGGACAACACAAACACATCAAAAATAACACACACATGCACCCTGGCTTTTGCATTTGGTACCAAATTTAGAGATGCAGTAACATGTGATGTCACACCGATGGATTGTTGTGGGTTACTTCTCGGTAAACCATATCAATATGATAGGAGAGCAACATATGATGCATATAAAAATACATATACACTGCAAAAAGATCAAAAACATTTTCTCATTAAAAGCACTCCAATATCTGCAAAGCAATCAAACAATCTTTTGCTTACTTGCCGCCAAGCTAGAAAAGCCAGTAATAATGCTCAAGCACTTGCACTTATTTTCATTCATCCAAAAGAACAACAAGCAAAAGATAAAGGGCAAAAACACACCATTTCTTTTCAAGTCAACAATTCCAAAGTAAAAAGAATACTACAGAAATATGAAAGTGTGTTTCAGGAACCCACTTCTTTACCACCTGAAAGAACAATTAATCATGCAATTGAGATCATTCCAGCAACACCTCTTCCAAATGTTCCAATGTACAGGCAATCCATTATACAATATGATGAAATTAAAAAACAATTGCAGGAATTATTGGATAAGGGATTCATAAAGCACAACACCTCTCCTTGTGCCTCACCAATTCTGCTTGTTCTAAAAAAAGATGGTACTTGGAGATTCTGCATTGATTTTAGGGCACTCAATAAAATAACAATAAAAAATAGGTATCCACTTCCTCGGATTGATGACTTATTAGATCAACTACAAGGGGCTAAATTCTTCAGCAAACTTGATCTTAAGAGTGGCTATCATCAAGTTCGAATTCAAGCAGAGGATACATGGAAAACAACTTTCAAAATAAATATGGGACTATTTGAATGGTTAGTTATGCCATTCGGTCTCACCAATGCTCCAGCTACATTTATGAGGCTCATGAATGAAGTATTCCGTGATTGTCTTGATCAATATGTAATAATTTATCTTGATGATATCTTGATATTTTCCAAGACTTGGGCCGAACATTTACAGCATTTGGAGCATGTTCTAGCCACCCTTCACAAGAACCAGTTATTTGCCAGCTTGAACAAGTGCTCATTTGCCCAAACATCAATTTCATACCTTGGTTTCATCATAAATCCTGATGGTATCCAGGTTGACCCTGTCAAAGTAGAAGTATTACTCAAATGGCCTGCTCCCACAAATATCACTGAACTCAAAAGTTTTCTTGGCCTTGCTAACTTCTACCGTAAATTTATTTTAGGGTACTCAAACATTGTTGCTCCATTGCATTCATTGACGAAAGCCAAATCTATTTTTCATTGGACAAATACCCACAATCAAGCTTTTGCCGATCTCAAAGATAAGCTTTGCTCCGCTCCTATCTTAGCCATTCCTGATCTTCGATAGCCCTTTGAAATAGAAACTGATGCCTCTCAATTTGCTCTCGGTGTTGTTCTCAAACAAAATGGACATCCCATTGCTTATCATTCTGAGTCATTCTCTACAACAAAACAAAATTACTCCACTTATGATAAGGAACTCTATGCCTTAGTCCAAGCTATAAAATATTGGCGTCACTACCTTCTTGGTAAAGAAACTATTGTTCACACAGATCATTTACCCTTGCAGTTTCTTCAATCACAAACAAAAATCCAAGAAGCACGCCACATGAAATGGGCCTCCTATCTACAATAGTTTCATATAGTCATCAAATACAAGAAGGGTAGTCAAAATTTTGTTGTCGATTGCCTCAGCCGTCCTCCATCAGCCACAACCCTAACCATTGTTACAACATCTCATTTAGCTTTCCAATATTGGCCTGCTGAGTACCCTAATGATCCTGACTTTGCCATAGTTTATCACAAATTACAACATCCATCCTCCTCCAATTTAAGTCCCTTTGAGGATTTCCATCTCAAGGAGGGGTTGCTTTACCATCTTGATAAGCTTTGTGTCCCTACTCCGAGCAGACCATCCCTTCTAAGAGAGGCTCATTCCACACTCTATGGTGGTCATTTCGGCAAACATAAGACACTTCACCATCTGCAACGATTCTTTTATTGGCCTCACATGCAGAGAGATGTTCTCAAGTATTTAAAACAATGTGTCCCATGTAGTCGGTCTAAGTCATCCAACCGTAGGCTTGGTCTCAGTATGCCCTTACCCATCGCCTCCCATCCTTGGGAAAGTATATCTATGGATCTTGTCAGTGGTTTTCCCATGACCGTCCGTCAACATGATTGTGTCTTTGTCATAGTCGACCATTTTAGTAAGATGGCTAAGTTCATTCCATGTCGAAAAACAAGTTCTGCTGCAGACTTAGCCAAATTGTTCTTTGATGTCATCTGGCGATCTTTTGGTCTTCCCACAAGTATTGTGTCCGATCGTGATTCCCGTTTTGTCGGTCATTTTTGGAGGTCCTTGTGGAAACTATTAGGTGTGTCCCTTAATTTTTCCACAACATTTCATCCTCAGTCTGATGGTCAAACAAAAGTCGTCAATCGTACACTTGTCCAGAGTCTTCGAGTCTACCACCATACGTCACCAGCCAAGTGGGATCTCAGTCTAACTCATATTGAGCATGCATATAATAGAGTAGTCCATACATCCACTGGTCATAGTCCTTTTGAGGTATGTCTAGGGTTTCAACCTGTCGCTCCATATGAGTTACCCTTGGCTCTTCCATCTCCAGTCACAGTACACATGCAACATGAACAAGAGAAAGCACAATCCTTCATCCAGCATCTGCAGCAGCTATAGTCCAAGGTTGTACACATCCTACAGCAGACACAGAAGCAACAGAAATAGGCTATGGATCACCACCATGTTCCACACTCCTTTCAGATAGGTGATCGAGTTTGGTTGTACCTTGATCGTAAGAGATTTCCAGAGAAGGCACACAACAAGATCAAACCTCTCCGCTATGGGCCTTACACAATCATTCAACAACTATCCGAGAATGCATTCAGATTGGATCTTCCAGCACACCTGGGTATTCATGATGTTGTCAATGTTGATCTACTCCGTCCATATCATGAGTCCACGCTAGAGAGCCCACCGACCATTAGTCATCCATCAAATGTTGTTCCTGATTTCCAACTTCCATTGGAGGAGGACCGTCTATTCGACACCAGGACTCGCCACACTCGACAGGGTTCTTCAACTTCGTATCTGGTTGCACGACGTGGAGAGCTTCCTCACCAGGCTAAGTGGATCACTTCAGCACAGTTGGCTCAAGATTTTCCATCCCTTTTAGATGCATTGGAGACCAATGCTTCTAGGGTGGGGAGGAATGATAGGGATTGATATTCCATATCATCCCTATTCACACGGATCAAGTGTAACAACATTTAATAAGCACACGGATTGGTGCATTTAATTCCACTTTGTAAAGGCAGACATGCCTATAAATATGTTTTTGGTATGCAATACAAATCAGTTTTTCATTGTGCTCATTCTTGCTTCGAGTTTTCGAGTGTTGTTTCCACATCAAACAACAATGTATGATATGCTTGTAAAAAAATCTTCTTTCCATTTGTATCTTCCTTCCTGATTCTTGTACATAATGTTTGAAACACTATCATCATATTTATCTTGAAGTAATCTCATCAATGGTTTCAAAATGTGATCTAGATTGAGTAGTTTTTTATCACATAAGTATCCATCCAAATAGATTTTTTTCTCAACTCCCCACCACCCATATTAGATATTTTATCACTAGATCAACTGAATTTTGTAAATCGTTCCATAGTGCAAAACCATTTGGTAGTGAAAATGCAGTAAAGATTAAGCTTGGGTCATTGGGCTTAATGTTCTTAGAGTAATTCTTTCCCATTGTCTTTGACTTTCGTTGTATAATCTACAAATCACCTTTTTCCCTTAAAGCTATGTTTGCATCTTTAATAACTCTTAAATCAAGACCTCCCATAGCTTTATCATCACACACCTTGCTCCATTTAACCAAATGAAACTTACTTTTATCATGTAATCCTAACCATAAAATGAGCGCATAATTTAGATTAAATATTTTTCTACTGATTTTGACATAATATACAAGGACATATAATATGTTAGATTGGCTTGCAAGAATGATTTAATGAGCTACACTTTTCATGCTAACAATAACCATCTAACTTTCCATGCCAATAGTTTATTATGAATTTTACTTATAACTTGATTCCATAATTCTACCTTCATTATCCCCTCAAATTAGGGAATTCCTAGACATTTTGCTAGCATTTTTACCTCTATTTGAAGTAACTTGCATATCCCTACTCTGATACTAGCTATAGTGTTTAGGAAGTATGTTTTGGATTTTGTCCTATTAACTTTCTTCCCCAATGATATTTCATATTTCTTTAATAAGTTATTCAAAGCTTTAGCCTCATTTTCCCCTACCCTCCCAAAAAAGGGCTATATTTCTACAAACTATTGATGGGTGATATTGTGGATGTTATTACTGGCCTTAAATATTCTTATTAGCCCATTTTTGTATGTATTATTTAGGTTTCTTCTTAATACCTATGCCATAATAATAAAAAAATATGGTGATAGAGGATCTCCCTATCTAAGACCCCTCTTGGCTTTAAATAATTCTATTACTAGCCCATTGACCAACACCGAATATGTTACTATAATTACACAAAGTTAAATTTATCTAACCCATTTGTTCCCAAATCCAAATTTTTCTAATATTACAAAAAGAAAAGCCCATTGAACCCTATCATAAGATTTATTCATATCAATTTTTAAGATCATTTCTCTCTTTTATAGAAGTTGTTGAATGCATTACTTCATAAGCTACTATGATCTTGTCCAGAATTTGTCTCCCTTTCATAAATCCTTGCTCTTTTAAAATAATTTTGTCTAATAATGGTCTTAACCAATTTGCCACCACTTTAGAGATTATCTTATATGACATATTACATAAGATTATGGGCTTGAATGAATCAAACCATTCTACAATCCTTCTTTTTTGGAATCAAGGTAAGATATGTCACATTTCTTTTACATGGTATGTATTATTTTACCCTAGAGTATTCCATTACCACCAATAAATAATACTATTGCTGATAGAATGCTATAGAGAGTCCATCCAAATCTAGGGATTTATCCTTATCAAAAGAGAAAATAACTGAATGAACTTCTTCTAGAGTAATAAGCTCCATCAATTTGCTATTATCTTCATCTATTATAACTGAAGGTAATTCTTGAAATTGTTTATCAATAAGAACTTCAATCTCTTGTGATCCTAGAATATTTGGTAAAACATCATTGTCTTATTTATGATTTTGCTCTAGTAATTAATCCAATCTGCTTCTACTGATTTACTTCTACTAATTGTAGATTCTAATATTTGTACTATTGCCATCCTATGAAAAAACTATGTTTTTAAATCATTTTTTAAACCAAGTTTATCTTGATTTTAATATCCAGAATTTCTCCTTACTTAAAATATTATGATATTCAATAAGTGACTCTTTCCTCTGAGCTTGGATTATTGTGCTCACTTTTTTAGAATTTTAAAAGTTTCTCTTTTAGTTATTTCTTCTTAAAAATGTTTTTGAAAGTGTTCTTGTTCCATTATTTTAATCTAGATGTCATTGATTTAATTTGTTTTGGAAGTGTATACAACCCACTATTTCTTGAAGAATTTTTTTCTGTACTATCATATCAACAAATTAAGGATGGTCTTCCCACATGCTCATATTTAAATATGATCTTTTTTGAATTCACTTATCACCATTTTAACTATTATTGGCTAATGATTTGAACTAATCATTTTCACGGTATTAATTTTACCACAAGTCCCTTTATCTAGCCAATGATTTGAGAGTATGCATCTATCTAAATATTTTGCTATCAGGTTCTGGCCTGTCATATTGTTGGTCCATGTATAGCTATCCTCTTCAAACTCAACCTCCCATAGATTATTATTTTGAATAAAAGCTAAGAAATATCTCATACTTTGGATTATTTTTCTAATTCCCTCAAAATTTTCATCCAAATTGGTTATGGTATTAAAATATCCTATGATCATGAATTGAGTTTCTTGGTATTTACTTCTCATAAAGGCTTCAATCCCACTCCATGCTTTTGATCTGCCTAAGTTATAGGTCCATAGACATTGATAAGGATGAAATAAATATCTACAAAGTCACATGTGAATAATGAGGCTATCCAATGCCCAATTTATAAATAGTTTCATAGGAGGTTCTAACTAGATTCCAACATGTTAAAATTTCCTCTGCCACTCCTAAGTCCACAATATCCCATTCACATCTTGTTCATATTACTTTCATAGTTTTGGAAACTTCTTCCTTTGTCATTTTAGTTTCTTAGATACAAAGAGTATGAGGCTTATTACTTAAACAAAGGTCCTTGATACACCTTTGATTTGAGGGGATATTAGCATCCCTTATATTCTATGAGATGGTAAACATGTCTCATTAGAGGGTTGTTGACACCTCCCATAAATTACCAATATCATTTTGTTGTTTGGTATTGAGAATTTCAATCAACTTAGATTGTGTTCATGTATCTATGTTTTTTCTTGCTTCCTTGGCCCTCGCTTGATAATTTGAAGATTTGTCTTTTTTCCTTGCAAGTATTAGGAGTAGGTATTATTATTTTATTCCTCAATATTCTTTCACAACTTTCCTTTTCATGAGATTTATCCTCTCCCAACTCTAGTAAGGAAGATTTTGATTTATATTGCTCATATTTTGGTATTTCCTTGTTAATGGCAAAGGTATTAACATCTAACATTACGTTTTCTCTACCACTTTTCTTCTCCTAAATGGTGCATGGTACTTCAAGAGAGTCTTCAAAATTTGATGAGGCACATTCCTTAGGTTCAATAGGAATGTTCATCCCTAAATCTGGATGATATTGAGTAGATTGTTCCTTATTAATATTTTGATCTTGTTGTACCATGTCCTCTAAGCTCTAATCTACTTTTTCTTCATAGGCTAAAGCCTTAAAAAAATTAGTGTTTCTTCCAATATCCTTACTAGTCTCCATTGTTTATTTACTTTTATCTATCTAGACCTATTTTTTGTAAGTTGAAAACCATCCTCATCCATATCCATTTTTTCTGTAGTGGTTTTCTAGATATGTTTCTATTTGACTCTTCTTAGGGCATGATCTCTAAATATGTCCCACCTCGTGAGAGCTACATTTGAAAGATATGTTTTCATATCCATGGTTTGGGTCCACAACTTACCCCCATACTTAAGAATAATTGATTCTAGTAAAGGTTTATTGATATCAATCATAGCCAATATTCAGGCATAAATAGCCAAGACTCAGTTTTTTTATATTTTTTGAAATTTCAAGGAATTATCCTAGTGTTGCCTATTGCCTTAAAGGTGTCCATTTTCTAGAATTAAATGCATAAAATTATACATATTAAACCCATACTGATATTAAGGATAGATTTATATTTTTAGGTGTAAATAATTCATACTAGCAGGTAAGAAAAAGTCTTTCTCTTCACATAAACCATGGACCCCATTTTAGGATTCTATCTATTTCTAGCCTAGAATAGAAAATGGCTAAGAAGAAACATTTTGGAAGAAAGAATAGACTCACTTGTAAAGACTTACAATACAACCTATACATCCTAACCCAGACTGGTATTAGAAATAGGTTTACATTCTTAGGTGTAAAGCCTTCATACCAACAGATAAGGAAGAGTCTTGCTCTTCGCATGAACCATGGACCCCATTTCAGGATTCTATCTCTTTCCACCCTAGAACAAAAATTGGCTAAAAAGAAACATTTGAGAAGAAAGGATTGACTCACTTGTAGAGACTTCCATCTTCTATCAATCCATTTTCTTAGAGTTGAAGCCCATGGCCAAGATCCATTAAATTTACCAATATTTGCCTTATCTTTGAGCAATAAGGATCACTGCTCTATGAGGTCCTCCCTAACCTCTACTACTAGGGATGATTCTAAGGTTTTAGCTATAAATCAGTCTATGGGAAGGAAACAATAACTTGATATCTACTAAAATTTACCAATATATCCTATAATTTTTATAATATTTAAAAATGAACCTACAATAATATGCATTTAGAACTTCAAAAATAGTGAAGGGATAAATGAAAATTAGCTAAAAATATCTATACCTAGATGGAATATCCTACCTTGCTCATGCCCTAGCCCTGTATTGCTCTTCCCATCATTTTAATCTTGACTAGCAAATATCAGCAATTTTGTTTCCCATGACTTAAAAATCGTCACTGCCCTTGTTTTAGATGGCTAACTTCATAGGGTCGTATCTCCCTCAATACTACTTGGATTTCTTCATATGACCACTTATTTTAAAGCTCTTCAAATTTTGCACAAATTGGTCTAAGAATCATATGAATCATATAACCTTTGTAAAGATATGACTCCTACAAGATGAGACATATTTTTTGAAAAAAATTGCCCTTATGTTGCCTTTGTTTTGAATAGTTGTCTTCACATGATTATATCTCTCTCAATACTGCTTGGATTCTCTTGTATAACCACTTATTTCAAAACTCTTCAAATCCCACATAAAATGACATAAAATTGTCTGAATTGAAAAAATTTATGCAAATATATAGCTTTTAAAAGATAAAACATTTTTCAAGAAAATTTGCCTTAACTTTTTATTTTTTCAATGAGTTTCACAAGTTTTTATGACGGGTCTTGATCCCATCATATCGAGTGGGGTTTGAACCTTGGACCTCTCAAAGAGAGGCAAAAGCCCTTACCACTGCAGTAAGCTTGCAAATATTTTACCTTAACTTTTTATTACTCGTAATATTATTTTTATTTTTTAGATTTAGTTAGTGTGAGAAACCCTTACAATTGACGCTCAAGGTTAGGCATCCCTATCCCACCATGACCTATCATAAGGAGGAGAGTTGAGCTTATCAATAAGGGCCAAACACACAACCATACACACACCCACCCGGTCACACTCGCTCACATCACGATTTGAACCTTGGACCTCCTGAAGAGAACCAAATTCCATACCATTACATTACCCATCAAAATATTTTTTGATTAATTAAAAAGCTCGAAGTTTTCACAAAATACCCACAACCTTTTACAAAACTCTATGAAAAATCATACAACCAACAACCACACTCTGACCACCTCACCACAAACATAATCCTACTTAAAACATTACTCATAATATTATTATTAATAATATTTTAACATTTTTATTATTAATAATATATTATTAAATTATTATTATTGTCATCATTTCAACCTTTCACTAGTGAAAGGTGCTATTGAAAAATTGGAGAAGCAACCAAGTAGCTTAAATAATATTAATATGAGAGGAAGATGTTAAAACTATCTTAAGGACTAACACCCCAATATTTAATACCTTAAATTATAACACTATCAACATTAGAGAATACCTTTTATAATAATACATGCAATATGGGGTTTTCTACATCGATCGTGATTGTAAGATAATAGAAAATATACAAGTCCTTGTACGCATTAGAAAATTTGCCAATAAAAAAAAAATCATAAATCTTAATAATTATTCGTTAAAGTCCTCTACAACGCAACGTTTTTCCTTTCGTGGTTTGGTTTAAAGTTCAAGTTGTAGTGCGTTAAATAATTGTTTTATAGATAAATTTAATTTTTTCCTTTACTAAAGGTTATGATAAAATGAGAATCTTCAACTTTAAATGTTGATTATAAAAGTTTTTCATCTTAACCAAAAAATAAAATAAAAAATTATTCATAAAATATTTATGAAAAAATTGTATAGACAATAAATATATAATAACAAAGCTCAACCTTAAATACTGATCATAAATCCGTCTACTTGCAACAAAAAAAACTCCTCACCCAAGTCCTATTCTTGTTAATCTCATTTGGCCGAAGAGTCTTATTCTTAAAGTTGGGTTTTTTTCTTGGTTGGCCACTCAAAATAAAATTCTTACAATTGAAAATCTTTTAAAACGTGGTCTTACCATCCCCAACCGCTGCTACCTCTATTTATCCGCTTGAGAATCAACCGACCACCTGTAAACTGAATGCAACTTTTCAATAGTTGTTCTCAACTTCCTCTTAAACACCTTCAACATGGTGTGGGTTCGTCCTAATTCTCTCCTAAATTTCTTCATCCAATGGCCTAATTAGACTGAAATCCTTATGGTCCATGTGCTTCCATCATTTTCTATGGCAAGTTTGGCTTGAGTGCAATAACATAGCCTTTTCAACATAACCAAAGACCCCACTTCTGTTGACATCAAAGTCCTCTCGTCACTGAAAATGTCCAACTCATCCCCTGTGTTAAGGCTACCACCCCTGGAATTGAGGCATCCATTTTTGCTTGTCTCAACTTGATTCCTCACCTCACTGTGCCCTCAGCCAAGTTAACTCTAGAGCCAATGTCAAGTGGAGCCCTCCTCTTGAAGGCTGTCTCAAACTCAACTTTGATGGATCTTCTAGAGTTAACCCTAACAAAGCTGACAGAGTTCGTGATCACAATGGCAGAATAATCATTACTTATGCTGAGAACTTGGACACCCAGACCAACTATGTTAGGTCTAATCATTGCAGCAAAATTCCATTGCAACATCATCGTAGAAGGAGATTCTTTGAACATAATCAACTACATAAAAAAGACAAAACACCTGCATGAATAGTCAATAACATAATTTTAGAAGCCAACAAAGCTACGAATTATCTAGCCAACCTAGGAACCACCGTAGAAAATATGACAATCTGATTTCCCCTACCCCTCTTTTGGTTGTTACTACACGTGATTTCCCTAATGATAGGTAAAACCTACCTTTTGATTAATTGGACTAATTGGTCCACCTTTGATCCAACATGGCTCCATTATCCTCTAATAGGTTTTTATTTTAACCGAGCCTCGTGGTTACCCCTGTTTCTTTGCAAAGTGTGGGTTCCAAGATCTCCTTCGTAATCCTATCCATCGTTATTTTTCGGTTCCCTTATTGTTGCTGCAACTGGGTCTCCTTACCCCTTACCTCCCAACCCCGTTACCCGTCCACCCTTCACATGCCCTATCATTTTCACCTCCCCTCTTAGCCCTGTGACCCCTTACCTCATCCCTGTCCTGCCACGTTTCACTGTTTAATCTCTGATGGGCATTGCATGGCTGGCCATCAACCCTTCACAAGTTTATCACTTTATCACTTGCTCACTCCCTATTTCATCTCCCATTTCTGAGATGCCATTATCCCCAATTGCATGGATGTTAACCACGACTTTTGTGTTTGGAACCTTTCCCAAAATTTGTTTTGTTGTTTGGTTTGGTGCTTCCCATCCGGAACGTCATTCCCTCCCTATTGGACTTTGGCTGGTTTGTTGCCTTTGTTATAACTATTGTTTCCTTCCTTATGAGTTTGTTCCTTTCTATTTTTTTTTTTGGTAGGCCTCTGAGCTGTTTTTACTGTAGATGATGTAGTGCTAGTCCTCTTGTAATAAGGTTTTAAAACCCTTTCAAAACTTATTTTTCAATCAATCTACCAAAAAAAACAAATAATTCATAATAAATTCATAAAACAAATTGTATAGACAATAAATATATTAATGAAATAAAAAATATAATTCATATTTATTACTATGTTTTTATTATACCTGCATGCACATGTTATAGTGAGTTTGCAACTCCACTATATTAATCATTTCACCTTCATCCATTAAAATGTATTATATCCTATAAAGCTATTTCTTCTAAAAACTAAGTTTGAGAATAAGATCTTGTATTAAATATTAAATGATAAATTGAATACGTCACTTTTCATGTTGCTCTTATGTTTAATATAGAAAATAAATAGAGAAATGAAAATAAATGGAGTTTTAAGGTGGATACATATAATTTTTTTTTTTGATTTCGTTATTGTAAGAAACTTCTATAACCACGCACCTGGCTGAACAGTCTCCTCCCATCCATGACCCCTTGTAATAAGGTTTTAGGACCCTTTCAAAACTCACTTTTCAATCAATCTATTAAAAAACAAATAATTCATTAAAAAAATTATATAAACAATAAATATATTAATAAAATAAAAAATATAATTCATATTTATTACTATGTTTTTATTATACTTGCATGCACATGTTATAGAGTTTGCAACTCCACTATATTAAACATTTCACCTTCATCCATTAAAATGTATTATATCCTATAAAGCTATTTCTTTTAAAAACTAAGTTTGAGAATAAGATATTGTATTAAATATTAAATGATAAATTGAATATGTCACCTTTCATGTTGCTTTAATTTGACTAATATGTTTAATATAGAAAATAAATAGAAGAAATAAAAATAAATGGAGTTTAGGATGGATATACTTTGCTAATATTATATAATTTTTTTTTTTATTTGGTTATTGTGAGAAACCTCTATGACCACGCACAGGGTTGAGCAGTCTCCTCCCAACCATGACCCCTCGTAAAGCCGAGAGCTATACTTATTAATAGAGAATTTAACACAAAGCCACCACACACCCACCCCCTCACACATTCGCCCACGCCGCGGTTTGAACCTTGGACCTCCCGAAGAAGAGCCAAACCGTTGCGTTGGAGATTGAAATATGTCTGTCTTTATGATATCATAACCATATAGTGGTTTTTATAATAACTTGACAATCATGTTTACTAAGGTTTAAATTTGGATCTCCTCTTAGAATGAAAGCTTTGATGATTGAAGTCATATCATTTGATTTTTTTTGTTAATATTTTATAAAATTTATTGAAAAAATAAAAACCTATTTTAATTTTTATTTTTTTTTGAATAAGTTGATAAGTTAGGGGTACATTAGAGGCCACCTTCCTTGTGAATTGAACTTGTGTTTCAACTAGGAGAACCTAATTCCTTTTTCCATTACGGTGTTCTTGACAAGATAAAATCTACTTTAAACATAAAATGACACATTATTCTAAGTTGTTCTTCTAGGGTGAAAAATAAATACTTTACCACATTAATAATACTTCATTTTTCATTAAAAAATATTTTTATAATTTCATGCTAATATTTTATAAAGCTTATTTAAAAAAAATTAACTTTGAGAACAAGAACCTAGATTACACAGATAAAATATTGAATGTCTCGCCTACCATGCTAGTATATTGTTACTAGTCCTTCCATCATGGAACAAGTATAAAGAAACATGTGAGGTTTAAAATAAATAATTTTTTACTAATATCATAAAATGTTTAATTTATTTTTAAAACTAAGTTTGAGAATAAGATTTTATATTAAATATTGAATGTCTCACCTACCATGCTAGTATATTGTTACTACTCCTTCCATCATGGAACAAGTATAAAGAAACATGTGAGGTTTAAAATAAATAATTTTTTACTAATATCATAAAATGTTTAATTTGTTTTTAAAACTAAGTTTGAGAATAAGATTTTATATTAAATGTTGGATGACATATTGAATGGGCCATTTTTCATGTTTTTATGTTTCACTAATCTCTCCAATAAGGGAAGTGTAAAGAAGCAAGTGGGGTATAAAATGGAACCATAGAGAATGTATTGTTTTATTTCAAATGTCATACTTATGGAGCCTCAAAGAGTAGATCTACATAGACAAATCCCATCTTTTCCTTAAAAACACTAAAAAAGATCTTGATATTTGGATTTTATGGTGTCAAGGATTTCAATAACAACTACATTAAGGATATGACCAATGTGACATAGGTCATGGGTTCTAATTATGTAAATTTGATAGTGCACATCTTCATGCACAAGAATAATTGCTAGAGTTTGCCAACCATATAAAAGCAATAAAACAATTGTTGGATTAGATGAAGATCATAAAGTTGAATAAGTTGTCAAAGATTAAGTGGCCACCAAAAACTTAGGGGATGTTTTGAGAAGAGGCTATGCACCTACCAATAAGTATTATTGTTTTGTAATTGATTTAATGGGATTGAAACATGCCCCACTTGTATTACATCATAACTACATAGTGTATTACAAAATCTTGAAAATTATACATGTATCACTTGGAAAGTTTTGAACCTTGATCTCCTACTTAAAATTTGAGGAATTTAATTAGTTGAGCTCATACCATTTGATAATAAATACTAGTATTATTGAATATTTTGAGGTAAAGTATTACTAGATACATCATTAAATTATTTTTGATATTTTTTGAATGTGTTTTTAAACCCATATATCTTTTTTGATTTTTTTTATAATCTTCTCTTTTAGATTTGACACATTAACCTACTATACAGTGTATGAAGTGTTAAGAGCAAGGGCACTTTGTGAGAAGCTACATGAATACAACATTAGGTGACAACACATTGGTGATATGCCATTGGTGTAAACTCAGAAAACAAAAAGTAAGTAACATCCAACATATCTTGATCTTATTAACATTGGAGATTTTATTAAAAAAAATGTACTTGGCATCATGCATATGTAATCAAAGAAGAATGCAATGCTCTAAACCTGTCAAGGAGAAGGAGAGGTGGAAAGAAGCACGGGTACAAGTGGAAGAGAAGATAGAAGAAAAACACAATGACAAGGAAAAGTATGTCATTACGAGGTAGAAAGAGGTTTGTTAGTGAAAAATTATCTACATAGATATTAAACTCAAGTATGTTGGTGAAGGTGTCAAGTTTATTTTGCATAACATCAAAGTTTCACATGACGGTCAAAGTTGAAGATGATGGATAAAGTCAAGCTATTATATGATGAACATCTAAAGACTAGTTTATGGATCTGATGATTTTAAACTACTTGGACATACACTGAAATAAGTTATCATTGACATGGGCTCAAATTTCAATGTTTTTCTTGAAAATATATGGAGGGAGCTAGGTGCACCATTTTTTGGCCATATAATTTTAGGTTAATTGGATTTAAATAATACATGCTATAGATGAAAGTTATTACTGCTCAAAATATGAATATTACTGAGTAGACATTCATTCTAGACTTCACAACTATCATCATCTAAAACCCTACTTATGATGCTTATTGGGATGTGGGTGGCTACACATAATGATGTTGGACCACAAATGGAAAAAGGGACATCTATTTTTAAAAAAGGGCTAGCATAAGTATATGATTAACTTAAGGAACCAATTTGATAGTGAAAACATGACATCCTTGGATGAGTCAATAGATTCTTCATTGAGTGGAGAAGAAGAATCACTAGGATGGAACCTAATGGAGTGCTAGATCTAAAAGAGTGTATAAAGGATGGAGGGCACTCAAAAAATGATCTTTTGAATTAGGAAAATAAGAATTATAAAGTATTACAACAAGTATGCCTTAGTCTCAACATGGCAAAACGACAATATGCCAAAGTAAACAAAGAGGAGACATCTTGTGAGTATGATAGAGAAGAGAGCAATGCTAAACATGAGAGTTGAATAGGAGGAGGATAATGTGTCATTATCTTAAAATTTTGCTATGTATGTTATTAGTGATGCATAGATTGATGAGACGCTAGAGTATTCATTTGACATGGCAAAGTGGAAGAAGATCCTAATACCATCAAGTATGAATGATTACAAATGATACAAGTAAATGTTAATGAAATGGACAAGCTAATAAATTATTGTGATGATTGGGATTCAATTTTGAAAGTGGCAATTTTTAAAATTTGTATTCAAAACAAGTATGTTTGCACGTGCATGCATAATGATTTATAGGAGATTTTTTAAAGTTGTGTGTAAATAATATTCCATGGGTTCTTAGTTCACATGATGTATTGAATGAATCCTAGGCATGTAGCTTTCGTGACCATATATATCAAGAATATGTTGGAGGTATAATTTAAAATATGATTGTTAGCAAATGAGCATTGTCTATTGTGACTAGTTTGAAGAAGAAAAGCACCCACATTCATATTTATTTGGCCCTTAGGAGTTTGAATGTAGTTAAAATGTGGGATCAATTCCAATATATTTCACAAATCCTAATCTAGAGGAGGTGGTTGGGTATAATATCTATTAATTTTTTGATGGATTCTTAGGTTACAATCAAATAAGCATTATCAAGGAGGATATATGAAGACAACCTTCCTTGTTAAAATTGAGATATACACATATAACCAAATTTCCTTCAATTTATGCAATGAACCTGCCATATTTTAGAGAATCATTTTGTATATCTTTGAGCAAATATTAATGGAAAATTTCAAACTGCTTTTGGATTATTAGTTGCTATATGAAAATAAGAAAAATAATTTAAAGGTATTAGAGAATTACTTAAACTTATGCATTAATGCTTGACTTTATTTGAATATTAAGTAATGCAAATTTTTAATGTCTTATGGTAAGTTGTTGGTGCATGTAGTGTATCAGAAGGGACTAAAGATAGATCCCACTAAGATTCATATTGTAATGAAAATGAAAGAGTTATACAATGTTAGTTTCTTAAAGTATTTTTTAGGGCATGATGGAAACTATAAGGGATTCATAATTTTTTCCCCAAGTATTATACTTGTTGATACATTGATGCATAAAGGTGTTCCTTTTAGGTGGAATAAGGAACCCCAACAAGCCTTTGAGGAATTTATTTTCCCTAGATTTGGGTAAGCCAAACCTTAAAAAACCTTTAAAATATAGAGAATCACAAAAAATATTATGATTGTGGATGTTCAGGTTGGATCTAATATGTGATTACTTCTAGAAGGATGATCTAAGTAAGAAAAATAAGTGGGTAAGATGGGTATAGGTTTAGATTATACATACATACAACTAGTGTTCTAAGCAATGCAATAGACCATAACAAGATAATATAAAAAGCGGTTGACCATACAAGCAAGTAGATAGATAGATAAACTTGATATTAAATTGACCCAATATGCTTTAAAAGAATGTAACACAAGATGCTCCATTTGCAATCCTAAGATCCAATTTATAATGATTTACAATTTGGTAATTAGTTTGTGTTGATGAAAATAGATTCTAAAATATTTTATCCTTACAAATCCTAACAAATTTTTCCTAAAAATATCAACAACTTATGCATACAAATCTCAACAATGTAACCCTATATATCTCAATAATGTATCCCTACAAATCTCAATAACTTATCCCTACAAATCTTAGGAAGTTGTTCTTTAAATGCTATTGTAAAAAACAATACAATAATATAAATACCTATCATATCTATTTATTCTAATATCCCCCTCAATGGCTAACTTGGATACAATCCCAAACGTATCCCTAAATTTTAATATTTTTCTCTACCTAAGGGTTTATTCATTACATCAGTAATTTTTTTAGAAGTTGGGCAATACTTTAGGTAAATTTCTTCATGCTCCACCACCTACTAGATATAGTGATTATGAACTTCAATATGTTTTGTTCTAGCATGATAAATTGGATTCTTCACCAATTTGAGCATACTTTGATCATCATAATGAAATGATGTTGATGGTATTTAATCTATCTAAAGATCAAAAATATGCATTGCAACCAAACAACTTCACAACCTATGCTGCATGTTGGCTTATATTCTATTTCAGATGATGACAAAGCAACTATATGCTGAAGCTTTGCTCTACCAAGAAATGGCCACTAATACAAGAGAAAACATATAGCTAATGGTAGATTTTCAATTATCAAAAGATCTGTCCCAACTTGTGCTAATGTATCCAAATAACTTGAAATCATTTGCAACTACAATATACCAAAGTCAAGGATACCTTTGATATATTTGAGAATATATTTTATAGCTTTCCAAAAATCTCTTTGGAAATTTCATATGAAATGAGGCAAATAAATTAGTATAAAATATAAATTCGATCAAGTGGTTATAAGATAACTGAAGCTTCCCATCAATTGATGATATACTAACTCATTGATTGAAAATGATTTAAAGTAGATTGACAATTTCAGCCCAACTTCCATTGGTGTAGATATCATATTGTAATCTATCATCCAAAATATTTCTAGAAGTGTTTTGGTATACTTTCTTTGTGATATAGATATAGGATGATCAACTTTCCAAAACTCTACATCTAGGAAATAATAAAGGATTCTTAAATCTATCATATAAAAAATTGAACACAAATTAGATTTTACATGTTGAATTAGGTGGGATCCAATTCTAATAATAACAATGTCATTAACATACACAATGAGAATTAGAATGTAATTACTTTGAGTTTTGATATAGATATTAGGATAAAAAAGAGTTGATTAAATATTGAATCTCTAAGATGTTCATTAATTATGTTATACTAGGCTTGGGGAGCCTACTTAACTCTGTACATGGACTTAATCAATATATAAACTAGATATTCTTTTCTAGGTACTTGAAACCATTGTGGGTGCAATATATAGAACTCCTCTTCTAAATATCATTTTAGGAAGGTACTCTAACCATCCATATGATATACCTATTAATAAAACTATGCTACAATGGAGAGAACTACTCAAAAAACCACCATATTTTTTAGTAGCTACAAATGTCTCTCCATAGTCTATACTTCCTATTGTGCATACCCTTTAACATTAAGATGAGCTTTAAATTTATCAATTGAAACTTTTTAATTACATTTTATCTTGTAAACTCATTACAACCAATGATCGATATCCTACACATGAATACTACTGATCCTAAATGAATGGCAATCCATAAACCATGTTTGTGAGAATTGATATATACTTATAATTGAGGTGATCAAACAATATCATTCTAAAGAGCAAAACTATTGTCTTTAGCTACCAAGGTAAATGAATTGAAAGACTTAGCATCAACTAACTTGTATAGCCATTCTCATCTATACCAAGAGCAACGACCTTGTTTTTACCCACATGCATCACATCACATCTATTTTCATTAAAATGCATAGTAAGTTGAGAATTCTTGGTGATTTCACTAATGGATTAAATTGTTTTTGTTCATATCATGAACATACCAAAGATTCTTGAAGGTGTATATAAATTGTTGTTTAATGTCATACTAACATCAACATACCCTTCAATAAAGTATGATGTACCATCATCAAGTAAAATAGACTCCTTATTTAGATCTTCAATAAAATTAAGATACCAATATCTTTGACATCTATAATAAATGGATACTCCAAAGTCAAAGTACTACTTAATAGATTGACTAGATGAATTCTAAGTTTTTACAAGAGCATATTTCCTTTTCTAATATTCTAACTTGAAAACATTTACCTATTTATTTCCTTGTTGATTTTATTTATTCTTCAACTTATTGCAATCCTATTTGAAATGACCAAGTTTCTTGAAGTAAAAATAAATGACTTGGGACTACTTTACATTATAAATTTTACCTTGCTTATGATCATATGATGAGGGCATGGCATTCAAATTTCTTTTGTGTTTGGATTTAGAAATAAATACACTCTTTATACCCTATAAGGTGAATAATTCCACCTATGATTGTCTCATCTCCTTTTTAAAATTAAAAAATATATATTTTCAAAATTATGAGTTTGAAGTTTAGTAATCAAATGCAAAGACTCAACAAAATACTCATAGGATAGAGACAAACCTTGCAAAAAAATGCCAACCATGTCCTCATCATAGACTATGTTTTGAACAACAGTCAATTGATCTCTTAGGTCCTTTATATGCATAAGGTACTTAGAAACAAACCCTCTTTCCTCTAACCATGAAGATTAGAGAATTTTCTTAAAAAAATACATCTTATTACATATGTCTAATACTTATTCTACAACTTTATCCAAAGTGTTGCTTGCATCCTTATCTTCATTATGAACACTAGGAATTAAATCATCTATAGTAGAACATTTGAGAAGCATCAAATCTTTTCTATGTCATTTGTTGAAGTCATTAGTATCATCTTCTAGTCTAGTTTCTTTCTTGAGAACTATATTTGCCAAATCTTGATAATCACAAATTGTAACTATCTTAAGGATCCACACACTATAATTTATAGTTAGTTTTTATGAACATTAAATAATTATATTATGAATATTTTTTATTATTTTACTAATAACAACCTTGAACAATGAATATCTAATGCCAAACATGTTTGAACACTAGCCTCACAACAAATTCCAAACACTACAGTTTGCTCCACCAAAGCTCAAAACTTGGATAAACTCCAAGCTACACTTTGCCCAAGAAGGAATTGTAAGGAAACTCCTATCAATGCTTTTTACAAGCTAGAAATATGGTAAACTCCAACCAACACTTTACATAAGTAGAAAATGTGGGAAAAATCCAAGATGCTCTTTACCACAATTTTGTGGAACTTTGATTGTCACAAACAACAACTTTAATAAGCGAGGAGAAAACCATCAAAGACCAAATATTAAAATACAAAACACTATATATAATATCCAAGATATCTAAATAAAACATAAAAGAAAACCTCTATTGACAATGTAACAAAACCAAGACTGACAGTAAAGTAATAATTTGTAGTGTCATTGACTGTCTAATACAAAAAATCAACTTGTATGAAAAAATTAGTATGAGAAAAACTCCTCCTTTATCCTTTTTGTGGATCTAATGCCATAAAAGAATATAACATAGGGTGATTTATTTGTATTTTGAGTTCTAGTTTATTATGATCTACAATCTGGTAATTAGTTGTTGTTGATGAAATTAAATTCTAAAAAACCTAACAAGTTATCCCTATAAATCTTAACTTATCCCTAAAAATCTCAACAACTAATCCCTACCAATATCAACAACTTATCCCAAATAAGTTTGTGTAAAAAATTATACAATAATATAAATCCCTATCATATCTATTTATTTTAACATTGAAAATAAAGAAAAATGAAAGAGATAAAGAAAATACGTACTAAACTTTGGATGAACTTATCATGATGCTTAATAAATATGCTTGATTACATTTCATGCTTTAATATTAAGATCCTTGTGTATCCATCCTTGAACCTTCTTGGTTGATGGGGAGCTTGATCAATATGGCCTTTAGCTAAGGACTCCTTGCTAGGAGAATATACTAACCTGGGTAGAATAAAAATAATATTATTCTTATAAATCCAAGGGACATAAAAGAGTGAGTAAAGATTCTATTAGAAATATTTTTGAAGGATTTTTTAAGGTCTTGTGAAAGCCTTTAAAAGTGCCTTAGAAGGTTTTGGAAGAGGCCTAACAAATAGTGCTAAGTGATTATTGAAGAAGAGGAACCTCTAGGTATATTTTCCTTGCTTCATCAAATTTATCTAATTTTCTCCTAATTCATTACAATTTTGATGGAATTGAATTGATATCAAGTGTGCCAAGTTACCTTCTATTTATAGTGATTTAGTGTTTTGGGTCTTATTTAATAAGAGTGTCAACCAATTAACAACACTTTTGTTGGTTAGATTTTTTTAATAATTGGATGGTCAAAGTTAACCCTAAAGGCCCTATTTGATCTAATTGTGAAGTCAATTTTAACATATTTTTTTTGATGAGAGTACTATTCTTTTATAGGTTAACACTTGTCAATCTAGGAATTACTATCATAGATTTCATGAATTTTGGACAAATTGGTGTAAATTTCAATTGGTCATAAATTGGTTCTTATCAAAAACTTTATTGCATGTATCATTCTTATAGTACATGAACCGATGAATTTTTTGGAAGTGTTATTTTCTAAATATAACAATGATATATGGTGAAATAGAATCAAAACAAGGTCAAATTGAGCACAATTGGAGGCATGGAAAGATGTTTACATGCATAGAAAGTTTCCTATATCATTAAGAAGGTATTATATTGTCCAATTGAGTGATTTGGAGGGATATAGTTATATTTGGAATGTCATAGGAAGGGCAATAATGTCAAAATTAGATAAAAATATAAACAATTAAAATCATTCCTATGGATAGTCTATGATGTCTATGGTAAATATATGATTCTTATGGGCTATTCATGATGTTTATAAGCATGTTATATTATTTATAACCTAGTATTAGTCATAGGGATGGGGATACTAAAGGCTAGCTAGAAATTATGAACCTCAAGGCCATCCCACTATTTGTTCGTACCTATGCCCCTATCTTAGGCTTCCATCAACTAGGAATGGGTTAGAGGGTGCTTATATTTGAAATTGAATATTATTAAAGCCAATTTATCATATATAAGTTAAAATCTAAGTTGATTTATGTGCTTATTCTAGTGTTTCTAGAATGTGAAAAGAGATTCATATCTATATAGACACATCTAACTTTATAATTGGGTAGGAGTTTGTGTAAGGATAATATGGGCTAGAATAGCCCATATACTTTGTATATTAGCTTCTATCTAGATCAAAAAATAATTATAACATGAGGAAGTACAAGGTATATGGGATGGTCTATGTAGTGTAGAAGTTCCACTACTACATAGAAACCCATTCACATGTTTTTCTATCCCTAATGGTTGTTGTACTTGACCAATAAATTGATGAATCATAGGCAATTTAGGATATACCTCACTACATTATAGAAGTTCACATTCTAGTTGTAATGAGACATGGAGAGAATCATGTAATAGTATATTTGTTGTCATAGATTCAATCTAGAGATTTTTATTGGGAGGAGTAATAGATAAATTTCTTGAAGCTCATCTCTTTGAGATAACAAAACTATCATGTTGGTATGAACGTATTGGGTCGTATTTGTCCATGCATTGTCTATCAAGTGAGCTATAAACAACTAAAAAAAGGAGAAAAATGCTAAAATTAGACCCATTTTAGTTGATTTATGGATAGTTCTATGTAATTTGACCCAATAAAATATTGAAATAATGCATCATGGAAGAAAAAATACAAATTGCACTAAAGGAAGCATACAAATGTTTGGTCAAAGAACATATGGGGCTAGATGTGATTACAAGGAATGTTATTTTGGTAATGGTATGATGGCCAACTCTCTATCATGACACAAAGGATTTGATGACCATATGTGATACTTGTTAAAGAGATAAGAGATTTTTATGTAAAGACTTCATGCTGGTACACCCATCACAACCACATAAATTATTTAAATAATGGGGATTGAATTTTGTAGGATCCATGAAAACCAACAAAAGAAGAAAGTGTTGGTACATCATGGTGGTGATAAAGTAATTTATGAAATAGTCCAAGACAAGGAAATTTTCAAACAACTTTATAAAAAGTATCACATGCTTCATATACAAACAAATTATCATAAGGTTTGACATACTATTATAGTTGACAAGGGATTATGGATTAAATTTTATAAATAAAATCATATAGAAGTTAACAACAAAGTTTAAGATATTTTATACTATACAAACAAATTATCATAAGGTTTGACATACTATTATAGTTGACAAGGGATTATGGATTAAATTTTATAAATAAAATCATATAGAAGTTAACAACAAAGTTTAAGATATTTTATACTTTGTTGGGTATTTCTACCCAAGGGCAAATAGGAAGGTAATAATAACAAACAAGGTATTAGTTTCAATATTATACGAGACCTATGACGTGGGAAAGGTGAACTAGAAAGAGAGAATATTAGTAATCTCATGGGAATAAAAGATCATGTATAAGGGATACATTAGATAACATTAGTTTAAGTTTTTTAACTTATTTTCAAAAGAGGGTTTTGTGATTAGACATTTTTTGCAGGACTGCCCAAACTACCAAACTCGTTTTGGCCATATCTCACTCATCCGAACTCGGATTGAGCTAAAATTTTGAGGGTAGATGCCTGAAAAACCCTAGAACGTCTCCACCAATTTTCATATCATTTGGAGCAACATAGATCCTAGCGCATCCCTATGTGTGAACGATATATTTGGCAAGCGGCTATGCGAGGGTTTCATCTGGGTTGAGTGCAAGCAGCTCCAGAGGTTGGTTTTTAGGGCCTTCGGGCCCTAGCGGCCAATATTTTTGTGGTTTATGCTCAATATTTTAGCAGGAAATGTTGCAGGGGATACAAGATGGGTTAGAAATTTGTCTTTCAATAGATCATACTATGAACTTGAGTGACAACGGCTTCCAATTTTCTGCACAAAAGAAAAGTGAAAACCATACCTTTCCACGACGTCTAGGGCAAGGATTAAAGAGACCACGAAATAAGTTTCAAGTAGTTGATCAAAAAATGGCTCATATCTCAAGTGAATCTGGTGCTAAGGTGCACCCACAAAATAATTCTACTGTGAAAACCCCTGTCAAGGGTAAGAATTTTGAAGACTCAGTCCCAAAAATGAATTTTAGGGATGCCCTTCATGGTGGACAGCCTCAGCCCAATGCTAATATCAATATTAGGGCTTCTCATAAACCTCTAAGAATGCCTAAGATTGATCCCAGGAAAATAGAGTCGGGATGTCTTAAAGCAGCTGATGGAACTCCTATTGTTAAGCTTGATATGGGTAACATTCGGACTGGCATTGAAGATTTGGAAAAAAGAGGACTAATTTGTCGGTTCGTGGGTTTTCGTCCGAGTCTATCTGCTTTCAAATTCTAGGCTGCAAAAAGTTGGAAAACTAAAGGTGAGTTACAAATCTCTATTTATCCAAATGGTTATTTTCTTGTTTTATTTGCTAATAATGAAGATAGAGAGAAAACTTTTCAAGGGGGTCCTTGGTTTTTTGGAAGGGCAGGGCTTTTCATGAAGCCCCGGCATACTAAATTTAAAGCCAAAGAAGAGATGCCTTCTATAGCTCCCGTGTGGGTTAGACTCTTTGGCCTCCCTATTGAATTTTGGAATCCTACTATTTTTTCTTCAATTGGAAACTCTTTAGGAACTTTTATGATGAATGCTGATTGTACTCAAAATTTTGAACATATTATTTATGCTCGAATTTGTGTTTTAATGGATTTTGACAAACCCCTACCTAAAAAGATCACATTACAATTTGGGGAAGACACTTGGGAGCAAGTAGTGGACTATGAGAACATTCCTTTTCGTTGTAGAATTTGCCATGAATATGGTCATTTGGTCAGTGCTTGCCCAAATAAAATTCCTGATCAAAAGAAAGAAGATATAAACTCAGCAGGTTTCCAAATACCTAAGAAGAAGAACACTAAAAAAAAACCGGTAATGAAGGATCAATCAAAGTCATTTGCTAATATGTTTGAAATCCTTTCCACAAATGATGTCCCAAGTGAGGAAGAGGAAATAATGGAAACTGAAATCTTAGAAACACAATTTAAATATGAAGGAAAGAACTCAGAGACAAACCAACAAATCAAAGGTTTTCAACAAAAAAAAAAGGAGAAAATTTACACAAGAAAAACAATATTTCAAATGTCAAAACTTCAAATAATGGAGGTCCCAATATAGACTCCATTGAACCATCTAGTAAAATTTTGGCTATGTATGAGCATTCTTCAAGGTTAGAAGCCATCTCAGATTCAATTGGAATAAGTCAAGAAACAGGGAAAAAAAATTGAAGATGGATTCTAATCAAAAAGTAGGTCACAAGACCAATCAATATCATATGGTAAAAGAAGGTGAAAAGCTTGTAGAGGAAGGTAAGATTAATGCCCTTCCCAACATTTTTAGCCCTGGTATTAATGAAGATCATCACTTGGAATATTAGAGGACTCAAAGGGAGTCTTTCAAAACAAAATGAAATTAGAAGAATGATTCGGATAAATCATCCACATCTTGTTTTCCTTCAAGAAACAAAGATGTCAATGGAGGATATGGACTTAATTGCCAGGTAAAATTTGGCCAGTTGGAAAAGTGGTTTCCCTCGGTTCCCAAGGGACTTCGGGTGGCATTGCTTGTCTTTGGGACCCAAAAGAGGTAGTTATTCACCATATGGTTGGCCAGTTGGGGTTTGTTGGCTATAGCTATTCAAAGTAGACATTCCAACCAGATTATGCTCTGCATTACTATTTATGCCCCGACTTCTTTGGAGGAAAAAAGAAGACAGTGGAAGGATATTACTCATATTATCTCTCATTTTCCTAAAGCTTGGATCTTGATCGGAGGAGATTTCAATACCATCCTCTCTCTGGATGAGAAAAGGGGGGAAATAGAAATTTGGACAAAAGCAATGACCTCATGAGCGAATATATTGCAAACCTCCATCTTGTGGATATCCAACCAGATAATGGCCTTATGACTTGGTCTAACAGAAGGCAAGGCTTAGCTTGTATAATGGAGAGATTGGATAGGTTTTTGCTCTCTAAAAATTTCTTAATCCATGGTCACATTCCTAAAGTGAAGACTCTTAATAATGTTGGTTCGGATCATTGGCCAGTCATGGTGGAAATGTGGAAAACCAATGTGAGTTTCTCTCCTTTTCATTTTCAATTAATGTGGCTTAGAGACATTTCCTTGGGACCTCGTGTGCAACAATGGTGGAAGGAAGGTAAACCTAGGCATGGGACTAAGATGTTCTATTTTGCCAAAATACTGCAATACATTAAATCCAAAATCAAGACTTGGAACTGGAAAGAGTTTGGGGATGTTCATAAAAAAAAACATGAAGTTATTGCTCATCTTGAAAATTTGAATAAGAAAATCCGTTTAGATGGCCTCACGAGAGAAGAGAAGTGCGAGATGAAATTAAACTCACAACTCGGTTAGAGGAATGGGAAAAAAGAGAAGAAATCTTATGGAAGCAAAAATCTAGAATTCAATGGCTCAAAGAAGGAGATCGAAACACAAATTTCTTCCACAAATCTCTTCTAGCTCGAAGATCTCACAACTTTATTTCTTCCTTAAAATCAGATTCTGGAGATGTTGTTTATACTTGGGATGGCATGAACTCTATTGTTGTTGATTACTTTTCCAATATTTTTGTTGCTACTCCTCTTGACTCAGCTTCACAACAAAATGTTCTTCAAGCAATCCCTTCTCTTATCACTTTTGAGGAGAACTCTATTTTGACTGCTCTTGTTACTATCAATGAGCTTCAACAAGTAGTTTTTAAAATGCAAAAAGGGAAAACCCCAGGTCTTGATGGTTTTCCTATTGAGTTCTACCAAGAGTTTTGGGATATCCTTCATGTTGATTTATTAGAGGTGGTGGAAGAAGCCAGGAAATCCAAAGAAATTTTGAAGGTTATCAATAAAACTTATATTACTCTTGTTCCAAAAGCTCAAGAGGTTGATCATATCTCAGCTTTTAGACCTATTGCTTTATGTAATGTTCTTCTCAAAATTATTACTAAAATCATGGCGAAAGGTTGAAGCCTCTTTTGCATAAGATTATTTCCCCGAGCAAGGGGGATATGTGGAAGGACGTCAAATAGTAGATGAGATAGTTCTTGCTCAGGAAGCCATCCATTCCATGGATATGCAAAATTCTCCTTCTATGTTCATCCGGTTAGACTTATCCAAAGCTTATGACAGAGTGGATTGGCACTTCCTTATCAAAGTTTTGAGGCAATTTGGTTTCTCTAAGGATTGGATGGATTGGATTATGGGATGTATCTCTTCAGTTTCCTACTTAGTTCTTATCAATGGCAGGCCTTCTCGGTCTTTCCCGGCTTCCAGAGGTATTAGGCAAGGTGACCCGCTATCCCCTTATTTATTCATCATTCTTGCTTAATGCTTGGGTAGGACTATAACCAAAAAGAGGGAAAACAAAACCCTTGAGGGAGTTACCATTGCTCATGGAGCTAGACCTATCTCTCATCTTCAATTTGTGGATGACTCTACCCTTTTAGGTAAAGCTACGAGTTAAGGAAGCTTCTAATATTAAGCAAATCATTAGCTGTTTTTCTAAGGCTCTTGGGCAGTTGATCAATGAAGATAAATCTAAAGTTATTTTCTTTATCTGCTCTGCTAGACAGGAATCCATGGTCTTGGATAAATTAAGATATAAGAAGACCTCTCTTCCAATCACTTATTTAGGTATTCCCATAAATATTCAAAGGCAAAAAAATAAATATTGGAATTGGTTGTTGGACAAAGTCAAGAAGAAAATTGGAAAGTGGACCAACAAGTGGATTTCTTAGGGGGTAGAATCACCTTGGTAAAATCAGTCCTTCAAGCTATTCCTATTTATGTTTCTTCCGTTTTGAATATCCCAAAGGTTGTTCTTCGAGAATTGGATCAAATCGATCATCGTTTCCTTTGGAGTGGTACTAAGGAGAAAAGAAAATGGGCCTTGGTGAAATGGGATACTTTATGTCTTCCTAAGAGTGAAGGGGGTTAGGATTCCGGTCTTCAATTAATAACAACAAAGCTTTAGCTACTAAATTATATTGGAGGATGTTGCATAACCCCAATGCTCTTTGGGCCAATAATCTCCGTGCTAAATATCTTGAGAACAAAAGTCTTGAAGACCTTGTTCGCTATCAACTTCCTACCAAAGGTTCTCCCATTTTAGCAGTTCTTAAGGCTGGTGAGGATTTGATAAAGAAAAAATTATTTTGGATCATTCATAATGGTCAACATGCAAATTTTTGGACAGATTCTTGGGATGGTCACAAGCCTTTGATAACTCGGTTTCCGATTGGAGGCCTTGGATGGAGGAGCTTCACCGAGCTAATTGGATAAAGGTGGCTAATTACTATCGGTACCATACTTGGTAATTCAAAGGTTGGTAGATATTGGATCCCTATTGAGGACTGGCCTATTCAAATCCTAGAAAGGCAAAGACAAGATATCCAAGGCATCCTTCATATGAGATCCCTCTCTTGGTCCCATGAAAAAGATTGTTTTGGATGGAACAACACTACTAAGGGTGAGTATTCGGTTGCTCAAGGTTATTTGACCTTATGCCATAATAATCCCAACCATTCTTCTGACATATTTTCTCAATTGTGGGCTCAAAAGCTCTGGCCTAAGGTGAGGTTCTTTAATTGGCTTTTATTGCATCGTAGGGTGCTTCTTGGTGAGCAACTTATGAAGCGTGGTTTTCATGGCCCTTTTAGATGTGAAATGTGTGAAGAGAATGTAGAAAATATCAACCATATTTTTATTGAGTGTACTTTAGCCTCTGAGCTATGGAGGAGAATGGCAACTTTACTTGGCTTACAGTGGTCCAATTTTTTTACTTTTGAACAGCTTTGGAGGGATTGGCCTAATCAAGAGGGTGTTGATCATTTTATTAGGCAGTTAGTTTGGATGGGTTCTACCATTCTTCTTTGGAATATTTGGAATGAAAGGAACAACCAAATTTTTAATCAAGATAGGAAGGATATTCACTATATTTGGCAAAAGACCATAGCCAACTTAGTTGAATCGGTCCATCAACTCCTTAATCACCCCCAAAACTCCCACCAAAGATGGGATCAAGTGATGCAAAGATTGAAGATTAAACCTTCTAAGGGCAACCAACTTAAAGGGAATGTGAGTATTAGTAAGATGGATAGGACTAGAAATTGGCAACCTCCTCCTAAGGATTTTGGAAAAGTCAATACTAATGGAGCCTCTAGAGGGAACCCTGGAAAAGCCAGTGTGGGAGGAATTGGTAGACTTTCAGATGGCTCCCTGGTTTTTACTTTTCTTGAGAATTTGGGTATTCTTTCCAATAACCTTGCTTGAGGGGTATGGTATCCTTAGAGGCCTTCAAGAGGCTACTAAGGTTGGATAGGAAAAGGTGTTAGTTGAGTCGACTCTCAACTTATGATTAATCTCTTGAAGACTCCTTCTAAGAATCATAAGGTGGATTGGAGAATAAAAAGAATTATTGAGAAGATTCGGTTAATCCGGATGGGATTTTTGAAAGTTGATTACAATCATGTGGTCGAGAGATCAAAACAAGAGTGCTGATGCTTTAGCTAATTGGGCTTTGGACAAAGGTGATCTTACTTGTTATGGCCACCCTCCTATATGGTGGGCTTCTCAAATTAGGGAAGCTCTTCTTTCTATCATTTCTTTGGATGGCTCCAGTTATGAAGGTACCTAGTTTCTTCTTGTTTTTTTTTTTTGTTTCTCTTTGGTTCATTCAGTTTTTTTAGTTCCCTAGCTCATTCTATTCTTTATTTTGTTTCCTCTGTTGATTCTTGCATTAATAGTCTTCTGGTCTAGATAGGTCATTGTTTTGTTCATTTTTTTTTCTTTTGTCTTCTTTGTTTTTTTGTTTAGTTTTTTAGGGTGGGTGGGTTCTTTTGTTTTGTTTTGTTTTTGTGTTCTTTGTGTTGTTTTTTGTTGTTCTTGTGTTTTTGTTGTTTTGTTTTTTATGTTTTTTGTTATTGTTCTTGTGTTTTTTTCGTTCTTGTTCTTGGGTTTCTCTTTGTTTGTGTTATTTCATGTTTTTTATGTGTGAGTGTTTTCTATGTTTTTTGTTTTTGTTTATTGTCTGTTGTTGGTTGTTTTTATTTTTATTTTATTTATTTTATTTTTTAGGTTTTGGTTGTGTTTATTTTTCATGTTTTTTTGGGTTATGTCTTTGTAGTGTTCTGTTGTTTTTGTCTTGTTTGTGTTTTGTTATGTGGTTCTTGTGTTTTTCTATGTGGTTTGTGTTGTGGTTTCTTTTATCTTATTGTGCGTGTTTGGTTGTGCTTTTGGTTTTGACACACTCAAGGAGCATGTTTTTTATTTTATTTTATTATTTTTGTTGTTATTTACTTTTTTTAATTTGGTTTTGTGTGTTTGTTTGCTCCTTGAGTATGTCAAAGGTGGTAGGCCAGGTTCGAGTCCTGGGCGGTTTTTGCGGAATGGATACCCTTGCCTCCTTGGGTCTTACCCGAAAGTGGCATCCCTTTTGGGTTTATTTTTCATGTTTTTTGGGTTGTCTTTGTAGTGTTCTATTGTTTTTGTCTTGTTTGTGTTTTGTTATGTGGTTCTTGTGTTTTTCTATGTGGTTTGTGTTGTGGTTTCTTTTATCTTATTGTGCGTGTTTGGTTGTGCTTTTGGTTTTGACACACTCAAGGAGCATGTTTTTTATTTTATTTTATTATTTTTGTTGTTATTTTCTTTTTTTTAATTTGGTTTTGTGTGTTTGTTTTCTCCTTGAGTATGTCAAAGGTGGTAGGCCAGGTCCGAGTCCTGGGCATTTTTGCGGAATGAATACCCCTGCCTCCTTGGGTCTTACCCAAAAGTGGCATCCCTTTTGGGATGTTTTCCACAAAAAAAAAAAAAATGATGTATAAGCCAATTCTCAACCATACGCATTTCCAACTCATGTATATATAAAAGGCTACAATACCAATAAAATTATTGATACCAAGTTTGAGGGTGGTGGTATAAAACCATATCGATGATTAGGAGAACTTAAGGAGAGATTTACAGTTCTAATGAAGTTGAATGAGAAGAGGGAAATGGAAAAATGGGTCAAGGAGATTGCCTAGTGATGATAAAAACATTGATATGATAAACATTTTTATAAAATATATCTAAAATCTAAAGATCTTATGTTGAAGTTCAATGACAAGTGAGAGATCAACATAGGGAAGCTAAAGGTAATGTCTCTAGGGTCCTTTTAGATAGAAGAGATCTTGAAAAATAATGTTGTACAATTTAAAATATTGGGTAAGGCATATTTTCCTAATGTGGTGAATGGTTCAAATTTAAGGTCTTGTAAAGTTTGCACATAAATCAACTTTATAGATCATGAATCACTAGAAGAGTCAATGGATAGTAGACTAATTTATGCACCTAGTTTATCCTTAGGATCCATTTATGGGTTCATAATTCATGAATATAGAAACCATAATTATTAAAATGGTGTATATGATGGGCATGACTCCAATAATAGTGAAGAGATCACATAGAGCAGTTGACATGTATGTACAAGAAAGAAATGGATAACATGCAACAAAAGGGACCTATCATTAAGTGGGAGGACTTGGAGCTAGAATATATTAGCCAAAAAAATATTCACATTTATGTTAGGTTTCTCAATGTTGAGGAACCTAAAGGTTCATCATACTGTGATTATTGCAATAGAAATAGGCTTAAACTAATGGAATAGGTTGACCACTAAATGATTCATAATGTGAGAAGTCAAAGGTATGCAATAGATGAGCTACATGATAGAAGTTGTAACAAAGGAAAAATTAAAATATTGGTAGTCATTTATCAGATGCAATGGAGCATGTGTGAGGAAACTAAGAAGCAACATAGAAGAAATGATAAGTTGAGTGCTTACATTAAGGAATTGTGTAGGTAGCACATAAGGGTTGTATGAATTTCATGAATTCATGCTAATATATGTAGGTTTGGATGAGGGGATAAGCATGAATAACACTATCAGAGGAAGCATATGGTAAAAATTGAATATTAATTTATCATTTTACGTATTAAATATAAAAATACCATAAAAATAATTAATTTGAATTAGACACCTAATAAGACTAATTTATTTTCAATAACATTTTATTGAATAAAAAAGGATTTATATATGTTTTAATCTATATTATGTAAACATAAACTAAAAATTAATTTAATAATTTAGATATCAAATTTAAAAAACAAAAGTAAAAACTAAATTATTAATTCAACTAAAAAATTAGGTATTATAAAATAATAAAAGGTTAGTTTGAAAATGAGAGGAGGCGAGAGTGAATATGGGATAGTGTGTGGTGAAATTTCGACTGGAGCGACAAATGGTAGTGGGATGGGACCTTTGGAGCTAGTGCGGGATGGGAAAGAGGACCTTCTTATCCCCTTCAACCCAAAAGATCGGTCTGAATATTGTGTGAAAAGAAAGGTAAAAAAAAGCTCTTTCTTGTGCTTTCAACCTTAAGACTAATAAAGGTAAGATTTGTGTGCCTTCGGATCTGCTAAAGCTTTCCATGGAGTAGGGAGCCTATAACTTGGTAGGAAAATTTTTAGGTCCATGCCTAGATATGGATTCCATTCATCAATGGACCTTGAATAAATGAAAACCACAAGGGCATCTAGAAATTGTAGCCCTCCTTAAGGGTTTCTTCCTCGTTAAACTTAGTTGTGAAGATGACTTGGATATGATACTATGGGGAGGACCCTGGAATAAGAGACCTCTTCTTATGCAAGTGGGGTCTCGATTTTAATATGACTTCACTTTGGGTTAGGCTCCTTGATCTCCTTTTATATTATTAGCATGAGGATATTCTTCTTGACATAGAACAAGGGATTGATAAGTTGGTGATGATTGCTCTACAACTAGGGCCCAATCAAGAATGATCTATGCTAGATTGTGTGTGAATGTTGATTTGTAAGACAAGATTCCAAAATCCATTGAACTAGTCTCATATTTAGCATCTTGGATCCAAGAGATTGAGTACAAGAATAAACCCTCTTTATGCTCTCTACAAAAATCTTGATCACTCCTCTAGATATCGCTCTAACAGGAAAAATCCCATTTCTAAGAAAGTGTGGTACTAGAAGGAGTCAAAGGACCCATCGTCCTCTGAAAGGGATAAATCTATTCCAGAGAAGGACTTTGTCCTCTAGAAAGTAAATTTTTGAGCTAGATAGGGCTTCAAACCATTTAAACCAAGAAGTCCAGAAAGAATCTCAAGGGAAAAAATCTCAACACCCTTCTAAAGAAGAAAAAACCTAATGAGCAAGCACTGTCGAGAGATCAAAAAATATTGTTAAGATAGGATAAAACCTTAAAAGTAGAATAAGGGAAGGGTATGTTGCCTAAATCCTAGGTAAATTATTATTTTCTCATCTCAGTTATACGATAATACTTCTGCTTCTCCTCATAGGAACCCAAATATATGTTTTTTAGAAGCCTTGAATGATCTATGAAAAAATCAAGTGATTTCCTAGATTAGGTGAAGCAGTTTGATAAACCTAGCAAATAGGTCTTATGCTAAGGAAGGTTTTAAGGTCTAGTATCCAAAGTGACTTCTTAAACCCTCAAACAATAATTCAAAAAAGGAAAACTTGTCTCCCAAGACAAATATGAGAAATTAAAAAAAGATAATCTAGATGTTGGAGTTGAGCATAAGGTGGGCAAACCCTCCAATTAGGAAATTAGAATGGAAACAAAGGAGAAAATCACAAATGACTCGCAAGCTACCCTAAGGTTAGGTTATGGGAAAAACATTAGAAAAGCCACGTACCTCATTTGGCATCCCCTTTAGAGTATGATTAATTTTGTTCTTTTATTTGATAGGCAAAAGTATCATTATTTTGAAGTGTGAAATGTATCTGGTATCAAGTCTATAAGTTCCACCTCTAGCTCTGAGTGCATCGGTGTTATTCATAGTTCTAGTTGTACTCTATTTTTTGTGGAGTTTATTCCTTGGAATCGAAAAAGGATCCAATTATTTAGGAGGAGACTCAAAAAGAAGAGGACTCATTTTAGGACTCTAGGAAGAGAACGAAGTTCTCCTGTTAAGATGGGCTAACTAAGCCTTAGGAAAAGGGTGGATGTGGAGTATCCAAACCCTCACTTTAGCCCAAATTCTTATATTGATGGCTTGAAGGACTTCATATCCTCTATGATAAAGCAGAGCAATTTGTTGAAAATATATGCTAATAAAACTACTCATATCTTGAATAACTTGTCTACTGCCCTTGTTGGCTGTTTTGAGTGTTTCAATGTTGTGCACTTGTCTTATCTAATGTTTTTCTTCTATTCCTCTTCTTAGATCTGTTTTTGAAGGTTGATCTTGGATGTTATTTTAATACGTTATGTTCCGTGTATCTCTAGTTTCTCTTTGTGAGTGTGATGTAAAAAATTGAGCAACCTTTCAAAACCCCTTCTTCCAACTTATAAAAAAATAGACATTATATAATTTTTTTTAATAATATGATAATTAATGTAAAAAATATATTATATTTTTTTAATAAATTTTTAGTTTGTAACTATTAATCGCATATAAATACATAAATAAAGTAAAATATTTTACTTTATATATTAAATATAAAATTAAAATAATAATCATTTATAAGATATATTTTATTTTATGACATCTACCTTAAAGTTTTTTTTTGGATTTGGTTATTGTGAGAAACCCCTATGACTGACGTGCAAGGCTAAGCAGTTTCCTCCCAAACATGATCCCTCCTAAAGTTGATAGTTATACTTATCAATAGGGAATTTAACACAAAGCAACCACACACCCACCCCCTCACACACTTGCCCATGCCGTGGTTTGAACCTTGGACCTTTCGAAGATGAGCCAAATTCTGAACCGTTGCGCTACACCCCCAGGTGCTCATCTACCTTAAAGTTATCATTGATTTTTTCTCCTCATTAAGAAACTAGTATGAATATAATAGTTATCATTGATTTTTTCTCCTCATTAAGCAACTACTATGAATATAATAGATCTATTTGTATTAGTTATTTTTTTTAATAGGTTAAAAAGTTGATACATCAGGCCTACCTATAAATTGAAATTGGGTCTTTGTTAAGAGAATCAAATGCCTTTTACATATTATACTAAATATTGTAGAATCTAAACAAATTTACTACATAAAAAATCTATTAAGTTCGTCTTTAACAATACAATAACCTTAATAAGATTATTGCACATCAAAAAAACATAGCAGAAGCATAATCCTATTAACAACACATGAACTGAACACTCCAAGATCAATCTTGCATTACCAAGATCATGAATGAACCAATGAAGAAAATGAAGTGAATATCATAAAAAATCCATTAAATATTACATCAATAAGCTACAACCAAAGTATTTTAGTAGAATACAATGCTCACTCTCTAATATATAACACACATATATACTTCAGACTAATACAATGAACATGAACATGAACATGATCTGATAGATCAATGTTCTCTTACAAATGGCTCTCATGGAGCTCTCAATACTCTACTCCATTATGTTGCATGCTCACAACATTACAATCCATTATATAGATCTCTATGTTCACTAGAAAAAAAGCTAAGGATCAACATATCATTAAAAAAATATTATTACCTAACTTACACGGAGTTAACAAATCACTAACTGAGCACACAAAACTTGGAAAAATTCAAAAAATGCCTAAATCTGTCTACTAGCAAAAAAATAGGAAATCGTTGGTGATCATGTGAAACATGTTTGCGATCAAGACCAAATGCGCACGATCAGGATAGTTGCCCATGATACAGTGATGAAATTGTTCTGGATAAATCCCAATTGAATCCCTCGATCTTAAGACAATCACATGTGATCTAACATGGAAACCAGTGTTTGGTAGTGAAACGCTCACGATAACAGAGAATAGGATAACTTGGTTTTGATGACGAATTTGCAACTTTGGTGAAGTCCAATTTCTAAAATTCTCCTCCTTGATGTTGAAGGAAATCATTCCAGGAGTTCATAAACATCACAAATTGGAAGAAACTGATTGATTGATCCTTCTTTCGTTCCCCCCAGTTTTGTAATAAAAATACAAAAATTTTAAAAATTTGTTTTGGGCACTCCTTTGGCTCTTAATATTTGGGCAGGATATCCTCCATATCTATTTCTTTCTTCAACAAATAACTGAGTGCCTTTTGATGAACAACTCCCCCTTCATCAAAAAACTCATCTATCAACAACACACTCCTATGAGTGTTTACAACAATGGTTTTCAATAACCATTCTACATTCACATTTTCATCACTGTACAATACTCCATCTGAGTATTTTCTAAAATGAACCATCTTTGATAGATGATTATACCACACAACTATTTCACAAATCTCCACAAAAAATATCAAAACAAACATAGCCATAAAATGACTAACCACATATGCAACTAGTGAATAAACCTCCTCACACAAATCATCACTCTTCACTATTGTTGTACATTCCTCCTTCCAAGGAATTTTGAACACATCACAAAAATCAAATAAGTGAAATAAGTGACCCAAGTGGCCCAACATTGTCTTCTCCACAAGAAGACCTTTCAATAATTGCTCACAAGAGCAAACTCCCAATGATGCACAAAATCCCAATAATACCTCTGTAAGACATTTTCCATTCTTCTCACACATAACAACAACCTCTGAAATGCTCATCAAACATCTACTCATCAGCTCATCAATGATAAAAACAACAAACAAAAAATTATTACCTCTGATTTTATTTATGTGAGTAGATTCCCATGCTTCCTTAGTTTCTTTTGTGCTTCCTTGGTGTTGTGAGACACCATTCAAACAAGAAATCATTTATTGTTGCCACTTCAAGACAACCCACATTCTTCTTTTCAATTACTCATGTTGAGTAATTTCTCTCATTCTTCTGTACAATACAATTTTTAGTTTTCTCTATCTTCTCTTCAGGAAGATTTTCATTTTCTATATCTCCAATGAGATAGTCCTTTGTGTTTTCCTTTTCAAACAAAACTTTTCTCACTCTTGATGAGTGATCCTCTTCAAGCATGAAGCTGATAGCTTTCATCTCTTCTTCATCTTCAACAATTTATTTTGGATCAATATCCCACAAAGTATTTTTCTTCTCAAGATAAGCATCATTCACTCCTGATGAGTGAGTTTTCACTTTTGCATCCACTCTATGTGAGTGATCTTCAACAATACAACACTCCAAATTGAGTGCTTCTCTAACATCTTCAAGTGCTTAATCAAAAACCAATCCTCCATTCTTGATGAATGGTCTTCAAAGCAATCTTCAACTTTCTCCTCCATGAGAATGGATTCATTAAAATTCTGATTTTATGCCTCCTCCATGAAGCACTCTTCAACAAAAAACTGAGATGATATCTCCTCTTTAACATATGTCTCTTCCATGATATATTCTTCATCCACCTCATTTTGGTTGTCTTTAAACAAACAATCTTCCACTTTGAAGTGGTCTTCAACATATTTATCATTCTCATAGAATGATTCTTCATCTGTTGTCTCTTCAATGAGACATTCTTCATCAATGTACATGCTTTGTAAACATGTCACACTCATTTCTTCTTCCTTATCATCAATAGAAAGAAATTCATTTTCATCTTCCTCTACAGAAAAGATTTCATTATCACAAATTTTCACTCCTTTCAAACAAGACACTTCCATAATAAGAACCTCACAAGGCTCTTTCCAATAATCTTCAACACAACTCTCTTCCATGAAAAGAGTTTCACAATGCTCCATACAAGCTTCAACACAAGGCTCCCCTTTCTCATACAATCTTCACACACAAGCTCAGAAGAGTTCCCAAAAACATCTTGCAATCTTTTCCATGCACTTGCAGCTGTCATACAACTTGCAATGAGTGGAAAAGTGTTCTCCTTCATACTTTTTATGATTTCAAGGAGAGCTAAACAATTTTGATGTTGTTCCTCCTTTATTTTTTCTTCTCCTTCAAGGCTTCTCCATTTTTTTGGTTTCTCATATCCATCAATGATGTTGTTCCAAAGTACTTTGGCTATCAAGAATATCCTCATTTGACATTCTAAAAAATATAATCCTCTCCATCAAATTTTGGAGCTTGCAATTCATAGTTGTTGTTGTTGGCCATCATACCAAGAACAACAGATAATCACCTTCGTAGAGATTTGATAAATCTTTACAACAAACTCTTGAACTCTAGAATTCTGAAATCACAACCTATCTTTGATTACACCAAGCTCTGATACCACATGGAAAATCTAAATAGATTGACTACATGAATAATCTATTAAGTTCAGTTTTAACAATGCAATAACCTTAATAATATTATTGTACACTAACAAAACACAGCAAAAACATAATCCTATTAACAACACATGAACTGAACACTCCCAAGATCAATCTTGCACTACCAATATTTATGAATGAATTAATGAAGCAAATGAAGTGAATATCATAGACAATCCATTAAATATTACATCAATAAGCTACAACCAAAGTATTATGGTAGAATACAATGCTCACTCTCTAACATATAACACATATATACTTCAGACTAATACACTGAACATGAACATGATCTTATAGATCAATTTTCTCTTACAAATGGTTCTCATGGAGCTCTCAATACTCTACTCCATTATGCTACCTACTCACAACATTACAATCCATTAGTGTAAGTTAGGTAATAATATTTGTTTAATGATGTGTTGATCCTTAGCTTGTTTTCTAGTGAACATAAAGATCTATACTAATTGAGCACACAACACTTAGAAAAATCCAAAAAACGCCTAAATATGTCACTAACATAAAACAAGAAATCGTTGGCGATCATGTGAAATGCATCTGCGATCAAGACCAAACGTACACGATCAGGACAGTTGCCCATGATACAGTGATGAAATTGTTCTGGCTGAAGCCCAATTGAATCTTGCGATCTTAAGACAATTGCATGCGATCTGACATGGATGCCAATGTTCAGTAGTGAAACGCCTGCGACAATAGAGAATAGGAGAACTTGGTTTTGATGATGAATTTACAACTTTGGTGAAGTCAAATTTCCAACAAATGTGATATATAAATTTTCAATTAATATTTACTATGAAATCGTTTAATATAAATTTAATATATAATTATAAATGAATTATTTATTTATTTATAATTAATAAATATAATTTAAAACTTTTATAAGTTTATAATGATTCTTTTTGTATTTATCAAATGAATCTCTTGCATCACCTTTAATTTATTATATTATTTGTATTTTTATTTTAATTTACATGGTGGAATCGATAGCCCGCCACGAATCCGGGTAGGTTGTCCAAATTTTTTATGGTCGTCACATTATTTTGTGTTGTTTGCCCCGAAAGCCATCACATAGATCTTCACGCAATCTGTACTTATAACCACCATATCACAATAATTTTAAACCTTTTACACCGTTGAAAGCACCAAGAAAGGGACAAGCGTTCAGTCCGATGAGGCCCGAGATTTGAACCTTGGACCTCCGTCCCTCTTAAGGGGTTTGGTAGAACCAATTGGTCTACACCTAGAACCTATTTATTATATAATTTTAAATTTAATAAATATTATTAATATCTATTTTTAATATAAAAAATATAATTACATAAATATATATTTTAAACTTCTTAAAGTTTATTTCATTCTTTAAAAAATATTTAGAATCATCTAATTTTATTTGAGGGCTATAATTTTTCACTTTAGTCCTCGGTGGCTAGATGGATTGGTAAGTTCTGGCTCTTACCAAGAAGAGACCTAGGTTTAAACCTTCAAGTATGCCTGTATGTGCAAAGGTAGTAGTTTGAACTACGTCCGCTAAGTGTGTGCTAGCCTGACAACCACGTTACCAATCCTGAGCCTTCGATGCTTCCCCTCACACAGGTTAAATATAAACAAGGTAGAATAGGTGGTATTGGAGGTAACCCTAGGATTTGAATCATGCTTAGTAATAGAAAAGAACTGTAGATGTAACCAATTTCCCTATGGATTAATTTTTTTTACTTTATTCTACATGGAATCTGATCATGCTAGATGGGACAATCTTATTGTTAGTATTTAAAATTAAAACTAAATGGACCATGACCATCTAAGGTCAATGATCCATACCGTGGGTCCATTCAACTTTGGTTCAAATCACACTGGCTACCATAAGCTCTTTTAAGGGTGAGTGGGCAGCCAAGTTGATGAAGCGACTAGTTGAGGTTTATGATCCTTACCGTAGGTTCATTCAACTTCAGTTCAAATCACACTGGCTACCATGAGCTCTTTTAGCCCCCAAGGGCTAGGAGGATTGGTTGTTTGGCTAGACAATTACAATAAGAGACCTAGGTTCAAACCTTGGGGTATGCTTATTTGTTTTTAAAGGTAGTAATCTGAACTGAATCCTTTGAGTGCACGTTAGATTGACAACAATACAAATCCTAAGTAATCGGTGGTCTCCCTCACATCGGGTCAATAATAATAATGAGGTGGTATAGAATTTTTGGGAGCATCCCATGTGGTTTGAACCCCACATGGTAGTTACTACAAATAGTGTGGATATAACCAACTCCCCTATGTGTCCAAAAAAATTAAAATTAAATGAACATTATTTGGAGGGTTGTATGGAAATATTACGGTTGTCTACTATAGTGAATGGATAAAGTATTTAATATAAAATATATATTAAATTGATTTTTAGATGCTAGATAATTATTTATATAGAAAATATAGAAAATATTTTTTAAAATTTTATTTTATTTGTTATTTATTTATTTATTTTAAATAGGATTTTGAAAGGATTTTTTTCTTTTAAATTAATTTAGTCATATGAAGTTATATAGTTTATTTGATGTTGTTGGGATTTGAACTTTTGTGTGAGCTAAGTTACCTATGTTTCAACCATTGAACCATGATCTCATTGGTAAAATAAATAAAATATTGATCAAACACTTAAAAATAATAATTTTAATTTTATTTATAACCCCTTAGCATATCCGCAGCATGTGATGGGAGAGATTTGAACCTGGGGCCTCTCGATTTCAACTGGAGAGTTTTAACTACCCACTTGCTCTTCAACTCATTAAAAATAATAAATAAATAAATAATATTTTGAAAATAATGTTAAGTTGTATATATATATATAAATAAGCTATGCGTGGATTCTATTGAGCTCACTCCTATCAAAATATAAAACTGCTAAATTTTGTATTAAGTTAATTACACTATATCAAACATGCTTTTCTATCAAAGATATTCTTCATTTCTCTCAAACTATTATATTTTCTTTATCAAAGTTTTTATACCATTTTCATCTAGAGATTAAATGCTTTTAGAAGCTCTCTTGTCAAATTACCTTATAAATTCAAATTTTGCAAAGATGAAGATAAAATGTACAGTTTTATAGATTATCTACCACCATGTCTCCTTCTCTTTAGATATGTTAACATAATGCTTCCATAAATGGTTTAAGGACAAAAAATAATGTGGTTATTAATCCAGTCTACACTTGAAGAATTTTTAAAATAACTAATAATAATTTGCAAATCCTCCATTATTTTTCAAATATAATCTTGGTTTGTATAAGAAGTGGCCTAGCCTTTGCACACTTGTTAGCTGTAGTTTCATATGATTCTAATACATGATCAAAATTTTATAGTCATTATTCTAAAAAATACCTCATCCATCTAACTTTGATTGATTTCCTTTGTAAGCATTATAAAAATTAATTTTAATAAACCATACTCTTGAACATTTATATTTTGATATAGATCAGTTTATATCCTTTGTGTTAACTCTGTTGTAAATGTTCCAAAAAGCGAACACCTTTTTTTCACACCTGATACTTCCCATGATGAGCACTATGGCTATGAATACTTTGCAAGAGAGGTAATAATACAATTTAAAACTTGGATATGATTGAGTATCTACCCATCATATGGTAGATTCTAAAACAACCCATTTTACATAAAAGTGGATAAATAAAACTATTGAATTATATTTTAAAGATCATCTACTAATTATTTGAGATCCTCTCCCTCAACTAGATTGCAAATAGAAATCAAAGAAATATAAATTTTTCTCAACCTCTAAACCTCTACAAGTCAAATAGATTTGATTCAGTGATTGTCATTTTCAAACATAAATAAGAAAACAAGACTTCAATAAAGTATTAAACCAAAATTTTGTTGAACTTACTTCAGTGAATGACAACCTATATGCATGAGATTGACTTAATAAGACTACGATATATGGTGTACATTTGTTAATCCCATAATCTTTGCTTTTTATTTCTATCCTTTATATAACTAGAATAATAATAGAGATAATATAATCAATTCTCCCTACCATAGATAGAGATCATGGTTCCCTATTTAAATAATTGAATGAAAAATATTTTTTCTAATGAAAATTAAAGTCATTAGATATTAAGTATGGTACGATCAAATAGTCTTTCATATTTGACAAGAGAGATATTGTCTACATTAAAGGATGACATAAATGCCTTAATTAGAACCATCAATTATACTCAACTAAAATAGAGACAAAGATACCTTTTTTTCAATGAGTTTATACAGGTTTTTATGAGGGGTCTTGGTCCCCTCATACTAAATGGGGTTTGAACCTTGGACCTCTCAAAGAGAGGCCAAAGCCCTTACCACTACAGTAAGCTTGCAACTATTAGAGATAAAGATACTTGATGGTCATATTTCTCATCAATTTACAAACTCTTCCTCACAAGGTTTCAAATCATTTCAACTAAGGATTGTTGATTCCATGCAAATAAAATCATAGATATCCAAGAGGAAAAACATTGTAAAATTACCTTGACATCTATTGGTAGTGCACTAAAATCATATTTAGAGCACAAAAGAAGAACCTTTTATAGAAACCTTAATTTCCTTTATATGGCAAACCCAATTCTAGATTTCCTTCCTCCCTAATGTGATCAAGAAAATAACCTTAACCATCAATTTTTCATGTGAATATTCTTCATTTATGAAAACCAATTTGTTGAAAAGAGCATGGAGGTAGAACTTTATAAGAATCAACATCCTTCTCCCAATATATATCATTTATGTCTAATGTATTTATATCTTATAGTTAGTAATATACCACTTCTAGTATATTTTATTTTTCTTCCCCTATTATGAATGCACCTAATATATTATTGGGTATATTATAGACCCTTATGCTAATATGATTTTTAATCAATTGCAAAATCTCTAATTTAAAGGTCTATTTTTGTGAAACCCTTGGTAGGGTTTATTTCCTTAATACATTTATTTCATTCCAAGAATGCATATATCTTTTGAAGAATATTTTTGTCTAAGTTTTCCCTTAAGCCTTAAATAATATTTATCCAAGTTTTACACTTAATTGTAAATTCATATGTTTGCAATTTTACAAGCTCACCCCTCCAATATTCTTTTCTCTAGAAAGCCTATCTCACTTGCAAAGAGAAAAACTACAATTTTCCTCACACCCTTTCCAAATAAAATCTATTTGATTTTTTTTAAATTAATATGATATACCTATTGATAATCTTGAAAGTGATATTATATATAGTGTAATATATCACAATATAGTCTTTATTATTTGTAGTATTGTATATAAAACAAGATCTAACTCTATACAAAATTTAGTCATAAAGCTCTTAAGTTTTTATTTATCTAACAAAGAAATACCTAGGTATTTTGATGGTAATTTCCAATACTAAATCCTAAAATATACACAATGAAAGATCCTAGATTTTATTATACTAACAAAACATCTAGCAAACTAATTGCAACATTATAGTATTAATTTGAATTATGTGACCTTTCTAGCTAGTGAATGACCCAAATAAATGTATCATCAATAAACTAGAGATGATATCGAAATGGACCATTGCTTGTTACCTAAATAATTTTTGTTTTTCTTTTAATTTTCTTTGAGATAGATCTTATACCTTAATAAGAGATAACAAGATAGTTGAGTCCATGATTCAGATTATCTAGCATGTGGTCCATTGATCAAAATATAATTTTAAAGTGTTATAAGAACATCTCATTCAATCACTTCACCTTTACCAATTTTTTTTTAAAGAATTTTAAAACTCTACCAAACTTATCATATGATTTGTTCATATCTAATTTTACAAGCAAACCTAGTTTTCTCAATAGGATTAAGATAATGAAGGGTCTATTATGCAATTATTATATCATAAGGATTTTTTTACATGAATAAAACATATTTTCCTCATAGATAACACACTTTAGAATGCTTTACAATATATCTACCATAATTTTTGAAATGATTTTAGCCATGCTAGAAACTATTATTAAATAGAAATTATAAAATTATAATGTAATACTATAAATGTGGAATTTATTCAACTTATTATATCATTTTTTAAAACTCCTCAATTGCAACAATATATCACTCTTTAACATCCCAAGAGTTTTAAAATAAAATAATATGAAATGCATTAAATCCATGCCTTATTAGGGTGGAAAGATAAAATGCATCTTGTAGCTCCTCGACAAAGTCCTTAACAATATTTTTCCTTTCTTTGTGATATAATAGATGGAATATTTTATAAAATATTAGCTTAATTCTCATTATCATGTAGAAATATTGATAGTATATTTTGTGAAAAATTGATTGTTTCCTTTGTAATCTATTCTTATTCCTCAATACTTATTTCAACTAGAGTCGAAATGTTTATTGATAATAAGATAAATCTATTTTAGCAATAGCATTGAAATCATGGTATTTATATTCCTTTTTTATGATAGATCTACTCAAAATTTTAGGCCTAATATGACTCTTCATTCATAATACATTATGATAATAAGAGAGTATATAATTTTATTGCATATATGTATGTTGGTTAGTTCCATTGGTTTCTATTCTCCCTTGTAAATTTTTGAGATTGGATTTAACTTATTTATTTCCTTTAAGATAATAAATATTAGATATGATCTAAATTTTCATCTAGAACTTTAGAGATTTCATATTTTGGACAAACCTATATAGCCATGATCCTATTCATTCAATCATACTATAACCATTTATAAACAATTAGGGTCTTAGAGCCATGCATACTAAAAATGAAATGGTTTTGGATGACCATTATTAAGTAGATCAAATATTAAGAGAATGAGTTTATGATAAGATCTCACTTGTTATCAATTATCTGAAAATATTGTATGATCTATTTGTTACTATGTATTAGATAATATAAACCTATCAAATATTTTTGCTACAGTAGTTTTTCAAATATATCTTTTGTCCCACGTATGTTAATATCCTAAAGGTATAATATTCTAAAGGTGGTTTGAATTTCAAAAGAAAATAAAATCCTCCATTGATCTAGACTAACCAAGAAAACCACCCTTATTTTTTCAAAGGATAGAACAATACTGGAGTCCCCCCCAGAATCCTTAGTATAATTGTCAATCATCATGGAACATGGATTGAAAATAAATTTAGATTCTACTTAATGGCGTAGGACAAGGTGTGTTTCCAAAAAGAACAGGGAGACCTCGACCTCAGGAAAATACATAAAATTAATTTAGCAATGATCAAATTCCACTTAATGGCATGGGATAAGGTGTGTCTCCAAAAAGAATAGGGAGGCCTCAGCCTCAAGCAAACACAAAATAAATTTAGCAATGATCAACAAGCAAGGATGGAGAATTATTAAAAATTCTAGAACTAGTTGGGTTGATATTATCAAAAGCAAATATTTAAGGATAGGATCCTTACTTATCTACAACCCCCTTACTAAAGGATCTGCCTTTTGGAACGCCATCACTCAAATTATCCCTATCCTAAAAAAAGGAATCAGGTGGCACATTAGAGATAGTTCTATAGTCAAATTTTGGGAAGACGCTTGGGTGACAAATCAATCGTTGATTAATGATCCTACACTAAAATTTTTAAACTAATCTCTAACCACTTCTTTGGCAACGAAGTCAAAAATTTCATATCTAATGAATCTAGTCATCCCAGGTAGAAATATCTACCCCAGAATGAAGATAACCCTAACAACATCTAGTGTGTAAAGCCATTTCTGATATTCTCAATGACAGTGTCATCCCAAGCATTCCTTCATAGGACATCCCTGTTTGGAAGCCTTGTGAATCCTACCTCTTCTCTATCAAAATGACATATCACATATAGGATGAATCTATTTGCAATTGGTTCCTTGTCAGAAGTGTTTAGTTAAAAAACCTTATTTTCAATATCATCCACTTCTTCTAGATAGCTATTCAAAATAAGATCCTTACCTCTGATAATCTTATTTTTTGTGGAATACTTATCTCAAACCATTGCTTTCTTTGTCTATCAGCTTGGGAATCTGTCCACCACATCTTCATTGCTTGCCCCTTCTCCATTAACATCCTATATTCCCTTATTGCTCTGGTCAACTTAGCATGGACTATCCATAATTCCTTAGTTGACCTGTGCATCCAATGACCCTCATTGTTTAAATTTTATTGTCTCAGATCTTGGTGGCCATTTTTGCCCCCTCATTATTTATGGCAGATTTGATTGGAGCTAAATAGAAGAGATTTAAAAGATGAATCTAGAAACCCTAAATCTATTTTATCAAAACAATTAGCTCTATCTACGAAAAAAGCTAACTTGGTGTCTTCAGCTAACAAACCCATGGTCCAATCTAAATCGAGGCTGGTATGCATACTCAAACCATCTTCCTATCCCAATATTCAAGTTCAACCCACTATGGATAGGTCCTTAGTTTCTTGGAACCCACCCCAATCGGGTTAGCTTAAACTTAATTTTTATGGGGCAAAAAAAGGCAACCCCAGTAGGTCTAGTTGTGGAGGAGTGATTAGAGATAATGAAGCCAAAACTATCTTAGCCTTTGCAAAAAATACAGGGTGTCAATATAACAACTTCATAAAAGCTAGAGTGTTTTAGGGATTGGTGGCAACAAATGAGATACATACTCAAAACCTTACTATGGAGGGGGATTATCTCAATACTATTAATTTCTTAAAAGGGTCTACTCACCCATTGTGGAACATTGCAACACTTATTGAAGAGTTGAAGGCTATTCTCTAAAGCTTCAACAACGTTGTGGTCCAACATGTCTATCGGGAGGAAAAAAAAGTGGTCGACCTCATGGACAATCACAGGCTTCTATAGGAGACCCTCATTATATGGAAGAGACCTTTTCCCCAATGCTTAATGCACACTTGTACCATCGAAGACAATATATCCTATACCTAAACTCTGCAAGTGTCTTAACAAGTTGGCCAATCACCTGTCTCATTTGATGGTCACAATGAATGGTTGTGGGTATTCCCTATCTTATTTCTCTTTGTAGGCCTTGGGTCCTTATGCAGTTTGTTTTTGTTGTTTATTTCCAATCTGACCCTCTTTTGGTTCGTTGGGTGACTATGGAGATTACCCTTCTAAGCTCTGATTTTTGGTTTTATGAAAGGTGAAATCTCTTCCCTTGGAGGGATTATTTTCCTTTTCTAGCTGTAATGGTTTAGGGATCCTCTTAAACCCCACTATCATTAAAAAAAATCATGGAAGATTACATAAATAAATATGATGAAGTCGAGAAATACCTCATTTTTGCACTACGATTAACATATAAAAACTACCATATTATTAAATATACAAAGTTAAATTTCCAAATAGTTGATTAGAATATATTAATTATTAATTGTTTACATGATTTTATGTTAGAAACATTATACCCCTATTTTGACTATTTTAAGCATTTTACTTGTAAAAGGTAAAAAATGAGTATCATGTCAATTCTAATGTCATACTGTAGTAAAATTACATTTTGATGGTATGGATAGATTCCTCTCATCGAAAACTACTACTTTGTTTTGTGAAGCAAGTCAATCCGAGCTATAGATAAAAAGTTATAAAGGTTACATCATTTTGGAGTTCATGTCTTAGTTTTTTTGAGTTGTTAACAGGTGCAAATCTACGTTAAGGGGAATATTGGCTAATCTACTGGGAATGATCCAAAGTAATTTAAGGAACCCAATTCATACCAATTCTAGTTCATAGTGGAGAGAACATATGACCCAAATTTGAAGGCATATGGACAAATAATCAGGAATATATGGGGCCCACAAAATGGCAGTTTCACACTTTTAACTGCTAGAAATTTTGGTAAAAATCTATGTTAGAAGCCAACTTGATAGCAATGCTGGAAGTAATTCCTGAGGAGTTAAGAGTTGAAAATTGAACCAAATTTAATTCATACAACCAAGAACATGTGGGTAAAATTTGGTGTATATTGGAGTTACGAGGCAAAATTTATAAACACTCCAAAAGGGCAGATGGACATGTTTTGACTGCTGTAAAAAAATAGGTGACATTCCATACAAATTCCAGCCACCTGTCACTATGAAGGAAGGCATGGAATTTGTCAATTAAATATGTGGAAAATATTGGAAATAGTTGAGGGAGACTAGGAGTGACTCTTTCTCCACTTGCCAACACTTCCACGTGATCCAAATAGGAGTAACCAGTCAAAATATTGAATTGCAGGAAATCTGGAAATAGTCATACAAATTCCAGCCAACTATCAATAAATAGCATGGCTTGGAATTTGTCAATTCTAGCATGTAAAATCTATAGAATTGGTCTTTTGGGAACGAAGGAAGACTGTTTAGTCAGTCAAAACCACTTTCTTACACATCTGATGCATGGATAAGTGCAAAACTGTTACACTACCTAATATTTCGGAGCAGCTCCGGAATGAGCAGAACAGGACCAGTTTTGGTCAAAACTATAAACAAAATGGTCATAAAGGTGGCAAATGGCAATATGAAGATGGATCTAGCTGTATGAGGAGTTTTCTCACCCCTTCCAACATATTTCTCCCAATGGATGACACATAACAAGGAAAATGGATATGCTGCAGCATAACAGTTTGCTACATTTAAGGAAGACTTCTTTAGAATAGTTGCTAAATCCCTGAAAGGCAGCAATAGAATGGATTGGAATATGTAATAGAATGTTATAAATAATAGGCTTCCATGTTGGTTGATTCAGGTAGAGAAATAGAGAGGTCAAGAGGTAGAGAGATAGAGAAGTAGAGAAGTAGAGAATAAGGATAGGACTTGTGGTAAGAAAGTAGATCTATGGCAAATTACAATTTTTAGCAAGTCTTCCTGCAAATATTGTAATGTTGCTTGAAACTAAATATAGTGCAGGATTTCTCATTCATCTTTTGTCCCATTAAATGTCTGAGTATTTAAATAGTCAAGAGAGATTTTTTTTGCCTTCTTTTGGAACAGGGGAGCAAGGACCACTTCCAGGTCTAGAAGAAGGCTTATTGGTGACAGGTTTTTCTGTAACTTTTGCTGTAGTAGATTAAGCAAAGACTTGTCATATTTTATTTTCTGTTCTTAACTGTGTTTTAGTAAATGCAAGTCATATTTTTAGTAGTAGATGTGTGTGCATGGCAGCTGACCACCTAGCATAAGTTTTTTTCCTGTTTTCATCAGTTATTTCTAGCATTTTGATATTCTCCATTGTGTGATTAATTAGTTGAGTGTGCATTTCAATTCTACAATTCTTTTCATTTCTGTTATTTCCATTCTGCTAGTGCCATTAGAATTAAATTTCTACAAAGTTGTTATTTCTGTCATTTTCATTTTGCAAAGCATAAATAGGTTTTATTCCTGTTATTTTAGATTTTGCAAGGGTAATTAGTTTTAGTTTTCTGCAACCTTTCCATTTCTGCACTTCTTCTTCAGCAAATGTAATTAAGATTCTAATTCAGTTCATAAGACTAGTGGTGACACCAGAAACCCCCAAAACTGACTTGTCTCATCAATAAAGCCTATTTTTTTGAATGAGCTGATTTTCAAGCTGCCTATATCTCCTTTCGTATATAGCCTTGGGCAATGCCTTGCATTGAAAATTATAATTATTAAATGGTGTGATTGATGATACTCATCATTTTTGGCACCGTTGCCGGGGAACACGGTGTTGTTAGAAGGTAAAAGCAGCCCAATAATTGTTAATTGTGCTAAGTTGTGAAATTTAGAGTGAAATATAGATAAATGACTGGTATAAGTAATAATTTTTGGTAAATTGCATTTCAGCCCATTTAGAAAATAAGCAAGAAACCACAGGAAGAAATTTTTTTACAAGAGGTTGAAATTATGTCAAAAATTGTCTAAATTTTTGATTTCCAAAAATGTTGGAATTTTCAAAAAATCCCAATCATCCACTTCAAGAACTGTAGGATCCTTTGAGAAATTATTACAAGAAAGAAAAATTAGTAGTTCAACACCATTTTCTCTTGACAAATCCATACACTCAGAAAAATTTGACAAGATTTATAATTGTTTTTGGGAACCTATAATGGAAATGTCACAAGAGAATCTAGGGAGAGCTAGTAATGTGTTCTATCCGAGTACAACTAGTGCACTTGCTAGAACTTTTTGAAATCCCATTCAATTAGATCTTAATCAATATGCTCCCATGAAGTCCATTTCACCTTTAGTGTTACCAAATTTAAAGGAAACTACATCTGAATATCCTAATATGTTTTTGTTCGAGTTTAAAATTATATGTCAAGATCATGATTACACTAATGAAAATCAAAATCTCAAACTGTTTCCTTCCACTCTTAAAGAGTCAGCTCTACGATGGTTTATCACCTTAGAACCTGATTCAATTAGAACTTGGGATGATATGGAAAACATATTCTTGGAGAGATACCACGAATATTGTCATGTCAAGAATCAAAATGATGAATTTCTTATAATGAAACAAGAGGAAAATGAAATCTTAGAAGACTATCTAGACATATTTTCTTTTGTTCATAAGAGACGTGGAAGTTTTGAACCTAAAATTTGCAAAGTCATATTCTTAAGAGGACTGCAAGATAAATTTAGGGATGCATTAGATATCTTAGGGAAAGGAGATGCAAATGCACTTGAATTTCAGGAAATCATTAAACTTTGTAAAAATTATTCTCATTCAAGACATAGAAAAAATAAAACTGGTAGTAACACAAATGATTTGAAAGAATGCATGGAAGAGGCTAATATTTTAGTACATCTTGATAAAGCAGTAGATGAAAAGAATGAACCTGTTGAACCTTCAATCATCTATTGTTCAAAATGTAATGAGAAGCAACACTCTCTTCATGACTATCCTTTAAACAAAATATTTATACCTACTACTTGTAGTATTTGTCAAAAGGGACACCCCACAAATCAATGTAGTTTGTTACCAGAACTCAAAAGTGTTTTTGAAAAATAGTCTCAACCTATGAAAGAATACAACTTTGTAGGACAAAGACAAAGATATAATTTTCTTAAGTTTCCATATCAGAATGCTTCTCAATTTCCTACACATTGGGGAAATAATCCTTGGTATATGTCATGGTCTACTATAGGTCCACTTCAACAATGTTGGAATCAACCACCATGGGCATATTCCCAAGAATTGTCTCAACATGGCTGGATGCAACAACAATGGAATCAACAACATCCACTATGGTTACAACCAAAACTGCAGGGATATCAATGGGTACAACAACAAAAACTGCACAAAGGGCAGCAACATTATCAAAAATAGAAATCAAATTTGTTGCCCACTCATACCCATAGTTTCTCTCATGGACAACAACAACAAAAGGAAAAACAACCTCTATTTTCAGCTCAACCTATGGCCAATCCCAACAATGTTAAACAGGTAACCCCTGTATGTATGGTTGAATTAGAAAATACAACCATAATAAATTCTTGTGACTGTGATAAAATTTAGTTGTGTTCAAAACCACTTCTTGAACATATTCCACTTACCAGTGTAGAAATAGGAGCTAAAAGGAATGAGCATGAAAATAAATCTGCAATGAAACAAGAAGAAAAATAAAAATATGACTCATTAAAGAAAGTACCATGTCTTGATCAAATTGAAATATCAAAATTGACATCTTCACAATCATATTGGATAAAGAAATTAACACATTTAATTGTTAAAATCCATTTACTTCAAGCTATTAAAGATATACCAATCATTAATAAGATTTTTCAAGAAATGTGTTTTAAGAAATCAAGAAAAAAGAAGAAAGTATATCTTGAACCCATACAAAAAGGTGGAAAATCAGTAAACTTGCTTGCAAGAAAACTTACTCCACCTAAGTATGATTGTCTAGGAAGTTCACAATTTCTTGAATCACATAAGGAAAATGAAAAGAATATTTCGGTTTTGGCCTCCATAGTTGTAAAGGGTAATGAAGAAGAGTTGGATTCATCCAAAAAGTTTGTTTTTTCTGAAAATGTTTATATTTCAGATTTTAAAGATGAACCAAATACTGTTCAATAATTATTATGGAATGATGAAAAGCAGAATTTTGAAAAATTGTCACCCATTTTAGTACAAAACAATTTTCTTCATTTACCACATGAATGTCATCATGATGTTTTACTAACACTTTATGCATATTTAGCAATTGGTATTGAGTTGTTGCAGGTACAAAAAAATAGATTTTGTAGTTGAATGCATTTGATGAAATTTGGTTGGAAGCACTTCACCAAATAGAGTTCACTCAACAAAACTGGAAAATGTGGCATGATGATCACATTAAGAGCAGTAAGGATGGACCAAAGGAGTTTGAGAATGAAGTTGTTCACCTTTATTTGATTGATGATTTAAGGAGGACATTAGTGGTGAATGTACATATTTTATAGGTGTACCATCAACCACTAACAAAGGTGGAATTTGCTCAATATTTCACACAATTACATTTGCATAAGGTAGAAGAGGCTTCCTCTTCTGGCAAATATTCCAAATGATCATATCTTTGAATCTTGAAAAAACAAAAGAAAAGAAAAAGAGAAAAAAAATGAAAAAAAAGAAAAAAAGAGAGAAAAGAAGAAAAAAATTGAAAGAAAAAACAAAATAAAAGAGAAATTGTAGCATAAGGCATGTCCCATAAAATGAAGATACATGAGGATATGCATCAATTTCAGTAGAGAGAAGAACTAATGAGGTCAATACTTCATTTTCAAAAATATAGAGACAATGATGACACAAGAAGATTCTTACTACTTGAATGGAAGGAAGGTTGCATCATTGTTGCAAGCTTTTAGCTGAAAAATATGTTTTCATACAGAAAAATTGACATGTTTTTGCAGAATAAGGATTGTTATTATCAAGAATGAGAGAAATTCTCTCACATTGCAGCCTCATGAGATACATTCTATCTCATTGAAGCCCTTGAAAAGATGGAAGTTGGCTGAAAACCAGAAATGGCAGCCTCTTCTGATAAAAAAAAATGAAAAAAAAAAGAAACAAAAAAAAAAAGTTGAAAAAAAGGAAAAGAAAAATGAAAAAAGAAGAAGAGAAAAATGAAAAAAATGAATAATTTGGTAGTGAAAACCTTCTCGGAGGCGCTGCTGAATTGGCTTGCATGAAAAACGGTTTTTCGGTGTGCATTGCCTTGTTGATCCACCCATCATTGTTCCACCATTGTACAAATTTCACACTGCACATGTGTTATGTTTATATTTTCAAATAACATGCTAAGAATCATCAGAAGTAGTTTGTAAGATGCATGATCAATTTTCAGAACAGTAAGGTATGTGTTTCTTAAGTCATAGTAAGAATTTAGCATTTAGTGTATGATAATCAACATTTGGCATAAACTATTCATATAATATTAGTAAGTTAAAAATGTCAAGAAACACCCCATTTCTGCCCTTAGTTGCATGGAAAATTCAACATCTTAAGATTATGTTTTACTCCTACTACAATAAATTTTGAAGCATCTTCAAAACAATAGTCTCATTCCAAAGCAGGCTTCAAACTGAGACAAAGTGTGCCAGAAATTCCTACAAATGTTGCAGAACAATAGGGCACATTAGAAATTGCAAAGGAAAAAAATAAAGAGCAACATAGAAACAAAAAAAAAGAAGGAAAGAAAAAATTGCAGGAACTACAAAATCTGCAAGGTTGTATACAAAAAATGAAATACCTATGCTAATTGAAAATTTTTAGTATAGCAAGAATAAAATTCTCAGGTGGCAAAATATGTTTAACAGGATAAAACCTGCATATTGCTATGGCCTACTGGGATGCATGAGGGCATGCATCAATTCAAGTTGGGGGGGAATGATGAGGCCAAGAAATGCCTCATTTTTGCACTATGGTTAACATATAAAAACTGCCATATTATTAAATATACAAAGTTAAATTTCCAAATAGTTGATTAGAATATATTAATTTTTAATTGTTTACATGATTTTATGTTAGAAACATTATACCCCTGTTTTGACTATTTTAAACATTTTACTTGTAAAAGGTCAAAAATAAGTATCATGTCAATTCTGATGTCATACTTTAGTAAAATTACATTCTAATAGCATGGATAGATTCCTCTCATCGAAAACTATAACTTTGTTTTTTGAAGCAAGTCAATCTGAGGTATAGATAAAAAATTATGAAGGTTACATCATTTTGGAGCTCATGCCTTCGTTTTTTTTGAGTTGTTAACAGGTGCAAATATGCATTATGGGGCATATTGGCGGATCTAGTGGGAATGATCAAAAGTAAGTTAAGGAACCAAATTCATATCAATTATAGTTCATAGTGGAGAGAATACATGACCCAAATTTGAAGGTATATGGACAAATAATTGGGAATATATGGGGCCCACAAAATGGCAGTTTCACACTTTTTAACTATAGGAAATTTTGGTAAAAAGCTATGTTAAAGGCCAACTTGATAGCAATGCTAGGAGTAATTCCTGAGGATTTAAGAGCTGAAAATTGAACCAGATGTAATTCATACAACCAAGAACATGTGGGTAAAATTTGTTGTATATTTAAGTTACGAGGCAAACGTTATAAGCACTCCAAAAAGGGCAGCTAGGCATGTTTTGACTACTAAAAAAAAAAAAGGTGACAGTCCATACAAATTCCAGCCACCTATCACTATGAAGGAAGGCATAAAATTTGTCAATTAAATATGCAGGAAACACTTGGAAACAGTTGAGGGATGCTAGGAGTAACTCTTTCTCCACTTGCCAACACTTCCACGTGATCCAAATAGGAGCAACCGGTCAAAATATTGAATTGCAGGAAATATGGAAACAATCATACAAATTCCAACCAGTTATCAATAAATAGCATGGCTTGGAATTTGTCAATTCCAACATGTAAAATCTATAGAATTGGTCTTCTGGGAATGAAGGAATACTGTTTAGTCAGTCAAAACCACTTTCTTACACATCTGATGCATGGATAAGTGCAAAACTGTTACACTACCTGATATTCTAGAGCAGCTCCGGAATGAGCAGAACAGGACCAGTTTTGGTCAAAACTATAAACATAATGGTCATAAAAGTGGCAAATGGTGAGATGAATATGGATCTAGCTGTATGAGGATTTTTTTCACCCCTTCCAATGCATTTCTCCCAATGGATGACATACAACAAGGAAAATAGATATGCTGTAGCATAACAGTTTACTGCATTTAAGGAAGACTTTTACAGAATAGTTGCTAAATCTCTAAAAGGAAATGACAGAATGGATTGGCATATGTAATAGAATGTTATAAATAATAGGCTCCCATGTTGGTTGAGCTAGGTAGAGAGGTAGAGAGGTAGAGAAGTAGAGAATAAGGATAGGACTTGTGGTAAGAAAGTAGATCTGTGGCAAATTGCAATTTTTAACAGGTTTTCCTACAAATATTGTAATGTTGCTTGAGACTAAATAAAGTGTAGGATTTCTCATTCATATTTTCTCCCATTAAATTTCTAAGTGTTTAAGTAGTTAAGAGAGAGTTTTTCTGCTTTCTTTTGGAACAGGGGAGCAAGGGCTACTTCCAGGTTTAGAAGAAGGCTTATTGGTGACATGTTTTTCTGTAACTTTTGCTACAGTAGATTAAGCAGAGACTTGTCATATTTTATTTTCTGTTCTTAACTATGTTTTAGTAAATGCAAGTCATATTTTTAGTAGTAGATGTGTGTGCATGGCAACTGACCACCTAGCATAAGTTTTTTTCCTGTTTTCATCAGTTATTTCCAGCATTTTGATATTATCCATTGTGTGATTAATTAGTTGAGTGTGCATTTCAATTCTAGAATTTTTATTTTTATTTTTGTTATTTCCATTCTGCTAGTGCCATTAGAATTAAATTTCTGCAAAGTTATTATTTCTGTCATTTTTATTTTGCAAAGCGTAAATAGGTTTTATTCCTATTATTTTAGATTTTGCAAGGATAATTAGTTTTAGTTTTCTACAACCTTTCCATTTCTACACTTCTTCTTCAGCAAATGTAATTAAGATTCTAATTCAGTTCTTACGGGGACCGGGAAAGTCGGGCAAACCTCAATTTAAAAAAAAAAAATTCCTTTCGATTAATCAGAATAACATTTACGTAAACAGAGTGGCAGCTCGAAGCCAAAAACACCTGCAAATGCACAAAATATCTTCAATGAATCTGTTATATTCCATTAACTTATAAAACAGCCTGCAGACATACAATAACCAGTGACCCCCTGGTATTTTCCTCGCACACTCTCACCCCTTTCTGCGGCCTTCCAGTCCACCATCCTCATTAACTTACAAATTTCGAGTTTTTATCAAGGTCTCGGCCCTCTAGGTCACTAATGACCCACCTGCAAGAAAAAAAATAAACAAAACCTCCAAAATCGGCTTTCCCGTCGAGATTTAAATTTTCCTTCCATAAATCACCCACTCCCTGATCTGCCATCTCACCCCATACTGTCCGTGGCCTGCAACTGTCGCCTTGTCAGAAAGTTTAACTGCAACAGCTGTCTCTTTTCCTGCACGCACGATCGTCCACGTGTCCAAATTCTGATTGTCTTCAACATGCCGCGAAATCGTGACATGTCGCGATATCGCGACCAAACTAGCGCCTTGCCTTCGTTCGCAAAAGTTGTAGCAAAATCGCTACCAAAATGCCCCTTCGTAACTTGGCTACATAAACGTCACGACATCGCGACGTCACGATATCGCGACATTGCGATATCGTGACGAAAACTCCCCCTTCTTGCTTTTTCGCAAAATCGTCGCGATATCACGACGTCGTGATATCACGATGAAAACTCACCCCTGCCTTGCTGTCGCATTCGGGGTCGTGATTTCGTGACCCCCCTTCCCAGCCTTGCCTTAGATTCTTTTGCCTTCGTCTTCGGGTCCAAACTCCGCCTTGCCATCCATTCTTTCTGCCTTTGCTGTTGGAGCCGCGATTTCACGACATGTCGTGATTTCGTGGCTCCCCTGCCTCTGTCCGCATTTGTCGCAAAAATGCTGCGACATCGCGACGTCACGATATCATGATGAAAATTCCCCTTGCCACGCTATAGCTTTTGGGGTCGCGATTTCGTGACATGTCGCGAAATCGTGACATGTCGCGTTTTCGCGACCCCCTCCCAAACTTTTGCCTTGAAAAAAAGAAACTTGCTTTACTGCACTTAAACTTCCCCCCTATTTTTCAAAACCTTTTTGAGGTTGTTCTGTTGCCGTCGGATGCTCCTGCATCAGACTTTCGAGGTAAAAGGAGAAGTGACCTTCACTTCTGTGCTGTTCGGTCTGCGTCTTTTGAAACATCTCCAAACGGGCACCTGTTCCTCCAACCTGCTTCAACCCCGTCTCCTGGCAAAAACTTTTTCTACCTTCTACCAGACAAATTTTGGCATTGCTGCACACCTTCTCATCCACTGCCTGTAATGGCTTTAATTTGTGGTGCACTCCATCTTTCATCAAGGAGTACGTATTTGCACGACCATCATGCACTGCACTCCGATCAAACTGCCATGGCCTCCCTAATAGCAAATGGCAAGCATCCATGGGGAAAACATCACACAGGACCTCATCCTGGTATCTCCCAATCTAGAACGTGACTAAGCACTGTTCACGGACCCATGCTCTATGGTCCTTCCGCAACCACGCAATCCGATATGGATGCGGGTGTCTCCTTCTCTCCAGCTGTAACTTAGCAACCATCTCCTTGAAAACTAAGTTATCTGTACTCCCATTGTCTATAATAACATTACAGACTTTGCCTGCACTTTTGCATCATGTGCGAAATAGGCTTCTCCTCTGTTCAGGTTTGTATTCCTCAACCAGCATGGTCCTCCTCACGATCATGGCTTCTCTTTTCTCAGCTTCTTTAGAATGTTCTGAGTCAGCATCTTTCGCTGCCATCGCAACTCTGGTAGGACCCACTTGTTTCTTGTTCACTCTCTCGGGGTGCTGGGGGCACTCATATGCCTGATTTCCCTCTTCTCTGTAGTGGAAACATGTTCCTCGAAACACTCCTCTTCCATACCCGCGTCCAGATCTACCTCTTCCTCTTGGGTAGCCATTGTTCTGAACTTGCGGTTTGGGTTCTTCATCTTCTTTTTGATTTCGGCTGCTGCTAACCTCTTCTTTCTTCTCTTCCTTTCCTTCCTCTTTTCTTCCACCAGTCTTTCCTCCAGGTCCTTTTCCTCTTTGCTTGCTCTCAAACCTTCTGTTCAGTTTTTCTTCAACCTTTAGAGCAAACTGGTAAGCATCTTCAATGGTGCTCACCCGCACTAAGCTCAACTCTTCCTGGAAACTGGGTCTCAACCCATTAATATAACGGGCCACCTTTTCTTTGCTTGCTTCTAAATGACCGGTTCTGATGGAGATTTTATAAAATTCCTCCGTATACTCTTGGACAGTTTTATTCATCTGTCTTAAACCCTGCATTTTTCTTAGCAGATCCAACTCATAATCTATCGGAATAAACTGTCTCTTTAATTTTTCTACCATTCTGACCCATCTGGTTATCCGTTCTTTTCCTCTTCTATTCCATTCCAGCTGTACTCCCTTCCACCATATGCTGGCATGACCTTTTAATTTAGTTTTGGCAAATCTGACCCGCTCGGGATCTTCAACTTCTTCATACTCGAAGTATTCTTCCAGGTCATTTATCCAATCAATCAATTCCTCCGGATTCAAGTTCTCGAAATATGTGGAAACTTCTATCTTTAGCCTCTTCCCGATCTGGGATATGGCCTTGTACAGTCTGGCTTGTGCCGAATCTATAACTTCTTATTCTTCTTCTTCAAACTGGTTTTCCTCTTCATCTACTTCATCTTCACTGTCTGCATCTCTTCTCGGTTCGTGTCCTCTGTGCAGTTCTTCTTGCAGGGCCTGAACTTGCCGCTGCAAAACTCGAAAATCTTCGGCCGGCACCACATTTCCTACTCCACCATGGTTTCTTCGTGGAGGCATCTTCTCACTTTCTCATGAGCCTTCCCACAGATCCTGGTGTGACTGCCTCATGTCCGACGATCTGTCACACACTCAGGAACTCTGGCTCTGATACCACTAACGGGGACCAGGAAAGTCGGGCACACCTCAATTTAAAAAAAAAAATCCTTTCGATTAATCAGAATAACATTTACGTAAACAGAGTGGCAGCCCGAAGCCAAAAACACCCGTAAATGCACAAAATATCTTCAATGAATCTGTTATATTCCATTAACTTATAAAACAGCCCGCAGGCATACAATAACCAGTGACCCCCTGGTATTGTCCTCGCACACTCTCACCCCTTTCCGCGGCATTCTAGTCCACCATCCTCATTAACTTACAAATTTCAAGTTTTTATCGAGGTCTCGGCCCTCTAGGTCATTAATGACCCACCTGCGAGAAAAAAAATAAACAAAACCTCCAAAATCGGCTTTCATACCGAGATTTAAATTTTCCTTTCGTAAATCACCCACTCCCTGATCCGCCATATCACCCCATACTGTCCGTGGCCTGCAACTGTCGCCTTGTCAAAAAGTTTAACTGCAACAGCTGTCTCTTTTCTTGCGTGCACGACTGTCCACGTGTCCAAATTCTGATTGTCTTCAACAGGCCGCGAAATCGTGACATGTCACGATATCACGACCAAACTAGCGCCTTGCCCTCGTTCACAAAAGTTGTAGCGAAATCACTACCAAAATGCCCCTTCATAACTTGGCTGCATAAACGTCACGATATCACGATGTCGTGATATCGCAACATCGTGATATTGCGATGAAAACTCCCCCTTCTCACTTTTCTACAAAACCGTCGTGATATCGTGACGTCACGATATCACGATGAAAACTCACCCCTGCCTTGCTGCCGCCTTCAATCGCGACCCCCCTTCCCGCACCTTGCCTTAGATTCTTTTGCCTTCGTCTTCGGGTCCAAACTCCGCCTTGCCATCCGTTCTTTCTGCCTTTGCTGTTGGAGCCGTGATTTCGTGACATGTCACGATTTCGCGGCTCCCATGCCTCTGTCCGCCTTTGTCACAAAAATGTCGTGACATCGCGACGTCGCAATATCGCGACGTCACGATATCGCGACGAAAATTCCCCTCTCCACGCTGCAGCTTTTGGGGTCGCGATTTCGCGACCCCCTCCCAAACTTTTGCCTTGAAAAAAAGAAACTTGCTTTACTGCACTTAAAATTCCCCCCTGTTTTTCAAAACCTTTTCGAGGTTGTTCTGTTGCCGCCGGATGCTCCTGCATCAAGTTCATAAGACTAGTGGTGACACCAGAAACCCCCAAAACTGACTTGTCTCATCAATAAAGCCTATTTTTTTGAATGAGCTAATTTTCAAGCTGCCTATATCTCCTTTTGTATATAGCCTTGGGCACCGCCCTGGATTGACAATTATAATGATTAAATGGTGTGATTGAAGACACTCATCATTTTTTGTGCCGTTACTGAGGAACATGATGTTTTTGAAGGTAAAAGCAACCCAATAATTGTTACTTGTGCTAAGTTGTGAAATTTAGAGTGAAATATAGATAAATTACTGGTATAAGCAATAATTTTTGGTAAATTGCATTTCAGACCATTTAGAAAATAAGCAAGAAACCACAGGAAGAATTTTTTTTACAAGAGGTTGAAATTATGTCAAAATTGTCTAAATTTTTTATTTCCAAAAATGTTGGAATTTTCAAAGAATTCCAATCATCCACTTCAAGAACTGTAGAATCCTTTGAGAAATTATTATAAGAAATAAAAATCAGTAGTTCAACACCATTTTCTCTTGACAAATCCATACACTCAGGAAAATTTGACAAGATTTATAATTGTTTTTGGGAACCTATAATGGAAATGTCACAAGAGAATCTAGGGAGAGCTAGTAATGTGTTCTATCCTAGTACAACTAGTGCACCTGCTAGAAATTTTTGAAATCCCATTCAGTTAGATCTTAATAAATATGCTCCCATGAAGGCCATTTCACCTTTAGTGTTACCAAATTTAAAGGAAACTGCATCTGAATATCCTAATATGTTTTTGTTTGAATTTAAAATTATATGTCAAGCTCATGATTACACTAATGACAATCAAAAGCTCAAACTGTTTCCTTCCACTCTTAAAGAGTCAACTCTACGATGGTTTATCACCTTAGCACCTGATTCAATTAGAACTTGGGATGATATGGAAAACATATTCTTGGAGAAATACCAAGAATATTGTCAAGTCAAGAATCAAAATGATGAATTTCTTACAATGAAACAAGAGGAAAATGAAATCTTAGAAGACTATCTAGACAAATTTTCTTTTTTTCATAAGAGACGTGGAAGTGTTGAACCTAAAATTTGCAAAGTCATATTCTTAAGAGGATTGCAAGATAAATTTAGGGATGCATTTGATATCTTAGGGAAAGGAGATGCAAATGCACTTGAATTTCAGGAAATCATTAAACTTTGTAAAAAATATTCTCATTCAAGGCATAGAAAAAACAAAACTGATAGTAACACAAATGATTTGAAAGAATGCAAGGAAGAGGCTAATATTTAAGTACATCTTGATAAAGCAGTAGATGAAAAGAATGAACCTGTTGAACCTTCAATCATCTATTGTTAAAAATGTAATGAGAATCATAATTCTCTTCATGTATGTCCTTTAAACAAAATATTTATACCTGCTACTTGTAGCATTTGTCAAAAATGATACCCCACAAATCAATGTAGTTTGTTACCAGAACTCAAAAGTGTCTTTGAAAAATAGTCTCAACCTATGAAAGAATACAACTTTGTAGGACAAATACAAGGAGATAATTTTCTTAAGTTTCCATATCAAAATGCTTCTCAATTTCCTACACATTGGGGAAATAATCCTTGGTATATGCCACTACTATAGGTCCACTTCAACAATGTTGGAATCAACCACCATGGGCATATTCCCAAGAATTGTCTCAACATGGCTGGATGCAACAACAATGGAATCAAAAACATCCACCATGGTTACAACCAAAACTGCAAGGATATCAATGGGTACAACAACAAAAACTGCACAAAGGGCAACAACATTATCAAAAACAGAAATCAAATTTGTTGCCCACTCATACCCATAGTTTCTCTCATGGACAACAACAACAAAAGGAAAAACAACCTCTATTTTTAGCTCAACCTATGGCCAATCCCAACAATGTTAAATAGGTAACCCCCGTATCTATGGTTGAATCAACCATAATAAATGCTTGTGACTATGATAAAACTTAGTTGTGTTCAAAACCAATTCTTGAACATATTCCACTTACCAGTGTAGAAATAGGAGCTAAAAGGAATGAGCATGAAAACAAATTTGCATTGAAACAAGAAGAAAAAGAAAAATATGACTCATCAAAGAAAGTACCATGTCTTGATCAGTTTGAAATATCAAAATTGACATCTTCACAATCATATTGGATAAAGGAATTAACACATTTAATTGTTAAAATCCATTTACTTCAAGCTATTAAAGATGTACCAATCATTAATAAGATTTTTCAAGAAATGTGTTTTAAGAAATCAAGAAAAAAGAAGAAAGTATATCTTGAAACCATACAAAAAGGTGGAAAATCAGTAAACTTGCTTGCAAGAAAACTTACTCCACCTAAGTATGATTGGCTAGGAAGTTCACAATTTCTTGAATCACATAAGGAAAATGAAAAGAATATTTCAGTTTTGGCCTCTATAGTTGTAAAGGGTAATGAATAAGAGTTGGATTCATCCAAAAATTTTGTTTTTGCTGAAAATGTTTATATTTCAGATTTTAAATATGAACCAACTACTGTTCAACAATTATTATGGAATGATGAAAAGTAGAATTTTAAAAAATTGTCACTCATTCTAGTACAAAACAATTTTCTTCATTTACCACATGAATGTCATCATGATTATTTAATAACACTTTATGCATCTTTAGCAATTGGTATTGAGTTGTTGCAGGTACAAAAAAATAGATTTTGCAGTTGAATGCATTTGATGAAATTTGGTTGGAAGCACTTCACCAAATAGAGTTCACTCAACAAAACTGGAAAATGTGGCATGATGATCACATTAAGAGCAGCAAGGATGAACCAAAGGAGTTTGAAAGTTGTTCACCTTTATTTGATTGATGATTTAAGGATGACATTAGTGGTGAATGTACATCTTTTACAGGTGTACCATCAACCACTAACAAAGGTGGAATTTGCTCAATATTTCACACAATTACATTTGCATAAGGTAGAAGAGGCTTCCTCTTCTGGCAAAGATTCCAAATGATCATATCTTTGAATCTTGAAAAAACAAAAGAAAAGAAAAAGAGAAAAAAAAATGAAAAAAAGAAAAAAAGAGAGAAAAGAAGAAAAAAATTGAAAGAAAAAACAAAATAAAAGAGAAAAATTGCAGCATAAGGCATGTCCCATAAAATGAAGATACATGAGGATATACATCAATTTCAGTAGAGAGAAGAACTAATGAGGTTAATACTTCATTTTTGAAAATATAGAGACAATGATGACACAAGAAGATTCTTACTACTTGAATGGAAGGAAGGTTGCATCATTGTTGCAAGCTTTTAGCTGAAAAAGATATTTTCATACAAAAAAATTGACATGTTTTTGCAGAATAAGGATTGTTATTATCAAGAATGAGAGAAATTATCTTACATTGCAGCCTCATGAGATACATTCTATCTCATTGAAGCCCTTGAAAATATGGAAGTTGGCTGAAAACCAGAAATGGTAGCCTCTTCTGATAAAAAAAAATGAAACAAAAAAAAAATGATGAAAAAAAGGAAAAGAAAAATGAAAAAAAATGGAAAGAAAAAAATGAAAAAATTAATAATTTGGTAGTGAAAACCTTCTCAGAGGTGCTGCTAAATTGGCTTGCATAAAAACCGGTTTTCCGGTGTGCATTACCTTGTTGATCCACCCATCATTGTTCCACCATTGTACAAAATTCACACTGTACATGTGTTATGTTTATATTTTCAGATAGCATGCTAAGAATCATCAAAAGCAATTTGTAAGATGCATGATCAATTTTCAGAACAGTAAGGTATGTGTTTCTTGCATTTAAGTCATAGTAAGCATTTAGCATTTAGTGTATGATAATCAACATTTGGCATAAACTATTCATATAATATTGGCAAGTAAAAAATTTCAAGAAACACCCCATTCTACCCTTAGTTGCATGGAAAATTCAACATCTTAAGATTATGTTTTACTCCTACTGCAATAAATTCTGAAGCATCTTCAAAACAATAGTCTCATTCCAAAGCAGGCTTCAAACCGAGACAAAGTGTGCTAGAAATTTCTACAAATGTTGCAGAACAATAGGGCATATTAGAAATTGCAAACGAAAAAAATAAAGAGCAGCATAGAAAAAAAAAGAAGATGGAAATAAAAAATTGCAGGAATTACAAAATCTGCAAGGTTGTATACAAAAAATGAAATACCTGTGCTAATTGAAAATGTTTAGTACAACAAGAATAAAATTCTCAGGTGGCAAAATATGTTTAACAGGATAAAACCTACATATTGCTATGGCTCACTGGGATGCATGAGGACATGCATCGGTTCAAGCTGGGGGGAATGATGAGGCCAAGAAATACCTCATTTTTGCACTATGGTTAACATATAAAACTGCCATATTATTAAATATACAAAGTTAAATTTCCAAATAGTTGATTAGAATATATTAATTGTTAATTGTTTACATGATTTTATGTTAGAAACATTATACCCCTATTTTGACTATTTTAAATATTTTACTTGTAAAAGGTCAAAAATGAGTATCATGTCAATTATGATGTCATACTACAGTAAAATTACATTATGATAGCATGGATAGATTCCTCTCATCGATAACTACAACTTTTATTTTTTAAGCAAGTCAATCCGAGCTATAGATAAAAAGTTATGAAGGTTACATCATTTTGGAGATCATGCCTTTGTTTTTTTGAGTTGTTAATAGGTGCAAATATGCATTATGGGGCATATTTGCGGATCTACTGGGAATGATAAAAAGCAAGTTAAGGAACCAAATTCATATCAATTATAGTTCATAGTCGAGAGAACACATAACTCAAATTTGAAGGCATATGGAAAAATAATCGGGAATATATGGGGCCCACAATATGGTAGTTTCACACTTTTTAACTACTGGAAATTCTGGTAAAAAGCTATGTTAAAGGCCAACTTGATAGCAATGCTAGGAGTTATTCTTGAGGAGTTAAGAGCTAAAAATTGAACAAGATGTAATTCATACAGCCAAGAACATGTGGGTAAAATTTTGTGTATATTTAAGTTACGAGGCAAAAGTTATAAGCACTCCAAAAGGGCAGCATAAGGCATGTCCCATAAAAGAAAAAAGAGAAAAGAAGAAAAAAATTGAAAGAAAAAACAAAATAAAAGAGAAAAATTGCAGCATAAGGCATGTCCCATAAAATGAAGATACATGAGGATATGCATCAATTTCAGTAGAGAGAATAACTAATGAGGTTAATACTTCATTTCTAAAAATATAGAGACAATGATGGCACAAGAAGATTCCTACTACTTGAATGGAAGGAAGGTTGCATCATTGTTGCAAGCTTTTAGCTGAAAAAGATATTTTCATACAAAAAAATTGACATGTTTTTGCAGAATAAGGATTGTTATTATCAAGAATGAGAGAAATTATCTCACATTGTAGCCTCATGAGATACATTCTATCTCATTGAAGCCCTTGAAAAGATGGAAGTTGGCTGAAAACCAGAAATGGCAGCCTCTTCTGATAAAAAAAATGAAACAAAAAAAATGATGAAAAAAAGGAAAAGAAAAATGAAAAAAAAGGAAAGAAAAAAATGAAAAAAAATGAATAATTTGGTAGTGAAAACCTTCTCAGAGGCGCTGCTGAATTGGCTTGCATGAAAACCGGTTTTTCGGTGTGCATTACCTTGTTGATCCACCCATCATTGTTCCACCATTGTACAAATTTCACACTGTACATGTGTTATGTTTATATTTTTAGATAGCATGCTAAGAATCATCAAAAGCAGTTTGTAAGATGCATGATCAATTTTCAGAATAGTAAGGTATGTGTTTCTTGCATTTAAGTCATAGTAAGCATTTAGCATTTAGTGTATGATAATCAGCATTTGGCATAAACTATTCATATAATATTGGCAAGTAAAAAATGTCAAGAAACACCCCCTTCTACCCTTAGTTGCATGGAAAATTCAACATCTTAAGATTATGTTTTACTCCTACTACAATAAATTCTGAAGCATCTTCAAAACAATAGTCTCATTCCAAAGCAGGCTTCAAACCAAGACAAAGTGTGCTAGAAATTCCTACAAATGTTGCAGAACAATAGGGCATCTTAGAAATTGCAAATGAAAAAAATAAAGAGCAACATAGAAACAAAAAAAAAAAAGGAAAGAAAAAATTGTAGGAACTACAAAATCTGCAAGGTTGTATACAAAAAATGAAATACCTGTGCTAATTGAAAATGTTTAGTACAACAAGAATAAAATTCTCGTGTGGCAAAATATGTTTAACAGGATAAAACCTACATATTGCTATGGCCTACTGTGATGCATGAGGGCATGCATCAGTTCAAGCTGGGGGGAATGATGAGGCCAAGAAATACCTCATTTTTGCACTACAGTTAACATATAAAAACTGCCATATTATTAAATATACAAAGTTAAATTTCCAAATAGTTAATTAGAATATATTAATTATTAATTGTTTACATGATTTTATGTTAGAAACATTATACCCGTGTTTTGACTATTTTTAATATTTTACTTGTAAAAGGTCAAAAATGAGTATCATGTCAATTCTGATGTCATACTACAGTAAAATTACATTATGATAGCATGGATAGATTCCTCTCATCGATAACTACAACTTTTATTTTTTAAGCAAGTCAATCCGAGCTATAGATAAAAAGTTATGAAGGTTACATCATTTTGGAGCTCATGCCTTCGTTTTTTCGAGTTGTTAACAGGTGCAAATATGCATTATGGGGCATATTGGCAGATCTACTAGGAATGATCAAAAGCAAGTTAAGGAACCAAATTCATATCAATTGTAGTTCATAGTCGAGAGAACACATAACTCAAATTTGAAGGCATATGGAAAAATAATCGGGAATATATGGGGCCCACAATATGGTAGTTTCACAGTTTTTAACTGCTGGAAATTCTGGTAAAAAGCTATGTTAAAGGCCAACTTGATAGCAATGCTAGGAGTAATTCCTAAGGAGTTAAGAGCTGAAAATTGAACTAGATGTAATTCATACATCCAAGAACATGTGGGTAAAATTTGGTGTATATTTAAGTTACGAGGCAAAAGTTATAAGCACTCCAAAAGGGCAGCATAAGGCATGTCCCATAAAAGAAAAAAAAGAAAAGAAGAAAAAAATTGAAAGAAAAACAAAATAAAAGAGAAAAATTGTAGCATAAGGCATGTCCCATAAAATGAAGATACATGAGGATATACATCAATTTCAGTAGAGGGAAGAACTAATGAGGTTAATACTTCATTTTCGAAAATATAGAGACAATGATGACACAAGAAGATTCTTACTACTTGAATGGAAGGAAGGTTGCATCATTGTTGCAAGCTTTTAGATGAAAAAGATATTTTCATACAAAAAAATTGACATGTTTTTGCAGAATAAGGATTGTTATTATCAAGAATGAGAGAAATTATCTCACATTGCAGCCTCATGAGATACATTCTATCTCATTGAAGCCCTTGAAAAGATGGAAGTTGGTTGAAAACCAGAAATGGCAGCCTCTTCTGATAAAAAAAATGAAACAAAAAAAATGATGAAAAAAAGGAAAAGAAAAATGAAAAAAAAAGGAAAGAAAAAAATGAAAAAAATGAATAATTTGGTAGTGAAAACCTTCTCGGAGGCGTTGCTGAATTGGCTTGCATGAAAATCGGTTTTTCGGTGTGCATTACCTTGTTGATCCACCCATCATTGTTCCACCATTGTACAAATTTCACACTGCACATGTGTTATGTTTATATTTTCAGATAGCATGCTAAGAATCATCAAAAGCAGTTTGTAAGATGCATGATCAATTTTCAGAACAGTAAGGTATGTGTTTCTTACATTTAAGTCATAGTAAGCATTTAGCATTTAGAGTATGATAATCAACATTTGGCATAAACTATTCATATAATATTGGCAAGTAAAAAATGTCAAGAAACACCCCCTTCTACCCTTAGTTGCATGGAAAATTCAACATCTTAAGATTATGTTTTACTCCTACTACAATAAATTCTGAAGCATCTTTAAAATAATAGTCTCATTCCAAAGCAGGCTTCAAACCGAGACAAAGTGTGCTAGAAATTCCTACAAATGTTGCAGAACAATAGGGCATATTAGAAATTGCAAACAAAAAAAATAAAGAGCAGCATAGAAAAAAAAAAAAAAAAAGAAGGAAAGAAAAAATTGCAGGAATTACAAAATCTGCAAGGTTGTATACAAAAAATGAAATACCTGCTAATTGAAAATGTTTAGTACAACAAGAATAAAATTCTCAGGTGGCAAAATATGTTTAACAGGATAAAACCTACATATTGCTATGGCCTCACTGGGATGCATGAGGACATGCATCGGTTCAAGTGGGGGGAATGATGAGGCCGAGAAATACCTCATTTTTGCACTATGGTTAACATATAAAAACTGCCATATTATTAAATATACAAAGTTAAATTTCCAAATAGTTGATTAGAATATATTAATTGTTAATTGTTTACATGATTTTATGTTAGAAACATTATACCTCTGTTTTGACTATTTTAAATATTTTACTTGTAAAAGGTCAAAAATGAGTATCATGTCAATTCTGATGTCATACTATAGTAAAATTACATTATGATAGCATGGATAGATTCCTCTCATCGATAACTATAACTTTTGTTTTTTAAGAAAGTCAATCCGAGCTATAGATAAAAATTTATGAAGGTTACATCATTTTGGAGCTCATGCCTTTGTTTTTTTGAGTTGTTAACAGGTGCAAATATGCATTATGGGGCATATTTGCGGATCTACTGGGAATGATCAAAAGCAAGTTAAGGAACCAAATTCATATCAATTATAGTTCATAGTCGAGAGAGCACATAACTCAAATTTGAAGGCATATGGAAAAATAATCGGGAATATATGGGGCCCACAATATGGTAGTTTCACACTTTTTAACTGCTGGAAATTTTGATAAAAAGCTATGTTAAAGGCCAACTTGATAGCAATGCTAGGAGTAATTCCTGAGGAGTTAAGAGCTAAAAATTGAACCAGATGTAATTCATACAGCCAAGAACTTGTGGGTAAAATTTGGTGTATATTTAAGTTACGAGGCAAAAGTTATAAGCACTCCAAAAGGGCAGCATAAGGCATGTCCCATAAAAGAAAAAAGAGAAAAGAAAAAAATTGAAAGAAAAAACAAAATAAAAGAGAAAAATTGCAGCATAAGGCATGGTCCCATAAAATGAAGATACATGAGGATATACATCAATTTCAATAGAGAGAAGAACTAATGAGGTTAATACTTCATTTCCGAAAATATAGAGACAATGATGACACAAGAAGATTCTTACTACTTGAATGGAAGGAAGGTTGCATCATTGTTGCAAGCTTTTAGCTGAAAAAGATATTTTCATACAAAAAAATTGACATGTTTTTGCAGAATAAGGATTGTTATTATCAAGAATGAGAGAAATTATCCTACATTGCAGCCTCATGAGATACATTCTATCTCATTGAAGCCCTTGAAAATATGGAAGTTGGTTGAAAACTAGAAATGGCAGCCTCTTCTGATAAAAAAAAATGAAACAAAAAAAAAATGATGAAAAAAAGGAAAAGAAAAATGAAAAAAAATGGAAAGAAAAAAATGAAAAAAATGAATAATTTGGTAGTGAAAACCTTCTCGGAGGTGCTGCTGAATTGGCTTGCATGAAAACCGATTTTTCGGCGTGCATTACCTTGTTGATCCACCCATCATTGTTCCACCATTGTACAAAATTCACACTGTCCATGTGTTATGTTTATATTATCAGATAGCATGCTAAGAATCATCAAAAGCAATTTGTAAGATGCATGATCAATTTTCAGAACAGTAAGGTATGTGTTTCTTGCATTTAAGTCATAGTAAGCATTTAGCAGTTAGTGTATGATAATCAGCATTTGGCATAAACTATTCATATAATATTGGCAAGTTAAAAATGTCAAGAAACACCCCCTTCTACCCTTAGTTGCATGGAAAATTCAACATCTTAAGATTATGTTTTACTCCTACTACAATAAATTTTGAAGCATCTTCAAAACAATAGTCTCATTCCAAAGCAGGCTTCAAACCAAGACAAAGTGTGCTAGAAATTCCTACAAATGTTGCAGAACAATAGGGCATATTAGAAATTGCAAACGAAAAAAATAAAGAGCAGCATAGAAACAAAAAAAAAAAAAAAGAAGGAAAGAAAAAATTGCAGGAACTACAAAATCTGCAAGGTTGTATACAAAAAATGAAATACCTGTGCTAATTGAAAATGTTTAGTACAACAAGAATAAAATTCTCAGGTGGCAAAATATGTTTAACAGGATAAAACCTACATATTGCTATGGCCTACTGGGATGCATGAGGGCATGCATCAGTTCAAGCTGGGGGGAATGATGAGGCCGAGAAATACCTCATTTTTGCACTACGGTTAACATATAAAAACTGCCATATTATTAAATATACAAAGTTAAATTTCTAAATAGCTGATTAGAATATATTAATTGTTAATTGTTTACATGATTTTATGTTAGAAACATTATACTCATGTTTTGACTATTTTAAATATTTTACTTGTAAAAGGTCAAAAATGAGTATCATGTCAATTTTGATGTCATACTGCAGTAAAATTACATTATGATAGCATGGATAGATTCCTCTCATCGATAACTACAACTTTTATTTTTTAAGAAAGTCAATCCGAGCTATAGATAAAAATTTATGAAGGTTACATCATTTTGGAGCTCATGCCTTTGTTTTTTTGAGTTGTTAACAGGTGCAAATATGCATTATGGGGCATATTGGCGGATCTACTGGGAATGATCAAAAGCAAGTTAAGGAACCAAATTCATATCAATTATAGTTCATAGTCGAGAGAACACATAACCCAAATTTGAAGGCATATGGAAAAATAATCGAGAATATATGGGGCCCACAATATGGCAGTTTCACACTTTTTAACTCCTGAAAATTCTGGTAAAAAGCTATGTTAAAGGCCAACTTGATAGCAATGCTAGGAGTAATTCCTAAGGAGTTAAGAGCTGAAAATTGAACTAGATGTAATTCATACAACCAAGAACATGGGTAAAATTTGGTGTATATTTAAGTTATGAGGCAAAAGTTATAAGCACTCCAAAAGGGCAGGATAAGGCATGTCCCATAAAAGAAAAAAGAGAAAAGAAGAAAAAAATTGAAAGAAAAAACAAAATAAAAGAGAAAAATTGCAGCATAAGGCATGTCCCATAAAATGAAGATACATGAGGATATGCATCAATTTCAGCAGAGAGAAGAACTAATGAGGTCAATACTTCATTTTTGAAAATACAGAGACAATGATGACACAAGAAGATTCTTACTACTTGAATGGAAGGAAGGTTGCATCATTGTTGCAAGCTTTTAGCTGAAAAAGATGTTTTCATACAAAAAAATTGACATGTTTTTGCAGAATAAGGATTGTTATTATCAATAATGAGAGATTATCTCACATTGCAGCCTCATGAGATACACTCTATCTCATTGAAGCCCTTGAAAAGATGGAAGTTGGCTAAAAACCAGAAATGGCAACCTCTTCTGATAAAAAAAAATGAATAAAAAAAGGAACCAAAAAAAAAAAGATGAAAAAAAGGAAAAAAAATGAAAAAAAAGAAAGAAAAAAATGAAAAATTTGGTAGTGAAAACCTTGTCAGAGGCGCTGCTGAATTGGCTTGCATGAAAATCGGTTTTCTGGTGTGCATTGTCTTGTTGATCCACCCATCATTGTTCCACCATTGTACAAACTTCACACCGCACATGTGTTATGTTTATATTTTTAGATAGCATGCTAAGAATCTTCAGAAGCAGTTTGTAAGATGCATGATCAATTTTCAGAATAGTAAGGTATGTGTTTCTTGCATTTAAGTCATAGTAAGCATTTAGCATTTAGTGTATGATAATTAGCATTTGGCATAAACTATTCATATAATATTGGCAAGTTAAAAATTTCAAGAAACACCCCCTTCTGCCCTTAGTTGCATGGAAAATTCAACATCTTAAGATTTTGTTTTACTCCTACTACAATAAATTCTGAAGCATCTTTAAAACAATAGTCTCATTCCAAAGCAGGCTTCAAACCGAGACAAAGTGTGCCAAAAATTCCTACAAATGTTGCAAAACAGTAGGCCACATTAGAAATTGCAAAGGAAAAAAATAAAGAGCAGCATAGAAACAAAAAAAAAGAAGGAAAGAAAAAATTGCAAGAACTACAAAATCGCAAGGTTGTATACAAAAAAATGAAATACCTGTGCTAATTGAAAATGTTTAGTACAACAAGAATAAAATTATCGGGTGGAAAAATATGTTTAACGAGATAAAACCCGCATATTTCTATGGCCTACTGGGATTCATGAGGGCATGCATCAGTTCAAGCTGGGGGGGAATGATGAGGCCGAGAAATGCCTTATTTTTGCACTACGGTTAACATATAAAAACTGCCATATTATTAAATATATAAAGTTAAATTTCCAAATAGTTGATTAGAATATATTAATTGTTAATTGTTAAATGATTTTATGTTAGAAACATTATACCCCTATTTTGACTATTTAAAGCATTTTACTTGTAAAAGGTCAAAAATGAGTATCATGTCAATTCTGATGTCATACTATAGTAAAATTACATTCTGGTGATATGGGTAGATTCCTCTCATCGAGAGGTGCAACTTTGTTTTTTGAAGCAAGTCAATCCGATCTATAGATAAAAAGTTATGAAGGTTACATCATTTTGGAGCTCATGCCTTTGTTTTTTGAGTTGTTAACAGGTGCAAATATGCATTATGGGGCATATTGGCGGATCTAGTGGGAATGATCAAAAGTAAGTTAAAGAACCAAATTCATATCAATTATATTTCATAGTGGAGAGAACACATGACCAAAATTTGAAGGTATATGGACAAATAATCGGGAATATATGGGACCCACAATATGGCAGTTTCACACTTTTTAACTGCTGGACATTCTGGTAAAAAGCTATGTTAAAGGCCAACTTGATAGCAATGCTAGGAGTAATTCCTGAGGATTTAAGAGCTAAAAATTGAACCAGATGTAATTCATACAGCCAAGAACATGTGGGTAAAATTTGGTGTATATTTAAGTTACGAGGCAACAATTATAAGCACTCCAAAAGGGCAGCTTTTATAAATTAATTATGGGAGAAACACTTGGAAACAGTTGAGGGATGCTAGAATTTACTCTTTATCCACTTGCCAACACTTCCACGTGATCCAAATAGGAGAAACTAGTCAAAATATTGAATTGCAGGAAATATGGAAACAATCATACAAATTCCAGCCAGCTATCAATAAATACCATGGCTTGGAATTTGTCAATTCCAGCATGTAAAATTTATAGAATTGGTCTTCTGGGAACGAAGGAATACTTTTTAGTCAGTCAAAGCCACTTTATTACACATATTATGAATGGATAAGTCCAAAAATATTACACTACCTGATATTCCGAATCAGCTCCGAAATGAGCAGAATAGGACCAGTTTTGGTCAAAACTATAAACAGAATGGTCATAAAGGTGGTAAATGACGAGATGAAGATGGATCTAGCTGTATGAGGAGTTTTCTCACCCCTTCCAATGCATTTATTCCAATGGATGACACATAAAAAGGAAAATGGATATGCTACATCATAACAATTTGCTGCATTTAAGGAAAACTTCTTCAGAATAGTTGCTAAATCCTTGAAAGGCAGCAACAAAATGGATTGGCATATTTAATAGAATGTTATAAAAAATAGGCTTCCATGTTGGTTGAGCTAGGTAGATAAGTAGAGAGGTAGAGAAGTAGAGAATAAGGATAGGACTTGTGGTAAGAAAGTAGATATGTGGCAAATTGCAATTTTTAGCAGGTTTTCCTACAAATATTGTAATGTTGCTTGAGACTAAATAAAGTGCAAGATTTCTCATTCATATTTTGTCCCATTAAATGTATGAGTGTTTAAGTAGTTAAGAGAGAGTTTTTCTGCCTTCTTATGGAATAGGGGAGCAAGGGCCACTTCCAGGTTTAGAAGAAGGCTTATTGGTGACAGGTTTTTCTGCAACTTTTGCTGCAGCAGATTAAGCGGGAGACTTGTCATATTTTATTTTCTGTTCTTAACTGTGTTTTAGTAAATGCAAGTCATATTTTTAGTAGTAGATGTGTGTGCATGGCAGCTGACCACCTAGCATAAGTTTTTTTCTTGTTTTCATTAGTTATTTCCAACATTTTGATATTCTCCATTGTGTGATTAGTTAGTTGAGTGTGCATTTCAATTCTACAATTTTTTTTTCATTTCTATTATTTTCATTCTGCTAGTGCCATTAGAATTAAATTTTTGCAAAGTTGTTATTTCTGTCATTTTCATTTTGCAAAGCATAAATAGGTTTTATTCCTGTTATTTTAGATTTTGCAAGGGTAATTAGTTTTAGTTTTCTGCAACCTTTCCATTTATGCACTTCTTCTTCAAAAAATGTAATTAAGATTCTAATTCAGTTCATAAGACTAGTGGTGACACCAGAAACCCCCAAAACTGACTTGTCTCATCAATAAAGCCTATTTTTCTGAACGAACTGATTTTCAAGATGCCTATATCTCCTTTCGTATATAGCCTTGGACACCACCCTGGATTGAAAATTATAATGATTAAATGGTGTGATTGACAACACTCATCAAAATATATGTCCTAAGATCCAACAACTATCAAGTGTAACTGTAGTTTTATTATATGTATTAATGAATCCAAATTTTATATTTTTCTTTTCCCTACAAAAAAACCAATAATCCAATTACTCTTGCTTTTAGAAATTGTCCATACCGTTTGGATTATTCCATATCATTTTAATACTTTTTTAAAGTTCTAAAAGATAAATGACCCCCATCTTCAAAATATTTTTTAATACATATTTTTTTTTTATTGAGTTTACACAAATTTTTATGAGGGGTCCCAATCCTCTCATATTGAGTGGGGTTTGAACTTTGGATCTCTCAAGGAGAGGTCAAAGCCCTTGCCACTGCAATAATCTTACAATTTTTTTTAAAATATCCTTATGTTCCATACAATCTACATTTATTTCCTACATTAAAATAAATTTGATATTATAACAATATAGTAGTCCCTTGATAACGCCTTTTTGGGGCCTTAATCATACTATGAATATTCTAAAATACAAATTTTTGTCACTTTAATTCTTAATTGTGGGATTAGCCCCACTTCTTGTAAATACTTGTTATATTTATTTTTTGTTTCCACAACAAATATCCCTCTAAAATTTATTCTCTTTAGTCTTTCTTTAAAGGTTTTCCTTTGTTTTTCTTATTCCCAATAAAATATCTTATTCTCATCAATATCTTTAATTTTTCTAGATTGTTCATAATTTGAATTATAATATATAGGTTTGTACTATCCTAGAGAACCAAAAAAAGTAAGGGATAGCCTCAAAAATATTTTTTTCTATGCTATCCTAGACATCATAAAGTGGAAGGACCATCCTTCATTATATTAACTTTCTTATGATTCCTTAAATACCCTAAACTATAATGAACATCTTCCATGTTAATTTATTTATTATGCTTCCCTTGAAACATTAAGGTGTAAGGTACAAATTGTATACTATGTTTATTTTTATTGTAAGGATATGATCTTCTATTACTTGAAGTATATAAAGACGGTTTACTTAGATTTGATTTTACCTCTTCCACTTTAATCATTTTTAAACTTTTATCTACATATCACTTTTCTCTCTTAATTCCTTTTGAATTTGAACTTACACATTATGATTCCTCATATTTTGCATCCGATTCCTCATCTTTTACATCCTTCTTAGTTTCTTCTAATGTCTACTTTGAATGAACTAGAAAGGACTTCACCATTTGATAAGGAAGAAGGAATTTATTTTCCATTTTTTGTGTGCTTCAAAAGTTGTTAGTTATTATGATCTCCTCGCTTCATTTTTTAGGTTTTCTTATGATCATTTTTTTGTCTTTATTAATCATTTTTAATTTTCAATATCTTGTCATCTATCTAGTCTCATAAAATTTGTTTCAAATCAAAAGTTAATATTTTTCTAATCCACTATTTGCTCACATTATCTTGATTTAGAAAATTTAATATTAATGTATTTGAAAATATCTTTGAAATATCCATAGCATAACAAAATATGCTTGTGTATACACATCATACTTTTGCTTTATAATAGTTGGCCACTTTTAGATGATCTCCTCTATAATATTACTAATTCTATTCAAAACCTCCTTATTGATAAGCTAAAAAGGAACTCTAAAACTTAGCCTCAATAACTTTACTTTTAATAATTTCTCTCTACATAAAATATCTGACTTTATGGTCTTAAATCCAAGCCAATTCTTCTCCTAAACCATATGCTACCATCCATTTTTATATTTAAAACCTATATAGAAGAAGGTGATGAAGAATAATCCTTTTGGAAAGAAAATGATGGAATTATTTGATTTTAATACCCACTTTCATCTAATACACTTTGAACCTTTGAATAAATTGGCTAATATACATTAAACTTATATATTAAGCTTTTGATTTCAGAATCGTTGTTCCATGCTTAATTATATTTTCCATAATAACCACTTCTAGTGAAACATTTGTTGCCTATATTTATTCCTGTTTTATTTATTTTTATATATTTCTCCCAATTAGACCATGCTTACTTTCAATTAGATCATTCTTAATCATATTTAGGCATCCCATGAAATTTTTTTTCCTTATTGATAAGCTTTCCACATAATGATCCTTTATTATTTGAATTAATCCAACAAGCAAGAACTCTAAAGGTAAGGTTTACTCCATACAAACACTTGAAAAACTTTAATTAATATACTAATTATTTTATTGGACACATTACCTCTCAATATCAAAAGAATTTAAAATAATAATAGTTTAAGTACTAATTATTTATTTAAAATAATTTAATTGTTGAAAAACACATTTACATCCATTATCTCATTTACATAATAATCACTAAATGATAATACTATGTTAAAATATCTTACAATTATCGTTCTTTTCAACATTAATAATTAAAACAAATATTTCCAAATAATTAATTTTTATATATTTTCTACTAAATATCAAATTGCTAGTAATATCAAATTGCTAGTGATGATTAAAATATATTTTGTACTAAATATCAAATTGCTAGTAATATGAAGGTAAAAGTAAAGCTACCTTAGATAACTTTTAAAGTTACTTGTTAATGACTATGACAATGACCTAGTTGTAAAAGGTTCGAGGACCTTTCAAAACCCCTTCTTTCTACCAATTAAAAAAAAACTATGACCATGACCTCTTAGCATGAACAATTTCTACAAGGATACAAATTTAAAATAAAGCTCATTTTTTTAAATATTAATTTTATCCGGGATTTGGTGGGAAACTCTCTGCGTAGGTGACAGGCGATGTTCTAGGGTTTGTGGAGCGAAGGAAGATCCAGGACATCAGGTGGACTACCGTAGCGTTTTGTTCTTGTGGATCTGAAGGATCGTTTGCTGCCTCAGGAGGGCCCAATGGGGTCTCCTCCAGACCCTCTCTCTGGGAGGAAGAGCTCTTACGCTGAACTGCTAAAAGACAATCCTTCGTCTTCTAACGACGAAGCTCAGAGAAACACTCTTAATACGATATTCAAGAACGCTGGCAAGAGCTCAGCAGCGCATCGAGTTAACGGATGTCTCCCACAATCCGCCACTAGACCCAAGATTGTAATCGAACCAAAGCTGGTCGAAGACACAATCCTCTACAAAGCCAACCATGATTTGATTTGTAAATTCATGGGTATCCGACCTACCCTAAATTTCTTGCACACTTGGGTCAGACAGAACTGGGAGCCCCATGGTGAGTACTCCCTGTGGTTTATTAGTAACGGGTATTTCATTGTTAGCTTTTCTTCTTTAGCTGATAGAAACAGGGCGTTTGAGTCAGAGAAGAGAAACCACGGTCCGACAGGGTTATTTGTTCAACCCTGGAGAGTGGGATTCGATCCTCGCATCGAACCCATGGCTGTCCCGGTTTGGATCCGACTGTACGCTCTTCCAATGGAGTTTTGGGGGGAGCAGGTCCTGGAAATGATCGGTAACTCCCTTGGTAGACACCTGGGTGTCTCCAAGGACACCATAGAAGGTAACTCTGGTGTCTTTGCTAGAATCTACGTGGAAATGGATATTAGCCAGCCTCTCCCAGCAGAGGTGGAACTGGAACTGGCAGAAATATCTTGGATCCAACAGTTAGACTATGAGGCTCTGCCTTTCAGATGCAGAGTCTGCCACAAGCATGGGCATTTGGCCCGGTTTTGTCCAAATATTTTGAACACTAAAATGGAAGCCCCGCCTGGAATGCCAAATCGCCCTAGAGAGGGTAAGTCTACTCCTACCAAAGAAACATCCAATACTCCTCAGGGTAATGAGGGTCAGAAATATGGCTTTGAACAGGCCAAAAGAAGGAGAAAGCAAAAGAAAAATGGTAAGGAACAATTACAAACCAAGCCAACCAACAGATATGAAATTTTTAAGACATTAGTGGATCAGGAGGACCAAGACATGGAAGGAGTGGATGGGAATATTGAGGTCCATAACATCCACACTCATGTTTCTCCCTCATCTCCTCCTGTCTTAGAACAGGTGATTGAGCCCACTGAGTTACTGCAACTAGAAGATGCAAGGGCACTGATAGTGCACTCCCAAGCGCCGCCAGTAGTTAAGGATGTCAGCATGGGAATTGCAAAAAAAAATAGAGAAAGGCCATCCCTGGGGATATCTCAGGTGGAAAAGAGATCCAAAAACAACAATACTCAAGGAGCGGGCAGAAAGTCAAATAAGGATCTGATTGCAGCTCAAGGAGACAAGCTGATCAATGGAGGATCGGTGAGGACAATTGATTCTTACTGCTCTCAAGGTTTTCAATGATTATTCAATCTTGGAATGTTAGGGGTTTAAACAGTAGAACCCATCAATCTGTTGTTCTAAGACTATTAGGAAAATGTAAAACAGACTTTTTGCTTATCCAGGAGACGAAAATGTCTTTAGATCTTATGAGTAAAATAGTTAATAGAATCTGGAGGGGCGCTGGTCACATGGATGTGGCTGCCCAAGGTGCTTCAGGGGGGATTGTTACTCTTTGGAACCCTCTGGATTGGACTGCACTAGAACATATAGCTTGGAGGGGTGTTCTCACATCTCATTTTAGGAATAATGTCACAGTTGAACATGTCTTAATCACTAATTTTTATGGGGCCCAAGACCTTGATGGTCAGAGGCTCCAATGGAAAGTTGTACATAACATGAGGTCCTCCAGGGAAGACTTAGACTGGATTATTGTAGGGGATTTCAATGCAAAATTATCTGCTCGAGAGCAAGAAGGTGGAACCCCAATTTTGGATCCAGGGGATCGGCTTCTGATTGCCCAAGTCCAGGCCTTTCAATTAGTGGATGTTAAAGGCCCTGGAACCTACTTTACTTGGACCAACAAGAGGAAGGAGCCACACAGCAGGAAGGTCAAGTTAGATCATTTTCTGGTTTCGGAGGAGGCATTTGTAAAGTGGAACACTAAATTCTAGATTTTGGAGGGCCCAGTTTCAGATCACTTTCCCATTTTGTTGGAGGGAGGGACTATGACAGGGCAGCATCACAGGCCTTTTAAATTTGAGAATTTTTGGTTACAAAAGGAGGACCTTCGAAAGAAAATTCCACAATGGTGGGAAGAAGGCCGTCCACCTTTTGGGACAACAATGTTTAGATTTCACAAACAGCTTCATTTTGTCAAACTTCAACTGAAACAATGGAGGAAAGATAATAAGTCAGATTTCCAGCTCCAACGTGCCCCCTTGGTGGCCAGATGGGAGGAGGTTCAAAAACTCTTTAGGGAAGGAACAATTACTGAGCAACTCAAATCCGAGGATGATGCCTTGCGCAGAGCGGTTGAGGCCATTGATAACCAAGAGGAGATTTATTGGAAACAGAGAGCAAGAAATACTTGGTTATTAGAAGGGGATAGAAATACAAAAATTTTTCATCGGTCAGCTTGTGCTAGGAGACAGATGAATAACATGGAAGCCCTTAAAGATGAGAATGGACATTCCTTTGATACTCTTCCTGGTATGCACTCCCATTCAAACGATTACTTTTCTAAACTTTTTAAGGAAAGTATGGAGCAGGATGTTGAGGCTCAGAACGAAGTTATTAATGTCATACCTTCTATTATTTTTGAAGAAGAAAATCAGGCCCTTCTTAGACCCATTGATAGAGATGAATTAAAAAATGTGGTCTTTGGAATGAGTACTGGCAAATCTCCAGGTCCAGATGGCTTTCCTATTGAGTTTTTTCAGGCCTTTTGGGATACTTTGGGGGAGGATGTTTTGGCTGTCACAGAGGAATCCAGAACTAATAAAAGAATGCTTAGGGCAATAAATCATACCTTCATCACCTTAATTCCTAAAGGGGAGGAGGGGACTCATATCTCTGATTTCAGACCTATTGCCTTATGCAACGTGATTTATAAAATAATCACTAAGATAATGGCTGAGCGGCTCAAACCTCTCCTTCATAACATCATTTCTTCAGAACAAGGGGGTTTTGTTGAGGGAAGACAAATCTTGGATGGGGTGGTTCTCGCTCAGGAGGCTATCCATACAATGCAAAAATTTGGTAATAAAGGGATGTTCATTAAACTGGATATGTCCAAGGCTTATGACCGGGTGGAGTGGAGCTTCTTGTCTAAAATGATGGCAGCCTTTGGCTTCTCCCAGGGTTGGATTGATTGGGTCATGAGCTGTGTTTCTACACCCTCTTATTCTGTTCTTATCAAGGGTCTTCCCTCGCAACCTTTTGGAGCCACCCGTGGTCTTCGCCAAGGAGACCCTTGCTCTCCCTATATTTTCCTCATTTTGGCTGAAGGATTAGGTAGACTATTCTTGAGGAGAAGGCATCAAGGCCTGCTAACAGGTATCAAGGTAGGGGAGGAAACTTTGACTCACTTGCAGTTTGTGGACGATACTGGATTGGTTGGTGTGGCCAGTTTCAGGGAAGCTAGAGGAATCAGAGATACTCTTAATGTCTACCTTAGGGCCTCAAACCAGGCCCTCAATGACAAGAAGTCCAAAGTGGTCTTTTTCAATCTTGACCAAAGGCTGCAGGACAGAGTTATTGAAATCCTGGGATTCACTAGGACTTCTCTTCCAATAGTTTACTTGGGAGTTCCCTTGCATTTCAAAAAATTGAAAAAAGACATCTGGAAGGATCTATTGGAAGGTATCAAAGATAGAATGAATCATTGGTCCCATAAATGGTTAAGCTATGGGGGTAGATTAACTTTCTTGCAGTCAGTTATTCAGGCCATGCCAATCTATAAATTCTCTATCCTGGCTGCCCCTCATACCATATGGAAAGAGCTGGACAAAATGGCAAGAAGATTTTTATGGGAAGGTGCAAAAGGGGAGAAAAAATGGGCCTTGGTTGGGTGGGATAAAGTTACCCAGCCCAAGGATAAAGGAGGGCTGGGACTGAGAAGCTCCAAGCTTAATAACAAAGCTTTGGCTGGAAAACTGTATTGGAGGTGGATTTCCCAGCCAACCTCCTTATTTAGCAGAATCCTCACCAGTAAATATTTGGGTCATGTCCACCCCAATGAGGTGGGCCGTTTCCCCCTGGATGGTACTGGATCCTTAGTGTGGCAGACTCTCAAGCTTGGATCTCAGGTTATCAAAGACCAATTATTTTGGAAAGTGGGGAGAGGGGATAAGGCACGTTTTTGGACTGATTCTTGGGACCAATATCCACCCATCATTGCTTCGTTTCCCGAATTACAACCAATCAAATCTGCCATAGAAGCCAAGGGCTGGACTCAAATTGAAAGCTACTTTAACACCAGCCAGATGGGGGAGTATAAGCTTAAAAAGTTTAAGAGGTGGGAGGAGTGGCCAATTACAATACCTCCGGAGCTGGCACCCATCTTGAACAAAATCTTGACAGAAAGGTTTCTCACAGGGAGGGATGAGGAGGATGAATTAGCTTGGGGCTATGGGAACCTTGGGGTATATACAGTAAAGGACGGATATGAAAAGATCCTCCCAGAGCCTCCCCCACACTCATTTCCGGTTCAGGATTGGAGAAAGATTTGGCATTCCAAGGGCTGGCCGAAAGTTAATTTCTTTGCCTGGCAGTTTATGCACAATGGGATTCTCACCTTTGACAATCTCCGAAGTAGAGGAATCATCGGTCCTTCTCAGTGTGCTTTATGCTACAAGCATGAGGAAACAGCGGATCACCTGATGTTCGAATGCCCTTTCACGCGTCAGATTTGGAAGCGCTGGTTTTCTCACTTTAAACTCCAGGCTCATGGTGATCTGAATCGAGCCAATATTTGGGAAAAATGGAAAAGGGGCAGATTTAAATCTATAGCTCTCCGAATTGGTTGGGAGCTTGGCTTACTTTTCATCTGGTGGCAAGTGTGGCTGGAGAGAAATGCCCAGATTTTTAGAGAAACTTTCTCCTCGATTGACGGAGTTTGGCAGGTCATCTGGAGCAAAGTCTCAGAAACTGTTGCCATCTATGCTGAAGAGGAAAATCAGGTTGGTCTTGGGTCTCTGGAAGAGAGAGTTGAAGAGCAAGAGAGACAAGACAGAGCTAGTTGGAAACCTCCCCTAGAAGGTTGGATCAAAATCAACACTGATGGAGCTGCAAAAGGCAATCCGGGCAGTGTCGGTATTGGTGTAGTTTGTCAGGATCATGCTGGTTCAGTGCTCTACTGGGAACTGCAAGGCTTGGGCAGAGCCACAAACAATGAAGCCGAAGCCATTGCCATCAAAGCTGCTTCCATCTGGGCTGTTAAGCAGGGTCACAGGAGGATAATTCTCGAATCCGATTCTCAAGTCCTGGTTGGCGCTCTTGATTGTATGAGGAACTTCTCTTCGAAAGCTTGGAGGTTGCGGATTCTGATCTCTCAAATCAAGGAACTATGGAGGGAATTAGATGACGTGATCCCTGTCTATGTGAGTAGAGATTTAAATAAGGTGGTCGATTTCCTTGCAAAGATGGGTGCTGAGAAAGAGGTAGGGGTGCAGCTGCATAGTGACATGCCTCTGGTGGACGAAGTGATCAGGCAGGGTCTAGAACGATCCTTGCGACAATGAGTAAGAAAAATGCTAAGGGTGGTTTTTGTCGTGATTTCGTGACCTATTGCACCGTCGCGGCCTTTGCTGGAAAGCTATCACGATTTCGTGACATGTTGCGCTGTCGCGGCCTTTGGCGTGAAGCTGTCGTGATTTCGTGACATGTTGCACTATCGCGGCCTCTGTTGGAAAGCTGTCATGATTTCGCGACATGTTGCACTGTCGCGGCCTTTGCTGGTAAGTTGTCACGATTTCGTGACATGTTGCGCTATCGCGGCCTTTGGAGAGAAGCTGTAGCGATTTCGCTACCTGTTGCGTCGTCGTGGCCTTTGGAGGGTAGCTGTCACGATTTCGTGACCTGTTGCGCCGTCGCGGCCTTTGGTGGGAAGTTGTCACGATTTCGCGACCTGTTTTGCTGTCGCAGCCTTTGGTGGGAAGCTGTCGCGATATCGCGACACTTTTGGAAAAAGTGCGCCAAGGGGGAAAATCGTCGCGATATCGCGACAGTTTTGATGAATAGACGCCAACGGGAAAAATCGTCGCGATATCGTGACACTTTTGACGAATGGACGCCCAGGGGGAAAATCGTCGCGATATCGTGACATTTTTGCAGAACTGGCACCAGGGGGAAAAGTCGTCGCGATATCGCGACACTTTTGCAGATTGGGCACCAAGGAGAAAACTCGTCGCGATATCGTGACACTTTTGAAGAAAGGACGCTAAGGGGAAAACTCGTCGCGATTTCGTGACAGTTTTGGAGAACAAGCATCATGGGGGAAAATCGTCGCGATATCGCGACACTTTTGAGGAATGGGCGCCAGAGGGAAAACTCGTCGCGATTTCATGACACTTTTGCTAAAGGGGCGCCAAGGGGAAAACTCGTCGTGATTTCGTGACACTTTCGGAGAACTGGCGCTATGGGAAAAGACGTCACGATATTGCGACACTTTCGCAGTTTCGGCGCCAAGGGGAGAACTCGTCGCGATATCGCGACACTTCTGGAGAACAGGCGCCTTCTGGATTTCTCGTCGCGATTTCGCGACACTTTTGGTGACTGGGCGCTTTGGTGTTGTGCCGTCGCGATTTCGTGACACTTTTGGTGTTTAGCGGCTATGGCGACTGTCTGTCGCGATATCGCGACATGTCGCATTTCGCGACATGTCGCGAAATCGCGACTTGTCACGTTTTCGCGACTTGTTGTTGTGGCGCGGCCTTTGGTTGGTTTGGTGTCGCGATTTCGTGACATGTCGCAAAATCGTGACATGTCGCGTTTTCGTGACTTGTTGCTGTGGCGCGGCCGTTGGTTGGTTTGGTGTCGCGATATCGTGACATGTCGCGATTTCGCGACATGTCGCGTTTTCGCGCCCTGTTGTAATCTTGTTTCTCTGCTTTCGGTTGGGATGTTTCTTTTCCCACTTGTAACTGTTCTTTGTTTTAATACAAGTTTTTTTCAATTTTTTCAAAAAAAATAAAGCTCATTTTTAACTAATGCATATAATTAACAACAATATTTGTTATAAAATATTAACTAGTATAAATTTGTTTATTTATTTAAAATAAAATAAAATTCAAGGATGGTTTTAATATGATAAGTAAATGTTGCTTATTTTATAAGGAAATATATTATGGGTATTATCATCCTTTGTAAAAGAAAATTGACATGTGAATATAAATATCATAGTAGATAAAGCTATAATTAGCTTTCATTAAAAAAAAAACTACTATGAAATATAAAAAATTAAATTTGTATATACCCTTATAAAAATACGAGCTACGACTTTAATTTTTCCATTCATTGAATCTGGAAGGGGATAATTTTTTGGGATATTTTGTTATAAAATAAAAAATGCAATAAAATGTTGTGCCTTTGTAGCTCAAGTGGAGAAGGTGAGCCTGACCCTATTGAATGGGAGGTCCACGGTTCGAACCTCTGCAATGCGAAGGGGGACACAAAAAAAACTCTTGTGGCTTCCCTCTAGATAGTGGTATGCTCAGATGAGACGACATTGCTCGCCACCTAAAAGAGGCTCTCAAGGTTTCTTTCTAACCTAAATTTTTTTGATGATACGAATACCAAGATATCGATAGTCCCTTCATGTCGGGTCAACAATAATGAGGTGGTATAAGCTTGTTTGGAGTAGCCCATGTGATTTGAACCCTACACTTGACAACTACAAAAAAATATTGTGGATGTAACCTGTTGGAAATTTTGAGTAGTTGTGTTGTCATTGATGTCAAGTATCAGTGATCAGTGCAAGAATTTGGTAAAAGAAGGGTTAAAATATTTATATTTTAAGCCCAAGAGATTTGGTTTAAAAGCCTCACATAATTGGTCAAAAGGATGGTTAAATTCTCTGAAAGAAGGAAAATACCTAGGCCTAAAAGGAAATAATATTATAATATTTATTATTATAATATTAAAGGTTTAAAAATAAAGTAGGCCTAAAGGAAATAATATTATAATATTAAAGGTGGTAGGTCCGAGGTGTAGACCAATTGGTTCATCCAAACCCCATAAGGGGGTGGAGGTCCAAGGTTCAAATCTCGGGCCTTGTCGGACTAAACGCTTGTCCCTTTCTTGGTGCTTTCAATGGCATAAAAGGTTTAAAATGATTGTGGCATGGTGGTTATAGGGGCAAACTACATGAAGATCTGTGTGGCGGCTTCTGGGGTGGACAACGTAGAATACTGTGGCAGCCATAAAAGTTGGACAACCTGCCCGGATTCATGGCAGCTACCGATTCCACCATGTAAATTTAAAAAAAAATATTAAAGGTTGTCAGATTGAAAAAGAAAAATACCTAGGCTTAAAGGAAATAATATTATAATATTTATTTTTATAATATTAAAGGTTTAAAGATAAAGCCTAAGGTTTAAAGATAAATCCTAAGGTTGTCAATAAATTATTTATAATATTTATATTATAAATTAATTTATAAAATAAATTTATTAAACCCAAAGTAGGGTTGGGCGCAAATTCAATTTAATTTTCTTTCCCTTGTTGACGTTCGAAGGAAAGTGGCATATGGTATAAATACCATAAGACTTACCTCATAAAAGCAAGTCTCCGAATATTAATGCATATGCAATTATTGAAAGTGGAATACGAAAGTTCATGAGCAAATAAGATGAGGATCTTAATTTTTTATTGCAGCTAAAAACCGTGAAGGAAAAATTGACCAAGGCATAAAGCCTTGTTACCAACCAATTGGTTGAGCTAGTGGAAAGTTGTTGGTGTCTAAGGCATAGGGTATGTGGAGGTTCTGCGTTCGAGTCTCGACGACTGCGAAGAGATAGTCTTTTGTTTGGCTTTGGGCTGATCGAAGAAACAAAGCACTCAAAGCGCTTTTACCTCCCACGTGAGTGCCTAGCTGACGTGATAGCTAGGCCATGGCTAGGGCACATGCGGTAGCTTAACCTGGGATCGAATCCCACCGAGTGTGCAAAGGTACTTTAATTTTTTGTTGTAATGTGCATGTGGTCTAAGGTTGTATTGTGAGCGACTTGAGAGATATAAGGTGATTAAAGAAGATTTTATTTTAGTTAAAGTTTGTGAAGGATTTAATTGTGGTTTAAAAGTGAATTGCATTATTTCTGGATAAGAGGTGTTAATTATTTTGAAATGCAATTTTTAAGTTGGGAGATATAAGGTGATTAAGAAAAAATTTATTTTTGTCTTAATTGAAGATTGAGGAAGATTTAATTTTGGCTTAAAAGTGAATTGAATTATTTTTGGAAAAGTATTTTGATTATTTGATAATGCATTTTTGAGTAGAGAGATATAAGGGAGTTATTTTGATTATTTTATGCATTAAAATTCCGAAGTGAATAATTGTGAAAGTGAGTTAATTGAACCTTTGCTAGTTATATTTTGAAAAGTTTGAAGATTATAAGGTGCACTTGAGACTTGTTATTTTTGTATGGTGAAATAAATATAGAGGAGAATTTTGAGTGGAGATTTTGAGATAGATTGTTGCTACCTAACCTTGAAATTGGCAAAGAGGTTTTGATTTTTATTAAGACAGGTTTTGAAGATATATCTCCATAAAAACAAAGGTATGGGCACATATTCCTTGTGAGTGAAATATTGTTTGATTGAATGTTGTGAAATGCAAAGTTGGAGTGAAAAGGATTGTTTGATAAGCATTGTTGAAATATTTGAGTGAGCCTTCATGTGCATGATTAGGGTTTGTGAAAGTACATGAGTATCATTGTTATGTGATATTGTTTGATAAGCATTGTTGGAAATATTTGAGTGAGCCTTCATGTGCATGATTAGGGTTTGTAAAAGAACATGAGTATCATTGTTATGTAAAATTGAGAACTATCTTGAGCTAGGGTTTGTGAAAGAACATGTGTATCATTGTTATGTGAAATTATAATTATCTTGAGTCAAGGTATATAATGTGAGTTGTTGGAAGTAAGTGAAACACTTGGTTAAGTTTTTTAAGAAAGTTGTGTTTCATTGAGTGAATGGTTGAGTGAAGTTGATTGAGCATTATTGATTAAAAGCATTGAAGTGATAGTTCAAGATTTATGAAATAAATTATTCTTTATTTCTAAATTGATTTGAAGGTGAGTTTGAAAGTGATAGAGTGATTTTAGAGTGTGAAACATATTGAGCCTCTTGTCATTCTCTATATATTTCTATGGCTAAACAAGATTATGAGTGAAACTTGTTTTGTGATTGAAGAGGTTTTATGAAGAGATTAAGTTGAGTTTTGTATGCAAGTTTGCAATTTATTTGAATAAAGCTTTTGTGAAATATTTTGAGCATATTTGAGTAAGAGGGGATTTAAGGACTGAGTTGAGTAAGCTTTGGTGAAAGCTTAAGGACAAATTTGCATGAGCTTTTGTGGAAGCTTACAATAAGATTTGAGGTAAGTCTTGGTGAAGATTTGTTGAGCAGATTGAGCAAGTTCTAGGGAGGACTTGTGAGCAGATTTAAGATAAGTCTTAGTGAAGAATTATTGAGCATATTGAACAAGTTATAGGGAGGACTTGTGAGCAGATTTGAGGTAAGTCTTGGTGAAGACTTGTTGAGCATATTGGACAAGTTCTTGAGTGGACTTGTTGGATAGATTTGAGACAAGTCTTAGTGAAGACTTGAGAGTAGATTGAGAAAGTTCTTGAGTGGACTTATTGGAAAAATTTGAGATAAGTCTTAGTGAAGACTTGAGAGCATATTGAGAAAGTTCTTGAGTGGACTTATTGGATAGATTTGATACAAGTCTTAGTGAATACTTGAGAGCATATTAAGCAAGTTCTTGAGTGGACTTATGCATGAATTTGAGGTAATTGTTTGAGAAGAATTATGAGTAGAGTTGATTGATTGATTTTTTAAAGATTTTGTGTCAAAGTTTAGGATAAATCTAGCATATTTGATTTGTGATTGAGTCAAGCTTTGTGTTAAGGCTTGAGGATATATTTAAGATAAAGATTGAGCAGATTTGTGCTAGATCAAAGGACATTGTTTTGTGCATATTTGAGACATAGATTAAGAAAATTTTTGCTAGACCTAAGGATAGTGTTTAGTATAGATTTGAGATAGAGATTGAGCAAATTTGTGCTATACCGAAGAAAAATGTTTAGTGTAGATTTAAGACAGAGATTGATCATATTTGTGCTAGACCGAAGGACAATGTTTAGTGCAGATTTAAGACAAAGATTGATCATATTTGATCATATTGAGAGCAAGATTTGGAGGTGACAAAGCAAAGGACAAGGAGTTCTCCTATGGATAGAGATCCAAAAACCAACAAACAAAAAAGAGTTCTCCTGTGGATAGGTTTCCACAAAATTGATTAGGGGATTGGTATCTCCTTTGGAAAAATGTCCATAAATATTGTAATAGGGAAGGATTCCCAAGAGATTTGTTGAAAAAAATTAGTGAAATATTTTCTCTATGGAGTAGCCCACCTTGGATGAACCACGTTAAATTGGTGTCTCTATTATATGTGGTGATTTGTGCATTGCTTTTATTACTACTGTTGATATTGCCATTGATATATTACATAATATTATTTAGGAAATAAAAGTAAAAAGTGGTATTATACTGTTCACCCCCTCTCAGTATAAGCTTGTGTTCTTCAATTGGTATTAAAGAAGGTTCCTTCGAAAGAGTTTAATAGCTTGAAGGAAAAACTTATAGGAACATAGATGGATTATTAGAGTGGATCTTCAGGGAATAAGGCACCATTGTTCTATGGGAACAATTATGCTTTTTGGAGTGTAAGAATGAATATTTTTCTAATGGCACTACAAAATGATATATGAAAAGCAGTTGAGGATGGGTACATACCACCAACCACTCCACCTACAGATAAATATGGTAAGCTCCTACAACTGAATAATTCAAAGGTAATGAATGAAATCTTAAATGGTTTACATGAAATAGAGTTTGTGCACATCAACAAAAGAGATTTTGGGATATGTTGAAAAATATATGAGGGAGACAAAAAGGTCAAGATAGCAAAATTGCAAAATCACAAGAAAATATTTGAAGACCTAAAGATGAAGGATGAGGAAGACATTGCTACATACTTACTTCATGTGGATGAGGTTGTTAACTCCATGCAAGGACTTGGGTTTAAAGTGGAAGAATCAGATGTTTTTCAAAAGGTTTTAATATCACTTCCTAAGAGGTATAGTGAAAATATTTTAGCCATAGAAGAAACAAGATATATTGAAACTTTGACAAGGGATGAGTTACATGGAACTCTCACAACTTTTGAGATGAGAATAAAAGAGGAGTCTATCCCCTAGAAAGAAGCAACCTTCAAAGTTACAAAGAATACAAAGGGTAATATGTCAGATTCATGTAATGAGTCATCCAGTGATGAAGAAGCAAACTATGATAGAAGGAACAAGGACACAAGAAAGCACAAAGGTATGAAATCAGTTAAGTGTTTCAAATGTGGTAAATATGGTCATGTTGGTCACGAATCTGCCATAGGAAAGGATTTTACGTGAAATGCACCCTAGACCCGGCCAACATTGAAAGGCTGGGAGAAAGAAATGTCTCCCAGACCAATCTCCAGAGAGGGCTGGTTCCCTTACTAAATCTAAGCTTGATGAAGACTAGAGTTGCTGGAAAGGAATTATAAATGTGCAGAAAGAAACGAGAAATATAGCCATAGGCCGAATTTATCAGATCGAGAAAGATTAGCAGCAGATAACCTCAAGCACACTAACAACATATAACAGAAGATATCGACGTAATTAACTTACAACCTTGCATAGAAAACCTCCAAGATCACATTCCGAACTCACTTCCTCACTAGCAATATTTAAACTCAGATGCAGAATTCAAATTAAGCAGCAGATAAGAAATACGAGCGTAAATTAGGAATGTATAAGATAGAAGGAAAAACCACACAGACAATTGCTTGCAAAACCAGAGGCCAAATATCTTTCATTCATGCAAAGAACTTCAAAGCTTTCAGCAAAAGTCTCTCTCTCGATCCCTCTTTCTGAGATCTACATTGATTTTTATAGAAGTCTTGCTTCTTTACAACATTTAAAATATGCAACGAACTTCCTCGAGATCTACAAAATGTGCAACAGAAACAAGGAAATGATCCCCTTAAACCAGCCTCGGAGAAACCAAAAATTAAATGAAATAAGGAACCGGTCGTCTTCATTAAATGGTCGTTCTCGAAACATGCTTGAACCGTTAGAAAAATCATGAACAGAAGCTTTGAATAATGGAGGCGTCTTCAATTCTGGTGGCTTGGACACGTTCTTCTACCTTGCTCGCATTGGAAAGCAGCAAAACATTTAATTCTGGAGTGCTTTTAATCCTTGGAAATCGCAATGCTTCATCGGGCCGTTTGAACTACTTTCTGGCATGAAACTGTAACGGGTCGCGAAAACGTGACATGTCGCGAAATCGCGACATTTTTCTGCTCCGTACACTTTTGTCACTTTGGGACCACGAAAACCAACCATGTCACGAAATCATGACGTATTCGGCTCCTTGGTCTCCTTCGCCACCTTAGCTCACAAAAACGCGACGCGTCACGAAATCATGACGTTCCGTACTATTATGCTCTTTCTCCGCTCTATTTCCATGAAACTATGACCTGTCGCGAAATCGCGACATTCTTTCCCATGTTGTCTCTTCACTGCTTCGAACCACAAAAATGCGACAAGGCACGATTTCGCTACACCTTTCTCTCTTTTGGCTTTGTCTCCCTTATACGTCGTGAAAAAGACATTAAAATAACATGTCACGAAATCGCGACTTCTCTCCTTGGCCCTTCTCTTCTATGTCACGAAAAGCCAACATGTTGCGATTTCGTGACAATTTTCTCTTGCCTTGTACGGTCCAGCTCTCAACCTACGAAAACATGACACTCTTGCTTCAAGTGGTTCTTTAATCTCCAGCATGTCATGAAATCATGACAGGTTCTATCTCCTTGGACTTTATTGCTTTTCGATCGTGAAAATTCGTCATGTCATGAAATCGTGACATTCCATACAATCTAGCTGCCTCCTTGCTTCCTCTTCGAACGCGACATGTCACGAAATCGTGACAATTCTCTGCACTTGGTCCTTCCGCCCCAATATGTCATGAAATCATGACGTTTCCTTGTTGCTAGACTTCATCTCCACAAATGTCGTGAAATCATGATGCCTTTCATGCCTTATGCTTTTGTTTCAACTTTGCCGTGACCACGCAACACGTCGCGATATCGCGACGTCTTTCACATTTTGCTCCTTGTTCATTATTCTGTCATGAAATCGCTACGAAGTTCATTGTCATCACCCTTTGCTTAGTTATGTCATGATTTCATGACCTTTTCTCTTACTCTGCTCCATGGCCATTGTAAGTCATGAAAACGTGACATGTCACGATTTCATGACAATTTTCTCTACCTCCGTTGACCATTTTGACCACGATTTTGGAACACGTCACGAAATCGTGACAACTTTGCTGCTTAGCCCTTTTCATTTGGCACCGTGAAACTATGATAGGTCACGATTTCGACACCTTTGCTTTTGACTTCTCTCTCCTCAATAGACCCGCGATAACGCGACATGTCGCGATATCACGACGGTTTTGAAACTGTGCTCTCCATGTTGCTTTTTGTCACGATATCACGACAGTCTTCGGACTTAGCTTTTTTTGCATCAAAACTTGTAAAGGAGTGAGAACTTCAACATCTTATGCATGAATAATCAACAATCAAAATAATGTGGCAAAAATGCCAACATTCTTGGCGGCTCGTGGGGTATATAGTTCTGCTGTATGCACGAATCCCAGGCATGAATCCATTGGGCAACAGAGTCAAGAAAAATTGAGAACAAAAAGCTTGGTGATGGGGTACATCTCGGTGGACTGCTGCAACAACTCTTGCTGAATTACTGAAAACTCAAGTAAATATGTATTTGGCTTAGCTTACCAGGTGCTGTAAAAGAATCTCCATGAAAGCACCTGGGGTTGCAAAATGGAAATGAATGAAATAAGTGGAGTGAGGACTATGGAATGGAAATAGTAAATGATGGAATGGTGGAGTGGAGGGAGTGATGCGGTAGATACAATAACAGAGTGCTTGTACACTATGAATGGAAAGGAAGTGAATAATGGAAGTGGAAGTGGAAGGAATGAAGTGGAGATGAACTGGATAAATGCTAAAACGACAATGAATTTAGAAGAAAAGGAAAAGAAGAAATGGGAATATCGAAAAGGGAAAAAGAAACAACAACAGTGGCTTGATTACTTGCAGAAGAAAAAGGAGTAGGAGAAGAAGGGAATGAAGAGGGGAAGGAAGAAATAGAGAGGAAGCCACTAACTATTGGGAAGGAAGAAGAAAAAAGAAAGAAATACGTACCTGCGGGCTCGCATGCAAAAAGAGCCGAAGTTGACAGAGGAAAACAATACTTTTTTTTTTTCTCTTTTTTTTTTTGTTTTTTTTTTTTTGCTATATACAAGGTAATACTGGACTCACACTTCATGGAGTGTAGGCTTTCAGATGAAAGCCGTTCACCGAAATAGGAAGTGGGCTGCCATCCAAATCTTCCAGATGAAACGAATTTGCTGCACCAGCACTGACAATGCGGAACGGACCCTCCCACAGAGCATCAAACTTCTTGTGCATCCCTGGCTTGGCTTTCTTTTCATTCCATTTCAGGACCAAATCACCCACCTTAAGCGGACGATCAACGGAATTTTTATGGAACCACTTTGAAATAACCTGTGTATGCTTAGCAAACTCCTCATAGGCCAAAGAACGTTGCTCTTCCAACTGTAACAACTGAGCCAACCGCATATCCATGGAATCTACATCTGCTTCATCATCCTGAAATCCCTGCAACTGTTGCAATACTGGCAATTCTAGATGAACAGGCAACCTTGCCTCTTTTCCATATACTGGGGCATATGGTGAAGTCTTGATAGACTTCTTGATTGAAATCCTATCTGCCCATAAAGCTTGATTCAACGAAGGTGCCATGATCTCTTGTTATCCCCCAAAGATCTCTTTAAAATCCACAAAAAATTCTTGTTTGTGGACTTTCCCAAGCCATTTCCCTGAGGGTAATAGTTAGAGGATGTCTTCAGGAAAACACCATACTTATTTGCAAATTCAGCTAGCTCAGCTCCAATAAATGGAGTTCCGTTATCTGTAATAATAGCATCAGGAATGCCAAAACGTGTGATCAGCCCTTCAATGAAAGAAATCACCACCTCTTGATTTGCAACCCTGGTTGGAATAGCTTCAGACCATCTCGTAAAATAATCTGTAGCTGTCAAGATATACTTGTGTCCAGCTGAAGAATTCGGATCAATAATCCCAATAAAGTCCAATCCCCCACTGCTGAAAAGGTGCTTCAACCTGAATTGGATGTAGGGGCAATGATGCATTTCTAACCCTTCCTGTATACCTCTGACATTTGTCACATGCTTGGGCAATCCTGAAAGCATCTATGAACAAGGTTGGCCAATAGTAACCAGCCCGAATAATTTTTAAAGCCATTGGTCTACTGCATAGTGTCCTCCTGATATGCCAGAATGAAACTCCTCCAGGAGTCTAGCCTTCTCTGATTCCTTGACACACCTTAAAAGAATGCCATCAATGTTCTTGAAAAACAATCCTTCGGGCAGCAACACATACCTGAGAGCTTGCAGACGAAACCTTCTCCGTTGTGAGGCATTTAACTGTGAAGGGCATCTACCAGTTGTGAAATAGTTAATGAGGTCATCTGCCCAATCTTGTTCTTGAACTAAGAGGTTCATCAGATTGTTATCTCTAGCAAGATCATCTGCTTGATAATCAACTATTCCAGATGCTGCAGTCTTTGCTAAATGTTGGCATAAGGCCTTACCCCGCACTAGCTTGGTCGGATGAATCTCAACATCAAATTCTTGAATTTTGGTGACCCAACCAGTGCGTTTATCACCCATCTCACCCTGAATGATGAAATTCCTTACATCGGGATGTATAACATAGACGACTGTCCTACTATGAGATATGAAGTGCTTGAATTTTTTAAGAGACTTCATGACAGCATACACCTATTTTTCAATGAAATTATATTTTGCCTCATGAGGTAAGATAACCTGACTAAGGAAAGCAATGGGCCTTTCATTCCCATCGTCTCCTTTCTGTGTGAGTACTGCGGCATAGCTTTCATCTTCCCCCACTGCATACAGAATGAAATCTTTTGAATAATCTGGATTAATTAATACAGGAGCCTGCGCTATTCTGTCCTTAATTTCTTGGAATGCCTCCTTCCTCTGAGTTGTCCATTTAAATTCTGCATCCTTCTTCAACAACTCAGTCATGGGCTTGACAACCTGGGCAAAATCAGAAATGAACTTCCTGATAAAATTAATCTGCCCAAAGAAAGACTGCAGCTCTTTCTTATTGGCAAGGAGCGATAGTTTCTTCAATGCTTCGACTCGAGATGGATCAATTGCCAAACCATCTTCTGAAATGACATGCCCCAAGAGTTTACCTTCCTTCACTGCAAAAACTGACTTCTTTGGATTAATGGAAATACCAAACTCTCTACATTTTCCAAATATTTGCCTCAGATGAGAACAGTGATCTTCCCGTTTATGTGAAAAGACAGTCATATCATCAAGATAAATAACAATAATCTTGTTCAAAAGCTCCTCAAATGCAATGTCCATGGCTCTCTGGAATGTGGCCCCAACATTTGATAATCCGAAAGGCATTCGTTGATAAGCAAAAGTGCCCCACTTAGTTGTAAATGTTGTCTTGTACTGGTCCTCATCCCTAACCCAAATCTGGTTATATCCAGAGAAACCGTCTAGCAGTGAAAAATGCTGAGCCCCAGCAACAACATGCAGTATCTGATCAATGCGAGGCAAGGGATAGTGATCTTTCAGAGATGCACGGTTCAGATTTTGAAAATCTACACACGGTCGTATGTCTCCATTTTTCTTTCGAACCGGAACCAGATTAGCAACCCAAGTCGAGTGCTTAACCGGGTATATAATCTTGGCCTACAACATTTTCACAAGTTCGGCCCTCATGAGAGTCTCAATATTTGGATTCACTGGTCGTTGCTTTTTTCTGAAGGGTCTGACTCCTTCTTCCAACTCAATAGTATGTTGAACAATCTATTTATCATATCCCTTCAGATCCTCATAACTCCAGGCCACAATATCAAAAAATTCTTGACACAGTTGCTCGATTTCTTGCAGTTCATCGGGAGTAGAATCAGTCCCAATCTTAATGACCTTATTGGGTTCTAATTGCAACTCCATATACTCTTTCTTGTCGATCTCAATCCGATGTTTCTTGGACCGATCATGCTGATCAAACAAACTTTCTAGAGTGATAAGACCTTTCGGAATATGATTATTCCGCAACTGAATCAGACCTTCGGTTTCTTCGTGCTCCAAGGTTCTTCCTTTGATGGTGGCAGCTTCTTGAATCAAAAAGTTAACAATTTGCTCATCACTCTCGAAGACTTGCCAGAAAGTATCTTTGTATGGGACACTAGGCCTGTACACCATCCTTATTGTCTTTGGTTTCTTCACTACCTGCTCAATGGGAGAAAAATTTGCTCCAAGAGATGCTAGAAGATCTGCATGCTTATTCAGCTCTCGTGAAATGGCTTGAATATTCAGAGTTGTGAAAGACTCAAACAGGTCCCAAACTTGGTTGCGGTATGCTTTGAGATAATGCTGCTTGGAAATACACCTGTTTGTTACTTGGTTTACAATCGGCTCAGAATCACCAAAAATCTGCAAGCTGTTCGATTCCCAACTTTCTTGCCTTTTTCAAGCCTAGGCATAATGCTTCGTACTCGGCAGCATTGTTAGTACAATTCCAAGTGAGACGGTATGAATATGTTCTTTGTAAACCAGAGGGAGAAATCAGAACAATACCTGCTCCTGCACCATTTTTGCATCTTGCCCCATCAAAATATAACTTCCATAGTTGATCCGTGATAGAGCTCTGATCATCTTGGTTAAGGAGTACCTGCCTTGCGCCATCCTCGGGTTTTGTGATAGAATAACAACCGATTTCGGTCTCCAGCATAGCATTGAAATCAAGCATGGAAAACCCGTCTTCCAACTGAAGCTCATCTAAAACCTCATTCATCAAATCAGAACCCTCTAACTCTTCGGTTAGCATGTTGACAGACTGCATGGTCTTTCCTGCTTCATCCAACCTTTCAATATGAAAAGAGGAAGGTTTTTCATTATGAATCCGGAGTCTCTTTCCTTTGAAAGGGATCTCCAAGTGGGAATAATCCAGTGCAAGGTAACCTCCCAACTTTGCAGTAAACTCTCTGGATAAGCACATACTTGAAATACAGTTCTAGATCGACCACAACTATCTCTGAATGACCGTAATCCGAGGCATAGTGTGTAAAACAATCGGGACATCCTTGATTACACCCACCATTTTCATAGGAGTACCATCTAACTGCAAGACTCCAGGGCTACTTCGTGTGTATTCCATACCCATAACTTCGCAAACTGCCTTTGGCATGACAGTTGTAGCGGCTCCAGAGTCGATCATGCAGTTATGCACGATCCAACCCTCTATTTGCAGTGATAGATAAAATGGGGGTGGTCTATTTTTACCAGTGATAGAAGTGGTTAAAGCTTGAGCATAAATTGTCTGGGTAGGACCCTTCTCACTATCCTTCATAGATTTTAAAGATTCTTGCAATAAATCTACCTGCCCAGGCAATTGCAATGCATCATAAAGACTAACCTTAGTTGGGGTCTTCTTCAGTTCTTCGACAATGTTGTATGCAACCACAGTAGATTCCTTCTTTTCAATGGGGTGATCATATCTGCTCCGATACTGCTGAGTGGCTTCTACTCTCAGCCTCTTCGTCAATGAAGGGTACTTCAACTTTTCTCTAGCTTGCTCCTCTACTTCTGATCTTGCTTGTGCAGTTGTGGCCTTTTCTTGTACTCTGTGTGGAACAGGATCTTTCGGTAAAATAGGCGCATCTAGCTTTGAAACTGACACAGGAGTTTTCACTTGTTTCTTCAAATCAGTTGGCACTTTTAATGGCTCTAGCTCAGTAGGATCTACTATAACGAGGCTTCTTTCCGGTCCTTGTGAGAACCGAAACTTGCTCTTTCGATGGAACCATTAAGCTATGGCCTGCCTCGGAGATCATATTGACTTGCCCTCCCGAAGAACTAGCAGCCAATGTCTGCACATAATTCAAATGAACCATGCAAGTGTCTTCTCCATGTGGATCATTGCATGTCGAACACCAATATGTTCTTTTCGCAGGGACTACATCTTCATTTGCCAAAACAGTCAGGTTTTTCTCGGGTGCTTTGCTTGTTGAAGCAGCTTGTTCTCTAGTAATCGACGGGGGTTGAAATCTCCTAGGCTGGAAATCTCGCTCAGCTTGCTTCCTTTCAATAAGCGTGATCTTATTACCCATTGCTCTTATTGCAGAATTGGCAGATTTTACCTCTTGCAAGAGTGTCGTATAAGGATCGGGATTTACAGGCGCGAGGAGGTCCTTGGTAAGGGCAAAGGTGCTTGGTGGTGCCGGTAATGCTGGGAATGAAGTGGAAGCGAGGGAATGGCGAGAATGTTGGGTGCGAGCAACTGGGGATTTGCTGAAGTAGAGATCTGAGGAACTGGGATAGGTGCAATTTGAGGTGCACTGGAGCTCCATGATGGAACAGGGGTACATAGAAGACATAGATTGCGAAAAAGAACTAGGATATAATTGTTGTGGAATATCAGGTAAAATGGGCATTGCTACCTTTGGGGGAAGCCTACCGATTGCAATCAAGTCTGCCTCCACCTTTTGTGCTTGCTCGAACAGTTTTGGGAAGGTCATCACATTGGACTGCCTGATCGCCAAGCCAATGTCTGTATTGAATGCTCGAAGGTAGTAGAACGTAGCTTGCTCAGGGGTAGGGCGAAGTCCTTCAGGCACTCGTTGCCCGACTTCGGTGAAACGAACATTGAAATCTGCTATTGCCTCCTGCGGGTGCCTCTGGATTACATTAAGCGATGCAACAATGAAAATGGGTCAGCCTGTTCATGAAAATTCTTAACTAACAATTCTCCTAGCTGATCCCATGATGCAATAGTGCCTGGTTGTAGAGATCGATACCAGTACAACAATTTTCCTCTCAAGGATAACACTAATAACTTCACCATCACATCTTCATCTGTTATATCATGAATGGCTACCAGAGAAGCTACATCATGAATATGTTCGTATGCGGTCTTTCCCGTACCATCATAGGTTGGCAAGGCTTTCAAAGCAGCATGGGGAACTGGATTTTGAGCCTACAAATTCAAGGCTCTTGAGCTATTCCATGTTGAAAACTATCGGGGTGGAGGATACTGGGCCATTGGGACTAGTGTATGTAACTGAGAAGATGGAAAACTAGTAACAATACCAGGGATTTGTGTGGATATGGCGGATGATGCAAGCGATGGGGAAACCAACCTAGAGTGTTCACCTCTTTTTGTCTTTGTCAAGTTCAAAAAACTCAACAAGATCTTCAACTTTTTTGGACTTTGATCTCGTGATCATGAAGTACGACTTTCACTGCATCCACGTTCGAGAGATTTCTGGGTACTGTAGAGTCACCAAATGTTCTAACTATACGGCATGAAGGCGAACATTAAACCCTCAATACTATGGGATCTTTATGAGACAAAAATAGTCTGTCCCATCGGGCGTGCCAAAAACTGTTGGTCACGAATCTGCCACAGGAAAGGATTTTACGCGAAATGCGCCCTAGACCCGGCCAACATTGAAAGGCTGGGAGAAAGAAATGTCTCCCAGACCAATCTCCAGAGAGGGCTGGTTCCCTTACTAAATCTAAGCTTGATGAAGACTAGAGTTACTGGAAAGGAATTATAAATGTGCAGAAAGAAACGGGAAATATAGCCACAGGCCAAATTTATCAGATCGGGAAATATTAACAGCGAGATAACCTCAAGCACACTAACAACATATAACAGAAGATATCGACGTAATTAACTTACAACCTTGCATAGAAAACCTCCAAGATCACATTCCGGAACTCACTTCCTCACTAGCAATATTTAAACTCAGATGCAGAATTCAAATTAAGCAGCAGATAAGAAATACGAGCGTAAATTAGGAATGCATAAGACAGAAGGAAAAACCACACAGACAGTTGCTTGCAAAACCAGAGGCCAAATATCTTTCATTCATGCAAAGAACTTCAAAGCTTTCAGCAAAAGTCTCTCTCTCGATCCCTCTTTCTGAGATCTACATTGATTTTTATAGAAGTCTTGCTTCTTTACAGCATTTAAAATATGCAACGAACCTCCTCGAGATCTACAAAATGTGCAACGGAAACAAGGAAATGATCCCCTTAAACCAGCCTCGGAGAAACCAAAAATTAAATGAAATAAGGAACCGGTCGTCTTCATTAAATGGTCGTTCTCGAAACATGCTTGAACCGTTAGAAAAATCATGAACAGAAGCTTTGAATAATGGAGGCGTCTTCAATTCTGGTGGCTTGGACACGTTCTTCTACCTTGCTCACATTGGAAAGCAGCAAAACATTTAATTCTGGAGTGCTTTTAATCCTTGGAAATCGCAATGCTTCATCGAGCCGTTTGAACTGCTTTCTGGCGCGAAACTGTAACGGGTCACGAAAACGCGACATGTCACGAAATCATGACATTTTTTGCTCCGTACACTTTTGTCACTTTGGGACCGCGAAAATCAACCATGTCACGAAATCGCGACGTATTCGGCTCCTTGGTCTCCTTCGCCACCTTAGCTCACGAAAACGTGACGCGTCGTGAAATCGTGACGTTCCATACTATTCTGCTCTTTCTCCGCTCTATTTTCGTGAAACTATGACTTGTCACGAAATCGTGACGTTCTTTCCCAATTTTGTCTCTTCGCTGCTTCGAACCGCGAAAACGTGACAAGGCACGATTTCGCTACACCTTTCTCTCTTTTGGCTGTGTCTCCCTTATACGTCGCGAAAAAAGACAAGTCACCTTTGGACTTATCGTCAAAAAAACTTCCCATGTCGCGAAATCGTGACTTCTTCTCTCCTTTGCCCACTTCTCTTCTATGTCGCGAAAAGCCAACATGTTGCGATTTCGCGACAATTTTCTCTTGCCTTGTACGGTCCAGCTCTCAACCTATGAAAACATGACACTCTTGCCTCAAGTGGTTCTTTAATCTTCAGCATGTCGCGAAATCGTGACAGGTTCTATCTCCTTGGACTTTACTGCTTTTCGACCACGAAAATTCGTCATGTCATGAAATCGTGACATTTCGTACAATCTGGCTGCCTCCTTGCTTCCTCTTCGCGAAAACGTGACATGTCGCGAAATCGCGACAATTCTCTGCACTTGGTCCTTCCGCCCCAATATGTCATGAAATCGTGACGTTTCCTTGCTTCTTGGACTTCATCTCCACAAATGTCATGAAATCGTGACGCCTTTCATGCCTTATGCTTTTTGTTTCAACTTTGCCGCGACCACGCAACACGTCGCGATTTCGCGACGTCTTTCGCATTTTGCTCCTTGTTCATTATTCTATCGTGAAATCGCTACGAGGTTCATTGTCATCACCCTTTGCTTAGTTATGTCACGATTTCGTGACCTTTTCTCTTACTCTGCTCCATGGCCATTGTAAGTCGCGAAAACGCGACATGTCGCGATTTCACGACAATTTTACTGCGCTACCTCCGTTGACCATTTTGACCACGATTTTGGAACACGTCGCGAAATCGTGACAACTTTGCTGCTTAGCCCTTTTCTGCATTTGGCACCGCAAAACTGTGACAGGTCACGATTTCGTGACACCTTTGCTTTTGACTTCTCTCTCCTCAACAGACCCGCGATAACGCGACATGTCGCGATATCGCGACGGTTTTGAAACTGTGCTCTCCATGCTGCTTTTTGTCGCGATATCGCGACAGTCTTCGGACTTAGCTTTTTTTGCATCAAAACCTGTAAAGGAGTGAGAACTTCAACATCTTATGCATGAATAATCAACAATCAAAATAATGTGGTAAAAATGCCAACAAGTCACTATGCATCTAATTGTCCAGAAGCTGGAAATAGTAGTGGTGATGAGAAACAAGATCATAAGAATAGGGAAGTAGAAAAATTTAGGTACCAAAATAAAAATAGGTATGAATAAAACAAGAATGAAAATAAGTTTTTCCAAAGGCATAAGAAATTTTTTATGCAGATAATAAAAGCAAGAGTTCAAGTGATAGTGATGAAAGATCCTTAGATATTGAAGAAGAAAAAATTCTATTTTTGACAGTAGAAAGAAGATGATAGAAAAAGGGTACCAATAATTCTCAAGTGTTTCAGGTGTGGTAACTTTGGTCATATTTAATATAGTTGTACAAGGAATGGGTTCATTTTTAGTGAAGATGAATATGAAGATGCTCTTGAAGTTCCAGAAGAAGAAAGTCTTCTTATGGCAATAGAAGAAAAAGGAAGTTCTTCTAGTGGAAATGAATAAGAAAAGAATAAAGATGATCTTGAAGATAAAATAATAGAGGAAGAATCAAAAAATTTAGAGGAAGGAGAAGTTGATCTTGAGGGTGAGCTTATTTTTGCTCTTAAGGAATTAAGAAAGGTAAGAAACCAGAACTCAAAACTCAAGATTCAATTTCAGGAATGTGATGAAGAAAAAAGAAAGCTTATAAAAGATCTAACCAACTCAATATCTAAGACAAGGACATATAAATATAATTTAGAGGCAAAAGTATTAGAATATGAAAAGTTAGAACATGAGGTAGATTCACTAAGGAAGGAAGTAAAATAGTCCAAAGACAAGCTACACAGGTTTGGGAGAATCTCAAAGATCTTGGATAAGATTATCAAGGTACAAAGATCTTCATCAAACAAGACAAGACTTGGCTTTGAAGAAGAACATAGAGGACAAGGAGAGGAGTCAATATCAAGCTCCAAAGAAGAAGAAGCTTCAGAAGAAGAAAGTGTATGGGAGAGTGAGACTTCTAAGGATAAGTTGGAAAATAGAAGGTTCAACAAGGAAAGGAAAAATGCACAAATAAGGAACATATGGAACAGGAAACATCACAAGGAAGAAGAGACTAAGAGACCTATGGGGGTAAGAAAAGGTTTCTTCAATGGACATTGCTTCCCACGTCACTGGTTTGGACACAAAGCTACACAGTGCAGGACACATTAAAGACAAGGATATGGTTTCACCAATAGAAGTTTAAAAAATGGGTATCTCTTTCAAGGGTATTGCTACTCTTGTAATCATTTTGGTCATAAAGTAGTAAATTATAGGGTTCATGATAAAAATGGATATGGCTTCACCAGGAGGAACTACAAAATATTTGCACCTTCAAGGAATCACAACATTATGTATTATAAGTGCAATAATGTTGGGCATATGGCTAAGTGATGTAGAGAAGAATTTCCAGAGTCAAGCAAGAATAGGAATATTCAAAGGAATCAGAAGGATCAATTGAGAACGAAGGTGGACAAAGGTAAAGAGCAGTGTATGCTGGGAGTAGAGATACTCCCACCCCAAAATTAACCACCTCAATGAGAGGAGGTGGGGAAGGGGTTGAGCTAAGAATCTTATCTTTAGCCCCAAGCCCCATAAGTGGCCCTTTACCATTGATGACAAAGGGGGAAAGCATTCAATCAAGGGGAGCAGATTTTGAAAAAGGAAAAAGGAATGGTTACAGAAAAGGGTTGCCATCGAATATTGTTGGAAATTTTGAGTAGTTGTGTTGTCATTGATGTCAAGAGTTAGTTTCAGTGATTAGTGCAAGCATTTGGAAAAATAAGGGTTAAAATATTTATATTTTAAGCCCAAGAGATTTGGTTTAAAAGCCTCACATGATTGGTCAAAAGGATGGCTAAATTCCCTGAAAGAAGGAAAATACCTAGGCCCAAAGGAAATAATATTATAATATTTATTATTATAATATTAAAGGTTTAAAAATAAAGCAGGCCTAAAGGAAATAATATTATAATATTTTTTATTATAATATTAAAGGTGGTCAGATTGAAAAAGAAAAATACCTAGGCTCAAAGGAAATAATATTATAATATTTATTATTATAATATTAAAGGTTTAAAGATAAAGCCTAAGGTTGTCAATAAATTATTTATAATATTTATATTATAAATTAATTTATAAAATAAAATTATTAAACCCAAAGTAGGGTTGGGCGCAAATTCGATTTAATTTTTCTTCCCCCGTCGACGTTCGAAGGAAAGTGGCATATGGTATAAATACCATAAGACTTGCCTCATAAAAGCAAGTCTCCGAATATTAATGCATATGCGATTATTGAAAGTGGAATGCAAAAGTTCGTGAGCAAATAAGACAAGAGGATATTAATTTTTTTATTGCAACCGAAAAATGTGAAGGACAAATTGACCAAGGCATAAAGCCTTGTCATCAACCAATCGGTTGGGCTAGTGGTAAGTTGTTGGTGTGTAAGGTGTAGGGTACATGAAGGTTTCACGTTCGAGTCTCGACAGTTGCAAAGGGACAAAGTCTTTTGTTTGGCTTTGGCCTAGTCAAAGAAACAAAGTTCTCAAAGCACTTTTACCTCCCATGTGAGCGCCTAGCTCACACGGTAGCTAGGCTATGGATAAGGTGCAGGTGACAACTTGACCTTGGGATTGAATCCCATCGAGGAGTGTGCAAAGGTACTTTAAATTTTTGTTATAATGTGCATGTGGTCTAAGGTTGTATTGTGAGCGCCTTGGGAGATATAAGGTGATTAAAGAAAATTTTATTTTAGTTAAAGTTTGTGAAGGATTTAATTGTGGTTTAAAAGTGAATTGCATTATTTTTGGATAAGAGGTGTTAATTATTTTGAAATGCAATTTTTAAGTTGGGAGATATAAGGTGATTAAGATATATTTTATTTTTGTCTTAGTTGAAGATTGAGGAGGATTTAATTTTGGCTTAAAAGTGAATTGAATTATTTTTGGAAAGGTGTGTTGATTATTTGATAATGCATTTTTGAGTAGGGAGATATAAGGGAGTTATTTTATTATTTTATGCATTAAAATTCTGAAGTGAATTATTGTGAAAGTGAGTTAATTGAACCTTTGCTAGTTATATTTTGAAAAGTTTGGAGATTATAAGGTGTACTTGAGACTTGTTATTTTTGTATGGTGAAATAAATATTGAGGAGAATTTTGAGTGGAGATTTTGAGATAGATTGTTGCTACCTAACCTTGAAATTGGCAAAGAGGTTTTGATTGTGATTAAGACAGGTTTTGAAGACATATCTCCATCAAAACAAAAGGTATGGGCACATCTTCCTTATGAGTGAAATATTGTTGGATTGAGTGTTGTGAAATGCAAATTTGGAGTGAAAAGGATTGTTTGATAAGCATTGTTGGAAATGTTTGAGTGAGCCTTCATGTGCATGATTAGGGTTTGTGAAAGAACATGAGTATCATTGTTATGTGAGATTGTTTGATAAGCATTGTTGGAAATATTTGAGTGAGCCTTCATGTGCATGATTAGGGTTTGTGAAAGAACATGAGTATCATTGTTATGTGAAATTGAGAACTATCTTGAGCTAGGGTTTGTGAAAGAACATGAGTATCATTGTTATGTGAAATTAGAATCATCTTGAGTCAAGGTTTGAGATTCATAGTGTGAGTTGTTGGAAGTATAGTGAAACACTTGGTTAGGGTTTGTAAGAAAGTTGTGTTTCATTGAGTGAATGGTTGAGTGAAGTTGATTGAGCATTATTGATTGAAAGCATTGGAGTGATAGTTCAAGATTTGTAAAACAAATTATTCTTTATTTTTGAATTGATTTGAAAGTGAGTTTGAAAGTGATAGAGTGATTTGTGAGTGTGAAACATATTGAGTCTCTTACCATTCTCTATATGTTTCTATGGTTAAACAAGATTTTGAGTGAAACTTGTTTGTGTGATTGAAGAGGTTTTTTGAAAGAGATTAAGTTGAGTTTTGTATGCAAGTTTGCAATTGATTTGAATAAAGCTTTTGTGAAAGCTTGTGAGCAGATTTGAGTAAGTCCTAGAGGGGACTTAAGGACTGAGTTGAGTAAGCTTTGGTGAAAGCTTAAGGATAGATTTGTGTGAGCTTTTGTGGAAGCTTACAATCAGATTTGAGGTAAGTCTTGGTGAAGACTTGTTGAGCAGATTGAACAAGTTCTAGGGAGGACTTGTTGAGCAGATTTGAGACAAGTCTTAGTGAAGACTTGTTGAGCATATTGAACAAGTTCTAGAGTGGACTTGTTGGATAGATTTGAGACAAGTCTTAGTGAAGACTTGAGAGCAAATTGAGCAAGTTCTTGAGTGGACTTGTTGGACAAATTTGAGACAAGTCTTAGTGAAGACTTGAGAGTAGATTGAGCAAGTTCTTGAGTGGACTTATTGGATATATTTGAGACAAGTGTTAGTGAAGACTTGAGAGTAGATTGAGCAAGTTCTTGAGAGGACTTGTGGATAGATTTGAGGTAAGTATTTGAGAAGACTTGTGAGTAGAGTTGATTGATTGATTTGTTCAAGATTTGTGTTAAGGCTTGGGACAGATCTAGAAGAGTTGATTTGTGATTGAGTCAAGATTTGTGTTAAGGCTTGAGGATATATTTGAGATAAAGATTGAGCAGATTTGTGCTAGATCGAAGGACAATGTTTAGTGTAGATTTGAGACAGATATTGAGAAGATTTATGCTAGACCGAAGGACAGTGTTTAGTGTAGATTTGAGATAGATATTGAGTAGATTTGTGCTAGATCAAAGGACAGTGTTTAGTGCAGATTTGAGATAGAGATTGAGAAGATTTGTGCTAGATCGAAGGACAATGTTTAGTGTAGATTTGAGATAGAGATTGAGTAGATATGAGAGCAAGATTTGGAGGTGATAAAGTAGAGGATAGTAGTCTCCAGTGGATAGATATCCATTAGCTAGGTCAGTGAGGACATAGGTCTTCTGAGTGAGGACAGAGGTCTTCAGTGGAGAGAGATCCACAAGCCAGTGCAGTGGAGGTAGGATTATTCTAGAGGGTCACCAGCTAGAGCAGAGGAGAAGGAGTTCTCCTATGGATAGAGATCCATGAACCAGCAAAGGGGAAAGAGTTCTCCTATGGATAGGTTTCCATGAAATTTATTAGGGGATTGGTATCTCCTTTGGACAGAGGTCCATAAACATTGTAATAGGGAAGGATTCCCAAGAGATTTGTTGAGAAAATTTTAGTGAAATATTTTCTCCGTGGAGTAGCCCACCTTGGGTGAACCACGTTAAATTGGTGTCTCTATTGTGTGTGGTGATTTGTGCATTGCTTTGATTACTGCTGTTGATATTGCCATTGATATATTGCATAGTATTGTTTGGGAAAGAAAAGTAAAAAGTGGTCTTATATTGTTCACCCCCTCTTAGTATAATATGGTGTTCTTCATAACCAACTCTCCCTATGTATCCCAAAAGAAATGCCATAAAATGCTCACTTTGATTCACATATATATGAAATGCGAGAGCAATAATTTGATGTTAAAGATGATGTAAAGGCTACACGATTATCACTATATTTACTATAGTTAATAAAAAATAAGTTTTCCATTCCCCAAGGGCTAGGTGGATTGGCAAGTGCTAGTGTGGTTGGGCATTTACCAAGAAGAGACCTAGGTTCAAACCTTGGGGGTGCCATTTAGCAAAGGAAGTAGTCTAATTTGAATCCTCTGAGTGCACACCAGACCGACGATGATGGTACAAAACCCTGAGCGATCGGTGGTCTCCATTTCACGTCGAGTCAACAATAATGAGACAACTAGGCTTGTTGGGAGCAGTCCTTGTGGTTTGAACCCTACACTTACCAGTTACTAAAAATAGTGGTTGTAACCAACTCCTCTATGTAACAAAAAAAAATTCAAATAAAATGCATGTTTGGTATTAATATAAGCAAGAAAAGATAGGTCTAAGTTAAATGCAAAGTATGCCATTTTGACTTTTCTCATATGTACATTAATATTCTTTTATATTTATTTAAACAAAAATATTTATTTAATTAGATTTTATACTAGCATATCTTAAAAATTAATTATAATAAATTTTTTTAGTGTTCACATTATAAGAAAATCGATATATTTAAGAGAGCATTTATCTAAAAAGAGTGCTTTAAACTTAATAAAAAAATTTAAATAACAAATACAATAAAATTAAGATAATTAAATTTTCAAAGTCATCCACTTGTGAAACGTAGTGGTGAATGTTTTGTGTACTGCTAGAGGTCAACCTAGGCTCCATTCCCCTTGCGTCCACCTTATGGATATGTGGCACAATTGGTGAATGTCCTATGTGTTGGTAGAGGATGACACAAGCTCCATTCCCCTTGCACCCACCCTATGAATACCCAAATAACAATCCCTTATGATTGATGCCACGTGGTATAAATGAATGGGATAACTAAAACTAGCAAGAGAGATAGGTTCTCAAGGTTACTATCTGAACAAAATTTAGTTAATAATATTAAAACAATGATAGATATTTTATTTGGGGTGTAGTAGCTATGATATTGATGGTAGTTTACGGTTGTAGGTGTGTAGTGGATGCAATCTCAGTGGTAGTTTACTATGGTAGGGTTCCTGTTGTGATCTTTATGGTAGTTTACTATGGTAGAATTCATGTTGCGATGGTAGTTTACTATGGTAGGGTTCCTATGGTAGAGGTGTAGCAGATATGATCTTGGTGGAAGATCAAAACCATATTTTATATCAAGAAAGGAATGATGGAGGAAGATATGAAGAGTAAAAATGGTGGGAATGAGGATGAGGGGAAGGGAGACGATGAGAAAGATTTTTTTATCAAAATTACATTCCTATGATAGAGGTAAATAATGGTCTGGATCCAAATTTTGTTTTTAATTTTGATAATATGGTGCTTTTTTCAAGACTTGTTGGAAGGGACCCACGTTCATTTTAGGGGGTTTTTTCATGGTTATCTGTGGTTAGTGGTAAGAATAAAATATGTGAACCTTGTTTTACCCTAATACCTAAAGGAGGTAAAATTTTTGTCCCAAATGAGCTTGCAGGTATGGATATTGAACAAGGGTCTGCAAATTTGGTATTATATTTCATGGGTGCTTGTATAAATTTTGACATGCTTAGGAAATGGGTTGCATCAAAATGGAGGCCCAATGGCCACATGGAAATAGTTGTTTTGTTGAAATGTTTTTTCATGGTTAAGTTGCTCTCCAAGGAGGACTTAGAAAATAATTTGGGGGAAGGACTATGGTTTTTTGGATAGAGGGGTCCCATTCTGTGTAGATGGAGCCTAGACTTTGAACCATATTCTCAATTTTTTTTTCAATCCCTAGTTTAGGTCAAGTTTCCAAGTTTACCCTATCACTTTTGGAATAAGTATGTGTTGGTGGGTATAACAAGAGAAATGGGGGTCCTAGTGGATATTGACCCAACCACCAGAGATATGTATTAGTGTAGACCTTGAGAAGGATTTTTCTACCTTAGTTATTTTGATCTTGAAGCCAAGGATTTGGAACTAGAATATTGAGTATGAGAATTCTTAGGTCATATGTGTAGCATACAAGAAACTAGGATATTCATCTAATGTATGTCTTGAGCATAAAAAATCCTCCCAAAAACATAAAATGTGGGAAAAGAAACTGTCTGAAAGAGATCTTTAGACAAGATAATGGAAGATGTGAGAATTAGGTGGATGAAATTCTCCATCAGACTTCTCCAGCAAAAAAATATACATTGATTAAGAAGCATGAATACAAGATCCCTCACTTATTGAAGATGGGGAGATAATTCCAATAAAAGATGAGGTAAGTTATCCTAAACTTATTTTCTCTATGATGAGTGAAATTATTGTGAAAAATATATGGATGTTAATCTCCAACCCAACTCTTCTGAGGGTTTGGAGGAAGCTTATTTGGAGGACACCTTGCTTGTGGATCTCCCCAAACCTACATTTATGAGGATTTTCCTACTAGCCTCAGATTTTGTTATTTCTTCCATTCAAAGGTCATCGAAAAAATAGGATAGTGCTTCAAATTTACCTCTTAATGGGAAAGGTTTAAAAACCAACCCAACATTAACTTATGTTATTTATTTCATCCAAATCCTACTGATAAAATAGGTAAGTGCTATAGATTCATCACCTAAAGGAAATTTTTTTAAATATAGCCCCAATCACATCAGGAAGAGCAACAAAAGAGGGATAGTGGATGTTGAAGCTTACTCTAAGTAGGGGTGACCTTTGAACCAAGAATCAATGCTAAGGGAGACCCTAAAAGATATATCTAATGGAACCTAGATGACACTTTCTATGGAAGGGGAGAAGAAGAAACCCACCAAGTCTCGTAAATGAAAATATTATCTTGGAACATAAAGGGTTTGAATGCCCCTTCAAAGCAATGATTGGTTGCTTTTATGAGGAAATATCTAAAACCTTTATTTTTTGATGGAGACATTTTTTGATAAGGTTAAGAATATCATATGGAAGGAGGCATGTTATTCAAAAATCTATGCTTCAGGAGCTTCTAGGGGTTTAATATGTCTTGGGGATAATTAGAAAATTCAAGGCAGAGTGCTCTATTCTTTTGAAAAGTTCATTAAAATATTTTTTTACTATAGAGTTTCTAAAATATATTGAGTTTTAACTAATGTGTATGCTCCAAAATCAATTGCAAGAAGAGGAAAACTATGGAAGGAGTTGAGTGTAAATAGAAATGTTTACCCTGACCTTTATTGGAAGTTGGTTGGGGATTTTAATTCTCCCCTCTTTCCCTAAAAAAAAAGAGAAAGTCAATCTCCCTCTAATGGTATAGAGGACTTTGAATTTTTTGTCAATACTAATGAACTAATGGACTTCAAGCTAAAAGAAAGTAAATTCACTTGGATAAATATAAGGCTATGGAAGTATCTTATCCAATCAAATTTGGACAATTTTTTTGTTTCTAAAGAAGGGCTTCATCATTTTGTAACTTTGTTCTCTCTTATATTCCAAGAATAGGATTATCTCACAATCCTTTGGTACTAGATATTTCATTTGGGAATATAATTTTCAAGTTTCCCTTCCATTTTAAAGTTATGTGGTTCAAAGATGATACCCTTGAGGTCCTAATAACTAATTGACGAAAGAAGGATTTTCTAGGTCCCCTAATATCTCAAGTTGCTAATAAGTTAAAATTTGTGAAGAGCAATTTAAAATAATGGAATAAAAAATTCTTTGGTAACATTTTCCAAAATAAGAAATCCCTAAAACTACAACTTTCAACCATTGAAGCTACTACAAAATATTTTCCCCCATTAGAGGCTGATAGAGATCTTGAAAGGAGTTTGTTGGAAGATTTCCATAATGTTTTGGTCTACAAGGAATCCTACTGGAGATAAAAGTATAAGGCTCTCTGATTGAAATATGGAGATAGAAATACCAAGTTTTTTCATGCCATAACCTTGAGATACATGAGTTTCAACAAGATTACTAAAATTATTGAGGATGGTACTAAAATTATAAATATTTTGAAAATTTGTGAGGATGTTGTACAATTTAAAAAAAATCTCTTAGGAGTGGCAACACCTATAGATGAGTAGGCCTTCAATTCTTTTAAAAAAATATTCCTTATCTAATTTTTGAACAAATGAACTCTAGTCTTATCACTCCATTCAAAGAGTTTGAAATAAAAGAGGTAGTGTTTTCCATGGTCGGTGAGAAGGCCCCTGGACTTGATGGTTTTATTGCATTTTTTTACCAATTTTTGGGGGGAATTTTAGGGAAGGATATATATAATGCTATGGGTGAAATTCAAAATACCCTTAATATTCCTAGTGACATCAATTCATCCTTTCTAGTTTCGATTCCTAAATTGGCAGCAGCTTATTCCTTCAATAATTTTAGGTCTATAAGTCTGTGTAATACTCTTTATAAAATATTGGCTAAAGTCATAGCCAATAGAATGAAGGCCATTCTTCCTCATATTATTGATCCCTACCAAGGTGCTTTTGTTAAAGGGAGGCAAATCTTGGATGGCGTGATTACTATTCATGAAGTTCTTCACTCCATAGATAAAAATGGTAGAGATGGACTTTTATTGAAATTAGACATGAAAAAAGCATATGATAGAGTATCCTAAGAATTTTTGTTTAAATTTATGGGTAAATTCAGCTTTCACCCTACTTAGATAGTGTAACACCCTAAAATTGACCCATATTAATTTACCCTAAGTCAAAAACATTCAAAAAATTAATTAAAACAACTTCCTAACCTCCTGCCTCGATTTTTGCACCCGCATTAAGTTAGTTTTTAACCTCTTGATGATATCGACTCTATTTGACCGATATCGGATGTCCGATATCGGATCGGACCTAATTGCACGAGATCGGATGTCCGATCTCATCCAAAAATAGAAAATGCCTAGAACAGTAAAACGACAAATTTGTTGCAACTCCTTTTGTCTTTATCTACCTAACAGCATGGAGGTTACGGGATCGGATTTACCGATCACACCCAGATTGGAAGAAGTTGTAACTCCTTCTATTTTTGGCCCAACCCCTCCAACCTACCTAGCCTATTTAATCAGACATCCTCCCTTGATTCCTCCTTAACCCTCTGATGCCCTTGACTAAGTTATTTGTCATTCTTGCATTCTTCAACATTATAGTATTTTATTGCTCATTGTTTTCATGCAGGTTCAGAGGTTCAGAAATGTCAATCAATAGATAACGTACGATATCAGACATCCGATATCATCCAAAAGCATCCGATCTTGCTCTGCAACATCCGATCTTGTCTACAGGCTGCTTGGGGGTACCTTCAGACCTTGGTTTGCATTTCTTAACTTCTATTTTACATTTCAAGCATCATATTGTCATTCTTTTATGCATTTAATTTAATATAAATTGTTGTTATCATACTTGGAGTTCACCATCCTTGCATTATTGCATTATGTTATTTGCATATCATAGATCTATATTCACATTGTTTCATCTTAAATACAGCATACAATAAGTTCTATATATCCCAATCCATGCTTAACAAGATTCATATCATATTGCAAGTTTCTATTTTGTTGTCTATCTATGAAACTACAAGCTTTTGATCAGATCGACTCTATTGATATCAGATCGGACCTAACGATAGTTAGATCGGACATCCGATATCACCCTGCAACATCCGATCTCACCTACAACAAGCAAATAGACTCTACATCAGACATCCAGGTTGAGTAAGAGTGTCAAATTTCTTTCATAATTAAGCATTGCATTAATTTACCTTCTATAATCTATTGTATGTTGTATTCATTGAAATCAAAATTGCATTTAGTATAGATTAGTTGCATTTGGCCAAACTAGGTGATTGTGAGCAAAATAAAAAGAACACATCAAACAAACTCCCAACCTAGGCATGGAAACTACCATATAAATGTTTCCTGGTGAACCCACCCAATTCATCAAAAAATCACCAAAGAGGGCATGATCTCAAGTGCCTCTCCTCTGAGGTGTAGACCTACCATTTTCCCATTCCCCTTCTAGGCACGGATCCATTAGCCTGAAGGAAAGGAGTGAAAAAATTTTAGAGCTACATTCTTTGGTGAACCCGACGTGAATAACATAGGCATATTTCTGATTCATAAAAATACATAAAAAAATATATAAAACAAAAAAAAATACAAAATATCATTAATCAAAACTTGCATATTTTAGATTCATTTCTTAGATGTTAGATTTCAACATAGGAAGAGTTGCAATCATAGATGTTAGAGCATTATTATCTACACAGGAAATCTCCCTAGTAGTTGAAAATTCTAGTATTCCATCTCAAGAATAGTGGACTGAACTTTGGAAGAGACTAGACATTATAAAAGCCAATACACCAAGACTTAGCCAAATTAAAAGATTTGACATAGCTAGAATCCTGGAGCCCGATAACTCTTCTCACTACTTTGATATTCAAAGGTCATGTGAGAGGTGGTTAGCGGATAAGAGAGCAAGTGTTTCTTCAACTGTTTATACTTTTGAAGATTATCTTGAAAATGCTATAATAGTACATATATTTCTAGCACACATAGAGGATCAAGAGATAGTCTTGGAAAATAAAAGAAGATATCACAAAACTCCTAGGGTAGTCCATTTTCATGAGTATTGTCATGAAATATATTTTTATGCTCAAGACTCTGAAATTGATAGTATCACTATAGCTCATTTTATCAAATTCTTAAAAGCAAACTTTCAATTTGAAGAAGAACATTATATGTCACCTGAAGAACTTGAGCCTATTAATGATATTTATAAACTATTTCAAGAAAATTAAATATAATATCTAGAATATTATAATTCTCTATTTTTACTTTGTTTTCAAAAAAAAAAAAAAAATAAAAATATAAAACAAAATGCCTAGAATTTTGAGAAATGGAAAACAAATAGAATCTGATGAACCAGATCAAGAAAACCTTGATGATAGGGTAATTATTGAAGATGATAAACTCATAGAACAAGGTGAGGATGATAATGGAGAAGGGGAAGAAGAAGAAGATCCTAACCAACCTTTTGTAGATCCTCAAGGTAATGTTAGCTTTAAATCTGTCCAACAATTTACTGATTTTTTAAAAGATAATATAGATGAACTTCATCATGTAATAAAGATAAAACATTTACTCCCATTGGGAGATTATTCAATGGAGGCTGCTATAGAAGCTACTCTCCAATTAAATGCAAATCCAATGACATACATAAATAGAATAGATCAAGATCAAGTTGGACCATCTCAAAACACCAATCAAAACATAGATTCGAATAATCAAAAACCAGCAACACAACCAAATTCCAAGCAAAAACAACATTCTTCTTCCTCTCAAGCTCCTAATCAACAAATATCTACATCACAAAAGGCTAAGAAAATGCAAAATTCCAATCATCATCAACAAAAATTTCAACAAAATACAATCCCATATAAACTTCATAACACTTTTCCCACAAACACTTTACACAATAGTATTTCTACTGGAAATCCTTATATGACAACACAACCATATCATCAAAGACACAACAATATGATACCACAAAATCAATTTAGTGAGCAACCACAAGGACTTGAAGCCTTGGTTAAACAATTAGCTTCACGTCTAGATCAGATAGATCCCTACCATCCCTCATACAGTTATAGAGAGATGTGTAGTCAACCCTTGGATCCTATCGTTGTTGCTCAACCTTACCCCAAACATTTCCCTATGTCGGTCCTCCCGATATATAAAGGAATCGAAGATCCTATTGAGCATCTTCGCATGTTTAGGATAGCCTGTCATGATATTTCTTATGATGACTTGTTGTTACTAAAAATATTCCCTAAAAGTCTCGGAGGCATGGCCTTAGAATGGTATTATCAATTACCAACAAATTCTTTGAGAAACTTTGAAGAGACAACAAAAATGTTTGTTCACCAATTTAGTGCATACATAGAAAGACATGTCACTATTAAGGATTTATATAATTTGAAACAAGGAAAATATGAAAGCTTTGCTGAATTCCTAGCCAAATGGAGGCAACTTCTAGGAAAATTACATTTTGCTTTACCTCATCGAGAGATGTTGGAAATATTCATTGGTAATTTACAAGAACAATTATCTTATGAACTTGCTACAGCTACAGTAACCTCTTTTGATCAAGCTATAGACTTAGCAAGAAGGGTAGAAGATGCCCTTATCAGAAGAGGACAATTCAAGAAAAAGGATGAAGATAAAACTTCCAAAAACCAATATAAGAATAAACAAGTAGTAGGTGATGGAGTCACTGATAGTAGAAACACCTCAAACATCAATACTACAGAAGCTGTAAAGAAGTTTTTGTTAAATATTCTTGATAAACCTCCAAGAGAATTCACAAGACTAAATCAACCCTTAACCTTGATTTTACCTCAATTATTAGAACAAGGTTTAATACGGTTTCCAGAGATAAGACAACCAGATACCACTGCAGCTGGATATAGGGCTGATCTACATTGTAATTTTCATCAAGTGGATGGACATTCAACTAATTCTTGTAAATGATTGAAACATATGATACAAGATTTGATTGATAAAGGTAAAATGGAAGTAGAAAAATTTCCCTCAAACAATAATCCTCAAAATAATACCCAAAAACAACCAACTCAAAATGCAAATCAAACTCTAGATATTTTCCAACATCCTTTACCCAAGCATGGTAAAGAGGTTGTAAATCAACTAGAACATCATAATGTTCCTCCTCCAACTCGGTATGTGGGGACCATTAGCAACTTTTTACCACAACAAAATTTGCAAACTTCATATGTACCTACTCAATCTGTAGTTACAATTAGACCCATACAATATTTTCAATCTTCATCTTCAGAAGATACAAGAAGTGACACAAAAAGTGAAATGGACATCACCTCAAATAATTCAAATAGTTCTGAATATGAGTCAGATCAAATTCTTCCCATCACATATTTATTAGTTCTAGAAGAACCATTCCCTAGAAGAATGACCACTCGACCCTCATCTCAACAAACACTTTCAAATGAACAAGTAGTAAATGCTAGACCCCACTTTGGTCACTTACAAAATAATAATATTGTGGGCACTATTGGAGCCATCACTAGACAACAAGCCCAAAATCAAAATTCTCAATCACAAACTCAAACTCAAAATGAGAAATCACCTCCATTTGTATTAAAAGCACCTACAAAAGGAAATAATATATCAAATCCACAACAAAAATCTCCTTATGACATTAATGAACAATTAGCAAATATCACAACTAGAATTTCTCTTTTGGATCTTCTAAGAACTTCATCTATACATAGAGAGGAATTAATGAGTACCTTAAGCAAAATGATGGTACCTCAAAATATAGAACCTGATGTTGTGGTAAATGTTATAATTTCTCATGGAACAAATTATATAGATTTTCAAGATAAGGATATTCCTCCTCAAAGCATGTATAGAGATAATCCTCTATACATTACAACATTAATTGGGGATGTAGGTGTTAAAAGAGTCTTAATTGATAATGGATCATCATTAAACATATGCACATATGATTTTTTTCAAATATTTGGATTTAGAAATGAAGATTTAAAAAGAACTAAAATGATTATCAAAGCATTTAATGATGAAACCCAAGAAACATGTGGAGTATTATCGATACCATTGCAAGTTGGTCCAAGAATTTTGGATATGACCGTGTTTGTTGTATCTTGCCCCACATCATACAACATCCTTCTAGGTCGACCTTGGATCAATGCAATGAGAGCAGTACCTTCTACATTACATCAATGTGTTAAGTTTGAGTTTAAAAATCAATTAGTCACTATCCATGGTGACCCTAGACCATTTGACATGTGTGCTATGGCAGAACCAATAGGAGTCCCATTTTGTCCTACTATGTCTTCAACACACCCTAGTCCTAAAGATCCTCCTTCACATCTAAACCCACACCATAAAAACTACAACTAAAATAGATAGTCCTTCTACTTCATATCCTCTTTCGGATGAAGTATTACCGGATTTATCTTCAATACTCACAACTTCAGAATATACTAATTTTTCTACCCAAGATTCCCTTGTTTTATCTCAATTACCACCATCTCCTAGAATGATGGGCTTGCCACAAAATTTGGGAAGCATCTATCATATAGGGAGTTGTACCTTTATCTATGCAGGGTATGATCTTGGCAAGATTAATATTAAAATGAGCTTCACTCTTGATCAAAATGGATTTGCTAGATGTTATTTTTCTAATGGATATGTAAAGTCAAAACAAATGATGTGTAACATGGGTTATAAAGGTAGAGGTTTGGGACCTCTCGAAAATGGTATACATGAACCTTTAGAAATAGAGGAATGGCCTACCTAATGTGGTATTGGTTATATCCCTACCAAAACTCAACCATTCCCATTTGAGGATGATGATCAACTAATAACATATCAAGAGTACTTAGCACATCAAGAATATTTTAAAACAAGTAAAAGGATACATTCTTGTAACATGTTATCAATAGCATATCCAAAAATGATTGCTTCCCTGGATGAATGTTTAGAAGGAGATATTTTTCATGATATTTCTATTGAAGAAATTTTGAGAAATAGATTTTTCTTTGATGGGTCTATACCATGCATAGCCCATGTTCAAACAACAACCCCACAGGAAGAATTAGCTAAGTTAACCTTAGAAGAATTACAAGAAATGGGTGTGTCACCCACTCCTCCCAACTTTGAAAGAGATTTAAACATTGTAGTAGAAGATGTTCTACAAGTCAACATTGGGACTGAAACTAACCCTCACTTGGTTAAAATTGGAGCAGAATTAAGTGAAGAGAGACAAAAATAATATATTGCATTTCTCATAGAATATGCTGATGTTTTTGCTTGGACATATGTAGATATGCTAGGCTTAGACTCTTCTATGGTCATGCACCATTTAGTGGTGCACCTAGATGCAAAACCTGTTAAACAAAAACTTAGAAAAATGCATCCAAAAGTAGCATTATTAGTCAAATATGAATTACAAAAACTTTTGGATGTTGACTTTATTCAAGCCATTGATTATGTTGATTGGATATCAAATGTTGTTCCAGTAACCAAGAAAGAGGCCACTAAAATTAGAGTGTGTACTGATTTTAGAGACATTAATGTTGCATGCCCTAAGGATGATTTTCCTCTCCCAAATATGGATCAGATTATAGATTTTACAGTTGGGAGTGGGATGTTATCCCTTATGGATGGTTTTTTAGGATACAACCAAATCCGAATAGCTCCTGAAGACCAACCCAAGACTACTTTCATTACACCTTGGGGAACTTTCTGTTGGAAAGTAATGCCCTTTGGTTTAAATAATGTAGGTGCAACCTATCAAAGGGCTATGACATATATATTTCATGATATGATGTATGATATTCTACATGATTATGTAGATGATATTATAGCTCGCTCAACTAAGGAAGAAGATCATATTATTAATCTAAGAAAAGTGTTTGATAGACTAAGGGAATATAAGATTCACTTAAACCCAAACAAATGTGTATTTGGAGTCAAATCTAGAAAATTGTTAGGAGTTATTGTTTCTATGCATGGCATTGAGATAGATCCCCTTAAAATTAAGGCTATCCTTGATATGCCACCACCTAAAAATATATCAGAATTAAGGAGTCTACAAGGTAAACTTCAGTCTATCCATCACTTCATTGACAAATTGGTAGATAAAACCTGACCTTTTCTTAAGTTACTTAAGAAAAACATCCCATTTCAATGGGATAATGAATTTCAAGAAGCATTTGAAGCCCTTAAACAATATCTTCTTACTCCTCTAGTGCTTGTTCCTCCTAAACCATATTGTCCTTTTATTTTGTATATTTCTGCTTCTGAACTTGCACTTGGAGCAATGTTGGCTCAAATTGATGATGATAAGAAAGAATGAGCCACATATTATATAAGTAGAACATTAATAAGTTATGAAACCTATTATACACCTTTAGAAAAGCTTTTTCTGGTGGTTGTGTTTTCTACACAAAAATTATGCCACTATATGCTTAGTCAAAAGACATTTGTTATTGCTAAATCTGATCCATTAAGGTATTTGATGAGTAGACCTTATTTATCAGGCCACACAACTAAATGGGTTCTTGCTCTAAGTGAGTTTGAACTCACATTTATTGGCCAAAAATCTATCAAAGGCCAAATTATAGCTGATCAACTTGTTGTTGCACCTCTTGAATCTACTCATCCTATAACCATTGAATTTCTAGATGAATGTCTTAACTTAGAAGAGGACCTTTCTGAATCTTGGTCCTTGTATTTTTATGGAGCTAGGTGTATGAGTGGTGCAGGTGTAGGTATTATATTAATATCTCCACAAAAGCATCTTATTCCTTTGTCATTTAAACTTCAATTTGCTTGTACTAATAATACTGTAGAATATGAGGCTCTAATCCTTGGGTTACGAGCAACTTTAGCCTTAAAAATTAAAGTTTTATTAGTCTTTAAAGATTCTCAGCTTGTGATAAATCAAATTAATGAAGTATATCAAACATGATATGAGAAACTTCATCCCTATAAATAATATGTTCTTAAGCTTATATCCTTATTTGAGAAAGTAACTTTGGAAGCCATCCCTCGCACTAGCAACCATGCTGTCGATGCCATGGTTGCTGTTACCTCTTTGTTACCTTTGGAGTTGGATGATGAATATGCTACAATCATTATTCACCAACTCCAAGAACCAACTTCATCTAAGTCTTGTCTAGAACCATTGGATGTGTTTTTAATTAATGAGATAACTCTAGAACCTTGGTATATAGACATCTTTAATTTTCTCCAAAAAGGAACCTTCCTAGAAGGATTAGATAGAAACCAATGTAGGCTATTACGTAAGCGAGTTGTTCACTTCGTAATTATTGGCAATACCCTATATAAAAGGTCTTTTGAAGGTATCCTTTTGAGATATCTCAATTTAGAAGAGTCTAAGAAAGCATTAAGTGAAGCCCATGATGGATCTTGTGGAGGACATTTTAGTGGAAGTGCCATTGCTAAAAAACTCCTATGAATGGGATACTTTTGGCCTTCCATGGAAAAATATGCTAATGATTATGTGCATCATTGTGACAAGTGTCAAAGACATGCAGACCTTGTTCATGCTCCTACTCAGGAACTTCAAGCTATATCTTCTCCTTGGCCCTTTTCTAAATGGGGTTTAGACATCATTGGTAAAATTAATCCTATCTCTTCTGATGGTCATAAATTCATCATAACAACAACAAAGTATTTTACAAAATGGGTAGAAGCTATACCATTAGCTTCTTGCATAGGAGTCCAAGTGTCCAAATTCATCTTTAATCAAATTATTTGTAGATTTGGTATTCCATCAACTCTCATCTCTGATAATGGAACATGCTTTAAGAACAAAGACATTAAAAAACTTTGTCAAAAATATAAAATTCAACATCGATGGTCCACTCCATACTATCCACAAGGAAATGGCCAAGTTGAAGCTTCTAATAAAACCTTAATTAAGATTTTAAAAATATTGGTTAATAAATCAGGCCGTGATTGGCATATGCAATTATATCCTACCTTGTGGGCCTATCGAACTAGTGTTCGTACTCCCACGGGTGCTTCACCTTTTGTCTTGGTCTATGGTGTTGAAGCAGTTTTTCCATTTGAGTTAGAAGTTCCTTCTCTAGCTCTTCTACTTCAAGATGTCAAAGTAGGGGATGAATATCGTGTTGGCAGACTAAGTCAGTTGGAGCTTCTATATGAGAAGCGTATTCATGCTCTAGAGCATCTTCGCTCTTACCAAGATAAACTCAAAATATCATATGCAAAGAAAGTTCACAATCGATCTTTTGAAGTTGGTGATTTAGTACTTAAAGAAAACCAGAAAAATACTAATGCTAGAAAATATCTTAAAGGTAAATTTCAACCTAATTGGCTTGGACCATTTGTCATCACTACTAAATTTGGATCAGGTGCATATCGCTTGGCTACTTTGGATGGAAAATATCTCAAAGAGCCAATGAACATCATGCATCTCAAAAGATATTATGCATAAAGCAAAAGTTCCATTTCTGTATATAATTGTAAATAACTTCTTCATCAGTTTGCAACTATCAAAACAACAAAAAAATAAAAAACATGAAAAATTTCCAAAAATATTTCAAATTGTTAAGTTCTCATTCTTTGCATCAGTGTGTGTTGTCTTCCAAAAATTCAAGTTATATTTTATTTTATTTCGGATAAACTCAAAAGTTATCTTGAACCAATCACTTAATTCACATCTTTACTAAATTTTGATTTTGTCACTTTGATTATAAATCTCTCTTGTACCAAAAAGCACTACTACTTCACTAAATAAAATTTTGAGTTTTGGGAACTGGTCTTGCTACTTCTTGAACCAAGAACACATTTTCACATCTTAAAATGATTTTTGCAAATTCAAAAAATGATACTACATAGTAGTCTTAGTTCCTTAAGTAAAAAGTTTCCCTTGCTATCCTATTATGTGCATGGTCTAGAATACTAAGAATTGGCAAAAGGACAAGCTCCCCCTACTCGAATAAAATCCCTTGCTCCTTGTCTAATCTGAGCAAGTATCCCAAAAAGAAAAGAAAAATAAAAAAGAAAAAAAAAGAAAAGAAAAAAAAAGTAGTTTTACTACAAAAAGCAATAAAATCCCCTTGTTCAAAAAATGAACAAGAATCCCTACTCCAAGAAATCAAAATAAAATAAGGGGGTAATGAGCTTGAATCCTTGGAATTCCTCAGTTATTTGAACACCATGGGGTGATCCTCATTACAGGTTTGGTGGCATCAAGCCGCTTGGCAATGGTGGTATCCTTACATGTGGTGACATGTCTATCACATTAGCGACCTTATTTTGTATAGACCAATGTCCGCTTGTGGATTAGCTAGCTTTTGGTGACTTGACTTACATAGTAGTTCAATACAATTGCATGCACAAAATCATGGTTAATGAATCTTTCACTTGCACACACATTGGTTCATAAAAGTTGGCTTGTATCATTACCTCACTCAAAATCGGTAAATCAATTTCACAAGCACACACATTTGATCCTTGAGAGATTTTGTATCATTATGACAAATCAATATGGATAATGAACTCACACATCACACACTGGTTCTTGATAAATTTGACTTTGTCTTTGAAATAATTTAAAATATTTCTTTGAAATTTGTTAGAAAACATTAGTTTATAATTATTCATATTAATCCATATCACTTAATTTTGCAATTACATATATATTATCTTCAAACATGTGATATATTAATTCATCTTATCATGCATTGCATTTTGACTTCGCGATGATGGTATAATTCCTAGTAATTATTTTTTTCAAATTTCACACTAGGAATTCTATGCCTAGCGCAAGTCATCCTTCCCAATTTTTCATGCTTAAATCACTTTATATCCATCACAAATACAATATTTATCAACCTATTTTCTCAAAATCAATTTCTTTTAAAATCAACATCTTCTTTCATCATCATAAGCCTCAAGGTCACTCTTGAGCCCTACAAACTTTCTTATTATTAGCAATACAAAACTTCCTCACAATAGGATCCACTTCATGACCTAGTGAGCATTGATCTCCACCAATGGTCATATAATAACACAACATCCTTTGAGGTTCATTGCTAATCCATCAATTTTATTATCATACAAAAACATCTTTTTCAAAAACATACTTTACAAAAATAAAATCATTTTCTTTTATGTTAAGCATGATCAAAATATTTAAAATCAAAGCATGATTATAATAAATTCAAACATTATAATCAAATGCAATAAATCATACAAATAAATCATAAAATATATAAAAAATTTTTTTTATATATATATCAAAGTATATATACAAAATGAGGTCGACTAGTATGCCACAATCTCCAAAATCGGCATACTCAGTCACTAAGGGATATAGTAAAAAAATAAGCTACATAAGTCATCCTCTAGAAGCCCTAGAGCTCTGAGCATCATCATCCCCACTAGGGGGTCATGGTGGTCGAAACTCTATCACTCCCATAGTAGTAGCCCTAGAAGTCAAGCGAGACAGATCTTGAGACATGGAAGGCTCATACGCCTAGGCAATGGCTACCTCTAATCTATAGGCACTACTACAAAATACAATTCCTGATAGAAAACTACTCATCCAATATCCCAAACTAGCTCATCCCCTGAATCACTCCTCCTAGATTGAGTCATCTAAGAAGATGTCATAGTAGGAACCATAACTCCCTAAGCCACCTGAGCCCACATCTATGCGAGCTCTTCCTCTAGAGTCTGAATCTTAGCCTTCAGACTCACATCCTCCTCCTCTAGAGTCTAAATATGAGACTTCAAGCTTACGTTCTCCACTTGTAGAGCTGCCATCTCACTACTCTCTCCCTCCTCTATCATGATGCCCTTCTTGGGTGAGTCAGGTCTCCCTCCTATTGAGGAGATGCTCTCCTCTCCTCCCTAGTTCCCCTAGATCTCTCCCCTATCTCAGGTACTCTCTCCTACCTCATATGGATTAGATGACCTCCCCTAGTGTGAGGTCTCTCTCTCCTAGGGGGTACCTGTATCCTCTACTATTTTTGGCTAGTGCATTATATTGATGACCCGCTCAACTACTCTTCTACTACACTCCTTGCCTAGGTAATCCATGTAGGTTGGATCCTAGCATACCACTCTCTATACCTATCTATCACCCCAACATCATCTCCATCAGTAGTGACCACATCATCATCTGGCTATGGATCCATAAACTATGCCATGTTGGGAGCACCACTCACTATGGTAGCATCTTGAGTCACCTTAGAAAATGTGATATCCCTAGTCCTAGGAATATCCTACTATAACCCAAATAGGTATAACTCTGTACATGGATGTAGCTCCAACTCTCCCTACTCCATCTATAACCAAATGACTCACCTCACGTGAGCTAGCTCATAACCATCCTCTCCCCATCCTTGTAGCTCTCTCTAGGGTCTCCATCGAATATCCTCTATCATTAGCTCATCAAGTAACCTCCTCCTTGTATCGAGGTTGATCCACCCATGGTGCCCTCTATGCAAGTGCTAATAGAACACTCTAGGTCTCCCATCCTCTACCTACATATCCAAAGGTAATCCTATAGGTCTCCTGATGGCCATGTGCTCCCAACACCATACCTATAGGAAAGAGGTAAGTACCAATGCCTTACCCCTCTTGTAGACCACCCTGTGGAGTGTCCTGTATAATCGACATAAGATATATGGACCCTAAGAAAATTGTATCCTCTGATATTCATATCATAAATAACCTCTGCTAAGGTCCAAGGTAAATGGCAACCATTGATATGGTATAATATAATATCCTACTGTACCACTCAACACAATTATCAATCTGGATACCCCCTCTATCTGACTTAGCTTCTCAATGCTGACTCCACCCTTCTTAAGGATGAAGCTAGGATCCCTAGATAAGCTGCATCACCTAGCCCTGATTTCCAGATGGAGCTATGAATGCACCCCTAATAGGCACCCTAAGAATCCTCTAGACATCCTCTAATGTAGGGGTCATCTCCCCTATCGGTAATTGGAAACAAGATGATCTCGGATACCATCTCTCATCCAATGTTGTCAATAGTCTCAAGTCTACTGGTATTTTTGGCATCTCTGCCACATGTCTAAGCCCAATTACCTCTAGAGTGGTCCTCTCATCATCTGAGAGTGCACCCAAGTCTTCTTGGAGACCATTGTATCTCCATTCCCTATTCTTTAAAATTGCTTTCTGTTAACAAAATAAAGCAACAAAAATAAAGTTAGAATTGAACTTAAATCTAAATGGATCTAAATTTGCAATATCATACCTAATTGTTCAATATCGGATCTATTTTGATGATATCGTACTCTCGATATCACCAAAATTTGCTCGATATTGATCAATATCAGACCTATTTTGATGATATCGAAAAGTTCGATATCACCAAAATAGGATTGATATTGCCAAAATCGATCTGATATTGCAAACATGGTTGCATGATGGTAGTCGTGCCCTAAAAATCCAAAATTAAATAAATTAAATGCTAAAACATGAAATTCCTAAGCTAAAGAGGTTTAAGATACTTACCCTTATGCTCCCCTCCCTCGCTCGCACCTCATCTGCTTGATGTACGACCTCTGCCATCTTTCTCCTCAGAGCACAATTTCAGTAATAGTGAAAATGAAAATGAATTAGGTTTTACCCTAAATTTTTCTTTTTATTTCATTTTACCCTCAATTTAGAAATTTTGAGTTTTCCACCAAACGTAGAATTTGGCATAAAAACTCGAAGGGGGTATCACACCTAATGCAATTTACAGTAAAACTTCAAACCTTAATAAATTTTGCAATAAATTTTTGCTTTCTCGTAAAGCGTGCCATTCTTTTCTTTAATACATTTTTTTCAAAAATGTGCTAAAGAGGGGGTAAAATGTAACACCCTAAAATTGACTCATATTAATTTACCCTAAGTTAAAAACATTCAAAAATTGATTAAAACAACTTGCTAACCTCCTACCTCGATTTTTGTGCTGCATTAAGTTAGTTTTTAACCTCTTGATGATATCGACTCTATTTGATCGATATCGGATGTCCGATCCCAGATCGGACCTAATTGCATGTGCAGATCGGATGTCCGATCTCATCCAAAACTATAGAAAGTGCCTAGAATAGCAAAATGACAAATTTGTTGCAACTCCTTTTGTCTTTATCTGCCTAATAGCATGGAGGTTACGAGATCAGATTTGCCGATCACACCCAGATTGGAAGAAGTTGCAACTCCTTCTATTTTTGGCCCAACCCCTCCAACCTACCTAGCCTATTTAATCCAGGCACTCCCTCCCTGGATTCCCCCTGACCCTCCACTTGATAGTTATTATCATTCTTGCATTCTTTAATATGTATTGTTTTTCATTATTTTTGCAGGTTCGAAGGTTTGATAATGTTGCATCGATGGATATCATACCGATATCGAACATATCGATATCACCTAAAAGATTTCGATCTTACTTACATCCGATCTGGTGGTGCTGCTTGGGGTAACTTTAGACATTTGGTTTGCATTCTTAATCTCTATTTTGCATTTCTAAGCATCATATTCATTCATTTATCATCGCATTTAGCAGAAATTATTGTTATCATACTTGGAGTTCACCATCCTTGCATTCAATTGTATTATATTAGTTACATCGTTGATCTATATTCCCATTGTTTTATTTCAGATATAGCATACGATAAGTTTACATATCCTAATCCATGCTTAACAAGTCTCATATCAATATTGCAAGTCTCTGTTTTTGTCTATATGAAATTGTAGGTTTTTGATCAGATCAGGCTATTGATATCATATCAGACTTACCAATATTAGATCGAACATCTGGTATCACCTACAACATTCGATCTCACCTGCAACAAGCAAACAGACTCTACATCAGACATCCAGGTTGAGTAAGAGTGTCAAATTTCTTTCATAACTAAGCATTGCATTAATTTACCTTCTGTAATTTGTTGTCTGTTGTATTCATTGAAATCAAAATTGCATTTAGTATAGATTAGTTGCATTTGGCCAAACTAGGTGATTGTGAGCAAAATAAAAAGAACACATCAAACAAACTCCCAACCCTAGGCATGGAAACTGCCATAATAAATGTTTCCTGGTGAACCCACCCAATTCATCAAAAAATCACCAAAGAGGGCATGACCTCAAGTGCCTCTCCTCTGAGGTGTAGACCTACCATTTTCCCATTCCCCTTCTAGGCGCGGATCCATTAGCCTGAAGGAAAGGAGTGAGAAAATTTTAGAGCTACGAGATATACCTCATCAAAGAATATCTATGCTCAATTATGAATTTTATTCTAGATGGTTTTCCAACATGTTATTTTAGAAGCCTTTGACGCCTAAGATAAGGGGACCCATTATCCCCTTATCAATTTCTTATTATATTTGAAGCCTTAGGAATATTTATTTAGGAAACCTGGTCTAAGGGGTTAATTTTAGGAATAAATCCTGACTCCTCTTGCAATCCCATAACCCACCAATAATTTGCAGATGATACTCTTCTTGCTTCAAGATCCTATGTTTTGAAATCAAAAGAGATTAAGTTTATTCTATCTTCTTATGAGATTGCCTATAGATATAAGATAAGTTTTAACAAGATTAAGGTATTTTATTTTAATACCCCCCTTCAAAGATAGGTAAAAATTATAAAAATATTTAAATGTTCCATTGGGAAGCTACCTTTTATTTATCTAGGATTACCGCTTTTTAGTGGCAGGTTACAAGATTCTTCGTGGCTTCCTATGATTGAGAGAGTTAGGAGAAAGTTACAAACCTAGAAAGGTTCCCTCCTCAGCCAAGTTGGTAAGGCATAACTCATTAAATTCACCCTCCAAAGCATCCCAATATTCTTTATGTCATTTTCCAATATGCCACAAAAAATCCACCAAAATATTGATAGTATTCAAAAGGCCTTTCTTTGGACGAGCGTGGGATAAAAACATAGAATTCCCCTGGTGAATTGGAAGTAGGTTTGTTCTAGGAAGAGCAAGGGTGGATTAGGCCTTAAGAAACTAAAACAAATGAATTTGGCCCTTATTGCAAAATAGGGTTTGAAGTTTTTCAAAATGGATGAAGTAGGATGAGTAGAGATTTTAAAAGCTAAATATCTTGGCAGAGATGGTAATTTTCTTGATATTCAAGCCAATCCAAAGAGCTCTATATTTTGGAGACACCTTCTTGATTCTAGATTTATTATTCAAAAAGGCTTGAGATGGAAGATCGATGATGACAAGAAAGTTAACTTTTAGAAATATAGTTGGATTCATAATGAGAATTTTATTAGAAACTAGCTTCTAAATTACTTAGAGCCCTTTACTACACAATCTTGTGGATCTAGTGTTGTCAAATTTCTTGAGGTAAGATATGGAGAAAGGGCTTGGAATACTTTATCTCTTGTTTGTTAGCTTTTGATGTAATGAGCACTAGTAGATAGCAATCACAAGATGTAGAATAATATAAAATAAAGTAAATCTGCTAGATGACTGAAATATGTTGTACATAGAAATGACATAAAAGAATACAATATAGCTATGGAGGAAATGAACACTCCATTAATAAAGCTATTTAACTACATTGCACCCATCACCAATGGATGGTGATATACATAGAACTGTAATATGCTCTAAGCTACACTATCTGAATATGTCTCCCAACTCTATATTTGTATTACAATGAAGACTTTATTATATAAGAAATTAGGTTCCTTGGCCAAAACTCTACCTAGCTGTGCAAGGGACAATTTGAAAATATACAACTTACACATTGACACTTGTGAATTTATTACATTGAATGAAGTAACTAGATAAATTTCCCCTAAAGTAATCTAATGTCCTAAGTATGTTCCTTGGAAGATACATTTACATGACCTAAATGATGTAATATACTCTATTTATAACACCCCCCTGTATTATATTATTTGGGTATTGAAGACTTTAGTCTTCAATATGGATCTTCTTATTCTTCATCCTAAAATTTGTACTCTTCTTCTACATTCTTTGTATTTAGGTTTAGCAGGTAATATTTTTCTTTATATGATGCAAAGTAAGATGCAGTTGAAGCTAAATATTCCTCTTTCATTGAATGATATTTGGCTTGTTCAGAGCAGTCTTGATCTAGTTTTTTTTTTGCTTTAGTCTTCATGTCATGGCCTCTTTTACTTTTCCATTCTTTATTCCTTGATGTCAGGTGTCTTTGATGGACCATTGCTCTCATGATATTGCATGTCTTGAGTGGATATGAATTGGTTCTTCTTCTTTCCTTTGTATCTATGTAAGACTTGTTTCGTTGTCCTTCATAAATATCAACTTTGAGCTCAATGTTAGTAGATCCATATTAAATAAGTTTATGAAGATAACATTTTATTATTTGAAGTAATATTCTTTCATAATATTGATAGTACCTATATTTGAAGTGACAGGAGAAAGATGAGTGATTTGTTCCATAACAATATTTGCATGGATGGAAACTCCAACAATTGGTCTTTTCATGACCATATTGATTGTAATGAGTGCACAATAGAGATGATCTAACAATTTTGTAATCTATCTTAGGAATATCATATTTTTCTATTTCCTTGATAAGACCTTCTAACCATATGTGCACAATTGAAGCTATTCCTTTTTGAATAAAAACTTGTTGATCAACCTTTTCCTGTTTTTGGTCATTAGATTCACTGAATGAATCTTTCTTCACATAGCTATTGATTTCAAAACTTATTTCACATTGTATTTATTCTTCCTTTTCTTTGTCCTTTTCATCATTGTAGTTCATCATGTTTTTGATCCATATTGGTATTTTTCTTATTCCACTTCTAAGAGTGTTTCTTATCATGCTAGTAGTCATTTGTATAACCTAAATTATTTGAGATAGAGTACTCTACCTGTATATGATCCCTTATTGAAGTATATAAGCTTGATTTGATAAAACCTTTATTAATCCTTAGGTTCATAGACTTCCTTATGTCTCCCTAGTAATGAGAGTATGAACACCTAAATTTAGGTTTTGAAGAAAGCTTATATTTTTATAAATTGATAATCTTTGATATATATTATTATCAAGTTTTGTAGAATGTCTTATGACTCCCTAATTATTTTGGAGTATGATATAGTGCTTTTGTAAAGTATAGTTCAATTTTGGTTGATTTTGTAAATTTTTTGTAAAGATCAAAAATCAACTTTTCTAACACCTTATTACTCCTATTGAACTAAGCACTTTTCAATTTTGAAGAGGTTTTAATGTTGGATTTCTTTTTTCCCTTTTGAGAAATTTTGAGACAAGAAAATTATAAATTTCCAACCTTAACAAAAAAATATTAATAACCTCTTTTGTAACCCTTAGGATTTTATTCAAGTGTTTCAAATTTCCAATAACCTAGTTTGATGTTGAAACCCTTATCACTTCCAAATTTGGAAAATTATAAAACTAATAATATTTAGAAAATATTAAAGAATTTAATCCCAAGTAGAATTCCTTATTTCTCCTAGGATAAATTGCAAATATTATTTCAATTTGATAAGTTATCCCTTATGGTTTTTGCTTTGAAAATATAATATTTGACATTTATCTTATAACCCTTATATCCCCCTAAAGTGAAAGCAATAATAAATGGGATTTAAACCTTACCTTTGAACATTGTATCACCGCACTATTCGATGTCTTTTTCGGCTGAATATAACAACACATATATGTCCTCATTTGGTGCTAGAAACAATGCTTATGCTTTGGAATTCCCTATATTTAATGTTCGAATGTAGGTGTTGCAAATATGGAGAGGTTTGACCTTCAAGACCAATTCCTTTTTATGCTTTGACTGTGCTTTCCTATGCTTGACTACTTTGGACTTGAGTGCCCTTTTATGGAATAAAGGTATTGAACTTTATGACAAGTGTCACATCTGTTACGTATGAGTGCTCCACCTTTATTAACGTATCGATTTCATTCTTTAAGACTTCTTGGTCACTCTATAACGTATGAGAACTCATATGGGTACTTGTGTGAGGCTTGTGGAAGATAACAAGTGTCACCACTTTCTTGATATTCCCTATAACTCCTGTGTGAGGTTTCTTGAGTGTTGAGAGATGAAATGACACCTTAGAAAGTTTATGCCAAGTAGCATTCAATATATTTGCATGAAGTCCTTTGCTATAACACTTCCAAGGAGAATATTATAACTCCTTTCATATGCCTTTATTTAGCTTGCTTTGTTTCTTGGATAGTAAGTAATATTTTCTTTTGTAGGTGAATTGATGAAGTGTTATGGAGGTTAGAATGGTGATTTTGGTGCTTCCTTTGGTGGATGATCTTCTTCAAGTTTAAGACCTTGAATGTAGCACCTTTTCTCCTTGTCTTCTATGCCTTCAATGTGCTGATTCTTGTTCTTATTTGTAGTGTAGATAGCCTCTTGTTATGTTGTCTGTCCCACATTGGTATAAGTAAATTTTTATGCCTTCTCTTTGTATATGAGTACTATTTTCATGAATGTAGCTTGATAATAGCCTTATGTGGGATTTTATTTTCTAGGTTCATCCATCCAAGATAAGCGAAGAGTGAGCCCTTTGAGTGGCTGCTTTTGTTATGGAAGAAGAGTGTTAACGTTCAACCTTCCTTGGTTGGATTACCCTATAGATATTGTGCCTTTTGAGGCACCTTAAAATATACTCTCTTATTATGTATAATGTATTGTAGAAGTGCAATACTGTGTAACCTTATATGTATATAAAACCTTCTTTATTGCACCTTTTATTACACTCTTTTGTAGGTCTAAAATTCTAATTTTGTAGTAGATTTTTGAATGCAAATATGGGGATTTTGAGGATGTATCTTTGGCTAAAATACTTACCCTTTTTGCTTGGATAATTTGATGATAAATCCAAGTCCTTAATTATGTATATAGAAGCTTCTTTGTAGTTGTAATTTTCTACCGTTTGTATCATGCAATTAAACCTGTAATGCTTTGGATTTGAGACTCACCAAGTCTCAATATTTGAAGCTTATTTTTTTTGCCTTTAGTTATTTGCTATTTGGATTGTACTAACCTATTTTGGTGGCTTCCCTTGGACACTATGTGTTTTAGATTTCTATGCTTTAATAGTGTCTTTAGAAACTTGATTCAGAACAGGTCTTGTGCCCTTCTCAAGTATGCAAAATTAATATTTTTGAGAGAAATTAAATAGTGCAAATGAACCTAATAATATTTCACTTTTAATGCACTAAAAATTTCACCTTATTACTCCAATATACTCTCAATATAATGCACTAATCAATTTACTGCAACTAATCAAGAATAATTTGAAATAAACCTTCAAAAAAATTTCTGCATTTTCACTACAATCAATATTGTAGGACTTAGTCTTCTTTTTATTTTTCCAAATGGTAGTTGATAGATGTAATACTAAAATCTAATAAAATCCTAATTAATGTGCAAATGAAACTTAAAAATAACTTTCTCCTTTCGCATTTTTTGAATACTGTAATCCAATTTTTCTTCTTCTTGCAACTTTTTTTTAAGCAAAAAACCCCTTGCATGGCCTCCTTGGTATGAGAGACCATGAACAGGGGGTTCTACACCGTCAAATTCACTCGAGAGTCACACTTGACCCTGCCCGCACCAACATTATCAATTGGATTTTGGATACCCAATTCAACTTTTTGGTAGGGTGGAGATTTGAACCTGGGACCTCCCTTGGAGGATTGCCCTCTCCTCTCCAAATCACCTACAACACCTGGGTAAAACTAATTTATAGTGGAAAAAACCCCTTTCGAGGTGCCACTTTCAACAGGTTGGGCATAGGAGGAATGGAGCCTTGTCGACCTCTACCAGAACATAGGACATTCCTAACTATACCATATATCTGCAGGATGGAGACAAGGGGAATGGAACCTGGGTCGGCCTCTACTAGCACCCAGGGCATTTACCACTACACCACAACAAGCAGATAGAAAACTAATTTATAGTGGAAAAACCTCCTTTCGAGGTGCCACTTTCAACAGGTTGGGCATAGGAGGAATGGAGCCTTGTCGACCTCTACCAACACATAGGACATTCCTAACTATACCATATATCTGCAAGATGGAGACAAGGGGAATGGAACCTGGGTCAGCCTCTACCAGCACCTAGGGAATTTACCACTGCACCACAACAAACAAATCTCTTCTTGCAACTTTAATCTAAATTAAGGTGCTATAATAAATCTGAGAAGTAATCCAATTAACAAGTTTATTTGCACAAAACTTTGCTTACATTTTTAAAGCTTCCATAGTTCTTTTTTTTCTTTTGTAGAGGATGTGAATCTTGGTGTCTAAGATCACCAAGTTGCTGCTTCTAGAGTAGGATCTTGCAATTTTTTTTGTAGACTATCTTGAACAACTCCTTCACCAAAATATGGTCTTGAACTTTCTTTTATGAGCCTAAGATTTGGTGGCTTATTCTCCTATTGTGGTCTCCTCCTTCTGCTATATATTTGGATAGGTATTTGTCTTTGAAGTGGTGCCTTCTTGGTGTGAGAGGTAATCTTCAAATATCCTAGATTTGGTGAGCTTCTTCTATCTTCAAGTCTTCTTATCGAATTCTAACTTCAAGCAGTATCTTCTTCTCAAGATTTTGAATATCTTAAGGTCTTCAATGGATTCTTATTCTTGGATGTGGTACTTCTTACCAAATTATTCTTCTTGGATTTGGCACTCCTTACCAAATTATCCTTCTCAGATTTGGCACTCCTTTCTAAATTCTCCTTCTCTTGGGCTTGTTTTCGAATGGCGATAATTGTCCCAAGTTATTCACTATCAGGAGCTTCTCCTTGGTAGTGGATTTCTCTAGTGAGTTCTCCTTTGATGATTTTTTCAATAAGGCTCTCCTAGCATTTTAATGGATGCTCGTTGAGACCTTCCCAAGGTCTTTGATCTTGCAGCTTTTGCTGGTCTTCCTTGAGATATTCTCTTCAACCTTTTGCTCCTAGAAGTGTTGGTGATGAGATCCTTATTTTGGATATCTGATTCCACTACTTCTGAATGTGAGTAGGACTCTCCTAGTCCTTCTTCTTCTAATACTGGAAGTTCTTCAATGAGATCTCCTGATCTCTTTATTTTTGGTTCAGGTGTTGAGTTGATTATGAAGAAGATACTCTTTCTAACTTTCTTGTAGGAAATATCCCAACTCACTGAATCTTCTTTCCCTACAAAAAAAATATTAGTATTGAAATCTTAATATACTTCTGAATCAGATATTATTTTTGAATTCTTCTTTAGGATCAAGGCTTCTAGAGGCTTTTTCAGTATCTAGGCTTTTGTATCCTTTTTAGTATCAAGGATTCTATTGCCTTTTTAGTATCAAGGCTTCTGTGGCCTTTTCAATATCAAGGCTTATGTGGCCTTTTCAGTATCAAGAATTTTGTGGCTTCTTATTCAAAGATTCTATGGCCTTTTCTTGAAGGCTTCTATGGCATTTTTTGTATCAAGGCTTCTATGGCCTATTATTCAACTATTAAGTTATTCAATCTAGCAATGGAGATCTTCAATATCATAACTTCACCATGACTCTTCACTAGAAGTCTTCTTTCGCAGTATTCTTCTCTTGCACAAGGAACTAATATTTGCACTATAAAGGCATGTCAAACTTAAGGCAATTAAGTTGGAGTCTCCTAGATTTATGTTGTAGGAGGAGTCCCAATCCTTTGAGATTTAAATTTCTATAACAAAATAAACTTTACATAATAGTTAGAAAATTCTAGATATCCTGGATGATCTTCATTAGATGATTTGTCAATCTAGTGGATTGAATATTGAGTCCTAGTCTTCATGAGTTTTTCTTGCAACTCTATGGAAGATACTCTAGTCAAATATAATATCAGTATTTATGGAACTGAGATTTATTTTAGTCCTCACTTGGGCTCTCCCTAATTCTACCACCTAGACTCTTCTAAGAGTTTTTGAGAATGGTTGGTCCAACAACGCATTAGGTTGATAAAAAAAACTTAGGCTCAATAATAATGGTGGTTTTTCTATTAACCTACTATGACTAGATCTACCGTATCTCTGATACTGCTATTAAATTTTTATGTAACGATCACTAGGAGATAACAATCACAAGATGCAGAATAATATAAAAGAAAGCGAATTTACTAGATGAGTGAAATATGCTATAAATAGAAATTACATAAAAGAATACAAGTACTTATGGAGGAAATGAACACTCCATTAATAAAGCTATGAAAGTACATTACATCTATCACTAATAGATGGTGATCTACACAAAACTGTACTATGCTCCAAGATACACTATCTGACTATATCCCTCGACTCTATATTTGTATTACAATGAGGTCTTTCTTATATAAGAAAATAGGTTCCTTGGCCAACACTCTACCTAGTTGTGCAAGGGACAACTTGCACATATACAACTTGCACATTGACACTTATGAATTTATTACATTGCATGAAGTAACTAGATAACTTCCTCCTAAAGTAGTCTAATGTCTTAAGTATGTACCTTGTAAGATACATTTACATGACCCAAATGATGTAGTATATTCTATTTCTAACACCACCCTATATTACATTATTCAGATATTGAAGAATTTAGCCTTCAATATGGATCTTCTTCTTCTTCATCCTCAAATTTGTACTCTTCTTCTGCATTCTTTGTATTCATGTTTAGAAGTTAATCATTGTCTTCATATGATATAAATTAAGATGTAGCTAAAGTTAAATATTCCTCTTTCATTGTATGATCTTTGGCTTATTCAAAGTAGTCTTGATCTGGTTCTTTTTTTGCTACTTCAGTCTTCATATCATGGCCTCCTATCCTTTTCTATTCTTTATTCCTTGATGTCAGGTGTCTTTTATGGACCATTGCTCTCATAATGTTTCATGCCTTGAGTGGATCGGAGTTGGTTCTTGTTATTTCCTTTGTATCTATGTAAGACTTGTTTCTTTGCCCTTCATAAATATCAACCTTGAGCTCAATTTTAGTAGATCCATCTGAAATAATTTTATGAAGATAATAATTTATTCTTTGAAGTAATATTCTTTTATAATATTGATAGTACCTTTATTTTAAGTGACATGAGAAAGATGAGTGATTTGTTCCATCAAAATATTTGCATGGATGGAAACTCCAACAATTGGTCTTTTCATGACCATATTGATTGCAATGAGTACATAGTAGAGATGATATAACATATGTTTAATCTATCTTAGGAATATCATATTTGTCTATTTTCTTGATAAGATCTTCTAACCATATTGCATAATTAAAGCTATTCCTTTTTTAATAAAAACTTGTTGATCAACCTTTTCCTATTTTTGGTCGTTAGATTCACTAAATGAATCTTTCTTCACATAATTGTTGATTTTAGACCTTATTTTACATTGTATTTATTCTTACTTTTATTTTTTCCTTTTCATCATTGTAGTTCATTAGGTTTTTGATCCATATTGGTATTTTTCTTATTCCACTTCTAAGAGTGTTGCTTAGCATGCTAGTAGTCATTTGTATAACCTGAATTCTTTGAGATAGAATAGTCTACATGTATATGATCCCTTATTGAAGTATATAAGTTTGATTTGATAAAACCTTTATTAATCCTTAGGTTCGTAGACTTCCTTATGTCTCCCTAGTAATGAGAGTATGAATACCTAATTTTAGGTTTTGAAGAAAGCTTATATCTTCCCAAATTGATAATATTTGATAGATATTATTATTATCAAGTTTTGTGTAATGCCTTATGACTCCCTAATTATTTTGGAGTATGATATAGTGCTTTTGTAAAGTATAGTTCAATTTTGGTTGATTTTGTACAATTTTTGTAAAGATCAAAAATCAACTTTTCTAACACCTTATTACTCCTATTGAACTAAGTACTTTTCAATTTTGAAGAGGTTTTAATGTTGGATTTCTTTTGCCCCTTTTGAAAACTTTTGAGATAAGAAAATTATAAATTTCCAACCTTAACAAAAAAATCTTAATAACCTCTTTTGTAACCCTTAAATTTTATTCAAGTGTTTCTAATTTCCAATAACCTAGTTTGATGTTATAACCCTTATCACTTCCAAATTTGGAAAATTATAAAACTAATAATATTTGCAAAATATTAAAGAATTTAATCCCAAGTAGAATTCCTTATTTCTCCTAGGTTAAATTGCAAATATTATTTCAATTTGATAAATTATCCCTTATGGTTTTTGCTTTGAAAATCTAAGATTTGACCTTTAGCCTTATAACCCTTATATCCCCCTAAAGTGAAAGCAATAATAAATTGGATTTAAACCTTACATTTGAACATTGTATCACCGCACTGTTCGACGTATTTTTTGGCTGAATATAACAACACTTTAATGTCCTTATTTGGTGCTAGAAACAATGTGTATGCTTTGGAATTTCCTATCTTTAATGTTGGAACGTAGGTGCTGCAAATATGGAGAGGTTTGACCTTCAAGAACAAGATATTTTAATGCTTCCTCTTCCTTCCTTCCACGCTACGCTTTGCTATGCTATTTCCTATACACTCTCCCCCATTCCCATGTAAGCATCCTAAATTCATTTATCTTGATGTGCCAAATCCCTCATGAATTTCTCTATTTTCCTCAATCATCAATCCCATTGACTCAATAATGCTTATCATTGGTACAATCGGGTATGTTCTTCCTTTCTACCTCCACATCTTCTTCCTGCTTCTATAGCCAACACCTAACTTCATGCAATTACTACCTTGGGCAATTTTAGAGAGTAAAGCTACCAAGTTTGCTTGCTTTGTTTCACATAGAATTTTTGGCATCTAAAAAATTATGCATCTTATAACATTTATCCTTTTTTAACCTAACATTGCTACAATTAAATTTTGGTCATAAATACATTTACAATCATTCTTATTATTCTTAAGACATTACCATTTCTACATTTTAACATAAGATATTAGCTTATCATTAATGACCTTTTTCAAAATAAAAATAAACATAACTATATAAAAATAATTTGTAAATATATCAACTCTCCAAATATATTCTTCTATCTTCTTCTCATTACAAGACTCAAAAGTAAATACTCTCTCACATACAACCTTGCTTGTTTCACCTTTACCTTTTACACTTAAATATTGCCCCCAAAGCACATACACCTACCTACAAATCTAAATCCCATATCGACAAAAATTAAAACTAAAAATAGCCTTAAACTCCAACATTAAAATATTTATCTTTTCCAATACTTTAAGCTTATTTACCTAATTATCTTTTGTTTTTTCTTTCATGGTAGCCATGCTAACTCACCTTATTCCCATTTTTCATTGTCACATTTATGCTTTGGTGCAAATCTAACTCACTTTCTTTCTCTTTTTCATTGTCACATTTATGCTTTGGTGCAACTCTCACTCAACATCCTATGTGCCCTACTCTTTATGCCACTGACTCTGCTACATGTAATTTGGACGAATCATCTTAACCAATGTAAAAGCTCTTTCATCGTTGTCTTCTTTTATGTAAGTTGGACAAATCATCTTAACCAATGTAAAAGCTCTTTCATCGTTGTCTTCATTTTAGTCTATATAAGGCCTTCAACTCACACTTCATCAATCCCATTCCTTACTTGTCTTTAATGTATTAATAACATGCACACAATTATTTTTTACTTATATAACATGTCAATTGATACAACACACTTTCTTTCCTTTTTCATTGTCACATTTATACTTTGGTGCAACTGTCACTCAACACACTTTCTTTCCCTTTTTCATTGTCACATTTATGCTTTGGTGCAACTCTCAATCAACATCCTATGTGCCCTACTCTTTATGCCACTTACTCTGCTACATGTAAGTTGGACAAATCATCTTAACCAATGTAAAAGCACTTTCATTGTTGTCTTCCTTTTAGTCTATAAGTCCTTCAACTCACACTTCAGGAATCCCCTTCCTTACTTTTCTTTAATGTACGAATAAAATGCACACAATTATTTCTTATTTAACATTTCAATTGATACAACCTGAATGACTCCTAAAGCTTTAAAATAAAAATAAAAATAAAAATAAAATAAAATAACATTCAAACTAAAATAAAGTTACACACTATATTTTAATAATAAGAGAAGTTTATATATAGTTTTAAGAATACCAGATTTTTGTCTTTTATATATATATATATATAGTCCTAGGGACAACATAACGTTTCAGGTTTTTATTTTTTTGAAGGCTAAAGTTCAAACAACCATGTGTATGTGGTTGTGTGTTAAATTTCCTATTGATAAGCTCAACTCTCCTCCTTATGAAATATCAGTATAACTTTCCGGACTTTGTCTTTTTTATATATAGTCTTAAGGACAACATAACACTTTGGGTTTTTGTTTTTTTAAAGGCTAAAGTTCAAACCATGATGTGTATGTGACTGTGTGTTAATTTTCCTATTGATAAGCTCAACTCTCCTCCTTATAAGATGTCATGGTAGGATGGGGATGAGGATGAGGATGAGGATGAGATGTCATGGTGGGATGGGGATGCCCGACTTATGTGTTAAATTTCTTATTGATAAGCTCAACTCTCTTCCTTATAAGATATCATGGTGGAATGAAGATGCCCAACCTTCAACATCAATTTTAAAAATTTTTTCACACTAACCAAATCTTTTATATATAGCATAATAACATTAAAAATTACTTCGCTTTATTAATGTCAACCATTACGCATTAAAAGAGATAAAGCTTTCACTTTTAGCCTTTCTAGGTTTAGGCTAGACACCTCTTCTTTATAACTATAAAGCTCTCAACTCCCCGTAATGTGAAATGCATAGTTTTAGGTAAAGCAAAATTTTAGATTTGTATTTTATATGTCGCATGCGATGACGACAAAGCAAAATAATTAAATAGATAACACAAAGTCTATTTCAAAGTAACTCGTTGATTTTTCAGCACTAACTTGCTTTCGTACATCTTATTTTGACACGTGGAGGATAGGCATTTCCAATAAAAAGTAATAAGTACACATTGATTATTTATTTATTTTATTGAGTAGAGAATCTTATAATCTTTAATCTATAGATAAAAAACGTACGTGAAAACAAAGTTAACCATTCAATCTAACAAATATCCTTTTAAAAAATCCAACCTCCACCCTTTAAAAAATAAAAAATAAAAACAAACTTACCACAACCAACCATCTATCTTTTTATAGACAAGGACACACTCATTACACTCTCGATTAAATATGCACAAACAGAATTTTTTTAATCGAAGGCAAGACACGCAGAACTTTATAATAACTGTCAGATATGTGCACTCCAATAATTATCAGCATCAGTGCGTGATGTCTCCATTATGAACAGCATAAGTTCAAACTTATTAAAACCTGAAAACCCATAATCACCGCCATATTTATCTTTAGACTGAAAAATTATTGCGCAGTATCTTTCTAAAGTTTAGGGAGGAGACAAAGAAAAAGAATCATTCAAAAAGCAGGGAGCACAAATCTCCTCTGTAGAATGTGGGACTATTCATCTAGTGGCCATGACGTCAACCCAATGGGTCACAAAAGCCATGGGAACGCCAGCTGCTTCAAATTAAACTTCGAATGGATAAAAGCAAAGCTCCATGTCAGAGTAAAAAGAAAAAGGATGACAGCAGTTAAGGGCCACTTATGTGAGCTATGGCATTATATAATTTAAATAGAATATCAGGGATCTATCTCTTGTGTGAATGGGAATTGCTCCTATCAAGACGTTATGGACCAGATATAATGCTATTTATCACGTTTATTCTGATTAGCAATAGATTTGTGAGTGTGTGCTGTAAAGAAAAATATTCCATAAGAAGCTCCCTATTCGATTCATTCCCAGTGTAATCCATCACCTCATCCCCCACCCAATTTTTTTTTTTGAAGCCCCATGGAAAGCTACTTTTTGTAACGTCAGAATAACAAATATATTTCCAAAGTGGTGCAATTCAGGCGGATCCCCACTAAACATTCTCCCTGTCGTCTTCTTCTGCTACTGCAGCAGCCCATCATAACTGCTTTATTATGTCAATCAAGTTTGGTATGGAGAATCATACAGATATTGACGTGGGGGCAATAAGACAAGAGTTCACACTTGAAGTATTTGATCAAATAATTGAATTCCCTTTTGCAAAGAATGTGCACCTTGTCATATTGCTGTGCAGTAAATGTACATGCATGTACGCATGGAGTACCTCCCGGAAACTGGGAGCCCCGGCGTGGGGCTGTGATGCTGCGCATAATGATGCTGAAAGTAGTGGTGTGGCAAAAGAAGAAGACATAGATATTGAAACAGTGGAATAACAAGATCTTGGCACAAGCCAGAAATGAATAAAATGTGGAAGAGCAGCTTAGTTTTTTCTTCTTTCAGCATGTCGGAGGACCCACCAGAGATCAATTCCATGTTGAATAATTATAGCAGCAATATGAATGCGGGGACCCATCTTGTCTCCCATGTTTTGAACACTGCCCATCCCACATGCGGCCTGTGGTGCTTTCCTTGCCCTATAAAAACTATACCAAGGGTCAAATTTTTGGACTTGGTGTTTGGGCGGCTTCTGGAGTGGCCATTACAAATAAAAGATAAAAAATTGTTTGGAGCCTCTCTAAAGGATTTCGTAATTGGTAGAATCACCAAATAAAATAATACATGCTTTTCACTCCAAGTCCACTGTTTCAGCCGCAATTCTTAACTCCACCATTTAAAAAATGGGTAATGGAACTTGCACTCATTTAACCACGCAGCAGCAGGGATTTCACAGTGATAAGGTCACTTACTCACTAGTTAGTTGTCTTGACAAGAACGCCTTGTGGTTATTATATATGTTCTGATTGTGACCATGAAAATATGTGGGGTACTGGCATTTGGAAATCTTACGTGTTTACGATGTCGCTGAATTAGACAAAATGGAATCTTGTGCAGTTGCCACGACATTGAAATGCTGGTCTTAGATATGTATGAGGGGATTTGCCAAATTTGGCGATAGGTACAGCAAGATAAAACTTTCCAAAAGAAAAATGGTTAAAAAAAAGACATGTCCACCGAAACTATTTTTAAGGTATTCAGGGAAGGGGATGATTGGCATCTATGAAAGTGCTTGTCGGATTCACACCTTGTCATGGGCCATACAATAAAATAATAGTCGTAGTATTTACTCAAACATTGTCCTGAATGATTTTCCTAGATTTTGCGGAAAATATTGTGGAGGATAGAGGTATCCGATGTGGGGAATAAACTCCGAATAGAAAGGCTCAGCATATATCGTTGTTGAATGCATGTGCAACATGTGTTTTAATATAGATTTAGTGTTTGACGTTAATTAGGAATCAAATCGGTCATGCATAGTTTCAAGCCTTAAAGGACAAAAATAAAACAACAAATTGTGCAAATTCATGCAGTCGGTCCTCTTGAAAAATAAGAATGAATGAGACGATCCCTACTCTAGTTAATATCTTTGGACGTTGTCGCCCATGGTAATCGAATTGATCGTATCAAAGTGTGCAAACGCATGCAATGGGTCCTCTTGAAAAAGAAGAATGTGACGATGCCCTGCTCTAATAAATATCTTTGAACGTTTGAACGTTGTCGCCCATGGTATTCGAATTGATCGTATCAAAGAATTCAAAGCACGTCTCTGAATGTTGTCGCCCATGGTATTCTTATGGATCGTATCATAGACTTGAAAGCACGTCAATTTAATACCATAGGCTGATGGCATCCTCCTAAAACTTGTTTGGAAACCTTCACAATTTTGGTAAATATAAAGTTAATTAGATTTTTTATCTTTAAAGAATTTAATTGCATCAATCTATTTTTTTAAGTCAAAATTTTAGGATAAAGCATATATTTTTACAAGAAGTCTTGGTCTCCGAGTTTAAACTTGGATATTTAGATAAAAATCTAAACACATAGCACTACACAAAAAATTAACTTAAAAATATGGGTTTTTACGAGGGTCCCAATCCTCTATTATCAAGGTTTGAACTTGAGTCTTTGGATGAAAACCCAAGAACTTACCATTATGTTTAAAAATATAGGTTTTTAAAGGGGTCAAGGTCTCCATGTATTACGTTTGAATTTGGATCTCTTAAATGAAAACCTAAAGACATACTACTTTAGTGTCTTTAGTAAGAATATAATTTTAAGGTAAAGCACAAGTTTTTGAAAGGAGTCCAGTCTCCTTATATGAGGGTTTGAACTTGACATGTATTTAGGTTTTTATTATTTAGAAGACCCAAGTTTAAACCCCAACAACTCAAAATACTTGTCACTTGTTAAGTCTTTGGATTTTATTTAGGAGACCAAATTCAAACCTTGATATGGGGGTATGAGGATCTCTCATAAAACCCATCATTTTAATTCAATATTTTTAGCCAGGCTTTTCCAATTCAATTCCCTGTAGTGTTAGGGTCTATTAACTTTGTCTTTACTCAATAGATTAGAAATTATAAAAAAAAATTATGCAACATATTATAAAGAAGGTTACCTAAGAATAAAAAACATTCAAAGAAATTGGACAGTATAAAAAATTGAGATGGTTTTATATATATTGTAATATATGAGTTCTTTATGCCCAAGGGCTAGCTGGATTGGCAAGTGCATGTGTGGTTGGACACTTGCCTAGAAGAGATCCAAGTTCAAACCTTAGGGGAGAAGCCAACCCTTTGCAAAGGTAGTAGTATGCTCCAAATTCTTTGAGTGCACACCAGGCCGACAATGATGATACAAACCCCAAGCGATGGTACAGACCCCAAGTGACCAATGGTCCCATCTCACATCGGGTCAATAAAAACGAGATGGATAGGTTTGTTGGGAGTAGTCCCGTGGTTTGAACTCTACCCTTATCAATAGTGACTATAACCAACTCTCCTATGTAACCCAAATAAATAAATAAATAAATATATATATATATATATATATATATATATATATATATATATATATATATATATATATATATATATATATATATAAATTATAATGAGATGTTTATAGATAATACCAAGTTTTAAATAAATTAGTGAATATTAAAAGTTAGAAATGCTTGTATATATGCATATAGTTTACGAGGTCTTAACAAAATAGTAAGTAGAGGTATTCTTTGTATGAAATAGAGAATAAGTCCCTTAGATACTTTATTGTCGTAAGGATATATATATATATATATATATATATATATATATATATAAACAATTGTAGAGTTTTTTAATTATTTTTTATTTAAAGATGTTAAATTAAAATTATTTAAATTTTTAATATTGTAAATTTTTATAAAATTTTAACAAGTTTTAAACTACCTTGAAAGAATTTAAAAATAAAAGTGGGGTTTTTTCAAAGATAAACTTGAAAATAAAAAGAAACAACACATAAATTGGATTACAAGTAAGAAGTAGAAATATTAATTGCATGCAATACTTGTGCAACTATATATTATATATTATATATTATAATATTATAATATTATATATATTTGTGTGAGAGTTTTAATAGGTGATTGTAAGTTTTAGAAGATATCTTCTGATATCTTCTAATCATGTTTTGTGTTAGTTCCCAAAGGTTCTAAATAATAGTCAACATTTTAAAAAAATTCATAACCGTCTAAATCCAAAAGTATATATATATATATATATATATATATATATATATATAGAGAGAGAGAGAGAGAGAGAGTTTTAATAGGTGGTCGTAAGTTTTAGAAGATATTTACTAACATATTCTAATTAGTCTTTGTGTTAGTTCCCAAAGGTTCTAGATAATAACCAACATTCTAGAAATGTCCATAACCATCCAAATCCAAAAGTATAAAATTAATTTATTTTCCAACACTCCATAAATAAATTTTATCTAATACTTGAAGATTCCTCCCAAAATACCACAATGGAATATGGGTCTTGTTTTCCTCTCTAGGTATTATGGCTTATTAGGTACTCATTTACAATAGGGTTTTTATGTAGATAATCTATAACGATCACTATGCTCTCTCTCAAGTTCTCAACCACTTAAACTAGGATACACATGAGGTTTAATCACCATAAACAATCACTATCAATACAATACCACTTTTTACATCTTATCCTTACTCACTTTTGAGAATAAAATATTCTCTTGTAGAATCCACTCAACATTTCTTTCACTTTGTCCCATTCTATCACATCCATCCATCCACAATCAACATGTATTTTGTTGGTCATTTTATCTTTGTTCCAACAAAATTTCTTAGAGTGATAATTTCTACCACAAATTTCACATGGATGCATATCCCAACACTTAGCTATCACATGTTCTAATTGTCCATAATGACTGCAATAAATTATTTTATAACTTTCATTCTATACGTAAGTTTTCCTTTCACAAACTTGGTGTCATCACTTCCTATTTGACCAACATAACCAAGGCCTTCATTCTTAGGCCTTATGTTTGGATCTATGGAATTTTATATGTCTTTTCCATTCCTTCCCAATACTTTACTATCATATCCCATTGTTTTCATTAATTTAGAGTCAATACATTTGGTGTGCTTTTCAAAGCACCCAATCTCTTTATTATCACTATGGTCTTCAACAACATGGCCTTTGTCATGGCCAACACAATAATCAATATCAACAAGATTATAATGAGCATCCATTACTTTACCATCATGATGATCATATTCATCACAAATACCATTATCACCAACAATATTCAAGTTGCCAATATCACAAGAAATATTTCTTCTTTGGGTAATTTCATTTATGTCATAATAAGCATTTTCTACTATAGGTTGTTACATACCCTATGAATGTAATCCATGTTGGTCTATATCATTTTATCATATGGCGTATATAAAGAGGGCTACATGTCAGGTAGGTAAGTAGGATATGGAGTATATGAAGAGGACCACATGTAAATTTAGGAGGTAGGTAGGAAAATCATGGAATAATGTTAATTTTAGATCATAAAAATATGCTTGTAAGCCTTATAAAAATTGAAGGATGTAACCTTTAGGGGAAGAGAATATTGCAATATATTGTGAAGGAGGTTTCCCTCTGGAAGAGGCAAACAATGTTAATATATTTACTCTTGTTAAGTCAATTTTGATTTTCCATGTTTCAGTTATTTAATATTTTTGTTATTGGAAATGTGATATAAACCCTACTTTTTTCACTGTCTTTGTATTACGGTTAGAATTATCCTCAATACAAAATTTATTGTCTTAGTACAACTTTGATCTAGGAACTTTTAGGTGAAACACTCACATTAGTTAGAGAGGCTCATTCCAAGTGGGATTAGAGCCCTTTCTAGAGTGTGGTAAGCTTATTTTGTGAGAATTTTTTATAAGCCTAGATATACAAGTTAGAAATGATGTTCTTGCTATTTTAAAATAATTAGGAGGATCTGTCATTAGGGTAAAGCATATTATCCTTTTACAATGGTGTGGGCACTAAAGGCCCTAAAACTAAGCCATTAGACATGACCCTACAACATCGAAATGAGCTCCCATGTACTTTGCGTATATCAAGATATCATTAGTAGAAATCCTTAGCCAAAACCTTAAATTATAGGAAGTCAATCATGTATTTATGCATAAGGTGCACTAAGAACAACACTCAAGAATATTATCCTCATGTAATGATAAGAGAGGTAGGTAATGCACCCAAGTGTACAGTCTAAATCGTCCTTGGATAGTGGTCTAAAATATTGATCTAGGTACTTTTGATCATTGCTATAGTATATTAGAGGGTTATGGGAAGTGCACATATCTAAGCTTAGACTATCTCCCTTTTCCAGATTTTTGCTTGAGATAGTTTCATAATATTATTGTTAGTAGGATAAGAAACACATAGAAATAATGGGTTAAAGATCTCAGTTCAACTAAAGATCTTGATTTAGTTAGAGAGACTATGATCACAGTCAAGTCACAACTGCACAAACAAGATTTTTTTCAATTCATAGCATTTTGAAAGACATAATATGAAACTGATTTTCAATAAAAAATGTTGGCATCCAAAAAATCTAATCCCATATATATGTTATTTTGATCCCCTTGATGAGACAATAATTTTGGTATGAGTCACCACAACATGATTTTGGACTAAGATCCTTACTAAAAATAGTAACTTGCTAAAAATAATAATTCTATTTTTAGTAAAATGCCGCTAGAGACCAAAACTCAAGCAATGGAGGCAAGAATGAATAATATGGAGGAACAAATCACTAAGTTAAATGTCATAAATGAAATTATTGCTTATATGTCCACCCTTATTACCATGGTTGTAGATTTCAAGCATATACAAGACTCGATGATCTAGGACATCGAATTGCTTAAGATTAAAGATCCAAGTTTTGATGGACACACTAAAAATAAACTCAAAAAGAAATAAGGGGAAGACTCTTGACAAGTCAAAAATTTTTAGTGTCATTTTTTAGGATAACTATTAGGAGCCTAGAAACCATAGAGGCATGGCCCTAAGACTCCCTAAGATATATTTTTTAAGGTATAATGGGATAGATCCACAAAGCTAGTTAATGAAGTTTGAACAATGGTATAAGTTGTAGGAGACACCCAACAACCAACAAATATTTGTGGATGCTTTTCATTTTGAACTTGAAGCACTCTATTGGTATCAATGGTTATGAAAACAAGTACCATATATTAGTTGGACACAGTTCAAGAATAAAATCTTTAGATATTTTGGTACTTTCAAGTTTTGAGACTTTATTGGAGCCCTAACCAAACTCTAATAGATAGGCATAGTACCTAAGTACATTCCAACTTTCAAGAAGTTAGCCAATAGAACAAAAGACCTTCTTGACATCGTTTTTAAGTTGCTTCATCAGTGGCTTTAAGGAGGAATTTAGAACAAAGGTAAAAATGCTCAAACCAACAACATACATGACTACAAGGAGGTTAGACAAACTTGCAAAAAATAATTGAAATGCCCAGCAAAAGGTCTCCAAACCCATAACATTCTAAAATAAAACCTTTGCACCTATAAACAATAATGCTCCATAGTAAAGAGGTTAACACTGGATCGGATGACGACCCACAGAGCCAAGGGATTTTGTTACACCTATGATGAAAAATTTATCCCTATGTTTGTTACTTCAACTTTGAGGACAAATATTTTTTAAGAAGAGTGGTGTGTTACATACCCCATGAATGCAATCCATATTAACCAGTGTTATTTTACAATATAAAATATATAAAAAAGCCACATATCAAATTAGGTAGGTAGGTAGGATATAAAACATATGAAAAATATCATATGCCAATTACCATACCCAAATATCTTTGGGCTCTAATACCATGAAAAAAAATGAACACAAAATGAACACACTATCTTTGGGCTCTAATACCATGAAAAAAAATGAACACACTATCTTTGGGCTCTAATACCATGAACAAAAAAATGAACACACTAATCACTCGACGAGAAAGAACCAAAAATATTCATTGCATGCAATGCTTGTGCAACTACAAATATGTGTACTTAAGTTTTGCAATAATCATACGTTCAAGAAATCATGCACTAACATCTTTCAATCACTCTTTGTGGTGATACCCAAATATTCTACATAATCATAAACATTCTAAAAAGTGTCCAAAACAACTGAACTCCAAAAACACAAAATAAATTTATTTTCTAAAAAAAACCACGGCACTTCCATAAAATCCTGTAAGATTGTGCATAATCATAAACATGCTAAAGGCGTCCAAAACCATTCAACTCAAAAAAACACAAAATTAATTTATTATTAAAAAAAAAAAACCACGGTACTTCCATAAGATCCTAACCAGCTTGTAAGTGCCTACAAAGTTTTAAAACATATAAGTGTTTTTTATTTGGGTATATTTTTTGGATTGTCTATATCTTTATATAAAATAAGGTTTCCCACGCATTGTGATCAAGGGATGGACCACTTGGGATGCGATTATGCGGTTATATAATGGATTATGCATTGATTTAGTACTTTCGGGTTTCAATAGACAGATCAACTGTAAATTGGTTGATCAGCCCTTATAATTCAGGGTGGGTGTTCCACCAATCATGAATTTACAATATAATATTAACTTGATCTTCCGTTTTGACAGTTTATTCATGCCGAATTCCGTTATGGCCAACTTGGGAGCAAAACGTCCCTGTGAAATTCCAATTATGCCAATAAAAGGAGAACGAAATCACAAGGTGTCGACGACATTGGAGGAGATGATGTTGTTTTAGTTATAGTGGGGACGATGAACACATGCAAAAGTGCAAGACATAGTGGCGGACAAATCGACGGTTTGGATTTCGATCGGATATCAATGAGGCCCGCTCCTTGAAACAAGACAAAATAAAGGAGCTACTTGGCGGCCTCATGCCTAACAATTGACGTTGTTTTCGTAATCCAATTTGTTTTTTTCTAGATAACGTTATGCTGTCATAGATGACGATATCCTTCGATTTCCTTCATGTTTCCGAGAGTCCTAGATGCTTTAATGGACTTCTAACCATTTCTTACCCTACACGTTTTCTCAAATGAGCTCCCTCCCTCCTTGGCACTCCACAAATTTGCTACTCCAACCTTTCTTCTTCTTTTTCTGCATTTTTTTTTCAAACCCATATCTGTTTATGCCATCTCAGTCAATCACAGTTGGATTTTATTGCCAGAAATAAAATAATCCTCCCCTTGGCCTTATGATTCATCTATTTTAGTACGTGAGTTTCTCCCAAAGGGAAGCAAAATCCCTTCCCTTCCATTCCATTCCATTCCCCCGCAGAGAATTTAGACTTAGAGTTCTATAGTTGATGAAGTTGTTGTTGCTAAAAAAAAAAAAATGAAGATGAAGAAGGTGGTACATTGGGTGATGGCAAACAGAGCCCCAACGGTCATCTTGGTTTTTGTGATTGGCAGACTGATTTCTGCCGTTAGTTTGAATCAGGACCTCAAATTGTACTGGCCCAGCTTTGTTTCGTGCCCTGATTGCCCATCTCTTCTGAAAAGGCTGGCCATTGATCTGGATGGCCAAATATCTTTCCACAACATCCAAAACGCCGCCAACGACTTTGGCAACCGCCAACACTTGGTTCCTGCAGCCGTCGTGTATCCGGCATCCATAGCAGACATTGAAAACGTAGTGAAAGCTGTTTACATGTCGGGGCCTTACTCCAAGTTGACAGTGGCGGCTAGAGGCCACGGCCATTCTTTAGAAGGCCAAGCTCAAGCTCTGGATGGAATAGTCATCTATATGGAGAGCTTGAAAGGGATCCAAGTATATAAACATTCAGAGGAATATTCATATTCATATTCTTCATCTTCGTATGTGGATGTTCGTGGAGGAGAGCTGTGGATAGACGTTCTGAGGGCGACTCTCAAGGAAGGGCTCGCTCCAAAGTCGTGGACTGATTATTTATATCTCACAGTGGGCGGGACGCTTTCTAATGCCGGAATCAGTGGGCAGGCATTCCGCCATGGACCGCAGATTACCAACGTTCATCACCTCCAAGTAGTCACAGGTTGGTTTCTTAGCTCTTTCGCAATTTTACTACCGAGGAGCAAATATATAGTATTTTTGTGATGTACTTATACTTTTTTGTGGCGCGCTCAGGGAAAGGAGAGATGTTAAATTGCTCAAAGGATCACAATTCCGACCTCTTCTATGGAGCTTTGGGCGGACTCGGGCAGTTCGGTATCATCACTACTGCCAGGATTGCTCTTGAGCAGGCACCGCAGATGGTAAGTTTGGTATCCATTCTATCTTCCGGATTGAGAAATGCATTGATTTTACAGCGTTTCAGAACAACCCCCCAAAAAAAAAACACTAGGCGTTGTTTATGGAATGAAATGAATTCTCTATTAAGGAAACCATGATATCTTTACTACCACTCAAAGTAAAATTTAATTTTGTCCTGGAACGGAATTTTATCTTTCCAAAACCAACAATGGAAATGAAACGAAATTTCATAGCCCAAAACCTCAATTATGGAAAGAGTCCAAAACCGAGTTTTAGGTATTAAAATGGAATGAAATTTCAATCATAAAAAGATTCCAAAACCCACAGTCTAGGGTGGGTTTTAGGGTTTTTAAGAAATTAAGTTTAAAGTAGGACGAGGTGTGTGCATGGTTGTATTATCGAGCTTGTGAAAAAAAACGCAGGTCTTCCTATGGCTTAATGTAGCAAAATTCTTGCTAGGACAAATTAAATTACGTAGCTCCTCAGAAGTCTTATTGTTTTATGATTGTGCAGGTGAGATGGATCAGAGTTTTGTACTTGGACTTCGCAGCATTCACAAGGGATGAAGAATATCTCATCTCGAAGCAAGACGGTCCTACTTTCGACTACATTGAAGGATTTGTTATCCGTGACAACGAGGGCTTACTGAATAACTGGAGATCTTCTCTCTTCACGCTGCAAAATCCAACAAAACTAAGCAGTTTGGACACACAGGGACGAATCCTCTACTGCCTGGAGCTGACCAAGAACTACAACGAGAACGACAAGAGTGGCATGGAAGAGGTAAAGCCGTTATATACAGTTAATACCGTTAACGTCCTCCGACATCGCTGTCTATCGTTATCTCACCATATTTCTGTAACGCAGGAAATTAACTCCCTTCTGGAGCTTCTCAATTTCATCCCTTCTTCAGTGTTTACGACCGATCTGCCATACATGGATTTCCTCAATCGAGTTCACGCAGGAGAAGTAAAACTTCGCTCTAAAGGCATGTGGGACGTTCCACACCCATGGCTAAACTTATTCGTTCCCAAGAGCAAAATTGCGGTCTTCAACGAAGTAGTTTTCAGAGGAATTCTTACAAACGTTAGCCATGGCCCAATTCTTATCTACCCCATGAGCCGAAGCAGGTAGAATACTAATACTTCTTACCATGAAAATTGAATTTGAATCACATTACCGATAATACAAATAATGTCCTTATCAATAGAATACTCCTTATTTTACTTCCACCATATCAGTTTTCCATTCAAATCTCTGTTTCTCATAGAAGTAATTTAATCCTGTCTGCCAGGTGGGATGATAGAATGTCTGCAGTTACGCCGGAGGAAGACATATTCTATCTTGTGGGTCTCCTGCAATCAGCCATCTCTTCCGACAGCTTAAAATATTTACGAGAGAGAAATCATAAAATTATGAGCTTCTGTGAAAGAGCAGGCATCGGCGCCAAGCAGTACCTGCCGCATCACACAACTGAAGAGGATTGGAAAACCCATTTCGGTTCAAAGTGGAACAAATTCGTCGAGAGAAAGATTTCATACGACCCAAATGCAATTCTTGCCCCCGGACAAAGAATCTTTTCCAAGTCCAGACCCCTCTTTTCTGTATTATAATCTACAGTGACACCATTTTGTGGTGCTCAAGTAGATTATCGACACGGTGTGTACATTAAATTGTTATAGTAATAGATGCCCATTTATGACGGCGTCGATATTATGATAATTTGCAAAAGCGTGCAACCAATGGCAAGCATTTCCTATCGAGGTGTGTCCATTAAGTTTAATTTTTGTAAATTATAGTAATAGATGCCCTTATATAACGGCGCCGATAATATAATAATTTACAAAGCATGAATCAACACAAACGAGCATACAGCACAAACACTGATCGATTGAAAAAGTGCATATTTTTAGTTTTATAAATAAATTCAAATTTAAATTATAAGATAGGTGTAAATAATCCTGTGGAAACATGGAATTGATACACTTTTAATTTTATAAACAAATTCAAACTATAAAATAGATATAAATAACCTTAATACATTTTTAGTTTTATAAACAAATTTAAATTCAAACTAAATAACCCAGTTATGGGCCTTTCAGTATGACAATTAAAAAAAACAGACGCATCTATTCCAGAGACCCACAGATTTGTTCATCATAGTAGGGAACAAGGATAGCCTTTTGGGTCCAATTTTTCTTCTTTGATGTTGTTTGTCTAGACTTTCTTGATTATAGCAAAACATTCCTACAAGACTGAAATCACTTGCAGTCTTAGTTCATTGAACAAATGGGCGTAACACACTTTCGAGAGTCCAAAAACAATCAGGTGTGACTGAAAGTAAAGGAGTCCTACGTGGAGGAGTACCACAGACACACGATTTCTAGCCTTTCACATGTCTTTCATTTTCATAATATTTTAATCCTGCTTCTGCTATGTTGAATGCCAATTTTCTAAACTTGCCTACCATTCTTGGCCTCTCACTACATAAAGTATGTATTTTTCAAAGTGTTCTAACTTAAAAGTATCTTTATATGTGGCATCCTTAGCCCTTTCTCACAATTGTATACAGAGAATCTTTCAAACAGGATATGAAAATGAAACATATCCTTTAATTACGAAAGGATGACAGGGTTACTTATCTTCAAATGCCATTGATTTCAACTTACACTCGAGTGAATTAATTAATATATTTTTTAATTATATTATTTTTTAGATAAGTTAACAATGTTGTTGACGTTTTATTTAGATTATTTCAATTCAAATCACCTTAATTCAAAAGAAACTCCTATTACTAAGGATGTGGTCCCAATATACAACCGATGTACTTCACATCACTTTTTTTTAATATTATGATGGGGACGTTAGTTATATATTCTATATCGTGTTTAACGCCGCATATTATATGCATCCACTTGTTCACATTACTTATAGAATTCTAATATTATAATCATTAAAAGCCTACAGATCTATGCATTTCGACGATTATAAAAATACAACTTTTGCACTAGCATAAAACAAATAGAAGTGGAGAATCGATGGCAGTATCTCAACAGCAACCAAATATGCCATCTTTCAAAATGATTTTATATTAAAATCATACTTATTTTATGCTCAATGATTTCGTTTCAAATTTAATAACTAAAAAAAGCTTGAGATGTGTTGTGTTTAATAATATAAAGTTAGATGACGTAGACTTTATTCTACGTTCATGTGACGGAAGGAGGAAATAAATCAAAACAGAAATATATATAAAAATATTCATTAACATATCTTTTTATATCCATATGTTTGTTCACTTTGGCTATTTTTACTTATAGTTTTAAATTACAACTAAAGGCATATCTAAGCAAGTTTGAAATTCTCCATCCAACACCATAACAAAAGATGAAAGTGATCTAAAGGATGAGGGATCAATATGAATTTTCATAATAATGAAGGGGTCCAAATCTATCATCTTAAAAGTATTATAAAATTATGATTTCATCTCTTAGACCAAATTTATTGAGCTTTCATGATGAGAAGATCATCAATATATAGCACAATCACCAAAATCTCTTCCTCTTAAGATCCTTATATTCTGACTTTGAAGAGTCATTGGATGAAGAATTAGAGGAGATCGAAGGAGGATCGAAGAAGAGAGAGATTTTCTGACTCTCAATTTGGGATAGGGTCTCATCCATTGTCACGCCTTTGGTCTTAGCCACATATTTAAAGATCAATAGAGCTAGGCCCTGGTGGATAGGGTCCGACCCTTTCCTACCCTTGACATCCATCATTAAATTTTCCAACGAACTAAACATAAATGATAAAATGTTCATTAGTCACTTTTACCTCAGTTGATTCGAGAACATAACATGAAAACTATGCAACACATCCTTGTTGGAGTCCATCATGAAATAGTCCATGATCACCGTAATAACCCGATTCCACAGGGTCTTGATGGCCTTAGTACTGTAGCCATTCTACTACTTTAAACAAGTACTTATTCTCATCGACAAAGAAGCTCAGTTCCCTAATTAGTGAGTGCTTATTCCTATTATGGCAAGCACCATCCACAGGGAGTCCTGTCACCTCCCCAACCAGGGCCAATGTCACTTTGAACTCCAATCTACCAACCTTAACCCAACCTTTTATCCAAGAGTGCACCATTTTCCTAGAGAGCCCTCTATGATGATTGTGGAAAGATTGAATACAATCTAATTGCACATAATATTTTTGATGTCATCATCCACCTCGAGGGAGTTTGGTTCTAGCAAAATCTTCTAAACAATTTGCATGTTTTAATGGTCCAAATTTTGAATCCAATCAAAGTAGGACATGGCTTTAATCCCTTTGATCCTGCAAAGAGTAACGTTGCAAGCAGTCTCCCTCAATGGGTTAAAAGAATAATTGGAGCCATTCAGGCCTTGATAGGTTTTTCAAAGATATTTTGAAAATAAGGTTAGGTTTCACGATGCCACAAATTAAGAGGATGACCAAGGGGATTTACAAGTAAAGGTAGGATCACATTCCAAGACACACCTTGCTAATGTGGGTGATGAGGGATCCCATAATCAAAGAATGAGATCATGAACTTTCCATCTCTTCATTTTTTCCAAAAATATTAAACAATCTTGCCAATCGAAGGTACCACATGTTATGAAAGCGGTTCATCTCCCAATCATAGGAAGCTAAGCTATCATCAAACCACTTTGAACTATACAATATTGAGACCTAACAAAATAAAAATCTTATTCATGCATAATCATGATTACTAAAAACAACTCGAGTTATTCAAAAATAAGTGGATCTCACCCCCTTGTATTGAAGCATACATGGGAGGCAAGTGATGATGTGGCCTACCATATTAATGTAGGGCATGTCAACAGATAGTCGGCTTCTCCACCTCATCCTTCTATACCAATCTTAGACCATAGACAAGTTTCCCAAACACTCACACCCAATAGATTTAGTTTACCGAACACAAATGAGAATACCCTTGATAAAGTTGTTGGTGGTAAAACCCTAAAATTTGAATTTTAAATTGAAGAGAGGCATCACTATTCCCAAAAAAATGGCACCCAATTTATTTATTTTACCAAAAACGGTTGAGAATACCTCTACTAGATTTGTTGGTGCTAAACCCTCAAAATTTTAATTTGAAATTGAAAAAAGTAGCACACCAACCACTAACAGACTTGAAGTGGACTCAAAATTTTGATGGAACCAAACAAAAATAAGAAGCCATCAATCACCTTTACCCACCATCAGAGAAAGAGAGTCAAGAATTACCCCCATCCATCAACATCAATAGGTCTTGGGGATAATTTGATCTTCAAACAGAGATATCTTATTGAGATAGGCCTATGTTTGCCATTAAGTTTGCTGAATTATTTCCTTATCTAAAGATGTATTGTATCAAGACCTTCTCTCTAGAAAGAATAATTCTCCTAGACTCAACAATCAAGTTTTAAATGTTCCAGCTTGGGATCTTAGGAAAATTAATCAAATTGACAATGTTCGGAGAGTCTCCCTCTATTATAACCTTCTTGGATCCCATAGAATCTAATAGCCATAGGCCTTGAAGCAAGGTCCTAGCCTCCATGAAATAAGAGGTATAGAAAAACAAGAACTCCACATAGGCCAAAACCAACTCGCCTCTTTCATTTCTAACAACACCAATGGCTCCTACTAAATAAGGATTACCTTTTGAAGCTCCATAAAAAATTATCTTGACCTAGCCAATAGGGGGTGGAGACCACCAAACCAGATCTCTCTGATTCAGGGTGGGAGGTTCGACCAGTCTAGGGATCTAGGGGAAGCCAATATTTAGTTCCAGATTCATATCAACCAAAGTCCCTCCACTCAAATCTGATTGACATCTGGACAAAATTTAACAACACTCCAAATCACCTTTGAAAAAATCACAATAAAATCTCTCTTGACATTCTTGAAAGCCCTTTGATTCATCTCCCACCAGAGACCCCAAAAGAGATGGGGTAAAGTGAATCTCCAAAGATATTTCAATCTAGAATATTCGAACGGAGGCACCCACTAAGAACAAACATTGACCAGAAGGTTTGGAAGGACCCAAAAAGCCCCAAGGGATTGGATTACTCATATCAAGACTTTAGAAGAGAAGGGAAACTAAAAAAATAGATGCATGGTAGTTTCTTCACATGATTGGAAAAGATAACATCTATTAGGTAAGACGGTCCCTCGTTTTCTTAAATTTTAAATTGTTAGATTTTTGTTTTGGATGGCCAGCCAAAAGGAGATATTACATTTTGGAGTAATATTCTTAAACCATACCTTATAAGGAGGGATCCAAATGGGAGAACAAGATTCAAGAAAGGCATATACTGACTTAACCAAAAAAGAACCATTGCTTTCACCTTTCCATACCAAAACATACTTCGAGTTGTGGGACTTTAAAATTTGAAACTTTAGAGCCTTAAAAATAGATTCCCAAGCCAACCTAACATCTCTACTACAATTAGTGGTTGATATAGCTTTCCAGTATTTTCTACCATTGGTAGTTTCAATTAAGTCAACAACATTAATCCTTCCCAAATTCCTAGATAGAGGTTCAACCATCACTAGATTAGGATCTTGAGAAAGGGGGTCATCCATCAGCCAAGAATCCTTCTAGAAGTCTATATAATTACCATTATCCAAAATCCACCTACTACATTTTACTAAGGATGATCTGGATTTCAATAAGTTCTTCCAGAAAAGAGAGCCCAAATATAGGAGAGGATCAGATAAAAGAATTCTAATTTGGTTTAAATATTTGGTAGCAATAATATGGATCCACTCCACATATTCCTTCTTAACAACTTTCCACCCCTATTTTTCCACCAAGGCTTCGTTCATCAGGTACAGGTCTCAAAGGCCCAAACCCTTGCAAGCTTTCCTACTATAGACTTGATTCTAGGAGACAAGGTAGAATATCTTGTGATCATCAGAACTAGCCCATATAAAGGCTTTCTAAATGCGTTCCATCTTAGGTAAAACCTTCTTGAGGAGTCTAAAAATTGACATAAAGTAGATAGGAATACTCTGCAGTGACGTATTAACAAGGAGTGCCTTTCCTGCTTGGCTTAGGAGAGCACCTTTCCAACTATCCAACTTCTTTTGCAATCTCTCGACAACAGGATCCCAAATACTCTCCAACATTCTTCTAATAAATAATGGTAGACCAAGGTAAATATTTGGAAACTCAACAATACCAAAACCAAAAATATTTACAATTCTTCTTTGCTTGGCCAGAGGGGTATTTAAAAAGCACATAATACTTTTTTAGTAGTTTATCCTTTGACCTCCTGCTCTCTCAAACAAATTTAGGATCTTCTTCATCGCTCTAGCCTGGACCACTGACACCAAGAAGGAGAGAAGGGTATCATCCACGAACTGATGATGAGAGATTGGATCAATCGATAAGGCTAGATTAAGGCCTTGAATAGTTGGATCTAAAGAAATAGATCTATCCAAAGCTTCAGCCATGAGGATGAATATATATGGACATAAGGAGTCTCCTTGGTGAATGCCTCTAGAAATTTGGAAATAATGAGTTTGAGAACCATTAACCAAAATCAAGAATCTAGAAGAAATACAGACCTTTATTAAATTAATCTAGTTTTGAAAAAATCAAACTTGGCCAAGACTTCCACCATAAAATCCTAAGACACTCTATCATAAGCCTTGTTCAAATCTATCTTAAGGAAAAGACTCAACCTTCCACTCCTCTGCACTGAGTGAATAATTTTATGAACAACTATGACACCATCCAAAATTTGCCTACCAACCACAAAACTACTCCGTGCCTTGTCAATAAGAAGAGGAATGCTAGGTTTCAATTTTTTGGCCAATATCTTTGTTAGGATCTTATAACTAATATTGTAAAGGCTGATTGTATGATAATCACAAAACTTATTGACCCCTACCAATTTTGGAATAAGCACTAGAAAAGTGGAGTTCACCCCAAAGGGAATAAGTTTAGAAGTTTGGATGGATCTCAAGGATTCACACACCTCTTTCTCTATAGTATGCCAATTTGTTTGAAAAAATAAGGGGGGGAAACCATATGATCTAAGGGATTTCAACACCCCAATAGCAAACACAATAGACTTTACCTCATCTCTGAGTGGGGAATTGAGATTTCGATTCATGTCAATTGATACCAATCTAGGAATGGAGCATAAGAGTTTATCTTTAGCCTATCTTTGACATCTCTAGAGCCGAGTAGTGATCCAAAGTAAGTAACTGCATTCGCTCTAATTTATCGAATATCCATTACTTTGGAACCATCATCTTTGAAAATTTCTTGGATTCTATTGGAACTTTTGTGCCTCAGAGTAGTTGTATGGAATAATTTTGTGTTCTGATCACCCTCCTTAAGCCACATCACTCTAGATTTTTGCTTCCATAAAACTTCCTCATTGGATAGGGTGTTATGTAGCTCAAATAGTATCTACTTCTCCTTTAGCCTAGTTTCTAAAGAGAGGCTCTCTACTTCCACTACTAATTCCAAGTCTTTTAGTTGACCTTTGAGGTTTTATTTCTTTTTGAAGATATGCCCCAAAATCTCCTTATTCCAATATTTTAGTTTGATCTTGATTAGCTTAAGCTTATTGGCCACTTTTGATATACCTTCATCGGGTACCATAATTGACCATCATTCCTTAATTCTTGCTTTTAAATTAGGATGGCGACACTACATGGCCTCAAAACTAAGTGGTTTGGGAAAAAACTTAGAATTCGAAGGATATTCTAGCCAAAGTGGATTATGGTCCGATACAACTTTAGAAACTAAGTTATCTATTTTACTCAACCATTTTAGGGTTAGAAACTTTGTCTCACCTATGCAAGCTAATAAAAATAAACATTGACAAATATTATGTCCAAACCATGATACTAGACCTCTTATGTGGTATATCTCTCATGATGCAAACCTCACCAAACATGACCAATTCTTAATTTTTTAGGATACGCTCCTTGGCATATTAACCTATCATAAATAAACAGTCAATGACCCTAGCTAGACAATAGATTTTTTATCCATTTTATAATTTGATCAAGAACCAAAAGTTAGATCTAACCAACAATCTAGTAGGATCCAATAATAAGTTGGATCAAGCCAACAAGTCAATCCTCATATTGTTACTCCCTAACTACTTGGTGGTTTAAGTAAGCAAATAAACACCTCAAATAATAAGTTCATACAAAATGAATCAAGGGATCAAACCTCATAATCCTCATTAAACCTATGTGCCACACAAAGTTAGTTGGTTCAAGTTTTTCCAAATTTTTATCAAAAATTAAATATTGCATATCACTCATTCAGTTAGGAGCAAAAGTAACCCATGGTACTATCTAATATCTAGTGATACTACATGGAAGCCAACCATTATAGTTTTTATATTTATCACCTCCAACCAACTACCTCCTCAATATTATTAGTATCCTTAAAAACCATAATAGTTGATAAACCTATAGAAAATCCTAAATTCTAATCCATAGATGCATACTAATCCATAGTTGATTTCAAACCCAAACCAATAATTCATTCCCCATCAACCTATGACTCCTCAAAATACACCAACAATATCGAAGAGATAGGTGATTCAATACGGACCAAAGCCATAGGGATATATGTGTCTATCTTAGTACCAAAAATTTGATAGGAATAGAAATAAAATTTGATAGGAAAAGAAATAAAGTATTTACCAATATTTGATAGGAATAGAAATAAAATTTCTATGGATCATCTAAATAATCTATGAACATTAAAATTAGTACTAATGCGCATAAAAAATGGTATCATTTTTTCCCATATTTATCATGAAAATATGCATATGTAAATCATTATATTACTATTCATTATCTATTTTATGGATGTAAAAATTAGAAATATTTTATATTTATATTAAAAAGTTTGCATAAGAGAATGGTTTTGACTCCAAAATAAGTTGAAAAAATACCTATTATGGCTAATAGCCTATTGCAAACAATAACCATGTTGTGTTAAATAACCTACTATGGTTCATAGTTTGCTATTGTCAATAAGTATGGTGTAGTTAGTTAGTTAGTCATGTTGTAGTCAAATTGCTATAGTAATTTGGCTAGCTACTCTATAGTTAGGTAGCTAGACATGTGATATAAAATCAATCAATATGCGATATTTAGTTTGCTATAAACAACTAACTAATTATGTTATAGTCATTTTGCTATAGTTAACAACCATATGATAGATATCTAGTTAGTATGTTACAAAAAACCATTCAGTCATATTATAGTCAATAATCACACTATAGTTAACTAGCTCTCCAATTAGTCTTTTACAATTACTAGATCTCTCATGGTCAGACCACAATAACATCGATCGTGATATCAATAGACATATTAAACCGTATTGTTATTTAGTTTTTATATATTTTATTATATATATATATATATATATATATATATATATATATATATATATATATATTGTTATAACATATTTGTTATAATCTAAAATACCACTCAAAATAAAATATTTTTTAGGAATAAAAGGAAAGGAGTTATTGCTCTTAAACTCAATTAGTTGTAGATTGTGTGAAAGTTGTAACCATATAGGTTTAGGTTGACAAAAAAGATTTAATGGGATTCTATCTATCCCCATAAATATAGTTTAAGCATTATAAAGTAGGAATAATTTAGCTATCCAAGGGCATATACTAAAAAATATAATTTGAACAATATTTTAATTTCCATATTTTCATTTTATATACACTTGTAGAATAATCTAAGGATGTGACTATATACTCCTACAACGAAGGAAGGATTCTCTTGTGTGCATAAGAGGAGGGATTCGTAATCTGTTATAGAATATATTTTTCCTTATTTTTTTTCTTTTGTTTTTCATAGTTAGGCTAGATCCAAATACCCCTTATAGATGGGTATATATAGCACATGCCTTGGCATAATATTGAACAACCCTGGATTGATAATTTATCAAAGATCACATATTCAACAAGTCAAAGTGATGGAAGAAATATTTTTAGTCTCCACTTCTTCAATGGGATTGATATTTAAGCAATTTATGGATAGATTATGTACTTCCATTTTGGTATTATTGTCAAGGAGCCAAGAAACCATTCACAGTTAGTTATTGATTAATATTAGATAGATGAGAAAGTGGGTAATAACATAGAGCATTATAGTCTCTTAGATAGAAGATGCTCATAGGAAAAATAGTATGTTTCCTTTTCCTAAAACTATTTTTTTTTTTTAGTGTGTTATTTGTTCTCCTGTTGGTGTGTTACTTTACTACATTACTAGATTTCCTAGGAGGATTTGGAGTCATGTCTTTGTCAAGACTAGTTTACTAAAGAGTCAACAAACATGGCCATGTAAATAGTCCTGATGTGTCATTTTCTTAATGGTTACAAGCCACTCTTTGATTCATAATTTGTCACAAAAGGTATGATATTCTTATGTGCATGGATAAAATTGTAGGACTTTCTCCTAATGAAAAGTTAATTGCTTTTATCTCTTATGATTACAAGATGTAAAGTAAGATGTTGATTTTATTTGAAGCTTTGTACACTTAAATTATAGAGCTTAGGTTAGGAGGAATTTCTTTACAATATAAGTAGTTTGTCTTGCATGTGGTGGACTCCACAACCATTTCATATATTTTCAAATGAAACCTTAGTGTAAATGAACAATAGAAATCACCATCTATGGAAAATGCTCTAACATAATTTCTATAGATTAAAAAATATAGACAAAGCTTGTGTACGCAAGAATTGAACTGAATGAACGACAGGAAAAATATTAGTCCTTTAAATAAATTAAAAAATATCTCCTTCTAAAATAAAATAAAAATAAAAAAGCCCTCATTTAAAATTTAAAAACTAAAAAAAAAAGGTCTAGATGAGCAAAATGCCAACTCATCAAATGCATAACTAAAAAAAAGAGAGAAAAAGAAAGGAAAAATTAATGAAATGTTGTATAAATAAATTAAAGGGGGGCCAAATTTGAACCCAACATTGCATTCTTATGTCTTATAAGCCTACCTTATAGTCACTTTTTCCATACCATTTGATGAGAAGGGAGGAGGAGATCATCCTAAAATAAAACTCTTGGAAACCTTAAAAAATAAAGAGAAAATGAAAAAAAGAAAAATCCCTTGCTAAAATACCTAAAGGACATCCTGCTTGTTAATTAGTCTATATTTTTCCATTTGGTTATGAATGCAACCATTTGGCCTTAGAACACAAAATATCGCTTGAAGTTAAGATAATGTTAGATCCTAACTATGAAAAAAATATTTTAGTCACAACTATGATAACCAATAAACTAAAGCAAAGAAGGGAGTACTTGACATTTAGAATACCATATCTATTGTTTTATAAATATGACTGATGTTATGATTCACCATTAGGTTATTATTTGAATACTATAAAAAGATCTCCTATTCTAGTAATTGTACCAAAATCCAATAATATTTTTTTTAATATATAAATATTCTCTAAGTTTATTCATTCTAATAAATTACCTAGTGATCCCATAACAATAAGAGACATACTCTAAAATTATAGATTGGATTTTATAATTTTAACACTATATAAATTGCAATGTTTATAATTAAAAAGTTATTAGTGAATTTTAAAACACCTACAAAATCCATAAAATAGGAGATAGTGGTGTATTTTATTATATTTCACTAGATGATCCCAATGATACAACTATGGTAGTAATTGATGTGAACTATGGAGATATTGTGAGGTATCTATTAGTGGAATCTTAGGTTGCTCATAGATCTATCAATACTAAAATGACCTATGGGATTTTTTCCCATTAAGAATGCGATCCCCCTAAATGAGTTGATACCAAAAATAACAAGTTTATAGGGATATGCTTTCCATTCCCTCATTGAACATTTTGGACATTAGGTTCAATGAAATTGAGGGATCCCTTCCAAAAATATTGTTTGACAAGGATCTAGACACTCTTTTCATGCACAACAATAGGTGAAAAAATAAAAAAATTGTATATTTGTGTTATTATTATTTTTGTTGGGATACCTACCTCTAAAACATTTGGAACAAAAACAAGACTATGCACTCCATCAAGCCCTTCAACTTTCTAATGTGCCTATAACTATTCAATTTGAAATCATTCACTCAATTTTGATTACAAGAGGGTCCAAAGTTAGTGCGTTATACTTTCTATAAGGGTCCATACACCTTCCTAAAGATTCTTCATGATAAAACTGATAGAAAAATAGACTACATTGTATTTTTTAAAAGCATTTATTTTTCACAAAATAATAAATTAAATAAATAAATAATTTCATTTAATAAAAAAACATTGAAGGAGCGTTATATACTATTAAAAAAAATATTGCATATACACTCTTAAATCTATTAAAATTTATACAATTTTAAAATATTATAATAATGATGAAAAATAAAAAACACTACTTGTTTTGGCTATTAATTTCCCATAAATAGTCCATTGCAACACTCATTTAGAACCAAACAAATAAATTTTTAAAAATTATTTCTATGGAATAAAAATCTCTAAATATGGTTTCAATATTAACTATAATAATACCATTTTGATGTCATATGAGAGAGTTATGCTCGAAACAATGAAGCTTGGTTGAAACTAAAAACTATAAGAAATGCACAAATCATTTGTTTTTTTTTGAAATAGCAAAGGAATAAATTTTTAACACCTATTTATATGGAATAATTCTCTTTGATTCTAGTTAAAAAAAAAAAAAATAGAATCATATCATTTTAATATTAGAGAAGAGAGTTATGCCCAAAATAACAATGATGGGTCAAAATAGAAAATTGTAGAATATCTATAAACTTGACTATTTTTTATGAATTTTAAATAGCAAACGAATATGATGAAAAAAATTATTTCTAGGGGAGATATGCATCTAAATCTACTTTGTAAATTTTTTTGACCTATTTTGATTTTGTACAAACATGTTATTATAGAAATAATGCATGTAGGTTTAATTTATTATTTTTCAAATTTTAGTTAAAATAAGTTATTATTTTACAAATTTAAGGGACCAAATGAATGAATTGATTTTTTTATTTACACATAATATATTACTTTGAATATATTTTATTGTGGATTTTTAATAGCTCTAATATGATAACGAGTGAGAGAGATATTGTTAAAACACCACCTATTGGTCTAGGCTTGTCTTACTATAACAACCTGTTTAACATAATATTTGGTCATATTTTTGGGTGATAAAAAGGACTGATTTGTAGTTATCTATTATTTTGAATATTCACTCTATATTTTGACCAATTAATAGTATATTGTGACCCATTGAAATTTTTTTGGCAAGAATAATCACTTAGTTAGGGAAAAAAATGATAATTCTTATAAAAAATAGTGTAAAATTATAAAAAATACTCTAAAAATTAATAATGTTAAGCAAAAAAAATGAAATTTTTTGATAAGTTAGCCAAATAATTAAGAAATATGCACCTTTGTGTAAAAAATGGAGCACGCGGGGGTCAATACGAAGACCTCTCACGCGTCAAGGAACCAACTTGACCACTGCACTGCTGGGGCGGCTTTGGAAGCTAGCCCAGCGAGCAAGTTATTGAAGACGCGGGCAACATGTTTTATTTTTTTTTTAAATGCTGGGAATTTTGTCCCATATTCATCCCGTGAAGGATGAATTAAGGCTTTAAAAGCCTTGACATGCAATAAAGTGCGTGATTGCCTTTGGGTAATCATGTAGCCAATGAAACCTTTTACCCACTGATACGTGTCGCCCCTTCGCCCAATCGCTTGGTGCCACTTGTCACTACTGCGCCCAACCTTTAGTCGCCAAGTGTGGAATCTGTCCAGATGCCATGTATCCTCTGCTCTCCCCTTGAGATCTGAGTCAGAATGTCGAGTCAAGTAACCACTTGTCACTTCCCTGCCCTCACCACGTGTGGCATCTCTACCCTCGCCACGTGTCACCTCTTCGGGTCCGTCCGAGTTAGAATTGTTGATGTGTCTGTGTCAAGGTAGGTTCAGGTGTCCTACATAGTTGAGTGTATGGCCAGCACATTAAGCATTGTGCTAGGAACGTGAGGGCTCTCCTGACCTCGATAGGCAATGCCTTGAGTGTTGTGTCAGGAGTGTGAGGGTGCTCCTGCCCTCGATGCACTCCTGGTTGGCTTGGCCACAAGGGAGCGTGAGGGCGCTCCTACCCTCAATGCACTCCCTATTGGCTTAGCCATGGGGGTCACACTCCCACTGGGTGAGAGCCTCGAGATGGCCCCGTTCGAGTCCTCTCCTGCTGTCATGGTCATCGACAGACTGTGTCCTGCAGTGTCGATCGCTTGCGGGCCCAATTCCTTAGAGGGGTGGGGTGGGTCTAGGAGAAAAAATATTTAGATCCGCTTCCTCCGCCACCTTAGGAAACAAATACTAAATAGAAATTATCAAATCGAATTCAAAACTTAGGAAGTAGGGAAAAATTAAAGTCACCAAAAAAAATTGGTGCTTCCTCCTCAAAGCACGAGAAATCCTTCGCCTTGTCTAGTGGAAAGAAGTTGAATCGTTGCACTTACTCCCTCTAGATTTGATGCCAATGTGACCAAGAAATCGTGAATGATTGATAAATAAAATATTTGCATTAACCATATAGCTATGGAGCTATAGTTTATATAGGTTACAAAATAGCTAATCAAACTGAAAATACTATTGTCACGCCAACCAACGTGCCAAGAGGTAGAGAGTTTGATTTAGAACACTTCACCTAGGATATTTAGGAAATGACCATTAGATATTTAAGACAGTAAATATCTACATGGTAGAAAGTAGAAAAGTAAATATAATAATCTACATATGTAGTATAATGCAATATACTACCTATTTTACTTAGTGGAGTAAATAGGTAAATATCCCAAAGAATGGAATATTACTCTAACATAAAATGCATAATATCTATAGTCACTATTACAACATTTTTGAGATATTCCCTACAATATTTCTTCAATGCCAATGAATTTTTCATAGAATATATGGGTGTTTTACACTAAGTAGGTCTTCATCACCCTAAACTTTTATACTATCCCAATCCTTAAGTGAAGAATGATTTTTTTTCAGTTTCAACATCATGTGGAGACCACAACACAACATTCTAGTTTAATCGATCATGGAATATCAAAAGTATTTTTAAATATTAGATCATTTTAGGTTTATTTTATGCCATTTTTATTTTATTAGACATCTCTTACAAAAATTTTTTTATGTACATTTCTACTTGTAGACACCAAATTACAACCACTAATCCTCCATCCTAACCATTCCACCACCCACTTGTCCACCATACACCTTTCCTGCCAATTATTTGGCCCAATTCCACCTTTCCCAACTTCAAAAGGCCCACTGTAGCCTTTTCCTGCCATTTCCTAACCCAATTGAGATTATTTTAATATTATTTTATATTTAATATAATATTTTATATTATATTATAATATATTTATTATAAAATAAATATTTATAAACTCAATTAACCACAGTTGTCCGATCCAATCTAATCCCCACCGTCCATCTTCATTAATCCATGTCACATCTAAAAAGTAATCTCAACCTTAGGATCTAATTTAATCTTAGCCACACAATCAAAAGTGTAAGGCTAAAACCCTAAGAAAACCCTAGGTTCGATTATAAATATGGGTATTTGCAAATTATCAAAACCTTGAAACCCTGATATCAAAATTTGCATCTTAAAGAGATCATTGGTGAAGCCCTAGCGAAGCAAAAAGAGATAGAGCCCTAAAAATCCAAAGTCCTAGCTAGCCAATAGGACTTATGCTATTCCAATCATCCCCCATATCCATCCTTTCCACCTTGCCATCCTCCATTATCATCGCTGCTACTTTTGCCCATCCACTGCATTCGTCGCATCCTCCATATATGATTCTACAAATTTTATCCTCACTGCAGGCACTATCCCAAGCTTGCGAAGCTCGCTACAGAGCTTGCCAAGCGCACGCTTGCACTTGCTACATTGCAGGCTCACTCTAGAGCCTACGAAGCTCACACCAGAGCCTGCCAAGTGCATGTCTGAGCCTGCTACAACCATAAAAATGCAAACCAGAGCTTGCTGTGTCACACCATATACTGTCAAAACTGCAACAACAAAACGAGGAATCATCATAAGCAAGTTATATCTTTATTTATTTTATTCTATTAAATTATTTGTAGATTTCACATGCCATTTGATCCATTTTTAGCTAGGGTTTACTTATGTCTGAGAGTCTCACACTATGGAGCCCTCACAGGTGTTATTAATCCCTTTCTTTATTTTTGTGTATGCATATCTGCATATTCTACATATTGTTGAATATGGAGTGGTTCGACATCAGATACTTGAAGCCCACTCATTTCATTGGAAGCGAGGACACACTATCTGAATACACTTTATTGTTGTAGCTAGGGTTTCGAAGAACCCTAGCATTTTGTAAGTCTTTATATCAAATACTCACTGAGTATAGATTGTATCAAAAGGAGTTTATTGGCTCCCCCCGCTTATTGAATAAATCTATCTATTTTGTGAAATCTTGTGTTTATCTTGGTCATTTGATTTCTTTATTGTTTAAGTGTCATGTTTTTGTCTTCACACTACTCACTTTATCATGTTCATGAAGTAAGAAAAGAAAGTTGTAACCAATAATTAGACCCATTGAATTCTTTTTTAATAAGTTTAATTTGCACTTTCTATAATCATTTTTAAAGGGAAAAACTCTCATTTAGTCACTTCATGTTGTAGAGCAAGTGCTATATTTTTATACATCATAAGTGAAGGATTTTATCCTCACTAAAGAACTTCCAAAGTCAAATTTTTTATGTACAGAAGCAACCTTTCACTTTTTCTTAATGGTGTATAGTATATTTTTGTTATATAATTTAATGGATACCCATAAGGGATCATGGGAACTTTGGTTGCATTGGTACTCAATGTAAGTTAGAAGAACAATATAAATAAAACTATCATTCTTGTTGTATTATGAGATTTCCATATGGACTAAATGTATTAGTTTTCTAGATAGTTACTTGTAACAATCTTGCTTTTTTGCATCTCTCCACCTTAAATTTTCTACATTTCTTAAATTGTATGTATCATTTTATAAGAACCCCACAACTATCACTTGCACTTAATTTTGGATTACTAATCACTAATGATTGTGAAGAACATTAATGTTTATAGGTGGCACAAGTTTATTAATTTTTATAAGAGCAATATAGGGATTAAAATATGTTCCATAATAAGTAGTTGACAAGTAAACCAGTAAGGATAATTCTCTAAAAAAGAGATATAGGCAAAGAGTTTATAATAAGTATTGTCATTATAGCACCACCCACTACAACTTATCCCCTTCACTCCCATAATGTGGCCAACATGACTGTTGCAACATCAACTACATTACTCTTGATTGCAACATGTTTATTATATTTCAAACCATAACAAAATACATATAATATAATTTGCTAGAATAAGATGTTAAATATTATTAATATAACACCTACTATAGTATGTTGTTCACTAGAGCTCATAAAATAACTACTACAACTATGTTGACTAGTGTCTTCACTACTTGTTATAATAGCCCATATTTTCCTACATAACACCCATACTTCTTTATAGGTTGATGTTATTGAATGATCACCTAACATTTTTCCTTCACTATTTTCACATGCCCATTATGTAGTGCTTGTTCCATATTTCTCCATCCATTCAAATTCATGATCTATCATATTTGTAAGATATTTTTTGGTCACTTTAAAGATATATAACATTATTCTAGTTGATATTTTTCACTTAAAAATATGAAAAAAAGAGAAAACAATGTGTGTGTGAAAGAGTAAATAATATAAGAGTTTTAATGATACAAACTATTTTGGTATCATTGGATAATAGTTTCCTTGAAAACTATAAATTATATTACTTCAAACAACTAGATTCCTCAACTTTCAAGGAGACTGAGGTTCAAGTATTCCCAAGTGATATGTGTGTAATTGCTAAACTATAATAATACCATTATATGATCATGATGTAATACATGTGGGACACATTTCAATCACATAATAACCATTGAGAAATAGTTTCCTTAAAAGCTAGGATTCTAGGATTCTAACAAAAAAGCACCTACGAAATCATGCTAACCCTATATTAGTCCTCTCTTATCCACTAATGCATTATTATAATTGAGGGACCAATAATATCTTTGTTAGGGGAGGCAATTGTATGGTAATCATTCATGTTTCATTGACACTTAATCCACATTGTTAGTTGTCTTTATTTGCTACTATAGAAGGAATTGTAGAAGAGTTTAGAGTTGGATTAAGGGATGTCACTCTTGGAGAGCTATTTTAGATTTCCCTTAAGATAAAATAATTTCTTCTATGATTTATGGTTATACTGTAGAGATGGTTTGTAGGATGGATGATGATGGTTTTATAAGCCATAATATTATTTGCTTTACAATATTTTACAACAACCCTACTTTTGTAACACTCTAATACATTCAATAGCGTGAAGGTAGTATTTATAGGTTGTTTATGTTTTATATACCATCAATATACTTATGGAATAATTATAGGGATGGAGTGATGATACATTGAAAGTGAATATCTTTCAAAAAAATATAGTGATGAAATAAATAAAAAAGGAGGGAAAAAGAGAGAAAAAAACCCATTAGAATAAAATCTAGAAATGGCAGTCTAATGAAGGATCAAGTTTAGACCTCAACTTGGTGGTGTAGGTACAATATTCTAAACATTCAATCCCATGTATTTTTTAATATTGTATACATCATCATTTATTCAAATGAATTTGATACAAAATATACCACAACAAATTCAAGAGGATGTAAATGATGCTACCAAAAATGATACCTTTAAGGCCAATATTTAGTATGAAAAGGATGCTTTATGTACACTATTATGTGATCATTCATTATTTATTTTATAAATATATAAATAGTAATAAATAGTTTATATTCATATCATTAAATTAGAAAGAGAGTGGTTTTAAACTAAAAATGAGATCTATTGCTTCGACACTCACACTATGGTCAATGACCTACTATGGTAAATAACCTAATATGGTCAACATCATGTTGTGATAAATAGTTTTCTACCTTCAAAAAATCTACTATAGTCAACAATTAGATCATGTTGAAGTAAGTCCACTAGCTACATTGTAATCACTTTGCTATAGCTATCCAACCATGCAATATGTTATATTTAAGTTATTATAGATAGCTAGCTAGTCATGTTGTAGTTAATTTATTGTAATCAACATCTATGTTATTGTCAACTAGTTAGTATGTTACACACAAGCAACCAAATCTACTATAGTTAGTTTTTTGTAGTTAATATTCATGCTATCTCAACTAACCATCCTATAGTGTTATACTTAGTTGTATTCAAATGACATGTTGCAATCATGGCATTGTCATGATATTGATAGTGATATAAATAGACATACTCAACCATATTATTATTATTTAGTTTTTATTTTATTTATTTATTTAATGAGATTCTATAGATATAACTGTTAAAACATATATTTTATAACTTAAGAATCCCACTTAGAATAGAATATTCTATAGGAGTAAGATGAAAAGAGTTGTTTCTTTTAACCTTAATTACTTATAATTTATTTAGAAGTTGTAACCATCTATATTTAGAGTAACTAATTGTATTATGGGTGGATTCTATCCTACCCCTAAAAATATCCTTCAAGCATTGTAAAGAGAAAATAATTTAGTCAGCCAAGGGCATATACTCAAAATTCTAATTTGAATAATAATTTTATTTCCATGAAGGGTTTGAAGCTAGGTTTGAATTCGTATCAACATCCACTGTTGAATCAAGTGACGATGGCTTTGAAGAATTTGAAGTTGAGTTTGAATCCATATCAACATCCATAGCTAAGTCAAGAAATGATGGATTTGAAAGATTTGAAGTCGAGTTTGAATAATTAAGAAAAAAGTTGAGTCAGGTGATGACAACTCTGAAGGGTTTGAAGCCAAGTTTGAATTTATATCAACATCCAAAACCAAATCAAGTGGTGGTGGCTCTTAAGGGTTTGAATTCAGGTTTGAATCTATATCAACATCCACAACTGAGTTAGGAAGTCATGAATTTGAAGGGTTTGAAGTTGGGTTTGATCTGAATAAAAAATTCCTATTTGATTTTGAATCCATATAAAAATCCATAGCTAAGTCAGGCAGTGGCTTTGGAGGGTTTAAAACTAGGTTTGAATTCATATCAAAATCCATAGTTGAGTTAGGTGAGGGTGGATATGAAGGGTTTGAAGCCATGTTTTATCTGAATAAGATTCCAATATAGCTTTGAATCTGTATCAACATCCACAACTAATTTAGGTGATAACTTTGAAGGATTTTGAAGTGTAGAAAAATACCATACATCCAAGCAAACAAAATACTGAAAGATAGCAATAATGATGCAAACACAAATATAGGAACGAGATATACATAAAATGAATTATGATGCCCTTTTATTAATAATAATATTCATTCCTTTCAAAGGGGGTTGCAATAAAATCCCTCTAAGGGATTTGCTACCGATATAATACAATGAATTACAATAAGAATATTTTGGATGTAATGCACAAGGTCTTCTTCACACTCATAAATTGATTGGGGGTAGGTTTTTCATGACTTTTGTGATGATTGATGTGCAAAGGTCTGGCGCTCTTCTTCCTTGTAGATATCTGTAATCTGCACACAAGAAAAGATAATGTAATCAATAGCATGTGTAGAGTCCTTTGAGATAGGGCTCATATTAATGATGATTAAACCAAAATAAAAAGCAAATGAAATATATTAATAGAAAGTAAACTATTATAATAGATAGAAAATAAGGTATACTAAAGCTCTACTAGAAAAACAAGAAAACAAATCACTACCCTGGGGTTGTCTCAGGGTGGGATGATCGTACTTGTGGGTCATCTTAGGTCGAGACAATCACTACCCTGTAAGTGATTTTATGAGGCCGATGCAGGGTGAATCCTAGGTTTGATCTGGGGTTTCATCGATGGATTGGTGTGCTTCGTGGGAGTAAATTATTGGGTCTAGATCAGTCCTTGAAGTTGGAGTGTGTGATTGCATAGAAAATATGGGTGCAATATTCAACATTTAGGACAAACCAGTAGCATGCTTTCTACAGCGAGAAAAATTCTTAGGGGCTTGTGGTCAAATTTTGGTAGCACTTCGTTGCTTGAATATTTGAAAACTCTATATATCTTACTTGAGGGATGAGCGCTATTATATATATTATTTGAAATAAATATAATAATAGCACAACACTGCACATGAAAAAATGAAGAGACAATTCACATTAAGAAAAGCAAATGCCTATCTTTAAATTTTCAATGCAACTGATTGTGTCATGTGATTGTTCTAATATGGGCTCATGCACATGCTAAATTGCAGTGCAAGTTCATGCATGGGGTTAATTGGTATTTTTGGTTGCTAGTTATATATTAATATTTTCTAATATTGCTTTTGGCATGACCATATTAGGGTGAGATGACCTTGATTGGGGGTCATATCTTGGTGATATGGTCATTGGGGGCCATCCCTTGGAGGGATGACCATGGCTTTAAAGGGGAATATCCCCTATTTTAGTGGTGAAAACCATTGTTTAAGCCCTAGATCTATCCAATGTGGGTTATATGGTCTAAAATAAGTCCATATAGGTAATCCCCTTAATATGACGCATTCTAGGTGTCTATAGATGCCCTTTTTTGGGATGCATTGTGTGAAAGAACAATGCAAAGAAAAAATAGATGACCTAGATTTAAATTTAGGGTTGAGAATATTCATTGATCTAATTAATTTTGGATGCCCCAATCATGGAAAGAGCATACATTTTTGAATCATTGCTTCTAACAAGTTGAAGAACTTGGTTTTAGTAAACCTTTCAATCATGAGTAGACAAGATCTAGTCCACAGGCGATCACCTTAGGCATACCAAATAGGTAGTTTTAGATATCCTATTATGTGTTTAATTTTTTTTTTCTTATTTATTTCCCAAAGTAAGAAGGGTTGAAGAACACAAGATTATAATGAGAGGGGGGGTGAACAGTATAAGATAAAACTTATTACTTTTCAATCCAAATGATAACATCAATAATATCAATGTAGAAATGAAATAATGCACAAATCATCACACATATGAGAGACATAAATTTAACGTGGTTCACCCAATATGGGCTACATCCAAGGAGAAATATTACTTATAAATTTCTCAATAAATTTTGTGGGTACCAACACATAGGAGACACCAATCCCCTATTACAATATTCATGAAAACCAACCCATAGGAGACACCAATCCCCTATTACAATATTCAGGGATACCAATCCATAGGAGACACCAATTCCATCTCAATTTTATGGACACCAATTCACAGGAGACACCAATCCCCTCTCAATTTTGTGGACACCAATCCACAGGAGACACCAATACCCTCTTAATTTTGTGGACACCAATCCATAGGAGACATCGATCCCATATCAAGTTCCTAGACACAAATCCACATGAGACACCAATAACCTCTCAAATTCATGGACACCAATCCATAGGAGATACCAATCCCCTCTCAAGTTCATAGACACCAATCCATAGGAGACACCAATCCCATCTCAAGTTTGTGGACGACAATCAATAGGAGACATCAATCCCCTATGATGGTTCATAGGCACCAACGCACAAGAGATATGAATACCTTCTCAAGTTTATGGACACCAATCCATAGGATACACCAATCCCCTCTACTGGTTCATGGTCACCAATCCATAGGAGACACCAATCCCCTTTGCTGGTTTGTGAAAACCAATTAATAGGAGACACCAATATCCTTTGCTTATAAATCTGGTCCAAAATCTACTTAAGTCTTCTCTCAAAATTGCTCACAAATACTGCTCAAATATACTCTCAAATCCTGCTCAAATATACTCTCAAATCCTGCTCAAATATACTCTCAAATATGCTAATAAAACCTGATCCAAATCTACTCACAAAACCTGCTCACATATACTCTAAAACCTGTTCAGATATTCTCCAAAACCTGCTCATAATTCTTGCTAAAATCTACTCCAAAACCTGCTCACAATTTCTACTAAAACCTACTCCAAAACCTGCTCAAATCTAATCCAAACAATGGTCATATATTCCCAAATCTTACATACAAAACAATGCTCATCTATTCCCAAATTTTTCATAATGTCATCAAGTTCTTCACCTATTATTCAATGTTCTTTCCTCAACTAAAGCAATTTAGACATATTCTACCCATAATTATTTCATGAACATATAGAGAATGATATGCACTTATCAAATGCCCAATATGTTCTTCACATTCATTAAGTCTATCTCTTCCACATGTCTCACATTTATTATATTAAAAGGTAGCTATATTCTAGCACTTGATAACTGATTTGCACCTTTCCTTCCCTTTTGTAGATAGATGAAAATGTCCTTTTCAATTGAATCCTTTCACACTATCCTTGCACTATGTGACACTTTCACTTGTTTTAAAACAACCCTTCTATTTATGTGAGACTATACTATTTTTCTTATTTTCACATTCAATTCAAACCAATCACAATGCACAAATATGTCATTCTCATCTACTCCCAAAATCAATCATGAACAATGCATAAATTTGCTTTCAAATCTGATCTATAACCATTGCCCATTTACTTCCAATTTCAAGTAAAAACAATGCACATCCAATAATTCCTTATACCTCCCACTAAATGACAACACAAATATTTTCCTCAAACAAAACCATTTTGAGAAGGAATTAAATCACCATACCTCTAAATATGCCTCAATGATGATGGTATTCTTTTGTATGAGCTTTCCAAACCTGTCTTGACAAAAATAATTTTCCTTTTGTTTGTCCCTTAAAAATATGGTTAGCAATTTTCTTTTTCCTTTCTTGATTAAATATCAAATCAATCACTTTAAAATCCCTTCTAAAAAATATACACAATAAAACTTAAAAATAACTCCTTATATCTCCCTTTTTGAAACTCAAAATGTAAAGCTTTATTGACAACTAGAACCCTTATATCTTCTTTTATTAATTTTTGAAAATGAAACCTTATACCAACATCACAACCCTTATATCTCCCCTTTATTTAATATGTAAAATAATAATTCTACACTAGCACCATGACCCTTATTTCTCCCTTAATTAAATTTGATAAAGCAAAACTTTAAATACCTTGCACAACTACAACAATATTTGATCCCCTGTCCTCTTGAAGCGTAGTGATCTCACAAGCGTTGTTGACCTGCTGTGCTACCATAATATATGAAACTAAAAAGGGATACACAAATATTTATCCTTTTCTTTACGCTCCTTCAAACATTAAAATCATAGCAAAACGATATCGAAGGTATTCGATCCCTTAACCTCTTGTACAGTAGCACTTCCACATAAGCTAGGTGAATTTTTGGGCTACCTTCATGAATGGAACCAAGGGTGCAAAAATAATATATAGATCCTTTGTAATTCTGCCTTCACTCTTCAGCAAAACAACATCGACCAGATTTGACCTCTTAACCTCCTACACTGTAGCGCTCCATGCAAGCAAGGCATCCATCTAGGATACTCCAACTGATGGAATCAAAAGGGGTAAAATTGATATTTATCCTTGTCTTTCACTACCTAATTTTTAGTTGCTCGTATCCTCTCTCTACCGCTCACACTCACCATGAGGATATATTGATTACATACCAATTGCAAATGTGAAATGATACCATATATTTATACATTTCCCATTGTCTTTGATTTTGTCAAGGAGGTCAGCTCTTATTATTTGCTTTTAACCTTATATCTTCTCCAAGATGTCGGTACATTAATTTTTTGAAACACTTTAGGTTATAATATTTAAACCTATGATTTAAATTTTATAATATTCAAAATTTTAAACCCTTATGTATTTAAATCCTTTGATTTAAATATGTCAAACCTTTGTTCCAACCTTTGTCCTTCTCTTTATAATATTTCAAGACTTTGTCCAAACCTTTGTCCTTCTCTTTATAATATTTAAATTTGATATTTGAATATTATAATATATTTGCCTTACTTTGAAATATACTTTCTTTGCTCCTCTTGAGATATATCTTTGCCTTGGATGATTTTCTGCTACTTTCTATTTATCAAGTCTATCTCTGACATTATTGATATATTGTGCAACCTTATAAACTTATAATCCTTGAATAATATTTCTACCTTGAATACCAGACACCTTTGACATCAATGACAACTCAATATTTATAACAATATCCCCCTTTGTCATTGATGGCAACCCTACAAAAAAAATTCCTTTTACTGCAACTAGATTCACAATCTGCTCTCCCTTACTAAAAACTCTCCCCCTTTGACATCAATGAAAAAGGGCTCCTTGGGGCTAAAAATAAGACACTTAACACATCCCCCTTCCTACCTGATCTTACTTGAAATTTCAATTATGATATGGGAGTGAAGCTATTCCTAAATTACTATGCTCCTCTTCTTGTTTAATTTTATTTCTCAAAACTTTGGAGATCATACCCTTTTGCACATTTTGACTATCCTTCTTCTTGCTTGACTTTGAGAGCTTAGGGAACACTGCTCTACACCATTTAGCTCTATGCCAATTTTTTTGCAATTGTAACAAATGATGTTGTAGTGCATGAAAGGTGCAAATAAATTGACATTTCTTCTACAATTTACAGCTTTATGACCAAAATGATTACATGAAAAACAATAGATTTAAAAAGAATATTCATCTTGCCTTGGAGGATTTGGTCACATGCTTCTTTTTTTTATTTTTCTGTTATGGTCCCTGTTCCTTTATGGTGCATTGTTTTCTTCCTCATTGATGCTTCCACTTCTCAACGTATCAACATAGGTATTAGAATATTCTTCAATTACTCTCTTTGATGCTTTTGTTTCTTTTGAGCTTGACTCCCCCTATTGTTTCTCTTGAAATTTTTCAAAACCAAGTCCAATCTTCATAAATGAAGATCTCTGTGCTTTGATAATATCATACAAGTTTTTTTGAATCACCAAAATATGGAGCATATATAAAAAAGTGAAAGCTATGAAAGCTTTGTCTTAGCTTTCACTTTTTTGTAATGCTCCATATTTTGGTGATTTAGGTCCTTTTTGGTTCTATTGGCTGAATGCCTTTTGTTCCTCTGGTGTTTCCTTTTTTGCTTCCTCTATTGTTTCCTCTTTTCTATTCTCGGTTTTGCTGATGTACAAGGCATTGGGGCACCTTTAAAATGCCCTTTTTTAATGAATTCCATTAACTTACCAAAAAAAAAATATCATCCAAGTTTTTTGACCTTTTCCTAAATGGATATATCTTATCATTAAAATTTTCAAGTCCTTTCCTTAGAATGACAACTTCATGTTCTAGTGTTTCACACTCTAGTTATTTTACCTTTAAATGTTCAACCATACCTTCTTCAATTCTCCTTGCCTCTTCAACCCTTACTTTTAAGTCGGTGAGATCTTGTAGAAGCTTTGCCTTGTTTTCTCATCCTCTTGTACTTGAGCCTTAAATCTTGAGTTCTTCTTTCTAACCCTTTTCAACTCTTCAAGAGCAACAATAAGTTTCTCTTCTATGTCAACTTTGGCTTCCTCTTCATCTTATGAATCTTTTTCTTCTTCTTGGTCTTCAACAACAGGATCATCTTCTTTCTCTTTTATGGCCAAAAATAGGATTTCTTATTTTTCACTATTGGAGAGGCTTTCATCACTGCTGATGGAAGCACTGCTTGCTTATTCAACATAAAAAATCTTCTTTTGTATTTGAAAGATCTTCTCATTCTTACCTTGATCATGCCTATTTTTTATTTTCATGATAAAATTTTCTTTCTTTCTTTGCCTTCTTTGAAGCTTTGAATGTTGCATCTCGTTTGGATGTTTGATATTTTTCTATCCTCATCTCATAGGCTGTGAGAATCCCATGTAGCTAATCCATGTTCAAAGTTTTGAGATCCTTCATTTCTTCAATTGATGAAACCTTTGCATCAAACCTCATGGTAAGTGACCTCAAGATTTTTTGAATAATCTTAGAGTCTTCAATACTTTCTCCAAGTCCATGAATGGTGTTGAAAACCTCATCAACACAAAGTAGATGCCTAGAAATATCTTCCTCATATTTCATATTCAAGTCTTTAAACTTCCTCCTGTGGGTTTGAAGTTTTGCCATTTTAACCTTGTCATCTCCTTCATAAGTTCTCTATAACTTGTCCCATAATTTTTTGCTGAAGTGCATTGCATAACTTTCACAAAATATGATTCACATAACCCACTTAAGATTACATTCATTACCCTGGCATTATTTTCATATGGTTTCTTACCATTTGCATATGTGGGAGGAGTTGTAGGTGTAGTTAACCCATTCTCAATGGATTGCCATATATCATATCCATGTGCCATAAAATAAGTCTTCATCCTTATGCTCCAGAAAGCATAGTTAGTCTCATCAAACAATGGTGCCCTGTTTAATGAAAAACCTTCTTGATGTGCCATGTGTGTTCCTATAAGATCTTCCTTCAAGCTATTAGGCTTTCACGAAGGAATTGATTTGATACCAATTTAAGAACACAAGCTTATACTAAGAGGGGGATGAATAGTATAAGATAAAACTTTTTATTTTTCAATCCAAATGACAACAACAATAATATCAATGCAGTAATGAAACAATGCATAGATAATCACATATATGAGAGACACAAATTTAACGTGGTTCACCCAATATGGGCTACATCCATGGAGAAATATTGCTTATAAATTTCTCAACAAATTTTGTGGGTACCAACCCACAAGTGACACCAATCCCTTGTTATAATGTTCATGGAAACCAATCCACAGGAGACACAAATCCTCTATTAAGTTCATGGACACCAATCCATATGAGATACCAATCCCCTCTCAAGTTTATGGATACAAATCCATAGGAGAAACCAATCCCCTCTCAGGTTTGTGGACACCAATTCATAGGAGACAACAATCCCCTCTCAAGTTCATGGACACCAATCCATAGGAGACACCAATTCCATCTCAAGTTCATGGAAACCAACCCATAGGATACATCAATCTCCTCTCAAGTTAATGGACACCTCTCAAGTTTGTGGACACCAATCCATAGGAGACACCAATCCCCTCTACTGGTTCATGGGCACAAACCCATGGGATATTTCAATCCCCTCTCAAGTTTGTAGATACCAATCCATAGGATACACCAATCCCCTCTATTTTTTTTTGGGTACAAACCCATAGGAGACACCAATCCCCTTTACTATTTCATGGACACCAATTCACAAGAGACACCAATCTCTTTTGCTCATAAGTTTGGCCCAAAATCTGCTTAAGTCTTCTCTCAAAACTGTTCATAAATCTTGCTCAAATATGCTCACAAAACCTACTCTAAATTTTCTCACATAACCTACTCAGATGTGCTCTAAAACCTACTCACAAAACTTGCTCAAATATTCTGCAAAACATGCTCACAATTCTTGCTAAAATATACTACAAAACCTGCTCACAATTCCTACTAAAACCTGCTCCAAAATCTTGCTCAAATATGATCCAAACAATGCTAATCTATTCCCAAATTTTGTATACAAAACAATTCTCATCTATTCCCAAATCTTGCATAATTATGTCAACAAGTTCTTCACCTATTATTCAATGTGCTTTCCTCAACTAAAGTAATTCAGACATATTCTACCCAGAATTCTTTCATGAACATATAGAGAATGATATGCACTTATAAAATGCCCACTATGTTCTTCACATTCATTTAGTCTATCACTTCCACATATCTCACATTTATTACATTAAAAGGTAGCTCTAGTCTAGCACTTGATAACTGACCTTGTAATTTTTGATTTGCATATTTCCTTCCCTTTTGTATATAGGTAAAAATGTCTTTTTCAATTGAATCCTTTCACACTATCCTTGCACTATGTGACACCTTCACTTGTTTTAAAACAACCGTTCTATTTGTGTGAGACTATACTATTTTGATTATTTCCACATTCAATTCAAAACCAATCACAATGCACAAATTTGTCCTTCGCATCTACTCCCAAATCAATCATAAACAATGCACAAAATTACTTTCAAATATGATCTTTAACCCTTGCCCATTTACTTCCAATTTCAAGCAAAAACAATGCACATCCAATAATTCCTTATACCTCCCACTATATGACCACACAAATATTTTCCTCAAATAAAACCATTTTGAGAAGGAATTAAATCACCATACCTCTAGATCTACCTTAATGATGATGGTCTTCTTTTGTATGAGCTTTCCAAACCTGTCTTGAAAAAATAATTATCCTTTTGTTTATCCCTTCAAAATATGGTTAGCAATTCTCTTTTTCCTTTCTTTATTAAATATCAAATCAATAACTTTAAAATCCCTTCTAAAAAATATACACAATAAAGCTTAAAATGAAGCCTTATACACAATAAAGCTTTATTGACAACTAGAACCCTTATATCTCCTTTTATTAATTTTCAAAAATGAAACCTTATACCAACATGAAATCCCTTATATCTCCCCTTTATTTAATATGCAAAAACAAATTCTACACTAGCACCATGAACCTTATTTATCCCTTAATTATATTTGATAAAGCAAAACTTTAAATACCTTGCATAGCCACGATGGGATTCGATCCCCTATCCTCTCAAAGCGCAATGCTCTCACAAGCGCTCGTGACCAGCTATGTTACCACAACACATGAAAACAAAAATGGATGCATAAATATTTATCCTTGTCTTTGCACTCCTTAAAAATTTAAAACCATAGTAAAACGATGTCGAAGGGACTCAATCCCTTAACCTCTTGTACAACAACGCTTCCACACAAGCTAGGAAACCGTCTGGGCTACCTCGGCGAATGGAACCAAGGGTGCAAAAATGATATATACATCCTTCGTAATTCTGCCTTCACTCTTCAACAAAACAACATCGACCAGATTAGACCTCTTAACCTCCTACGTAATAGTACTCCATGCAAGCAAGGTGTCCCTCTAGGCTATCCTAGTGGATGGAATCAAAAGGGATAAAATTGATATTTATCCTTGTCTTTCGTTGCTCAATTTTTTGCTGCTCTTCTCCTCTCTCTACCGCTCACACTCAATACGAGGATCGATCGATTACATACCAATTGTAAAGGTGAATTGATGTCCTATATTTATACATTTCCCATTATCTTCAATTTCATTAAGGAGGTCAACTCTTACTATTTGCTTTTAACCTTATATCTTCTCCAAAGATGTCGATGCATTAATTGTTTCAAACACTTTAGGTTATAATATTTAAACCTATGATTTAAATTTTATAATATTAAAATTTTTAAACTCTTATATATTTAAATATGTCAAACCTTTGTCTCAACCTATTTCCTTCTCTTTATAATATTTGAAGCCTTTATCCAAACCTTTGTCCTTCTCTTTACAATATTTAAATTTCATATTTAAATATTATAATATATTTGCCTTACTTTGAAATGTACTTTATTTGGTCCTCTTGAGATATATCTTTGCCTTGGATGATTTTACGTTGTTTTCTATTTATGAAGTCCATCTCTGACATTATTGATATATTGTCCAACCTTATAAACTTATCATCCTTGAAGAATATTTCTACCTTGAATACCATGCACCTTTTACATCAATGAAAACTCAATATTTCTAACAATATCCCACGTTGTCAATGATGGAAACCCTAAAAACAAATTCCTTTTACTGCAACTGGATTCACAATATTTTCCCCCTAAAAAGCTACTCCCCCTTACTAAAAACTCTCTCCCTTTGACATCAGTGGCAAAGGGCTCCTTGGGGCTAAAAAATAAGACACTTAACACAACCTCCTTCCTCGCTACTCTTACTTGAGACTTCAATTATGATATGGGAGTGAAGCTACTCCCAAATTACTATGCTCCTCTTCTTGTTTCATTTTTTTCTCCAAAATTTGGAGATCATACCCTTTTGCACATTTTGACTATCCTTCTTCTTGCTTGACTTTGAGAGCTTAGGGAACACTGTTCTACACCATTTAGCTCTATGCCCAAAATTATTGCAATTGTAACAAATGATGTTGTAGTCCATGAAAGGTGCAAATGAATTGAAATTTATTCTACAATTTACAACTTTATGACCAAAATTATTACATGAAAAATAATAACCTTGAAAAGAATATTCATCTTGCCTTGGAGGATTTGGTCGCATGCTTCTTTCTTTGCTTTTTTTGTGATGGTCCCTATTCCTTGATGGTAGATCATTTTCTTCCTCATTGATGTTTCCACTTCTAAACATATCAGTATAGATCTTAGGCTCTTATTCAATTACTCTCTTTGATGCTTATGTTTCTTTTGAGCTTGACTCACCCTTTTTTTTATCTTGAATTTTTTCAAAACCAAGTCCAATATTCATAAATGGAGATCTTTGTGCTTTGATAATATAATCCAAGTCTTTTGAGCTTTTCTTAAACTGATATATATTATCATTAAATTTTTCAAGTCCTTTCCTTAGAATGATAACTTCATATTCTAGTGTTTCACACTCCAGTTCTTTTACCTTTAACTAGTCAGCCATACCTTATTCAATTCTCCTTGCCTCTTCAACCTTTACTTTTAAGTTGGTGAGATATTGTAGAAGTTTTACCTTTTTTTCTCATCCTCTTGTACTTGAGCCTTCAATCTTGAGTTCTTCTTCCTAAAACTTTTCAAATCTTCAAGAGAAACAATAATTTCCTCTTCTATGTCAACTATGGCTTCCTCTTCATCTTATGAATCTTTCTCTTCTTCTTGGTCTTCAACAACAGGATCATCTTATTTCTCTTCTATGGCCAAAAATATGATTTCTTATTTTTCACTATTGGAGAGGCTTTCATCACTGCTACTAGAAGCACTACTTGCTTCTTCAACATAAAAACTCTTCTTGTGTCTTTTAAATATTTTCTTCTCATGCTTGCCTTGACCATGTCTATTTTTATTTTCATGATAAAATTTTCTTTCTTTATTTGCCTTATTTGAAGCTTTGAATGCTGCATCTCATTTGGATGTTTGATATTTTTATGTCCTCATCTCATAGGTTGTGAGAATCCCATGTAGCTCATCCATGTTTAAATTTTTGAGATCCTTCATTTTTCAATTCCTAAAAACTTTGCATCAAACCTCATGGGAAGTGACCTTAAGATTTTTTGAATAATCTTAGAGTTTGTAGACACCTAAAACATGTCATGTCAAGGTGAATACTCATTTGGTACATGCTAGAATACCATATGAAATATTTTGGATAGATTACAAGGTGAAGCAATGATTCTAATCACTCAATTTAGGCATTTTAGCCTAGTCAGTGTTGGTTGTGGCTGACACCCATGGTTAATAGGTCTGATCATGCCTCAAAGCCATGATTAGACTTCAAATTAAATTTGATCTCAACCAATAAAAATCAATTACAACGGCCAAGTTGTTTGAGTGTCAAATGGATTTGGCATGGAAGCCTCTAGAACTTTCCCTCCAATTGCCCTAACTGAAGGTTCTTGATCTTGGCTTCTCCATGAAGCTAAGACAAGGCCTTCTCAAATGCTATAAAAAACACCTCTAAATTGGGGATAAGTCTAGAAGAATCTTGAGTTGAAGCACAATGAATCCCTATCAAATTGCATACTCACTTGCATCCATTGAGAGGAACACTTTTGCTGCCTATTTGGATATCATATGGCATTTGGAATCAAGAAGGCTATGGAGGGCTAGGAGAAATCAAGAAAACTAATTGAGCCCATTTCATCACCAATCTGAGCAATTCAACCACTAAATCTATCAGAGGATATCAAGGCTACCTTTGAACATCAATTCCATGGAGTGAATTGAGGAATTAATCCCTGATTTGGAGAAAAAGGACATTCACGACTCAACCATAGTTATCAACCTTGGCTAATAGTTTCAACCGCTTCACAGACCCACGATCAAGGTTTAATCCTCTTTTTAGCCAATTTTAGCAGTAGGTTTACATTTTTGTTTGTTCATTTAGGTAAATTTACTATAGATTTATTTTATATTTTCTCATTAGACTGTTAGAATCATTGATATAGGGTAGATTCCTCTCATTTCCAAGTATTAGTCAATTCTAGACTAAGTTTTGTTATTTTCATGCATTTTTGCTCTCAATGTTTAATTAGGATGTTAGATGACTAAATATATGTCTCCTTTACATTCTTTATGGTAAATTTACCATGTTTTAGCATAGATTCATATCTTTACATGCTTTCTTGATTTCATGTTTCTTATAGCATATTTTATGCAATATTTGGATTAAAGGCCTCATCAAGAGAGGCTACCTTTGCTTTTAATATATTTTTTGTTGTTTCTTGGATGCAGGGTTAACAAGGTCTTGTCATTCAAAGCAACAAATGCCTCTAATCATGGAAAAAAAGGTCGTATTTTCCTTGGAGCAGTTTGTGTTAACCTAGGAAGCCTGTGGATTACACCTACCCCTACGTGGGAATTTTCCATGATTGTAATAATTGTATCACATTGGGTATCCCTAAGAGGGATGGATTTGTAATCAAATTTTAATAGAAATTTAATAAAAGAAGCCCTTATTTGTGGTTATTTGCAAATTCGTCCATTATTTTATTTCTTTATGTGATTTCTCAGTTATTATTAGCTTAGGTGTATGCATCCTAGATTGCTACAGAAGGTGATCACGATGGGAAAACTACATATTATGCCACATAATACTGACTTACTATGTTTTGTGATTATAGGTCTTAGCTGTGGTTGACAACCATGATTAACAGTTATCATCGCACCATAGAGCCACGAGAAATAGTTGCAGCCATGCCTAATAGACGCGGTCAGCAAAAAACAGAACAACAATAGATATCAGACACCACCATCATACTTGGATCTGAGGTAGGGTCATTTTTCCCTCTCTATATTTTTATGTTTATGTTTTTATATAAGTAGAATGCAATAGATGGATGTTAATTAGAAAACATAGCGAAAAGTAGAATGGAAAATTTGTAAATGCTTTTTAGTTTTCTACTAGTCATTGCTAGGAATAGCGGATCTATGATTGCAGTCCGCCCTAGTCTCTAGTTTTCTAGGACATTATGTGTTTAGAGTTTGCATGTATGAGGCCCAATCAATGGCCATTTTCCTCATAGATAGTTGCATTCTCTGAACGTCATCTAGTGTAATCGTGCATTCTCTTAAAGTGAAACGTTCTTTTTCAAAGCATGTAGGAAAATCATGTGAATGTTGGTTTATGCATTTTTATTTCATGTAAAGTAAAAAGAACCACACACACCATGACGCACTTTAAACACTAGTGAGATGGAAGTAATATACAACTACTAGTAGGGTTCAATGATGGTGGTAGTGATTTCCATCCATTGGCTAACTCCCTCAATCCTTTTGTTACTAGACCAATACCGGTGCCAAGAACTATCATAGCCTGTGCAAAATAGCACACATTCCTCTTTGGAGGGGTGTATTTCTATGCACGGGTGAACTGGGTGAGGATCGGGAGGACCTGTGTTCCCTACCTGAGTGTGGGTTTCATATCTACATTTCGGGGGGTTTACGTGGCTGTGACTTTCATTACCGATTATCGAGTTATGAGTATAAAGGTGAAAGCCCTTAAAAAATTGAGTATATCATCAATATTTTGAAAACACGATGAGAGTGACATAAGAAAAAAGCATGCACCTATCTACTGTATTAGTCTATAGTCATCACAAAAGCGTAAAATATTGACACATTGCATAAATTCAACAAGATGATATTTCTTATATTGATTATAAATGAATCTCTGTTACACATATGCCCCTCTTAGGGTCACTTGAATGATGATACATTTTATACAATTGCCAATGCCCTCAATAGGGTAGGCGCATTAATATTACCCTTTGATAAGTCGCAAAATGCCTTGGGGTGGAGTTGAACCCCTTATTCACGATGTGGAAGGATTATGATATGGACTCCTCTTGTACATGTCTTCCTACAATCAAGAAACAACAACACACGATTAAAAATATAGATAGCCTCTCATAATGAGGCCCTTTAAGGAAACATACCTGATAATGCCATTTAAACTAATAATCAAGGAAACATAAAGAAAACCTTTAAACTATGCTAATTGAATAAAGATTTATAATATAGCATAAAGGAGATCGTTAGACAAATAATGCATGGATCAGATAACAAAATAGAAGCATAAAGGTGCATAAAAGATCCACAAATATCCTAATTAATGCAAAGCATGAACTATCTATTCTCAGCTAATTCCTATAGTTAGAATTTTTCTAAACTATAATTAAACCTAAGAAATGATTAATATAACCTATTTAAATGGACAAAAATGAAAAGAGTAAGGTGATTTGTCACCTGTTGCAAACCGTAGCTCTGGTGAGCGGTCTACACTGTGAACCGTGGCTAACAACCACGGTTTGATCTCTGATAAGTTTACCCTCAAAATTAGGGATAGTGGGCTTAATCTCCTTGTCCAAATTGATGTTAAAGGGTTGCCTTCGTTGTCCTCAGACTGATTTTATGGTCAATTCAATGTGAAGGGCCTTCGTTTGCCCGAATTTGCATTTCTTGATCCTCCTAGGCACCTAGGGCATCCATAATGCAATTCATCATGAATGGTGGCAAAAAGGGTTGGGGATTAAGTGTAATAGTTCTATCTCTTAGTATACTCAATTTGAGTCTACAATTCGCCAAGGCCTCGTTGCTCAAATCTCCAATGCTTTCTTCTCTTCTTCTCCCCATTTGGAGGGGGTATTTATAGCATGCCCCCAGGGCTAAGGGTGGCTTCATGGAGAAGCCAAGACCAAGAAGGGTGATTAGGACAGTTGGGATGGAAGCCTCTAGAATATTCCATACTTCAACTGCCTTCTTCTATATATTTTGTCTATTCCAACCAATTTGTCTCGGAGGGAAGGCCTAAATGAACTTCAGTTAAGATCGCAGGTCATAGTTGTGGTCAAGACTACAGAATGCAGGTGTCAACCATGGTTTAGACTGGAGACCGTAGGTCTGGGCTATAGTTCAGACTGATTAGACCAAAATGCCTAAATTGAGTGGTTAGAACCACTGCTATATCTTGGATTCTATCCAAGATCCTCCATATGGTCTTGTAGCATGTCCATATGAGTAGTCGCCCTCGGCATGACGCATTTTAGGTGTCTACAAATGCCCCTTTTGAGATGCATTGTGAGATTGAACAACGTTGAGCAAAAATATACATCCTAAAATGATGCCTAAGGTTTTATGATGATCATTAGTTGGATCAACATTAGATGCGCCTAGGTCCAACAAAAGGACGTGCATCTTAGAATCATTGCTTCCAACTCATGAAAGGCATACATTTTGATAAGTCTGCACTCATCATCAGATGTTCGGATAACATCAATGCCAAGTATGGGTATATTTTGACCCATAAATCCAAAGGATGAGAGTTACAAACCAATTATCATATTTGTTGTTTTCCCCAAGCAAAGGGGGAAGCTTATGATAGTTGTTGACAATGATTCGTAAGAACGAATGTAATTTTGAGAAGATCAGTGGATCTACGATCTCAGGGATCTTCTTCTAACTTTGATTATGATTATGAAATTATGAATACCTCCTCAAGTGATGAGTCGATGAGGGTAATGACAATGTATGAAGTGGTAAAATCACTTGACCATAATGAATGATCCTGAACAAATTAAAATTCGAGCATTTTAATACATTGTCTAGGCCTAGTTCAGCTTATGATTGCAACTCTTAGTAGTATTTGCAAATTTATATCCCATAGAGCAATCAGGCTACAATAGCCGTATTAAGGAATCAAAATGATACAAATGCAATTAGACTTGTGTTGAATCATAATTATCGATGATTTACTGAAATATGTCATAAAAGAAATGACAATTTTGCCCCAAATGTTGTTATGGTGATTTACTCATCTTGCCGAATTACATGGATCACAACTCACTGCAACTGCCAAGTGCATAGGATAAATCACTGAATATGAGGCACATTTGGTTTTTAATTATTTTATTTAATTTGTTTTAATTTTGCATTTTTATTGATCTTGGTGCTTTTAACATCACCAAATTGGCAATTTTAATCATTGATTTTAAATTTTTATCCAATGGGAGTCATTAATTTGCTCTTTTAGACCTTCCCACAATGGGTTTTGAGTGCATTTAATGCTAGCTACGGACTGTGGGTACGGTATGCGGTTTAATTTTTCAAATTTTGGTAACCTGCGTGTGAAAAACCCTAGTTTTGGAACCACAGGTGTCAAATACGGTCCGCCTGAGACTAGGAGAACCTATAAATTGAATTCCCATTTGAAATTTTTCATTATTTTTTGGCAAGCACTAGCAATTTGAGAGCTTTGAGAGTGAGAGAACCTTCCCTGATCTGAAATGCTACCACACTCTATCGTAATTACACTCATCTACCTCAATGGTAGGTCCTGATTAGCCATCTACTAGTCGAGGCCAGGGTATGGGCAAGGTAACTCGAAATCGAGACCTCACACTCAATACCAATAAAATGAACCACATTAAGTAATGTGGGTAATAAACCTCACTAAAATGCTGGTAATGAACCCCACTAGTCTAGGTTAGCTTAGGATTTAATTTTGTGAATTAGTGGACTAGGAGGGTACCCAAAATGGGTGTCTCTCCTAAATCGTAGCTGGTAGCTATGGTTCCCAATTAGCAAATTGGGGACCACAAGTTTCAGCTACGATTCCCAATTGGAAAATTAGGGACCATAGGTTTCAGCTGTGGTTTTTTTTTATATGTTTTTAGCTCTGGTTAGCTAGATTTTGTTTTACATTATGCTTGTTATTTTAGAGGTTGACTTCTAGAGCCTAGGAGCCTGACATTATGAAGACTCTCCATGAGGCTCTATCTGATGATGATCGAGATTGGTTCTGAGTTGTCGGGTTTGGCTATGTCATGGATCTACCCACTATTAGAGTAGATTAAGCCTACCTGACAACATTGGACTGACGTTGGAATGCACAAACCAACACATTTAACCTGCCTATAGGTGAAATGACTGTTACTTTGGAGGATGTCTATAGGATATTTAGAATCCCCATTAATGGTGAGGTCATCAACTCCTCTATCTCTAGGATAAAGGAGGCTATTTTCAATTCTATCTTCGATGACCAGAGTGAGGATGCTTAGGATGCGATTTACCACGGAGGGGTGCATATCAGTGAGTGGTATCATGAGGATGTATTATCTATACAGGAAGCCCTCTTCATGCACCTCATAGTATAGATTGTCCTTCCAAAATCCTCGGGCACGAGGATTCCCTAGAACCTCTAGTCCACTACCTAGAAGGTTATTCATAGTTCTGTAGAGGAGCCCTTAATGCTATCATGGGGAGCACCCTACTATGTCAGCTCTATAGGGAGCTATATCAAATTACTAAGAGTAGCCATAAGAGCCTCAACTGTAGTCTTCTATTGTAGATCTGGGGGTGGCAGCACATCCAGATTGAGCATCCTATAGATCTTCCTCTGCACATCACTTCTATTGTTAATGAGCATCAATGTTATACCACCTATTGGGCTCGTGAGGAGAAGGATATCCGTAGTTGAATCCATGTTGGTGATGTCCAACATTACATTACTTAGTTTGCAACACTTGACCCAAACGATGTGCAGTGGTGGCCCTATATGGATTGCCCAGTGTGGTTAGAGGAGGGCTAGTGGTTGAGATAGGCACATCATAACAAATGGCTGATTAGCCGTAAGGCCAAAATTTAAGAGTACCAGTTCTACTCTCAGGTATTACAATAGTTTGGGCTCATACAAGATATTCTAGATATCCCACTTAGATACAGACACTTGGTCGTGGAGCACGATCTATAGTGGATCATTATTAAGCCTCTGGAAGACACTGTAGATGACTACCAGGATACTGGAGTTGAGACTGCTGGGACCACTCCAAAGTATGATGGGTGGTGGTCCATGTTCATATGGTACAACATAGGGTCTCTAGATAAAGAGCTAAATCAGGCAGAGGCAAAGGTAGATCCTAACAGGCATGGGGTGCACCAACGGACATAGAGCGGTTGGGGCACAAAGGCTACCATCGAGGAGGCTCCCAAGATTGACCTAGATGAGGAGGCTCCAGAGGAGGGTGAGGTCCCTATTGATAGTGCAGAGGGTCTACTTTTAGCTCAGGTGGATGACTTGTAGAGTTAGCTCGGACGATTCCACACATAGTAGCTAGAGTGAGATACTACTATCGCCACTTTGGAGGTGAGAGTAGCTGACAAGGATAGGCACCTTACTAAGGCACAGGGTCAGATACAAGATCTTACTACATGGGCCATAAATGTAGAGGCCCAGGTTCAGAGACTGCAGAATACACTAGAGTTAGCCCAAGCATAACAGACTACAATAGAGGTGGAGAGGATTTCTTTCAGGTATCAAGGGGGGCTATGCCACATCCTCATGTTACTATGGGGTCTCCAACAGCACCAGTGGCAGCTCTAGCAGGCATTTAGGATTCTATGGCTGAGGTAGAGCAACTGTGCAGCATGGTCATGAGGACCAATGAGATGCATGCAACCTGATTCACTCGCGTTGATCAGCTAGCCAACTATATTGAGATGCACGGGCTACAGGTTCCTAAGGATCCTTTCACTTTAGAGTCTTAGTGGACTAGGTCTAGGAAATATAGATAGTCTATGGTGAGCTCAAGTCACAAGACTCATAGGATTGAGAGGATGCACATGTCCTCTAGCTCACATGGTGCGACATCACGTGCTAGGCCTTGAGATGTAAGGAAGACTTCAGGGGCCACTGGTCAGAGGACTAGCTTGTTGCAGTTACCAATTTATCATGTGCTAGGTGCCTTAGGATTTGGAGGTAGGTAGGATCCACAGCAGGACCCACCCTGGGTGCCAGAGCAGATAGGAGAGAAGGCTCCAGATCATAGTGCTGAGGGAGGCGGCGAGAGCTCCGTTACAGGGGGAGTAGATTAGATCTGGGCTCTACTAGATGCAGACTATATTTTTGATATGCCACATTTATTTTGGGTGTAAGGTCGAGGACCTATACACTTTTTAGCCTATGGGCATTTTGATACACTCCCTATGTATTATTTTGGTTACATATATATACGACTTTATCATTTATGGCTCATTAATGTGTACTGATTATTTATTTTTGATTTTATGTTTATTTGATGCACATGGATGCAATGCTTATGTTGATGCTATGTTTATATGATGCAATGTATGGATGACATGCACTAGCTAGCTATTTTATTTATGATGATGATGTTATGCAGTGATCTATATGTTTAGATATGCTATTTATGATGGATGCAAATGGATGCAGTATTTATTTTGAACGCATATTTGTTCTTGCTTTGTGGGCATGCGTTCATTTTTATGAAGTTATGGTATGCTATGCAATGTATGGTAATGCATTATGTACATAATCATAATCTAATGGGAAAGAACCTGTATGCTTTAATCTCTTAAAACATAAAGAATGAATGTAAACTGTGTATATTAATTTTAAAATACGACACCACAGAATGTATGATAATCATACAAAATAATTGATAATTCTCATTACAAGAACTTAATCAATTAATCACCCATATATGAAATACAGTGAAATGGATTGGTATAATGCTAATGAATGAATATGTCATTTTGTATACTTTTTATTTGCTGCACTATATAGTCAGTGGTCGTCTAAACATCATTTTTTATATTCATGTGATATATATCCTATATGTTTGATTGTGCTTTGTAAAATGCATTTTGATAAATGAATGACACATTTTTGATGTCTAATGATATTTGGTGTTTTGTTGCTATTAGAGAAATTTTTGAGGTTTTCAATGAGACTCAAACACCCTAATAGACTTCTTCAAAAATCACATACTAACTGTACAAGGCATTTATTGGATAAGGTTTTTGCTGTGACAGACCCAACTATTCATTATCCCTGTGTATGCATGTGAGTATTTTTAGATAGACCATAAGCATACCCCGTATGTCAGTCGAGACTCTTTCAACCCATATGTGAGATAAGGTTCCTCATATGATCATACCATCCTTATTTCAGCTTTGATTAGACTTATACAACTAGACAGTCCTAAGCACCTAGAGCTAGCTCATCTTGCAAATTGATCAGGGCTACACCTCCAAATGCAGGCGGGACTCTTTCAACCTATTGCTACATTTGGGGACCACCCAATAGAACTACCCCTATGATTGTAGGCAGGACTCTTCCAACCCATTGCTATGATCGAGGATCACTCTATGGATTTCAAAAGGTGGAAAATCTATGGATTCAAGTTATCACCCTTCTTACTTGCTCATATTTAGTGATAAAAATCACTGTTAGTCCACGTGTTATCCTTTTCTTTAAGCAAGGGTTTTTTATAGTGCTTTTGATTCACTATGTCACTTTACATTTGATTTGAACTTTGTACTTTGAAATTTGCACTTTGTAACTTGGGATTTAAACTTTGTAACTTTAGGATTTATAGGGGAAATTCTTGTCCTTTTGCCAAAGTTCACCACTCTAGACCGACCTATCTGCAAGATAAGCAGGTCATGAAACCCATATCTCTAGATACCTAAGACTGCTTTCGCAACTTTCATCATCTCTTGTCTTAGTATGATTTTATATTGTTTTGATTAGTGATGGGATCCTGATATGTTGAAGCACTATCCCAACTAATGACATCATCTATAACAACAAATTAATCTTTCTACAATATCTGAAGAACCCAATAGGTATGGTTGAATGACTAGAAAACTTAATATGCATACATATTTCTTCACAATAGGTATCATGTATGAATGCAATGAATTATGATAAATGCAAGGGTGCATGATTGAAACACAAATGTGCGACCGTTTGTAAGATTTTGATAGACATATTACACTCTATTGTGGAATGCAACGAATGAAAAATGCCTAAATGCAATATGATGATGTGAATGCATGTATGAAAATGCAAACTGCAAAAGCAAATGTTTTTGGATTTTATGCTTTACCAATTTTTTTTTTGGAATTTTATATATTTTCAAAATTTTATGAATTTTTGAGCTTTTATATTTGACCAAACGACGAGTATATATGTATTTGGAGCTTTTTGGGGTTGACCAAGTGATTTTTAGAAATCCTTGGAGCTTTTTGGAATGACCAAAGGTCTTATAGATGCCTTTGGAACCTTTTAGTTGACCAAACTCTCAAAAAGAGAGCATGGAGCCTTTTAGGATGACCGAGAAGCTATAGGAACTCTCGAAGCCTTTGGGTTGACCAAGTGATTTTTAGAAATCCTTGGTGCCTTTTTGATTGACCAAAGGGCTTATAGATGCCTTTGGAGCTTTTTATGACATGACCAAATCACTCAAATGAGAGCTTGGAGCCTTTTGGGATGACCGAGTAGTTATAGGAACTCTCAGAGCCTTTGGGTTGACCAAGTGATTTTTAGAAATACTTTGTGCATTTTGACTAACCAAAGGGCTTACATATGCCTTTGGAGATTTTTTTGACATGACCAAATCACTTGAATGAGAGCTTGGAGCCTTTTGGGATGACTGAGTAGTTATAGGAACTCTCGGAGCCTTTGGGTTGACCAAGTGATTTTTAGAAATACTTGGTGCCTTTTGACTGACCAAAGGGCTTACATATGCCTTTGGAGCTTTTTATGACATGACCAAATCACTCGAATGAGAGCTTAGAGCCTTTTGGTATGATCTAGTAGTTATAAGAAATCTCAAAACCTTTGGGTTGACCAAGCAATTTTTAGAAATCCTTGGTGCCTCTTGACTAACCAAAGGCCTTATAGATGAATTTGGAGCTTTTTATGACATGACCAAATCACTTGAATGAGATCTTGGAGCCTTTTGGGATGACCGAGTAGTTATAGGAACTCTCAAAGCCTTTGGGTTGACCAAGTAATTTTTAGAAATCCTTGGTGCCTTTTGACTAACCAAAGGGCTTATAGATGCCTTTGGAGATTTTTTTGCTATACTCTTTAGGCATAGAATGCCTTAATATGGATGATTTTGAGAGTTTTAGGCTCTTCAACACCCCCTAGCGATGTCAAGTGATAGGTACCTGGACCAATATTTTTAGATATGATATAGGGTCCTAGCCAATCAACCGCAAATTTGTCTCGTATATCGGGCGGCAAATTCGAGTTATGTTGGTTTTCTTTCAGCACAAGATCCCAAAATTCAAATTCTCTCTTGTGGAATTTGATATTGTAAGCTCATTTCAATCACTCCTGATAGATGTGGAGATGCTCTAGGGCATTCACACAATGTTCATCCAGTAGCGTCAATTGGTCTATTCGAGCTTGCCGCACGGTGTTGTCATTGATGAACTCTTTTAATACGATGCACAACATTGGAATTTCCAACTCTAAGGGCATAATGGCCTCAGTGTCATATACTAGTGAAAATGGAGTCACCCTAGTGGGAGTCCGAATGCTAGTCCTATAAGCCCATAATGCAAGGGGTAGCTGTATATGCCAATCCTTGTGGTGTTCTTGCACTGTATTTTTCAAGATGGCTACCATAGTCTTGTTTGAGGCCTCAGCTTGCCCATTTGCCTACGGATAGTATGGAGTTGCAAAACTATGTTTGATGTGGTACTTAGATGTTAAAGCTCACACAATTTTGTTCTTAAAAGAAGTTCCATTATCTGAAACAATTTTGGATGGTATCCCAAAATGACTTATGATATTATCCATTATGAACTCTGCTATGCGAGCTCTAGTGGTCGTTGTTAAGGGAATGGCTTCCACCCACTTTGTAAAATACTCAGTAGCCATAATAATGAATGTATGTTGACCCGATGATGGAGGAGAGATCTTGCCAATTATATCAAACCCCCACTGAGCAAATGGCCAAGTCGCTTGGATGGGTTGTAAGGCCTATGATGGCAGGTGCATAAGATTATCATGATGCTGACATTTGATGCATTTATTGATATATACATTGCAATACTTCTCCATAGTGGGCCAATAATAACCCATTCGAAGGATGCGCTTGATGATGGATGATGAGTGTCGTTGAGTCTCATCATTTAATCTCAATGATTTATCAATCTGGGGTGGTGTCCAAGGCTGTCTACGATAGAAGGCTAGGGAAGAGTACAATTCAGACATTCAAATTTCAAGTATTTATTGGTGAAGCAGATTTTGGTTTAGCCTTTTGGTGTCACACTAAACCTAGTCTGCAGAATGGAAACTTGCAGGAACTAAAAACTAATTCTAAGTTGCAAGAATTGAAATCTAACTACAATTGCATGAATTGAAATTGCTGAATTGAAATCTAATCTACTTTTGTAGAATTGAAATGACAGAATTGAAATTGCTAAATTGAAATGTTGCTGAAATGAAATCCCAAATTACACTTACAAAATTGAAACCTATTTTACTCTTATAGAATGGAAGTGATGCTTGGAAATGAAACACCTGTCAATGCCCTGCCACAAAAGGTCGTCAAGCTTCTGCTACATGAATTGACAACAAAATGAAATATGCTGAAAATGGAAAATTGCTAAAATAGAAAGCAGGAAAACATGGAAAGAAAAGGAAAAAGGCTTAATATAATTTATCAGCTGACATACACACACATGCTATACACAAACATAATAGAAACACGTAAATCACTTAATAGAAAATAAAAACAAGAAAATGAAATCTGGTAAGCAATCTATTAATTCTGCTACAACAAAATTATAGATTAAAACCTGCCATAAAATACCTCCTTCTAGATCTGAAAGTGGGCCCATACTTCCTGATATAGAAGGAGATGAAAATAACTCCTTAACTAATTAACACTCAGAACAAAAAATGATAAAATAACTGCACTTTTATTGATGACAGAACATGCTGAAAACTGTTACAAAAAATTGTTGTACAGTCCTAATTGTTGCTATTGAAAAATCTCCTCTATTATAATTCCTAACTGGCTCAACCAAGGAGGGAGCTATGTTATTTATATAAATATTTACAATATATCCCATGCTTAAATTATCCTATGTGCTACTTTACAATGATTTTCCAATAATTTTGGATCTAAAATAAATGCAAATCTGGATAGTTTGTGTTGCAGTAGTAGTCATTGGCCCTTAGAAAGCATCTTCAGTGGTGGGAGTACATGGGAGGAGTCTAGAAATATCTCACACATAATTATTCACTTTAGAATATGCCATTTCTATCTTGCAAACAACTTTCTATTATGCTGCAGTTTTTCTGGGTTTATCCTAGAAGAGGATCAAAATTGATCTTTTCCATGAATGGTGGCTTTGGATGACAAGGACAAAAAATTCAGATGGGAGATATTTTATTTTAACCTTTTCAACCTTCTTTCCATTTTTCCATCATCAAAAATCAGTCAACAAGTCAAAAAGCACTTTTTGTTCTCATTTCGAAGATAAGTGGCTCATTTCGAAGAGACTGCATTTCTCATTCCGAAGATGTCTGTTCATTCCGAAGATCTTCAAAATGAAAAACTATGTGCTCTTCAAGTGATTTTAGCTGCATTTATCAGGTGGATTAGCCCTCAGGATTATATTGCAATAGCCTTCATTCCTCCCCATGTGTGAATTCCATGCCTTGCCATTCATTGGTAGCTTGTTGGAATTTACATGGTAAATTACTACATTTTCTAGCTCTGTTGCACAGTTGTAAAATATTGGCATTTCTTGCAAATTCAAACAAATTAGAACATAGAAAAATTATTCAAATATCAACATGAAGGAGTACATCAAGTTGCTACTGAATTTATACACTTCATTCACCAAGTAACCATGCTAAAATAGTGCAACAATGTTGCACAATTGTCCCTGCTCTGTTATACCCTATTGCTGCCTATTTAGACCATGTGGGAATGCTTCTAAATAGGTAAGATGTCTTCTGTAGTCCTTCTAAACTCATTCCATCCATATCCTCATGCTTTGCTTGACAACTTCAAGGTGTTCCTATAAAGTGACAACTTGCTGATTTTTATATGGTTGTTTTTTTAGATTTTCAGATTTATGACAATCCTAAACTTTTGGCTTCAATGTGAATTTGAAACAAGTTGAAGGGCAATAAAACATTCAAAAACCATTGAGAAGTTAATGGATATCAGCATACCACATTTGGTTAATTGAAATGCATGTTTTTACTTGCTACTTAATCAAGCAAAATCAGTCATAAAATGTTGAAAATAGTCAAAAATAGAGATATAGTATTTCTAACATAAAATCATGCAAACACTTAACAAATAGTATATTTTAGTCAACTATTTGGCAATTAACTTATCATATGGTAGTAAAACATTATGCAATAATGAGGCACTTTTGGGCCTCATCATCCCCCCCAAATTGAACTGATGCATGCCCTCATGCATCTTAGTAGGCCATAGTAATATGCAGGTTTTATTCTTGTGAACAACATCCTTTGCTACCTGCTAACTGAGAAATTCCTCCTTGCTTGCACTATATTAAGTATTTTGCAATTAAGCACATGTATGACTCTTTTTCTATTTTTCTACAAGTTTTAGTGTTGCAAGGTACCTCTTAAAGGCTTGATATCATATGATTCATCTTGCAATAGTCTTATTGTGGAACTGTATTTGGCAGATGCACTACTACTGATGGAATTTTCTGTTCTTAACAACATTTCAACCTGAATGCTTATTTTTGTTGTTTGCACATTTTGAACAAAATTGATAATTTTTTTTTTATTTGAAATGTTTGAGGGATGTACTTACTTGTGGTAGAGCCTTATAAACCTCAATATTTGATGTACCCTACTCTTTTTTCTATTTTGTAGCATTTTCAGTAATTTTGGTATAGTTTTTGCTCATTTCGAAGATATCCTGCTCATTCCAAAGAGACTGTATTCTCATTCTAAAGATGTCTGCTAATTCTGAAGAGACTGTATTTCTCATTCTGAATATGTCTGCTCATTTTGAAGAGACTGTATTTCTCATTCCGAAGATGTCTGCTCATTCCAAAGATCTTCAAAAAAAATGCAGAAATGACCTCCTATGCAAAAGTTATCTACATATTCTATTGTGGGTCCATCTCTAGAGTGTATAAGCCTTCCATAACATCAAAAATCCCTTCTTCATCCTTTTTTTTAGATGCTATTATTTGTTTTGTATGTTGTTGTTTTATTCCAGTAGTACTAAAATAGAACCTTCAGGTGCATTTTGTTGATTATCCTCCTTCAATTTATCAGACAATTGTGAGATATAAACTTGCAGTTCTACTTCTAAAATTTTCCCTACAAATTGAAATAGAATTGCTACCATGTCTATCCCAAAATTAGGTTTTTACATAGTTTTGGGATTTCCATGCAATTAAGGGCATAAGGGGGTGTTTCTTGACATCTTGAACATTATCCTTTTTCAACTTGTCACTATTGTATGAATAGTTTATGCCAAATACTGACTATCATACACTAAATGCTAAATGTTTACTATGAATTAAATGTCACATTACACAATGGGGTAGAAAAAATAAAAAATTTTCTAAAGTATTTCTTTCAATGAATTTTTAAGTGTTGCAGCAATTTTGGCTTTCCCTATTGTTCCCCTTGTACATAAAATGAATATGAAGGAGCTTCGCTGATGAACAAGCTAAGGAAGATAGCTTCGTTGAAAGAAATCACTAAGGATGAAAACTACTTCAGGCCCGAAGTCCCTCAAACAGTTACTTCGGGCGAAAACCTTGCGAAGCGGCATTGCCGAAGAAGGAATTCAAAGAAGACGTAAAAAAGAGCTTCGCACCCGAAGCATTTCCAGTAGCTACTTCAGGAAAAAATTTTGCGAAGTGGTGTTGCCGAAGCAAAATGCAAAGGAAGAAGAATGAAAACTACTTCAGGCCCGAAGCACTTCAAAAGGCTACTTCGGGCAAGAAACTTGCGAAGCAAGATTTGAAGGAGCGCAACGTTGAAAACACTTCACCGAAAAACCGTCGAAGCACCCACTTCGGGCCTCCCCGCCAGCGAACCATTTCTACTTCGCTGAAAGTCGTTGCGAAGCATATGCTTCGGTAAAACTTCGTGCGAAGTACTTTCCCATGAAGTGGAAGCAGTTAAAGCATTTTTGAAGGTAAGAATGCCCTTCGGCCAAAATCCTCCTGAACCACAATTTTGAAGGAATATCGTGGCGAAGCATTTTAACAGTTCATCGGCAAAGTTTTTTTGGCACATCTTCCAGCGAAGCAGTAATGAAGAGCCCATCTTGCGAAGGAGATCTGCTTCGGCCCTCATCACCCCTGAAGCTATTTTGTTTGAGCTCCACCATGTGAAGTGCAAATCAAGGAGAATCTGCTTTGGCACAAGTCCATTACGAAGTGAAGTTATGAATGAATAACTAGCGAAGCACTTCAAGGGCACGTGCTCCAAGCCAGGTATTTTACCAAGGCAATCAAGTACCTCATAAATTCATTTTTACGTGCCCATAAAACTTTCTGTGCATTTTTGGCAATTGGAAATGAAGTATCAATCTCTGAAGAAGATCTTGGAAAGCATGGCGACCACTCGAGTATTACACCCAGAAGCCAAGGATGCCTAGACAGCTCATTAATACAAGTTTCCATGGTTGACCCGGTCACCGTTTCTAGTTTTGGTAACAGATTTGAGAGCTCAGTCACGAGGGCCGTGAGGAGCCGACTTCTCAGGTTTCGAGGGTGTACTCCTCCATTTTGTGCAATTATGGCTTAGAGGGTCGGGTCCTCTATAAAAACCCAGGCATTGTAATGTAAAAAGGGGGGAACTTTCTGCTAAGAAAGCTGTTGTAACTTACATTCCTATGATTAATACTAAAGAGCTTTGGACTCTACTTCTCTCTTTTATGCTGCCTTCTGCGATTATTTCTTTTATCTTTTCTTCATTTGCATACTGTAATTCTGAACTCTGGATTTAGGTATGTGATTGGAGTGGAACCCTAAAATTTTCCTGAAGGATACATAGGGGAGGAAATCACTGTATTGGTTTTATTTTATGCTGCTTGTGGATAGTGTTTCTGTCATATTCACTCTTTCTTCATCGTCGTAACTCTGAACTTTGAATTTTGACAACAGGGAAGGGTAACCCTAAAATTCATCCAGAGGATACATAGGAGGATTAATATAGCGTTCATTTCATTTACTCTTGGTGTTATTTGCTGCTATTTTAAGCTATTGGCCAGCAATCGTGCTTCTGGTTCTTTCCCACCATTAAACTACTAAAATTTCTTCCCTTACTCTTTTATTTCTTTCCTGCATCCTCACTCTATTTATCTCTTTCTAGCACCTTTATCTTAAAAATCAAATTAGTTTAGTATAGGAGCCGACCTTTCTCTAGATATTTGTATGAAGGGCATCTCTTCCCTTTGGCCTTTCAATGTTGGTCTAGGTCTAGGGCACATACACTTATCCAAATCCTTTCCTGGGAAGATTTGATGACCAACAGTTTTTGGCACGCCCGGTGGGACCCGGTCAGTCTCACCTTGTGAGTGGTAGTGAGAACCAATGCTCTCATTATCGAAAGACTCTTAGCATCTGGTGACTCTGTCTTACCTGAGAATATTTAAGTCGTAAATATCGATATCAAAGTCTTTGTCTTCATGCAAACAAGATGGAGAGTTAGGAATAGAGGAGAGGAAACTGAGTTCTTTGAGCTAGATATTGATGCCTTTGGGGAACAATCTAGGTTGGTCACCTCTAAGTCTTTGTTACATGGAACATCCTTGAAAGAGGCTGCTATTGACGAACAAGGCCTAAATTTTGATAGTACAACGACCAGATTTCCTCCTAATACTCCAACTCACCGAAGCGTCCTAGTGCCTCCATTCCTATTGGTCATCATGTTAGCAATCAAGGAGGAGCTTTGAGAATTTCTGTTTCTCAAAATATAAGAGTAAATATGGCACAACAGCAACAACAACAACAAATGTAGCAGCAACCACCGCCCAAATTATTCCCAGCATGGAATTCTTCAGGACCACTAAATCTAGCGGGACAAGGGCAAGTGCCGCCTAGTGCTATAAAGAAGATCCCAACATTTGATGGAACTGGGAAGACTGATCTGGAGCACATCCAGGATATAGTTTCTCTGGTGGCGATCCATGACATCACAAAAAAGCAGGTTATGGTAAAGCTTATGGTTCTGTCTCTTAGAGGAAAACTTCTCTATTGGTATAGATCTTTACCACTCGATACCATTACGGGATGGGACCAGTTAGCTGAGCAGTTGATGCGAAGCTTCAATGAGTCTGTCGATCTGACCTATCTCCTGCATCAGTTCACAATGATCCAGAGAAATCCACAAGAAGAGATCACCGAATTCAATGTTAGGTTTGCTCGAACCTGGCAAAACCAGTTGGACTTTGGCCATCTGATGAAGCTGCAACATACTATTTTCTTCGGGCTTTCAATCCTGATATCAGTGTGATGGTGAGGTATTCGAATATCAATACCTTCCCAGAGTTATATGAGTTGGCCCAAAAAGTGGAAATGGATCTAATAGCTATGGGTAAGCTTCCCCAAAGGATTTCGATGCCCATACTTCCCAATTTCTATCAATACCAGTATGCAAGCGCAGCCGCTTCGCAGATCTCTACAACCCCTGCACTCCTGATATCATCTTGGAACCCGAATTCTATTGTATCTCAAATCACTGCTCCACAAATTCATTTTCCCACTTTTTTGACTCTACATCCCATGGTCACTTCGGCATTCCATGTACTGCCAACACCACTTCAACACCCTGCCCTACCTCCAATACCAATAATGGATCCATTGCCACTGATTCCCAGAGCCGAAGACATGCAAGCCAAATATTGCAAGAAGTTCAGTCCCTGAATTCCACAGTGCAGACCCTGTCTAATGACATGACCATTATGAAGAAGAAGTAAGCACAACAAGAGTTTCTACCAAGAAGATCTTATCCTACACCTGCGCTTACTAAAGATCAAGCAACCTAGCAAGGAAGAGCTTCGGCAAGAAATGCTGCAATATACGAAGCCCCGAGCACTTTCGATTATATACATTGGTGCTCCACCTGTAATGACCCTCATGAAGAGAATACCTGCATGCTACACCAAAACTATGTATAAATGTTGGTGAGAAGTAGTCATGGTAGTCATAGTCATGGTAGTCAAGTCAATGTCATTAGACAAATGAATCACAACTTGATGATTGGTGAAGAAGAGCCAGTTGCAGTCCTTACCAGAGGAGGAAAGAGGTCGATAGAGGTGGATGCTAATCAAATGGCTCCCTTAAATGTGCATGCTCATCATGAGAAAGGACAACAACCTCCTCCAGCCTCGAATGAAGCTCGACAACCTACACTAGTCAAAGAGAAGGGTCAACAGGCCCCTCTAAATCCACTGTAGGTGGAAACTAAGGAACAGGCTAGAGAGAAACTCAAGCTTCCTTCGATGACTAAGCAACAAAGGGTCGAAGCTACGGAACAGTATCGCACCAGAAATGAACCAAGAAAAGAACTTGAGGTGCCCAATTCCCTGGCATACAACATTATAGATGAGCTGAAGAGGATTCTAGCCAAAATTAGTCTGTACGACGCACTGCAATTACCTGGACAAGTGGACCTGTTGCAAGAATAATTGAAGATAACCAAAGCAAGAAAGGAAGCACCGCTTGCCCTAGTATAGACCTTGTCCACATCCATTACAGGGAAGAATAGGCCATCGCCATTATACATGTCTTTATAGATGGAAGGGTATGTTGTACATAACTGTATGATTGACTCTGGGGCCACGATGACAGTCATGCCAAAGGCGGTGTGCGAAGAGATAGGGATGGAATACATGCAAAGCAGTCATGGCGTACTCCAGTTGGATGGTACCCCCATGAAGACTTTAGGGGTGATCAAGGATATTCCTATTTAGCTACACAAGATGCCTCAAATCATAGTTATACAAGAGGTGGTAGTCGTTGACATTGAGCCCTACTTCAGTATGTGCTTGTTGAGAGAATTTATGGTGAAGCTGGGTAGATATCTATCTATGGATTACTCCCATCTGGAGATTCCATTCAAAGGGAAGAAGATTAAAATCTACAACGAGAAGCCTTCTACCTTCCTCGTAGAGAAGATGTCCGAAGGAGAGGGCAGCGATCCTGTGCAGGTGATAGTGGAAGGGATAGAGCAGGTGGACCTTGTCGAGGAGTCCCTCGCACAGTTAAGTTGTGAAGATGAGTTTTCATTGGCAAAATTTAATGCCATTATAGAAATTGAGATGGGATGTTATGCCATCACCAAGCCTGAGAAACACATCAAGTCAGAAGATAAAGTCTTCGCCCAAGGATTGTGGAAATTGTTCTTCGATGGTGCCCAATGCAAAAATGACACCGGGGTAGGGATTATTTTAGTATCACCTTCTGGAGAGCAGAAGGAACATTATTACCGATTGGTGTGAAGTTGCACCAACAACACAACAAAATATGAAGCATTATGCCTAGGACTCAAGAAAGAGAAAATTTGGGCATAAAGCATCTCCAGATATTTGGAGATTCTGAATTGGTATGCAATCAAGTCACAAACAAGTGCACTTCAAAGAAGCACTATCTTAAGTCATACCGAAATAGGGTATGGGACTTGTTCGACCAGTTTGAATCTCTCAATCTGTAGTCTATTCTAAGAGAAAAGAATCGACATGCCAATGTTCTAGTGTCCATCGCAACCAAGTATTCTCCAACAGAAGACATGGTGCATAAGACCAAAGCTATGAGGATGATTTATAGGCCCTCTATCCCAAAAAGAGATCTGCATTGGCAAGTTTTTGACAATGATGAGCAGATTATGAATTTTGTGATTCAAGAAGTAGCCACAGTTGAGAGCAGAAGCCCTGATGAAGAAGAATATGAAGGGTTGGTTCAATTGAAGAATAATCACATTCCCAAGGGATTAATTACTCTTGAAAGCCTCTTTGATTAGAATGATCGAGCAGTTTCTCATAGGATCAAAGTTAATGCAAAGCAGTATCAATATTTAGAACTTGAACCTGGGAAAGCAATAAAAGTTGGAACAAATTGCACTTCGGAAGAGCTAGAGCAGATTCGATCTTTGTGCAAAAAGCATCTCGACATAGTGGCTTGGTCTTATCAAGATCTAAAGGGATATGATCAGAAACTGATCCAGCATACAATTGAGTTGCAAGAAGGGGTCAAACCTTTTTGATAGAAGCAAAGGCCTGTCAATCCAAAGATCAAAGTCTTGATGAAGGCTGAACTCCTAAAAATGTTCGAAGCGAAGATAATTTATCCCATCAAGCATTCTTATTGTGTGGAAAATCTAGTCCCAGTTAGAAAGAAGAATGGAGATATATGATTGTGCGTGGACTTTCACAACCTGAACCAGGCTTCTCTCAGAGATCACTACCCTCTCCCATAGATCGATCAGATCTTGCATTCGATGGCTGGGGCTCAACACTTCTCCCTACTCGATGGATTATCTGGATACAATCAAATCTGGGTCAGAGACGAAGACCAGCATAAAACCACATTCACTACCAAGTGGGGAACATTTGCTTACCAGCGAATGCCATTCGGCCTTTCAAATGCGGGTGCCACTTTTTAGAGGGTAATGGATTTAGCTTTTGGTGAACTCTTGAATAAGATTATTGTTATCTATCTAGATGACTTGACCGTATTCTCTCGAATAAGGGAGGATCACCCTTTACACTTACAACAAATTTTTGAAAAATGTCAAGAATTTGGCATTTCAATCAATCCGAAGAAGTCCATATTCGCAGTTAGCGAAGGGAAGTTGCTAGGAAATACAATATCAGAGAAGGGTCTTACTGTAGATCCTGATAGAGCTGAGGATCTAATGAAGCTCCCACTCCTAGTAGACAAGAAAGGTCTTCAATATTTATTTGGCCAAATCAACTTCATGAGGAAGTTTATCCCAGATTTTTCCCAGGTCATCAAGCCGATGTCCGAGCTTTTGAAGAAAGGTGCAGAATTCATCTGGATGAAGAAGAGAAAAGAAGCATTTGAATAAATAAAAGTTTGAATTGCTCAAGCACCGGTCCTGACCAACCTTGAATACAATCAAGACTTCATCCTATATGCTATAGGACAACCCGAGAGCTATGCTGCAGTCCTGACACAAAAAATGGAGGATGGCGAAGAGCGCCCCATTGCATTTCTAAGCCAAGTGATAAACCCTCATGAAGAAAAATATAATTTCATAGAAAGGAAGGTGCATGCAGTAATGAAGTCTCTTAGGAAGTTCAAGAAATTCATCTCCCAAAGTCGGGTTATAGTCTTCGTCATCCACCTCGATGTGCGCAATTTCATCATCCAAGGAGAATTGGGTAGTAAAAGAGCCGGTTGGGTCAGCAAGATACAAGAATTTGACATCGAGATCAAACCTACAAAACTGGTTCGCGGTCATGCATTATTTTAAGAACTGGTGAAGAGTGTAGTGGCCGAAGTTACAAAATCTCAGTGGGATGACTTGCCAGTAGAAGAATTCTTCGCAAACTAGGAAGAAGATGAGAAATACTGGGCCAGTGATATAGTCGAATACTTCAACATCGGCAGATGTCCTTCACACCTAAATGCTTCATAGTGAAGACATTTCAGGATGAGGTCCTCCCGATATACCTTGCACCCCGAAGGCCTATTTTTTAGAAACATTGATGGCGTCCTTCTTAGGTGCATAAAAGATGATGATAAAAGGAGAATCCTAGGAGAATTCCATTCAAGATTATCTGGGGGTCACTTTGCAGGGAGAACAATGGCACTGAAAATCATCAAGGCAGGTTATTATTGGCCCACACTCTTCGCTGATGCCTTCGTAGTCTATCGTAAATGCGAGCAGTGTCAGAAGTTCATCGACCAAAGAAAATATGCTTCGATGCCTCTTTGACCGTACAAGTAGAAACTCCCTTTCAATAATGGGGGTTGGATTTCATAGGGGTCATATCGTCGAACTCCTCCGTTGGGCATAAGTTCATCTTGACCGTGACTGATTACTTTACCAGATGGACCGAAGCAGTTGCCATGAAGAATGCAAATCAAGAGACCATCATTAATTTTGTAAAGGGATTGATTACACAGTTCGGCATTTCAGAAGCAATCATCACGAAAAATGGTCCTGGCTTCATAGGTGCCAAAATCAATGAGTTCTTCTACCGATATGGGATATATCATAAAGTATCCTCCAATTAATATCCATAGGGCAACGGATTGGCAGAATCCACCATCAAGACCTTGTTGAAGGTGTTACGAAAGCTCATAGAGACAAACAAAAGAGCTTGGCATCTTCTTCTAGACCAGGCCTTGTGGGCCGATCGGACTTCTATCAAGAAGTCGATAAAGACTTCATCTTACGCCCTGGTCTATGGTAAGGAGGCCATATTACCTACCCACATAGAGATCCATGCGTTGTAGCTGTTAGAAGAGGAAGGAGTTAATTCAATGGAAAACTGATTGGCTCAACTGCTACAGTTGGAGGAAGATCACGAGAAGGCTTACCAGAGCTTTGCTAAACATGCTTAGGTCACCCGATATTGGTTCAAGAAAAAATCATTCGATCGCACATTCAAAGTGGGAGATCTGGTATGGAAGTGGGACTCCTAGAAGGCCAAGCCTGGAAATCATGACAAGCTTGATGCTTTCTGGGATGGACTGTTCGAAATCATGAAGGTGAATTTGGCCAACTATTTCATCCTCAAAGATGCAGATGGCCAGGTATTACCAATTTCTATTAATGGTCTTCATCTGAAGACTTTTCATCACTAAGGTGAAACACAAAAAAAAAAATGTGTATGTACTTTTGTATATAATTTTTCATTTGTGTATATACATCCTATTTCGAGATTGCAAAAGCTAAGTGTTATACTCCAAAATCTCCTTCGGGGACTTTTGATGCGAAGTAGCGGTTGCAAGGAGGTTCGTAGCGAAGCACTTTACCCTCAAAAGGTTAAACAAAGAGAGCTGCTACATATTATTCTTAGATTTACTGGTATTTGATCCCGCATGCTCACCACTATCCAGAGTTAATTTGTGCTATCGTGCAGAACTACCAGCCTACCTCCAGGCTAGTGTTAGATGTTGCGGGCCATAAGTTGTTTTCAATTATGAAGGAAGATGTGCAAGCAGCCTTCGCACCACAATAAGGGCCACCCAAGGGCTATTCATTTTGCAACATCATTCTGAGTGAACAGATGGAGAGGTTCACCTCCAACAACTACATATTGAAATTTTTGTGAAGAACCTCAAAAGCGGGCTCCCTTTAGGCAAGCTGCCCCAAATACCCTTACCCTTGGTCGCCTTCAAGAACATCGATATTTTTTCTATCATTGCATGGGTGGCGGGACTATCGACAGATGCTTCGGTCCAACCCTGGCAGGTGTCTTTGGCTGAATGTATTTTGAGAGGGGAATTATATGCCCCTGATGCTTCAAGACCAAAAACCAACCTAGTTTTCTTCGATTGGGTAGAATGGGTGGCCCGAACCTTGCACACGCTGCTCACCAGCATGAATAATTCAATGATGGGCTAATACTTTGCACCCTATTATTTCCTTGTTTGGTTGTTTTTCTACCATGTACATAAGCAATTCCCCCATGTTACCATTTCTATGAGCAGAAAGGATGGAAATCCTCTGCCCGTGTACCAATGGACTCCCCTCCTATTGAGGACAAAGTCTTATTATTATTTTAATCAGCAGTTATTGGGACCTAATATGCATTTGTTGAAGGGCTCTTGCCCTCGAGTGCCCCTCAGTTTGAGAGATAGAGTGGTAATGGAAAATAAGGGGGATGTCTTTCAGTTGACACAAGGGCTGGTGATTCGCTTGTTCGGCTTCATAGGTAAGCCCTTCCTGCTACCTGTTTTCCCCTCTGAGTACCAATTCGCATTGGAGGTCGCTCGACAGAGCGATATAACAAATGTCATCTATGGCCATGGTTGGAAATGGGCACATACCTATGACTTCCCCTTCAATATGGGGGTAATTGAAGTATTTGCCTTGAAGCAGAACGTATTCTTGGAGGAAAAGCTTGCCAAATTTGGCCTACTCAAAATTCCTCAACAATGGCTCTATGATCCCTTGGGAGTGATGAGGGATCACCTAAAATTCAAGAACTTTCATATCTGTCCCCACCCTAAAATTGGAGCAAAGAAATAATCCCAATGGGAAGGATTTGGAGTGGCATTTAGAGAGGATGAGGACATTGCTTTCCTGGCATGAATTTTACCCTACGGAGGTCGATTTTGACCCTGACCAGCATACCTTCCCAACTCTAGACTCCACATTTTGGAGAAAGGCAAAGGACAATTTGAAGGAGGAATTGAAGAACTTGGGCAAGGAACAACTAAGAGAGTGGTGGATGATGAGATTCCATCGCCAAAAGATGAATTCCTACAGACTCTTAACAATGGATAAAGACTTCGCAATTGTTTACGAAACCAATGTTGGGACTTGGAAGTCCATATCCTTCATCGAATTTGTCCCTCCAGCTACCCCAGGATCAGGTGAAAGCCCAAGAGGAGCTGACAATCCCTCAAAGTAGGAAGAGGAGGAAGAAGCTGAAGCTACACCAGAGGCACTACCACAAAGCCACGACACAAGTATCAAAGAGTCAGAGCAACCATTAGAGAGGAAGAAAATAAAGAGGCAAGAGCAAATTCAAGTGCCTCTGAGCCATCCAAAGTGACCTCGCATGAAGCTCCCAAGTGCTCCTACTGGACAACCTACATCAAGCCCGATCGAAACAAATGTTGATGCTACGGGGCCACCAAGTGCCGAGACAGTCCCAGACATAGATGTCATTGATGTGGAGGAACTCCTCCAACAAGAGGGAAACCTCGAAGTAGAAGTTATGGAAGTATGGAGTGTCGAAGTCCAAAAATAGTAGGAGCCTATTACACAAGAAGTCACCATGGTCGCTCTGCTAGAAGGGCACATAGGTACACACTCTCCACCCTTTGCCTTGGTCTCCCACATGTCCACTGTGGTCTCGGCCAAATATTCTCATCAGTATCTCCCTCCCTCACAAATTCAATCACCTCTTCATGCGTTGCCCCTTACCACCGATCCCGTCAGCCCCACTCCACTCGAGTCACCAGGCCAGGACAAGTTTGTTGACACTACTTCGCCCACCTATGCCACCATTCCCTCAGTTCCTAGGCAGGGCGAAGGTAGTACTCCAATGTTGAACCCTGTTACTCATTCCCCTACCTCACATTCATTGTTGCACTCGCTAAAACTCCCATCACACCCGTCACCAAACCTTCTGGTGAGTCATCCCCTGTTAATTATTTATACTTGTTCATCCCTTTGGCTGGAGATCCAGCATCATTTGAATCTGATATGTCATTAATTAAGGAACATCCCCTAGCCGAGAAGCTACTCCTAGCCTGACAAAACACAGAGAAAATACTGAAGGAGGTGAGGAAGAAGAGAGGGCGCTCCGTAGCCCAGGTGGAAAAGTGCGCTGTCTTCGATTTGAAGGCCGAAAAGTTGCACAAAGTAAAAAATATTCTGAAGGTCCAAAAGCCCCTGGATGAAATGACTCCAACGGACTATGATTATCAAGATAAATCCAAGGACCTGGAGCATTTAAATGTGGATAATGAATCTGCATCTATGCACATCAGGATAGAAACTTTCCAAGCGCATGCCAACATCACTAATCAACGTAGGTTTGAAGCAGAAAGTGCCAACATCAAGTTGGAAGAAGAGCTAGCTAGAATCTGCTCCAAGATGAAGGACTCAGAGGAGCAGTGTAAGCTGATGAAAAAGGAAACACATGCCCTAAAACAACAAATACTACAACTGCAGTGCATAGTTGAGCACCAAGCACAAATGCAGGCATACAATTATCTGAAGGCCAAGGAAGTTGAGAGCAAGATCTTGTAGTTGCAGCAGTAGTTGCATAAAAAAAAAATCCTGGAACTATTTGACAAAGGTAGAATCAAAGAAATTTGATCACACTTGCTCAAGAATTTTAGGTCTCGGGCCTCCAGTGCCCTATCAATTTTAACCTATATCACCAAAGCATAGCGTGCCGCTGTCGAAGGAGGACCAATCATAGATGAGGTCACTCAGAAAGCTAGAGGTCGACTCAAATTAGCCTTTGATGTCCAAAGAACTAAATATTAGGACTTGCAGGTTGCTACAATGAGTCGGACGACTAGGGATTGGTCCATGGCCCAAGCCACAGTTCGTGCCTTCTTTTCCAAGGTGAGGAAGGCACAAAAGGTGAAAGACCTCCTAGATGTGTTTGAGAATGAGTAGTGCGCATCCCTAGGCTATTTCTAGGATCTCTCTTAGGTTTCTTGAGCTTCATGGATTATTATGGGAACCTTCTAACCAAGGAAGAGATTAAGCCAACATGGCTTCATTTTGAAGGCGATGTATTGGAGATAGACGAATGGGCGAAGCCGATAACAAAAGGGCAGGTCATAGATTTCATTCTGAGACACTACAAGATTGCAGCCTGCCTGAATGATCTATACATCAGAGCCAAACATGCTGATATCAGCCAGATTGATCGGTTCTGCATATTGGTTAAGGCATTGCAAGATCAAGAGCCCTTCTCGAAGGGTGCCTGGGCTCATGTTCACTGAACCATGAAGCGCATCCGCGATCGCCTTGCCCCATCGCCATAGCAGGAAGCCGTGCCAGAGGAAGCAGAAGAAGAAGAAGAGGAAGAAGAAGAAGAACAAGCTGTGGAAGCACCCCCAGAGATAGAAAAAGGAGAAGGGTCTGGAGGTAAATCTGGCATAACAGATCAAAGCTAAGGGTTCTCCCACCGAGACGAGCTCGTTGCCCCACGAGCTGCCAAGAATGTTGACAATTTTGTCACATTGCACAATGGGGTAGAAAAAATCAAATTTTTTGTAAAGTATTTCTTTCAATGAATTTTCAAGTGCTGCAGCAATTTTGGCTTTCCCTGCTATTCCCCTTGTACATAAAATAAATATGAAGGAGCTTCGCTGATGAACAAGCTAAGGAAGATAGCTTCGTCGAAAGAAATCGCTAAATATAAAAACTACTTCGGGCCCAAAGTCCCTCAAACAGTTACTTCGGGCGAAAACCTTGCGAAGCGGCATTGCCAAAGAAGGAATTCAAAGAAGGTGTAAAAAAGTGCTCTATGGTTTGGCCAAAATCCTCCCGAACCACAATTTTGAAGGAATATCGCGGTGAAGCATTTTAACAGTTCATCGATGAAGTAGTTTTGGTACATCTTCCAACGAAGCAGTAATGAAGAGCCCCTCTTGCGAAGGAGATCTGCTTCGGCCCTCATCCCCCCTGAAGCTATTTTGCGAAGCTCCACCATGCAAAGTGAAAATCAAGGAGAATCTACTTCGACACAAGTCCATTGTGAAGCGAAGTTGCGAACGAAGAACTAGCGAAGCACTTCAAGGGCATGCGCTCCAAGTCAAGTATTTTCTCGAGGTGATCAAGTGCCTCATAAATGCATTTTTACTTGCCTAGAAAACTATTTGCGCATTTTTGGCAATTGGAAATGAAGTATCAGTCTCTGAAGAAGAGCCCGACAAGCATGGCGGCCACTCGAGTATTACACCTAGAAGCCAAGGATGCTCAGACAAATCATTAATGCAAGTTTCCACGGCTGACCCAGTCGTTGTTTCTAGTTTTGGTAACAGATTTGAGAGCTCAGCATGAGGGACGTGAGGAGCTGACTTCTCAGGTTTTGAGTGTGTACTCCTCTATTTTTTGCAATTATGGCTCAAAGGGTCGGGTCCTCTATAAAAACCCAGGAATTGTAATGTAAAAAGGGGGAACTTTCTACTAAGAAAGCTGCTATAACTTACATTCTTGCGATTAATACTAAAGAGCTTTGGACTCTACTTCTCTCTTTTATGCTGCCTTCTGTGATTATTTATTTTATCTTTTCTTCATTTGCATACTGTAATTCTAAACTCTAGATTTAGGTATGTGATTGGAGTGGAACCCTAAAATTTTCTCGAAGGATACATAGGGGAGGAAATCGCTGTATTGGTTTTCTTTTATGCTGCCTGTGGATAGTGTTTCTGTCATATTCACTCTTTCTTCGTCATCGTAACTCTGAACTCTAAATTTCGATGACAGGGAAGGGTAACCCTGAAATTCGTCCAGAGGATACATAGGAGGATTAATATAGCATTCATTTTGTTTACTCTTGGTGTTCTTTACTTGCTTTGTTTTAAGCTATTGGCCAACAATCGTGCTTCTGGTTCTTTCCCACCATTAAACTACTAAAATTTCTTCCCTTACTCTTTTATTTATTTCCTGCATCCTCACTCTATTTATCTCTTTCTAGCACCTTTATCTTAAAAATCAAAGTAGTTTAGTATAGGAGCCGGCCTTTCTCCAGATATTGGTACGAAGGGCATCTCTTCCCTTCGGCATTTCAATGTTGGTCCAGGTCTAGGGCGCATACACTTACCCAAATTCTTTCCTGGGCAGATTTGATGAATAGTTTATGCCAAATACCGACTATCATACACTAAATGCTAAATGTTTACTATGAATTAAACGCAAGAAACACATACCTTACTATCCTGAAAATTGGTCATGCACCTTACAAGCTGCTTTTGATAATTGTTAGCAGGCTATCTGAAAACATAAACAAACATAACACATGTGGAGTGTGAGATTTGTACAATGGTGGAACAATAATGGGTAGATCAACAAGGCAATTCATGCCGAAAAATTAGTTTTCATGCAAGCCAACTCAGTAGCGCCTCCAAGAAGGTTTTCACTACTGAATTATTATTTTTTTTATTTTTTTTTCATCATTTTTTTTAATCTTTTTTTTTTTTCATTTTTTTTTCATCAGAAGAGGTTGCCATTTCTGGTTTTCAACCAACTTCTGTCCTCTTTTTTTTTTTTTCAAGTGCTTCAATGAGAGAGAACATCTCTCACTCTTATTTGGATAAGACCAATCCTTATTCTACAAAAACATGTCAATTGTTGTATGAAAACACCATCTTTTTTCGTTGAAACCTGCAACATTGATGCAACCTTCCTTTCTAGATGAGAAGTAAGAATCTTCTTACATCATAATTGCCTCCTTATTGCTGGAAATAAAGTATTGGCTCCATTGTTCCTCTTCCTTGCTGAAATTGATGCTTGTCCTCATGTATCCCCATTTTGTGGGACATGCCTTTACTGCATTTTTTTCTCTCTTTTTTTTTTTTAAATTTTCTTGTCTTGCTTGTACTCAAAAAGGAAGTTCACAAACAATACTATTCTTATTTTTGCTTTTCTTGTAATTTTTTTTTTTTTCAAACTTTTTATCATCACTCTAAATATGATATTGAAGAGAAATTCTCTTCCATTATGTGTACATCCAATGGAATCTCCTTCAAGAACTCCTAATTAGTTAATGGTGCATGGTATACCCGAAGGCAATGTCCATTCACCACTAACATCCTCCATGAATTACCAATGGGAGAAAGAAGCACTGCTCCATATCTGAAAACTTCTTCAATCAAATGTTGTCCATGCCTCCTAGTCTGCAAAATCTTGTCAATCTATTCTTGAAATAATTCAACACCAATTCCCAAAAGATGTTAAGTGCTTACATCAAGATAAAATCTTGATATACCCTTGTAATTCCATGTAAAGGGATTGAAATATTATTTCAAAATAACAACAATTTTTCTTTTTGTTTATAAGTCAACCAGCTAATAATGTTCAAGAATTTTCTTGGCTACACTTCAATTTGTTTCATTCCTAGGACAAAATTTACCCCTTTGTAAAATGGAAGTAAATTTTCTATGTGCAGTTTTTCTAGTTTTTTCTCCTTTATCCAAGGCTAATTTCTGTGTGTTTGGACTAAAGGTTTTCTATCTATCTCCATTTATTTTTGTCTCTTCAATCTTAGGTAAGTTCTTTTTTGAGCACAGTTGGATGTTGCTGCAGTCAATAACATTTCTTGCAAATTTTTTTTTTATACCAGATTTAGGTACATAGACAGGGGTTTGCCTATCCTGTATTATTCAGACTGATCACAGGTTGGGCTAAAAAAAAGAAATATTTTTGGTTTGCACAATAAGACAAGAAGTGTACAACTTTAGCAGATCAACTACTTGTCAGGTAGGATCACCTCTAATGAGATCAACTATTGTCTGTGTAGGCTAAGAATTGCTAGGTTGCGATTTAGCGCGGTAAAATCCTAACAATATTTAAGTAATAATGGAAAACTCTAGGATCATAATTAATTTGTAAACTCCTATTTTGATTGTGCAAAATTTTTTATGATTTTTTTTTTAGTTTACATAGACAGGGGTTGCCTGTCCTATATTATTCATATTGGCCACAGGTTGGGCTGAAGGTGGTGGTTGATTTACTTGGCCTGTTTGTTGTTGTTGGGATCTCTATTTGAGAAGAATTTAGACTAGGCAACAAATTTTGCATCTCTGAGTTATGGAAGTAAATGGCATTCATCAATGATATGTCTCTGTGAACAAATGCTATAGGTAGCTGATATGGCTATTTTTTTCAAGGGATAGTCTTGTATATCTACCATGATATATTTTCCAACACCTAGTACAAATTTTGTATACTACCCTGATGATATGGATATAAAAAGGGCAGTACTAGCAGATGACTCTTCTAAATATTTTAAGAGATCTTATGTTTCTTGATAATGAGGATGATGAATTCTTTCAATTTTTATCAAGAATTTCAAACATAAGCAATTTAACCCCTAGGTGTGAAGATCACCTCCCTGTGGTTGCTTGTTTTCTAAATGGACTGAAAAGAAAATTACCAAAAACTGTTACTAATACCAATCATTTATCCATATTTTACTCTGAAGTTCACAATTTAGTATAATTAACAATTATTGGGCTACTTTTACCCTCTAACAACACCGTGTTCCCCGACAACGGTGCCAAAATGATGAGTGTCATTGAGTCTCATAATTTAATCTCAATTATTTACAATCTGGGGTGGTGTCCAAGGCTGTCTACGATAGAAGGCTAGGGCAGAGTATAATTCAGGCATTCAGATTTCAAGCATTTATTGGTGAATCAAATTTTGATTTTGCCTTTTGGTGTCACACTAAACCTAGTCTATAGAATGGAAACTTGCAGGAACTAAAAACTAATTCTAAGTTGCAAGAATTGAAATCTAACTACAATTGCATGAATTGAAATTGCTGAATTGAAATATAATCTACTTTTGCAGAATTGAAATGATAGAATTGAAATTGCTAAATTGAAATGTTGTTGAAATGAAATCCTAAATTACACTTGCAAAATTGAAACCTATTTTACTCTTGCATAATGTAAGTGATGCTTGGAAATGAAACACCTGTCAATGCCCTGCCACAAAAGGTCGCTTCTGCTACAGGAATTGATAACAAAATGAAATATGCTCAAAATGGAAAGTTGCTAAAATAGAAAGCAGGGAAAACATGGAAAGCAAAGGAAAAATGCTTAATATAATTTATCAGCTGACATACACACAAATGCTATACTCAAACATAATAGAAACACGTAAATCACTTAATACAAAATAAAAACAAGAAAATGAAATTTGGCAAGCAATCTATTAATTTTGCTACAGCAAAATTACAGATTAAAACCTGCCATAAAATCCCTCCTTCTAGATTTGAAAGTGGGCCCATACTTCCTGATATAGAAGGAGGTGAAAAACACTCAACTAATTAACACTCAGAACAAAAAATGATAAAATAGCTACACTTTTATTGATGACAAAACATGCTAAAAATTGTTACAAAAAATTGATGTACAGTCCTAATTACTGCTATTAAAAACTCTCCTTTATTCTAATTCCTAACTGGTTCAACCAAGGAGGGAGATGTGTTATTTATATAAATATTTACAACATATTCCATGCTCAAATTAGCCTATGTGCTACTTTATAGTGATTTGCCAATAATTATGGATCTGAAATAAATGCAAATCTGGACAGTTTGTGTTGCAGTAGTAGTCATTGGCCCTTAGAAAGCATCTTTAGTGGTGGTAGCACATGGGAGGAGTCTAAAAATATCTCACATATCATTCTCCACTTCAGAATATGCCATTCCTATCTTGCAAACAACTTTCTATTATGCTACAGTTTTTCTGGGTTTATCCTAGAAGAGGATCAAAATTGATCTTTTCCATGAATGGTGGCTTTGTATGGCAAGGATAGAAAATTCATATGGGAGATATTTTATTTTAACATTTTCAACCTTATTTCTCTTTTTCCATCATCAAAAATTAGTCAACAAGTCAAAAAACACTTTCTGTTCTCATTTCGAAGATAAGTGGCTCATTTCGAAGAGACTGCATTTCTCATTTCGAAGATGTCTGTTCATTTCGAAGATCTTTAGAATGAACAACTATGTGCTCTTCAAGTGATTTTAGCTAAATTTCTCAGGTGGATTAGCCCTCAGAATCATATTGCAATAGCCTTCATTCCTCCCCATGTGTGAATTCAATGCCTTGCCATTCATTGGTAGCTTGCTAGAATTTACATGGTAAATTACTGCATTTTCCAGCTACTGCACACAGTTGTAAAATATTGGCATTTCTTGCAAATTCAAACAAATTAGAACATGGAAAAAATATTCAAATATCAACATGAAGGAGTACATCAAGTTGCTACTAAATTTATACACTTCATTCACCAAGTAACCATGCTAAAATAGTGCAACAATGCTGCACAATTGTCCCTGCTCTGTTATACCCTATTGCTACCTATTTAGACCATGTGGGAATGCTTCTAAATAGGTCATATGTATTCTATAGTCCTTCTAAAATTATTCCATCCATATCCTCATGCTTTGCTTGACAACTTCAAGGTGTTCCTATAAAGTGACAACTTGCTGATTTTTATATGGCTATTTTTTTAGATTTTCAGATTTATGACAGTCCTAAAATTTTGGCTTCAATGTGAATTTGAAACAAGTTGAAGGGCAAGAAAAAATTCAAAAACCATTTAGAAGTTAATGGATATTAGCATACCACATTTGGTTAATTGAAATGTATTTTTTTACTTGCTACTTAATCAAGCAAAATCAGTCACAAAATGCTAAAAATAGTCAAAAACAGAGATATAGTATTCCTAACATAAAATCATGCAAACACTTAACAAATAGTATATTTTAGTTAACTATTTGGCAATTAATTTATCATATGGTAGTCAAAAATTGTGCAATAATGAGGCACTTTTGGGCCTCATCAATGGCCATGCCACTGAAATGGCCACCACATGTACCGTCATGAGCTTCCAAAATTTCCCAAGATGACTCTTATGACTCTTAAGGATGCGCTTGATGATGGCCATGCCACTGAAATAGCCACCACACGTACCATAATGATATTTTGCGGTACAAAATATCTCCTACCAAGACATATTTAGTCACTTTTTGTTTAAATGTACATCTTGCGGCATGCGAAAGTCCCTCCGGGACAAAACCAAGTCCTAGGAAGTCTTGGATATGTGACATCCAATTATGATAAGCCTTAGCTTTGACTACTAAGGCAACCTGTACCCCTTGCGTATTTACTTTTGCAAATACGGACTGGGAAAAAACCTGGTGATGAATGTTAGTGCCACTCCCCATAGGACTCTTGGAGGTTAAATACCCCCAAGGTGATTTCTTGAGAAAGTCTTTAGCTTTGCAAAACCAATCAAATTTTGGTTCCACACTAATCATGTTGATTGATTCTTTGTTATCAAAGGTTGCACGCTCTACTACAGGATGTGAGAGCATCTTGACGTGGATGGTAGTGAAGTTGGTAGATGGATTCTGAGGGATCAAGGATCCCAAATATGCGATGGTGTCTGTGAACCTATTTGACGAACGAGGGACTACCTCTATGTCGTACCATTCCAGTTTAGCCAGATATGTGGCAATAAGATCTTTGTAGGCTTTCAGTACTAGAAATTAACACTAAAATAGTCCCTTCACTTGGTTAATTATGAGCAAGTAATCGCCAAAGATGTTTAGTCTCTTGATATTCATGGTGACAATTATATGGAGGCCCAAAAGTAGGGCTTCATATTCAGTGTTATTTTTGGTGCATGGGAAGTCTAGTTTGAATGAAAAGGGCATTGGAGCTCCTTGCAGCATGAAAAAAACAATCCCTGTGTTAGCTCCTTGCTCGCACTTCGAACCGTTAAAGAACATAGTCACATCATCATTGTTCTCTGGTTCTTCATGTTCAAGAGCTTCAGATACTACAAACACTGCATCATTCGAATGCTTGATTGTTAGAGGCCTACTATTGGATAGTTGCACCTCAGCTAACTAATCTGCTATGACCTATCCCTTAATGGAATTTTGGCTTAATAATTTTAGATCAAATTCTATCAATAGCATGATCCACTTTGTAGTACGTGTATTATGATATGTCTTGCTCATCATATATTCCAAAGGATTTTTCTTTGATATCACATATGTCATGTGACTTAACATGTAGTGCTACAATTTCTTGGTAGCGAACACTACTGCTAAACATAGTTTTTCCACATATGCATATCCTAGTTCATAACTCACCAAGGTTCGGCTAATGTAATATATGGCTTGGTCTTTGCCTTGTACGTTATTTTGGGCCAACATGGTCCTTAACACAAAGTCTGTTGCCAATATATATAGCATAAAAGGCTCCTCTGGCCTTGGTGTAGCTAATACTATCAACATCACCAGGTATTACTTTATCTCATCGAAGGTTGCCTTGCAGTCCTTGTCCTAGTTGAATGGGACACCCTTATGTAGCAGTCGATTCATAGGTTGATATTTATCTGATATTTGGGTGATAAATCACTTTATTGAGGCTACCTTGCCTTGAAGGCTCCTTAATTCCTTGATATTTGTTGGAGGACGTATTTTCAAAATGGCTTTGACCCTCGTTGGGCCTACTTCGATGCCTCTCTTGGAGATAATGAACCCTAGTAATTTTCCAGAAGTTACACCAAATACGCACTTCTTAGGATTCAACCTAATGTTGTGCTCTATCAGACGATCGAAGACTTTTCTCAAGACCTCTGCATGCTCTTCTCATAACAATGACTTGGCTAGAAAATAATTGATATAATATTCCAGAATTTTGTGTATATAGTCATGAAAAATGTATGTCATGGCCCACCGGTATGTGACACCAACATTTTTGAGACCAAATGACATAAATTTGGAGCAAAATTTTCTCCATGGCTTTATAAACATATTTTTGTGCTGGTCTTCGGGATTAATCCGAATTTGGTTGTAACCAAAAAAATCGTCCATTAAGGAGAGCATTTTGTGATCGAAAGTAGAGTCTACTAGAGCATCGATATTGGGCAACGAAAATGAATCTTTAGGTGTTGCCTTGTTGATATCTCTAAAATCCATACAAATATGAATCCTACCATCTGGTCTTCCTACAGGCACCATATTGGATACGCATTCTGGATAGTCTATGGAAATGACAAATTCTACATCCAAAAATTTCTACAATTCGTATTTCACCATTAAGGCTACTATTGGATGCATATTTTTGAGCTTCTGCTTGATGGGCTTCTTGGATGGGTCTAGCAAAAGGTTATGAGTAACCAAATTTAGGTCTAGATCGGGCATATCTTTGTATGTCCAAGCAAAAATATCAGGTCTCTCTTTCAGTAGAGGGATTATGCTAGCACGCTCATCTAGAGTGAGACTCATTCCAAATTTAACCTTCATTGGATTGGTGGGGTCGTTATAGATATCCACTTCAAAGGTTTCCTCTACTAACATATGGGATCCATTCTTAAGCTAATGAGGTGTAGGGATAAAATGGATGTCATCAACTGGATTTATATGTTCTTCATTGGAAGCATGTTGATGCAATGGTTTGGATGGATATGCTAGATTGTAGAGTGGAGTGGTCAAATCAATGAAGACCATGTTGATGGAATGGAATTGATATCCAAGACCACACAGATTGAACTCTACATCATCTATGTAGCTTTCGTACCCAAGATCTGGCCTGGATGGTACAGGGATGAACGGGTCTTCCCTATGGGATTCCTAGACAACTGGATCCTCTTTGTACATTGACTACAAAATGGGATCTCTCGAATCAAGTAGCTCAGTATAAGCAGGTGAATGGGGAAAGAGTCTTTGATATTCCTCTTCCATATTTATTATTTCCCTCAAGCGGTGCTGGAGATTAATCTCTCAAAGAAAACCCGTAGCTATAGCAGGTGGCAAACCCTGAGATGGATTCTGATTATGTAGGTGATGAGGCCCCAAATAGGCCATCTCCAATGAATTATCATCATCATTGTATAGATATAATCCTTCACCTCCACCCATAGGCAAGGGGTACTTTGCCAAATGTGGTCCCATATATCGGATTCTGTAGTCGCTATCATCACTATCCGAATAAACTAGATAAAATGATCGTATATATGACACCGAAACAAAATAGGCTCTAATTCCTCTTTAGAGTGATCAGTGTTAAGAGGCACTTATTCTATAACATACTCCGACTCTACAGGCAATATATGTAGTGGATATACTAGCCTTGGATCGATCATCTCGACCTCATCGCTATGATTAATACTATGAGCAAACCACTCTATCGTGTCCACAAATATTAGGAGATTAGTTGGATGAGGCCTTAAGTAGGCCTACTCTATCTCATCTTCATAATCACTATCGACTATGAAATGCTATTGTATCTGATTTAATTGCTTTGTAGGCAGCAAATGGCATAGAAATGCTGGAACCACAAATGCTCGAATTTTCTCTTCGGATTGATCCTTATTTGAGGACTCACCATCTTCATAATAACTTGGTCCACTTATTTTGGAGGTGGACTCCTCTCCATCTTCACTACAAATATCTCCTAACTCGAGATCACCTAAAATGGTGAGGTTGTGCCCCTGCATGCCAGTATCATTGATTGTGATACGATTTTGATGACCCAGGTTGCCTCTGGGGTTTTGCTCTAAAAACTCTTCATGTTCAAGCTCTAGTATCTTGATGGTGATGACTGACACCATTGTTTTGTTGCCCCAAAGATTAAACATGTTAGGATGATATGGATTAAAATACACATCATCCCCCAAACTTAGGTATAAACTATCCAATGATGTAGTGAGTAAATAATCATGTCCTTGGATCTGCAATCCCAATCCAAACCTATTAGTTGCCAACTGATAACGTAGTTCAAGAGGGGTTATTCGTCCTTGTTTGAAAATACCAAGGCCATATCCATGCCAATGATAGAGCTCAAAAATGTGCATGGTGTACTCTGGGTTGGACAAGTACCAAACATTCACCGTGAACTATTCATCATCATCCACCTCCATGGGTGCTCGCATTGGAACTTGATCCAAATCGACATATATGAAGTTTGTTTTGTTGGGTGGCTCACCCAATGGCACTACAGATCCAAATAGGTATCGATGGGCTATCGGTTGGCCCATGTCTCGTGCAGTCTCTAAAATAGGACCAAAGGTCACATTTTGCACAAGATATTCACCCAAACCTATACTAGCTAGGTTAACAGTCACCCATGATGCAGATGATCCTGTTGATGATGCTGGAGAAGCAGGATAAGGTGCCTCCTCTACTTGATATTGGGATTCCTCCACCTCCATGGGAGTGGAAGCCTCAGCGATGACTAGTGTGGGTGCATTATTTGCTTCTTTCCTACTCAATTTTACCTTTAATTTCTCATCATCTTGATGCATTGCTGATACACTCGGTCTCAGAGAAGTTGCAGTGGTATGTTAAGATCTGTTTGATACAGATACCGATGTTGAACATGCACTGTCTGTTTACCTCTTGGAACCCTTACCAACGACGTGGGCCATATGTCCAAGTGCGTTGATGGGAGTACGAAACCCCTTGGAAAATTTGCTAAGTTCACGAACTTGAATGGTTCTTCATCTGATGAAACCACGTGAACTTCTCCCTTGTGTATATACTTGACACACTGATGCAATATCGAGGGAACACAACACATTTTGCAAATCCAAGGTCTCCCCAGTAGGATGTTATACTGCAAGGCACCCTGTATCACATGACACATTATGAAAATGATCTTTAGTCCCACCTAAATAGGTAGGACAATCATGCCAACCATAGAGCATAGTGCATCGTTAAACACTCTCAATGTAAAGGTGGTTGGTACGATGAGTGATTTAGACAATTTCAAATGGTGCAGTGCCCTAGTCGTGATTATATTGATCGATGAACCAGTGTTAATCAAGACCCTTTTTAATGGCACATGGTTAACACATGCAATGATTTGTAGTGGTGGGTCAGCCATGCTTGCAGAAACCATTTTCACTTCATGATCATAGAATTGGATCATTAGTTCCTAACACTTTTTTACGTGCCCCACAAATTTTGTGAATGCCTATGAATCCTAGGACTATACCTAAATGGACCTAAGAATGTCCATAAGAGTCTCCTTGTTCCTGGGGGATTGTTGTATAAGCTCATATATTGAAAACTTTGCAGGAGTCGTCTGTAGGTTTTGAACCAGCCTGCTCCTAATGGTCACCACCGATCTCTTTGGTGGGCCAAGAATATTTTGTGTCTGCCATTGCTGGGGTGTGGCTTGTATTTTAATGGGAGCATGAGGTTGATTCGGTCGTTTGTACCTCCCCATGTCTGGTAAAAACATTGACCATGTCGATGAACCCCTGGGTAGGTGGTTCGACTTGCACTTGATTAACATGACTAGCATGGTTATGGGGCGCATCATGGTTTGGTAATGGATTTTTAAAAATCCCCATAATTTGGTTGTCCGGTGCCTGGGGATTTCCTGGTACCACAAGCTCTCCCCTTTCTATCATATTTTTCACAATATGTTTGAAATACCAACATACTTCAATTGTGTGGCCTTTCACTTTATGAAATATGCAAAATAGATCTTCTTGATAATATTTGGGCTTGGGATTATTAGGATCAACCATCTTGACTTTGGGAAATCTTATTGGCTTGGCCTCGCATAACTGACAAAAAATTGATGTCAATGATTCCGTTAATGGCATGAATATGCGAGGCGGGCGTTGCTATTTGTTATTGCCCTTGTAGTTATTTTTGCGATGGTCGTATTGCGCAGGAGGAGGATGAGATTGATAATTTTGTTTCTTTTGTCCCTTATCCTCACTTTGGAGATTTAGTACCACCTAATTGACATGGGCTTTCTTGCTCTGTTGCTTTGAGGTACTCTTCCTATATCCCTCTTTCCTGGTTTTTAGCTTCAAGTTGCCCTACTACAACTTGATGTCCTTAATTACCTTGGCTTGCACCAAAGCTTCTTTGAATGTAGCATACTACTGCAGCTGCAAAAATAGCGAGATGTGCTTGGCACAACTCTTTGTAAACATTCAGGTTAATTTTGTGGTAGGAATCGAAAATGACAACTTTACCATTAATCTCCTCCACCTCTTTCGATACTATTATATTGGCTCATCACTGCATTAAGCTAGCATAGCCAAATCGGAAAGGTTGGCCTATTTCTTGACATCGAAGGAATAGCATTCAAGAAAGGCATCAGATAATTGCTCAAAATTTATTATGCTATGTTTCTTTAGCTAATTAAACCACTCTTGGTCTGGCCCAGAGAGTGTCGTGAGAAACGTACGCAATAATAGTGCATCATTGATTTCTATCTAAAATCAAGCATCTAGAAAGCTCGCGACTTGTTCTTGCACCTCTTCATCACCCTTGAATTTGTCTAACCTTGGCATATCAAAATGCTTAGGGTATGGGGGCGTAGGAATTAAGGGATCTAAAGGTTCATTATGAATTTTTCTCAATGTTGGATTTTGGACAGCCACGCCTTATTTCTTAATTGCTTTGACTTTCTTGGCCAAAGTTTTGTAAGCCTCAAAAGATAGAAAGTCCTCCTCCCTAAGTCAACATAGAGGCGGTTTAGGAGGTACACTCCTATTCTATTAAGGTGGAGAGCATTTCTCTTCCTCCTCCTCATCTCAGGAACTCTCAAGATATTCTTTGTTGCATCTGTTCCCCTCTTGTTTCTCATAATATTGTTGCCTCTGATTGTCGACTGAGGGTGATCACTCTCTTTTATGGGCAGTGATATGAGTGTGAATGCTTACGTGCTCATGGTGCATTTTATCTTGCAAAAAATCCTTCATATGCACCTACTCTCTATGCTCATCCTAAGAATATAGGCCAGCTCTAGCCAACCTATCTTCCTACTCTACATGCTTCTTCTGGACAAGGATGCGCTCATCGTGCAAGCATTGCTCATACATCCTCTATCTAATGAGCCTTTGCGCTTGAAGCTCTTCATATTCAATGTGCTACCTCTCTAGGCGAGCATCCTCCAATTGATCTTAGAGGAGTTGGCATTTCTGTTCAGAGGCCAATCAATATGATCTTTCAACTTGGTCAACCGTCAGAGGCCTTTGATAAGCTTACTCTGTATGAATGACCTTATGGGTTTTGTACCCATCAAACTGATGTGCTTTTCCTTTACCTCTATTTGTGAATATGACATCGGCATTGTGCTATTTCCAGTTTTGTGTGCCATCATGCATAGATGGTGGATGTGAGACATGAGGGCACTTAGAAGCCTCTCCATGCTCTCTAGTAGTTCTAATGGTGCTCCCACTATGCTCACTCAGAGCACAAGTGGGTGGAGCTGAAGGATTGTGTTGATAAGCAACACACCCCCACTGAAAAATGAGATTCCATCCTTAGAAAATTATGAACTTCCATTTTTGCAGTAGGGACCCTCTTGGTCATTTTCAGGTTTTAAATCCATATTTTGCTTGCCTCCTTTTTAAAGTTGTGCTTTTTCTTGCATTCTAGCTGTGTTATCCAAGAATTCACTTTTTACATGCTAGAATCATTCATGCACAAGAAAATCTTGCACCATTACCGAGAAAAATCCGTAAAACAATTGCATAAATTCACCGAAAAATCAAACTTTCCATTTTTGGTAGTGTCGCGATATCGCGACACTTCCATTTTTCGGAAATGTCGCGATATCGCGACGTGTAAGTCAAAATGCGGCTAAGTGCCGTAAAGGTCGCGATTTCGCGACATGTCGCGAAATCGCGACAGTTTTTGGGAGAGAGACGCAAGCTGTACGGATGGCGCGATTTTGCGACATGTCGCGAAATCGCGACATGTCGCATTTTCGCGGCAGGAGAGAGAAAATGGGCTGCAGGATGAAAAATCGGTTAAGTCAGAAACATGTTCCAAAATCGCGGTCAACGCGGTCAACGCATGCATGTAAGGGAACTGTCGCGATATCGCGACGTGTTCTAAAATCGCGGCTGAAAATCAAGAAAGTTGCCGATGCGCTGGAAGGGTCGCGATTTCGCGACATGTCGCGAAATCGCGACATGTCGCGTTTTCGCGGCCGACGAGGGAGGAAGTTGCCGATGAGCTGGCAGGGTCGCGATTTCGCGACATGTCGCGAAATCGCGACATGTCGCAGAATCGCGGCAGGAGAGAGAAAGTCATAGTTGACCCGAAAGTGCATTCCGGCGGGAAAAAGAAGGCTTCCTGGGGTAGCGACACGTGTCAAAGCGTGAATGGGACAAACAGAAGCCGACATGCAAGCTTATTTTGCGGATTTAATCTGTTTTTAATGTTTTAAGCTTCTGATTTAATTAAAATGCTAATCTAATGCATCTTTTTGTCTTTCATGCAGGATTCCACCTGGCACTTACGGGACAACCGGGAAAGACCATAAAGGCGAAGATAAAGTGCGGATTTAGTCAAGGACCGCCATGCTAGGAGAGAAGCCGCCGGTGAGAGCATTCAACAACAAATTTATTGCAGACTTGATAGCATGAAGACCATTTCAACTTCGGGATGGATTTGCGGAGATCGAATTGATGGAGAAGTGGTGACTCATCCGGCTCACCAACAGAATTAACGGAAGCATTTATTTGCAATGCGAATGAATGCAAGTTGCATTTTATTTTATCTTCTCCATTTATGGCAGTCGATCGCACATATTTGCCGAAGGGTTAAGTTCTATCCGGACTTTGATTTTTAAATGGATTTTTATTGTAAAACCCGGGTCCTAGGGTTTAAGTGCGATAAGATTTAGGGTTTGAGCAAGATATTTTGGAAAAGATCAGGGTCTGTCCTGAGTCTATAAATACAAATTCTAAATGTAATCGCAGGAGGCGGAGACTTAGAAATAAAAGGCTTATAAGCAATTTCTTGCAAATTTTGTGAAATCCTTTGTTTCTGGACTTGGAGTTGATGTGCTTTAGCTTTTCTGTGATAGCATGGCCAGGAGCCTAATCTTTTGCAGAGTGTGATAAGTGTATTTTCTTTTGTTATCCGTTCCATTTAAAGTTTGTTAGATATATGTCGTAGAATCTGCCATTGTCAAGATTAAATATGTTGTTAGGCTTCAGTTGTTCTATTGTCTGCTAGGGGAAATTACAGATTTCAGGTGTAAGTTTGTTCTAATTGCTCTGTCTTCACTGTGCGAGCTAGGCTGCCGGTGAAAGATACCAGTTTTAACCACCTGCCCCTTGGATTTATAATTTTCTGCTAGATCCGTTTCACTCGCCTTGTGCTCTTAGTTGAAAGTGATCTTAGACTGACTGGACACTTTCTTCTGGGATTTGTTCTGTTGTGAAGCTGATAGCATAGATAAGATTGATAGTTTAGAGTTTTACAGTTTAAAGTCTGATAAACTTCTCTTTTCTGCCTTACCCTACCCTCTCTTTGCTTTCCGTGAATGATCCATTTTTATTTTCTTTATTTGCATTTTATTTAAATCACGACCCATGAGAGCTAGATCTAGAATTCAAGTTAAATCTGATTGTCAACAACTTTTGCAACTATCGAACAAGTTCAGGAACCCCCCGTAAGGTAACAGAAGCAGTCCATATCGAAATCTATTCCGTAAGTGGAAAAGAGTGAATTGCCATTCGACCCAACTCTGTAACTCGCACCTTGGATAACCAGCTAGATCCTAAAGATGAGTGGGATCAGTCCCGTGGGTGTCTCCGGAGCTTTCCTTGCCTTCATCCCTTTTTTCCCGGGGTGTGCATGAAAGCCGGACCAACACCTAATTGGCGCTAGAAGGAGGGCCAAACATCTGTTCTTAGTGCACTTGAGTTGAGAAATCCGACTGTATGTGGAACTGTAAACCGTATTTTATCCAAAGTCCGTAGTTAATTTTCCCTCCTCCTCACCCAACACCTAATTGGCGCTAGAAGGAGGGCCGAACTCGGCTCAAGTATTGTAAGGGCATAACAAGGAACATTTGAAGGACCCACAATGAACTCCGGACAGCTTTATAAATTGTCGATGCTTTTATAAATTGTCGACATGTTGTTTTAAATTTCCAAATGCGAACCTGTTAAGAACTGTAAAGTTGTATGTACTGTATTTTATCCAGATTCTGGCATTTTAACATTTAAAAGTGGCTCGTTAATTTTGTCGCAGTTTTTAAATTGTCAATGCAGTTTTTAAATTGTCAGTGCAGTTTTGTAAATTGTCAGTGCAGTTTTTGAAAGTTGTCAGTACAGTTTTTAAAATTGCCAGAGAAGGCCTTAAGTTCAGTGGTTTGTTAAGAACAGTTCTATCATCACTTGCAGTTATCCAATTACAAATCGAACATCACCGTCACCAAGTATTAATGGCAAATTGGTTGGGCCCCACCGCTTTGAACATTCCGGTATAGCCCATGACTTGCCCCGAAGTCCGGAAAGGTATCTCCCTAGGTACAAACATGATGGGACAAGAACCGCAGAAGAACATCTCGCTAGCTTTTAAAAATGCTTTAAGATTATTAAATATACAGCATGAAGATGTTGCCTGCAGATTGTTCCCGTTCACTCTCCAGGAGGGAGCTTATGACTGGTTTTTAAACCTCACCAGCAATTCCATTACTAGTTGGGATGATCTAGAGAAAGCTTTTATATCACAGTTCGGTGAAGTGATAGATCCCAACATTTTATATCAGCAATTTTCCAACATCAAGAAAGATTCGGGAGAAACTGTCAGGTCTTTCAATATGAGGTTTCAAAGAGCTTATGGTAGAATGATTGGCCATTACATCCCAAATGCAAATCTGGCCTTAGAAATCTACAAGAATGCATTGGATTCGGTGACCTCTATTTTCCTCAAGAGAGACATTAATATTACAACCCTGGCTTGGGCTTATAAAGAAGCCTTAATTCTTGAAAGACAGCTAGGACCTCAAATTCTGAGCAGTCCTTTGATATCCTATGTTACACAGAACATGCCTGTTCCAGACCCCATTCCACATCATGAGTTAATGCCAACATGTCATGCTCTACCCAAGGAGACTCCGTTAACTGTGACATCCACTCAACATGTGCAAAATACAGAGAAAAGTTCTGACAAATTCAAAGTGCAGGTGCTTGAACTGAACAGTTGTGATCTGGCACCACCCAAATCTGAATTTTTTCCTGGTGAGTTAAATTTTCCTGGAAATCAAAGAAATATTGATATTTCTAGTTCACCCAAAAATAGTACAACCAGGGTTTCAGATTCTGTCACTTTTCCCGAAGAGACAGAAAGTCTTGTACAGACTTCTGTGGATGAAATGCAAGATTTTCAACAGTTCAAAATGGACAGTTATGACTTGAAATGTGAGAGTCCAGAACTTAACAATGATCCTTCCTCATCAGAGGATGATGAAAGTGAGATTCAATCTCACTATGCAGAAGTAACTGAGGAGGATAGCATCATTGAGGATATGAGGGAACTTAAAGCCGACATCACCCTCTATGAACCGCCTCGCATTGTTGGACAAAACATTAACTTGATTGAGGCTTACTCTGGACCACCCGTTGAATTTCAAGAAAAGGAGGAAAAGGTAGTAAATATGAATGTGGTCACCAACTTGGAATTGATGAACTGTCTCAACATAAGCCTGCAACTTCTGAACATAATGTCAAAGAGGAGGCTATAAACTGTGTTGATGCAGATATTGGAGTTTATGATTTGGCAACTGAAAAGGTGGGAACAGTTACAGCTCTAATCAATCACAACAATGATGTTTGGACATTGCACATTGATGAGGTTAAGTCTAAGCAAGGCTCAGGTGAAAAGGAAAATTGTAAGCATTCTGCTAGAGGGATAAAAATTGAAGTCCTGGATATTGAAGCAGTGCAGCAACCACAAAATGTTCAAGTTGTTAAGAACCAGGGCATACAGATAAAACATGATTTCTTTCAGCTTGTCACATCAATTTGAAAATGTGGTGGTCTGGGTCTGTCAAGGTTTTAAAGTATTTGATCCTGGGGGTTTTTTACATTCAAATTCTTTTGAAAGAACTCTGCAAACCCTTTAATTAGAAGCATAAACATGTTATCATATGATTTGTTATTATATGATTTGTTTAATTTGAAGGAGTTGCAGATTTGTTTTTCAAATGGGACAGGGAAGACAAGAAACCCAAGTCTTTCCCAGATAGCAAATTTTTGAAGCACAGCCTGGCATTTCGTCAACAGGACTCGAAAGGTAATTTTTTTTTTAAATTACTTGCATGGTCAAAATTTTTTAAAGCACCATTTCTCTCGCTTTCCCAACTCGCCGCATTTTTTGAGTATGAAGGGAAGTTGTAACATATGTATGCATTGTAAATAAGCTTTGAAGTTTTTTCAGCTTTTATTTCTTTGTCGATGCAGCTTTTATTTCAATGTCTCGTGCAGCTTTAATCTGCTTCGCTTTAATTTTAATGCTCTGCAGCTTTTAATTTATTTGTTTTTCGCTTTATTTCTTTGTCGTTGCAGTTTTATTTTTAAATGTCTCGTACGCTTGCGTTATGCTTGCGTTTAGTTTATTTCGTCTTTGTTGCGCTTTAGCTTTATTGTCAGTTCAGCTAATTTTTATTTTTGCTTCGCTTCTTTTAGTTTATTTCTTTTATTGCCTCGTACGCTTTTATTTTCTTCCCCCGCTTTTCCTTTTCTTTGTCGTTCTGTTCGCTTTATTTGTTTTTCCCTTGCCTGTACAGTTCTGTGCTTTAGTCCGTGCAGTTTTATTTTGTTTTGCTTTAGAAGCCTGTGCCTGTCCTTGGAAGTCTGTGCAAAGTCCTTTGGCTTCTAAAATTCTATTTTTTAACCTCTGCCTGAGCAATCAATGAAAAGTCAGCCTGCTGAAAATTGTTTTATTCCTAGTCGATAAATCCTCAATCCAAGTGCCTCCCCATTCTCGCTCATTATTCTAATTGAGATAGTCTCGCTTGCACTAAACTCGTGGAACTATTTTGTTATCCAGGATGAAGGTAGAGAGATGATTGGATCTTGTGTCTTACTTGCCACAGCTTGTTTTAATGATAGAAAAACTCGTTATGTCGTTTAGTTGGAGGAACTCCTGGGGAATCCAAGAAAAGTCGGGTTATAAGAGGGGACTATGGTTCATGCAATTATTTGGGTGTCACCGGAGGCTATCAATGCCTAGACTCGAAACAGCTCCGCATTGATCAAATATTAAAAGAAAATTGTAATTTCTCTAAGGTCTTCCATATAGTGATATATTTCAAAAAGAAGAGAGATAAAAAAAAGAGAGATAAGAAAAGAAAAAAAAAAAAGAAAAAAAGAGTTATATGATCAAAAGAGGCAGCCAATATTAGATTCTGCCCTACAGTTGTAAATTGGGTCGTGTAAATCTAAAGGGTAACTCTGTCTAGGCTGTAAAAGCTAAACTAGTAAACAGAGCTCTACTCGGTTTCCCCATTTACAATCTAGAAAAGTTGATTAATCCAAGTTTATCATTCAATTCAGTCATCCTTGAAGAAAGTTCTATACCTTTGTAATTGCACATCAGAAATCTTCCTTGAAGTAATCCAACCTAGTATGTCCTTGGGAAATTTTAACAGCTGGCAGTTAGCAGATCAATTTATTGTGAAGAATGCCTCGTGGCAAGGCATGATGCATGGTCTTTTTGTTTTGAAACCGTAGTCTTGGGTTCTAAAATAGTGCTACTATTTTACCCGCAGATATCGCCATTTGTTGATAAGCAACACACCCCCACCGAAAAATGAGATTCCATCCTTAGAAAATTATGAACTTCCATTTTTGCAAAGTAGGACCCTCTTGGTCATTTTCAGGTTTAAATCCATATTTTGCTTGCCTCCTTTTTAAAGTTGTGCTTTTTCTTGCATTCTAGCCGTGTTATCCAAGAATTCACTTTTTACATGCTAGAATCATTCATGCACAAGAAAATCTTGCACCATTACCGAGAAAAATCCGTAAAACAGCTTGCATAAATTCACCGAAAAATCAAACTTTCCATTTTTGGTAGTGTCGCGATATCGCGACACTTCCATTTTTCGGAAATGTCGCGATATCGCGACGGTAAGTCAAAATGCGGCTAAGTGCCGTAAAGGTCGCGATTTCGCGACATGTCGCGAAATCGCGACAGTTTTTGGGAGAGAGACGCAAGCTGTACGGAGGGCGCGATTTTGCGACATGTCGCGAAATCGCGACATGTCGCATTTTCGCGGCAGGAGAGAGAAAATGGGCTGCAGGATGAAAAATCGGTTAAGTCAGAAACATGTTCCAAAATCGCGGTCAACGCGGTCAACGCATGCAGGAAAGGGAACTGTCGCGATATCGCGACGTGTTCTAAAATCGCGGCTGAAAATCAAGAAACGTACGGAGGCCGTGAAGGGTCGCGATTTCGCGACATGTCGCGAAATCGCGACATGTCGCGTTTTCGCGGCCGACGAGGGAGGAAGTTGCCGATGCGTCGGCAGTGGTCGCGATTTCGCGACATGTCGCGAAATCGCGACATGTCGCAGAATCGCGGCAGGAGAGAGAAAGTCATAGTTGACCTGAAAGTGCATTCCGGCGGGAAACATAAGGCTTCCTGGGGTAGCGACACGTGTCAAAGCGTGAATGGGACAAACAGAAGCCGACATGCAAGCTTATTTTGCGGATTTAATCTGTTTTTAATGTTTTAAGCTTCTGATTTAATTAAAATGCTAATCTAATGCATCTTTTTGTCTTTCATGCAGGATTCCACCTGGCACTTACTGGACAACCGGGAAAGACCATAAAGGCGAAGATAAAGTGCGGATTTAGTCAAGGACCGCCATGCTAGGAGAGAAGCTGCCGGTGAGAGCATTCAACAACAAATTTATTGCAGACTTGATAGCATGAAGACCATTTCAACTTCGGGATGGATTTGCGGAGATCGAATTGATGGAGAAGTGGTGACTCATCCGGCTCACCAGCAGAATTAATGAAAGCATTTATTTGCAGCTGCGAATGAATGCAAGTTGCATTTTATTTTATCTTCTCCATTTATGGCAGCTGACTGCACATATTTGCCGAAGGGTTAAGTTCTATCCGGACTTTGATTTTTAAATGGATTTTTATTGTAAAACCCGGGTCCTAGGGTTTAAGTGCGATAAGATTTAGGGTTTGAGCAAGATATTTTGGAAAAGATCAGGGTCTGTCCTGAGTCTATAAATACAAATTCTAAATGTAATCGCAGGAGGCTGAGACTTAGAAATAAAGGCTTATAAGCAATTTCTTGCAAATTTTGTGAAATCCTTTGTTTCCGGACTTGGAGTTGATGTGCTTTAGCTTTTCTCGTGATAGCATGGCCAGGAGCCTAATCTTTTGCAGAGTGTGATAAGTGTATTTTCTTTTGTTATCCGTTCCATTTAAAGTTTGTTAGATATATGTCAGTAATCCGCCATTGTCAAGATTAAATATGTCGTTAGGCTTCAGCTTGTTCTATTGTCTCGCTAGGGGAAATTACAGATTTCGTGTGTAAGTTTGTTCTAATTGCTCTGTCTTCACCGTGCGAGCTAGGTCGCCGGTGAAAGATACCGCTTTAACCAACCGCCCCTTGGATTTATAATTTTCTCGCTAGATCCGTTTCACTCGCCTTGTGCTCTTAGTTGAAAGTGATCTTAGACCGACCGGACACTTTTTTCTGGGATTTGTTCTGTTGTGAAGCTGATAGCATAGATAAGATTGATAGTTTAGGGTTTTACAATTTAAAGTCTGATAAACTTCTCTTTCTGCCCTACCCTACCCTCTCTTTGCTTACCGTGAATGATCCATTTTTATTTTCTTTATTTGCCTTTTATTTAAATCTGCTGACCCATGAGAGCTAGATCTAGAATTCAAGTTAAATCTGATTGTCAACAACTTTTGCAACTACCGAACAAGTTCAGAACCCCCCGTAAGGTAACAGAGCAGTACCATATCGAAATCTATTCCGTAAGTGGAAAAGAGTGAATTGCCATTCGACCCAACTCGTAACTCGCACCTTGGATAACCAGCTAGATCCTAAAGATGAGTGGGATCAGTCCCGTGGGTGTCTCCGGAGCTTTCCTTGCCTTCATCCCTTTTTTTCCCGGGGTGTGCATGAAAGCCGGACCAACAGATTGTAGCCTAGCTGCTCTAACACACTACCTAGACCATTTAGCTATCTAGACCTCCACCTCTCATGGGGTGGTGTTCCATTATCTCCCACCTTTGACATATTTATGGTGATCTTGTGTGCTATAGTACATGTGGGAGTATGGATAGACTTGTGCTCAGTAGGGAGCCCGTATACTTGCCCCTAAATGGGTAGATCTCTATTCCTTCTATACTAAGATTATGGGGGTATAGTACATCCTATAGACTTAGTGCGAATGGGTACCAATATGGTCCCCTGTATGACATACTCTTTGGTCAATCCTATGGATGCGTGTGCACTGCGATCTCGATAATGGCTTCTAAGGGGAGCACCCTCAGGTTGAGAAGCCCCATGATCTAATCTATGTCTAACAGAATGCACTGATGCTAGTCTATCAGGGGTATGCTCAATGGTATCCCATCGTGTCGAGTTGTCTCCTCTAATGCTCACTGAATGTCATTTGGTTTGCTCATGTGGTTGAGGACTAGACATGTGTATTTGTGAATCAGTTAGGGCTTGGTCATCAGCTTCAGGCTTGCACCTTTGTCGACCACCCTTTGTATCCACCATAGTGTACCTAACATCTAGATGTATCTTTTATTATAAAATAAGGTATACAATGATGCTTATCTTATTTTTAAATATTGAGATGCACCCTAAACTGTTTGATGTTGTTTCAAAATGTGTTGTATTAGTATGAGAAACTCTCACATGTTTTGCAAAATCATTGGATTTTATTCTTAGTTTAATTGGCTTTCACCTATATACTCGCACAAGCCGAATATGGGAATGAATTGCATACTCAATGACATAGCATAGGTACTACCAACCCTCACCCAGAACATCGTGCGCAGTGATACACCCTTCCAAAGATGAGTGCATGCTATTTTTCATGGATAGGACAATTCTTGGGTTGGCCTTGGCAACGAGCGGGTCCCGATAATACAATTTCAAATGAGCCAACCAAATGGTAATGACATCCACTGTTGGTCTCAATAAAATGGGTTGGATGTGAGAGCCCAAAACCACTGATGTTCAAATGAAATGTGGTGTGTGTGGTGCATTTTACTTTGCATAAATACAAATGCATAAAAGAACATTCATATGATCACTCCTACATGCTATGCATAAAAAGAAGAGGAACATTTCAAATTCAAAAATCTATGCATGATATGTCCTACATGATGTTATGACAAAGCGATTACGATGACCTGGCCTCTAATTGGACCTCAAGCATTCAAATGAAAACTTAATTTTTATCAAGGTCACTATATTCTAGGGCGGACTACAATCAGAGGTCCGTTGTTCCTAGTAGTGCCTTTCTAATGGAAGGAATGCGAAAGCAAACTAGGACTATCCATTCACCCCCTTTTTTTTTAGTGTACCTAATTTTCCATTGATTTAAAGCTCATTGTAAAAACACAAAGTAGAAAATATAGAACATAGAATAAAAATAGAGCCTTCCTCAGCTCTAGATCTGATGCCAAGTGGTTTCTCTATTTTTTGCTGTTTCCACTGTAAATCGTAGCTCTAGTCTGTGGGCTGTAGTGTAAACCATGGGTGAAAGCTGTGTGCCAACAAATAACCATAGTTGTTAGCTATGGTTAGCACCTGAGATAAGCAAACTAAAAAATATCAGCACTCAAGGGCTACAAATGCGGAGTTCCACCATGATTGCCTTCTGACATAAGCAAAAATCATGCACATATCTACTGTATTAGTCTATAGTCATCACAAAAGCGTAAAATATTGACACATTGCATAAATTCAAAAATATGGTATTTCTTATATTGATTATAAATGAATCTTTATTATAAATATGCCCCTCTTAGAGTCACTTGAATGATGATACAGTTTATACAATTTCCAATGCCATCAATAGGGTAGGCACATTAATATTGCCCTTTGATTAGTCACAAACTACCTTGGGGTGGAGTTGACCCCCTTCTTCACGATGTGGAAGGATTATGATATGGACTCCTCTTGTACCTGTATTCCTATGATCAAGAAACAACACACAATCAAAAATATAGATAGCCTCTCATAATGAGGGCCTTTAAGGAAACATACCTGATAATGCCATTTAAACTAATAATCAAGAAAACATAAAGAAAACCTTTAAACTATGCTAATTGAATCAAGATTTGTAATATAGCATAAAGGAGATCGTTAGAAAAATAATGCATGGATTAGATAACAAAATAGAAGCATAGAGGTGCATAAAAGATCCACAAATATCCTAATTAATGCAAATAATGAACTATATATTCTAAGATAATTCATATGGTTAGAATTCTTCTAAACCATAATTAAACCTAAGAAATGATTAATCTAACATTTTTAAACAAACAAAAATTAAAAGAGTAAGGTGATCTATCACCTGTTGCAAACCGTAGCTCTGGTGAGCGGTCTACATTGTGAACCACTACTGACAGCCGCATTTTGACCTCTAATAATTTTACCCTCAAAATTAGGGGTAGTGGGCTTAATCTCATTGTTCAAATTTATGTTCAAGGGTCACCTTCATTGTCCTCAGACTGGTTTGGCAGTCAATTCAATGTGAAGGGCCTTCGTTTTATTGGATTTGCATTTCTTGATCCTCCTAGGCACCTAGGGAATCCATAATGCAATTCATCATGAATGGTGGCAAAAGGGTTGGGGATTAAGTGCAATAGCTCTATCTCTTAGCATACTCAGTTTGAGTGTACAATTCATTTTTTCTCTTCTTCTCCCCATTTGGAGGAGATATTTATAGCATGCCCCTAGGGCTAGGGGTGGCTTCATGGAGAAGCCAAGACCAAGAAGGGTGATTAGGACAATTGGGATGGAAGCCTCTGGAATATTCCATCCTTCAAGTGCCTTCTTATAGATCTTTTGGTCGTTCCAACCAATTTGGATTAGATGGAAGGCCTAGCTGAACTTCAGTTAAGATTGCAAGTCATAGTTGCAGTTTAGACTACAGACCGCAGGTGCCAACAGTGGTTTAAACTGGAGACCATAGGTCTGGGCTACGGTTCAGACTAATTAGGCCAAAATGCCTAAATTGAGTGGTTAGAACCACTGCTCTATCTTGGAGCCTATCCAATATCCTCCATATGGTCTTGTAGTATGTCCATATGAGTAGTCGCCCTTGGAATGACACGTTTTAGGTGTCTACAGAGAGTTACTTTCTCATACAACAAATATTAAAACACACCAAACAATTTAGGGCTCACAAACAAAAATTTAAAAGAGATAATCATCATTGTTTACTTTTTTTGCCTTAAAATTTACATATGAGATAATATAATATCATGGTGCAAACACGGAGAGTCCGATCTAGTTGTAGAACTGAGGTCAAGGCCAAAGCTCCACTCAATGCACAATAAAACGTGCAGGACCCTCAACCACAAAATCCTCTTTAACGTTGTTCAATGAGTATTAGAGGGGATAATTCTATGCGTGGGAATCTTATTGAGAATACCCCAGTTAGAGGAGCCACTAGACACTCCTCAAGACATAGATTAGAGCATGGGGCTTCCCAGCATGGGGGTCTTGAACATGGTAGCATTTACCATGATCACACTCCACATGCATCCATGGGATCTTCTAAAGAGTATGTCATAGAGGGATCTAGGTTGGTACCCCTTTGACCTATACCTAAGGGAGGCTCAAAGCCCCCACCATCTAAGTATAGATAGGCTCAATATCTTCCCATTCAGGGGTAAATAGAGAGGGTCACTTTTAAGCGTAGACCCATGCAAACTCCCAATAGAAGTGAGCCTTGTAGGATCACCATAGACATGTCTAAAGTGGGAGAAAATGGTATGCCACCTCATGAGCCATGGCGTAGTAGATAGTTAGATGGTCTAGATAGAGTCTTAGGATAGCTAGGTTATAAACCTTTTCCTATGCCTTCTCATTCTATGAGTGTGCATAGCAAAAGTACAATTAGGACCATCAAAGAACCTGGAGAATGCTCCAAGAATTCTCATGATATGCATACCCCTGCATCCCATGTAGGCATAGAGTATAGGCAATAGCTAGACGCAAATGCCATCTTCATAGACAAGGGCAAGAGCATAGCAAATCATTCTATTGGGGGACACACCCACAAAGCCACTCGAACAAAGCGCACACACTAGAGGCCTCATATGGCTGATCACATAGATAGATATCACAAGTTGGTGTCAGAGTAGAGATGTCAGATCCTCCAAGACCAGTTGGAAGATGTTTGCATAGAGTGAGAATGCCTCAAAAATGAGGACACTCAGAGGCAAAGGTTCATAAGACAATTATTATATGAACAACACATGCGCGAGCAATGCATCCTTGATCAAAAGGAGCATGCTGAGAGGGAGGACCGATTGGCCAGTATCGGTTTACCTCCCCATAGTGAGTACAGGGAGCGCATTGATAGATGAGCTACTTCGTAGCCCGAGTTGCACCCTGAGCATATAGACACCCATACTCACCATACGACCCAACACAAAGATCAATGTCCCACATTCGAACATCATGGGCATAGGAAGTATGAAGAAGAAGTGGGAGATGAATTAGATCAAGAGTATCCTAAAATATCCCAAGTCGAAGTGGATGATGAGCCTAGTCCTCCACCTCGATCGAAGAGGAATCTACCTCCAAAGGTGCCTCAAAGGCAATCCAGAGAAGAGGAGTTCCTATCTTCGTAGGCCTATAAGGCCTTGGCAAAAAAGGTTAAAGCTATCGAGAAGCAAGGAATGGCTTATCAAAAGCCTACCTTGAATAAGATTCATAATGAACCTTTATGCCCATCAGTGCCTATTTTGGCCTATCCTGAACATTTTGAAATGCCTAGGCTAGAAAAGTTTAAAGGAGAGGAGGATGCTCAGGAGCACGTCATGAGTTTTCTAGACATGTGCTTTCAGATCGAGAGCAATGATGCCTTGCTCCTACGGACCTTCATTACAACCCTCTCAAGACCTAGAACATGAGTGGTTTAATCAAATCAAAAGGTACAACATCACCAGATTCGAGCAACTAGCTGATGCATTTCTTGAATGCTTCTCCTTCGACATCAAGAAAAAGGTAAACTTATCCGATTTGGTTGCTTTAATGCAACATGATGATGAGCTAGTTATGGATTATGGGAAATGATGGAGAAATATGATGGCAAAGCTGCCATTCTCCATCCCTACCTCTGAATTAACCTAGATGTTTACGAAGAGTTGTGCAAAGCACATTTCATTATTATTGCAGTTGCAACAATATCAAACATTTGAAGAGGCTTTGGTGCAAGCCAAAGTGATAGAGGATATCAAGTTACAGGAGGGTAACTTGAAACTCAGAAACAAGAAGGAATGGAATAAGAAGAGCACCGAGAAACAATAGGCCAAGCTGGCCCACATTAATCAGGTGGTTTTAAACCTTCAAAAAGGGGATAAGGGGCAGCAACAATGAAATTATCAAGCCCAACCTCCTCCTGCATAGTATGAGCAGCGCAACAACAACCAGAAGGGTAAGGACAAAGAAATATGCCCTCCTCGCATATTCACTCAATTATCAGAATCGTTGACATCAATTTTCCATCAATTGTGTGAGGCAAAGGCAATAAACTTACCAAAAATCAAATTAGTGGACCCTAATCAACCCAAGCCTAAGGGATATAAGGATGATCAATATTGCATATTTCATCAAATGAAAGGTCATGACATAGAGGTATGTTGGTCTTTCAAACATTTAGTGCAAAATATGATTGAAAGAGGTACGCTTCTTGTGGACAATCCACAAGTGCCAGATAATCAGAATATGGGGATTTACAAAAATCCTCTACCCAACCATGAGGTGCCAAGGAATAATGTTGGCCAAGTCAATCAAGTATGCATCGAACCACCAACCCATGGGTTCATTGGAATGGTCAACGTCATCACAAGACATGCGAGGTATGAAAGACCAAATCAACCTCTAGCACCTATTAGGGTCCAAGTTGCACCTCCTCCAAGGCCAACCTAGAATGTGCCAGGCCCACCAACTAGACCGGTGGTAACAATCAGGAGTAGGTTAGTTCAAAACCTATAGAAATGACTCCAACAAAGTTGTCAATTTATGAGCTAATTCAGCAGTCTCCCAAGCACAGGGAGATACTTATGGACATTCTAAGGTCCATAGAAGTGTAGTCCCAGGATCCCAAAGCATTCACACACTTCATGGGACACGTGCAACAGTGTCAAGAACCGATCATACAATTTTATGATCATGAAATCAAGATGGTTTCCACTATCACAGCGGACCCGCCGCTCCACATCATTGCGTGTGTAAATCACATACCTTTCAAGTGGGTTTTGATTGATACGGGATCATCAATCAATATAATCATGACCAAGGCATTGACATACCTGAAGTTACCAAAGACGCATATCATACCTTCTGCCTTCACGTTGAGAGCTTTTAACGATGCATTATGCTCAATTGTCGGCACGATAGTCTTACCTATTCAGGTGGGACTAAAGACCATCCCAGTGATGTGTCATGTGATTGAAGGTGCTATGCAGTACAATATACTTCTAGGGAGGCCTTGGATAAGAGAAATGTGTTGTGTCCCTTCCATTCTCCATCAATGTATTAAATACATTCATGAGGGATAGGTTCACGTGGTACCTTCAGATGAAGAACCATTCAAATACGTGAATTTAGTAGATTTTTCGAGGGACTTCATGCTCCCCTCAATGCACCTGGACATACGGCCAGTGTCACCGATCAAAGATCCAGGAGGTAAAATGAAGGAAGTGTGTGCCAAACCTACAACATATGCATCTCAATGATCGGAGCACATGATAACTACTTCTACCAGACCATCTGCATCCATAATGCATCGGGATGATAGGAAGATAAAGGTAAATATGGGCGAAAAAGAGATAAAACAAGCACCCAAACTAGTTGTCATCGAGGTCCCTACTCCCATGGAAGTAGAGGATGCTCAAGGAGAAGTCGAAGAGGCACCTCAGCCTACTTCACCTGCATCTTCAGCAGGGTCATCTGCACCGCAGGTGACCATTCATTTGGTTAATCCTGGATTAGGGGAGTATATTGTGCAGAATGTGACATTTACGCCAATCATAGAGACTACATAGGATATGGGCCGACCACAAGCCCATCGCCTTCCCGTAGGGATGGTGGTACCGCTAGGGGTACCTCCTAACCAAACCAATTTCATCTATGGAGGGCTCGACCAACTTACATCTCGCACTCCCATGGATGAGGATGATGATGAACCATTCATTGTGAATGTTCATTATCTCTCTAACCCAGAATATGCCTTACGATATTTTGAGCGTTACCATTGGCATGGTTACGGTCTTAGATTATTCGAGTAGGGGCGTAGGAGGCCTTACGAACCACAATATCAGTTGCCAACTGATAGGTTTGGGTTAGGGTATTATATTGGAGGATAGGATGAACTCCTCGTGGCATATTTAGACCGCCTGTACCTCAGTCTAGGGGGTGAAGTCGACTTCAATCCTTATCACCCCAATCCCTCCGCCTTTCAAAGGGATAATCGGTTAGTGTCTTACATCACTATAGAACCACCTGAGATATATCACGAGAACATCTTGGTGGAGACCGGTCCAGAGCACATACCAAGAGACAACTTGGATGAACAAATCTATGGGGCAATCGATGACACAGGCCTGCAAGATTAGAATGCTAGCATAGCGGTAGATTCCGAGTCAGAGAATCATTCTGATGAGGACAAAGTAGAGTCCATCTCTGAGAGAGGGGGACCGAGTTGCATGTATGAGAGTGATGACGATGATGAGTCCTCAAACAATGAGCAATCTGAGGATGAGACTGAGTTGGCTTACCTGGGCCCTCTAAATTTACGTCATCTGTTACCCTTGGAGATAGTCGTAGAGGATGAGCAATCCTCCATTGACGATAGTGGCTATCAAGAGTGGGCTTACATGGGGCCCCATCTTCCTAATCTCCTAGTTCTAGTAGGTAGCGGTGAGGGTTTTTATTATGATAGTGATGATGAAGATGAAATAGAGAGAGCCTATTTGGGGCCTCCCTACTTGCGTCATCGTAATGCACCATACACTACAGAGGATATGTATAGAGATATCAATCTCCACCCTCACCTTAGGGGAAGACCACCAAATCTCGATGTGATTTATCATATGGTCTTTCCTGATCCACTGACATACATGGAGCTCCTTGAGCCTAGCGATCCTATGTTTGAGTCTATCCATAGACCGGATCCAGAGATCCCCATACCCCTAGAACCACATCTCGAGGATGGAAGTTATATAAATGTAGAGTCACATGCATGTGGTCCTGGAGACATGATCCATTCCATCAATATGATCTCCATTGATTTGACCACTCCACTTCACAATCCAATCGACCCCTCCAAACCATTGTATCTTAATGTAGATGCTATTGATTGGGATCACGCTGACTCACCACTAGAGCCTAAATATTTCTTCCCCAATGAAGAAATGTTGCAACCTTTTCATTTTGTGCCAAGTTGTGCACATGATGTTTATCATGTTGAGGATGCTTCCAATGTGGAACCCATAAACCCAGTAGATGACATCCACTTGATCCCTATGCCTCACCAGCTTGAGGAGGGATCCCACATGTCAGTAGAGGAAACCTTTGAAGTGGATATCAACAATGATCCCATAATTCCTAAGAAGGTTAAATTTGGAGAAATTTTATCTCCTGATGAGCGTGCCAACCTCATCCCTCTACTGAAAGAGAGACCTGATCTCTTTGCTTGGACTTATAAGGACATGTTAGGTCTAGATCCAAAATTGGTTACTCATAACCTTTCGCTAGATCTCTCAAAAAATCCAGTCAAGCAGAAACTTAGGAAGATGCATCCAACAGTAGCCTTAATGGTTAAGGATGAATTGCAGAAGTTGTTGGATGTAGAGTTTGTCATTTCCATCGACTATCTAGAATGGGTATCAAATATGGTGCCTGTAGGAAAACTTGATGGAAGGATCCGTATCTGTATGGATTTTAGAGACCTCAATAGGGCAACACCAAAGGATTCATTTCCATTGCCAAACATAGATGCTCTCGTAGATGCAACTGTGGGTCATGAGATGCTCTCCTTAATGGATGGTTTTTTTGGTTACAATCAAATTCAGATTAAGCTCGAAGACCAGCATAAAACCACATTCATAATGCCATGGGGGACATTTTATTATAAGGTTATGCCATTCGGCCTTAAGAATGCTGGTGCTACATATCAATGGGCTATGACATACATCTTTCATGACTACATGCACAAGATCTTGGAAGATTACATCGATGACTTATTGGCAAAGTCATTGCTATGTTCAGAGCATGCAGAGGTCTTGAGAAAGGTCTTCGATCACCTGATAGAGCATAATGTTAGGTTGAATCCTAAGAAGTGTGTATTTGGTGTGACTTCAGGAAAGCTCTTGGGATTCATCATTTCAAAATGAGGGATCGAAGTAGACCCAACAAAGGTCAAGGCCATTTTAGAAATGCATCCTCCCATAAATATCAAGGAATTAAGGAGCCTACAAGGCAAAGTAGCATCCATAAAGTGATTTATCACACAATTATCAGATAAATATCGACCCATGAATCGACTGCTACACAAGGGGGTCCCATTCAATTGGGATGAGGACTGCCAAGCAGCCTTTGCTGAGATTAAGCACTACCTGGCGACACCACCAGTACTAGCTCCACCAAGACCAGATGTACCATTCTTGCTATATATATTAGCAACTAACTTTGCATTAGGGACCATGTTAGCCCAAAAGAATGTGCAAGACAAAGAGCAAGCCATATATTACATTAGCCGAACCTTGGTGAGTTATGAGCTAGGATATGCCTACGTGGAAAAGTTGTGTTTAGCAGTAGTGTTAACAACAAAGAAATTACGACATTATATGTTAAGTCATACGATGTATGTCATATCAAAACAAAATCCTTTGTAGTATATGATGAGCAAGACATATCATAATACACATACTACAAAGTGGATCATGCTATTGATAGAATTTGACTTGGAATTCATTAGCCAAAATTCCATCAAGGGATAGGTCATAGCTGATCAACTGGCAGAGGCACCACTAGAAAATAGTAGGCCTCTCACCATTGAGCTTCTTGATGATGCAATATTCACATTATCAGAGTCTCCCAAACTCGAAGAATTGGATAACAAAGCTGATATGACCTTGTTCTTCGATGGTTCGAAGTGTGAGCAAGGGGGTGGTGCAGGAATAGTGTTGTTCATGCCACAAGGTGCTCCCATGCCCTTGTCATTTAAGTTGGATTTTCCTTGCACCAAAAATAATGTTGAATACGAAGCCCTAATCTTGGGCCTCCAAACAACTATCGCCATGAAGATCAAAAGGTTAAATATCTTTGGTGATTCCCTTCTCATTGTCAACCAAGTGAAGGAACTTTTTCAATGTAGGTGTCTTGTCCTGAAGGTCTACAAAGATCTTGTTGACACTTATCTAGCTTAGTTGGAGTGGTATGACATCGAGGCAATCCCTCATTCATCAAATAGATTTGTAGACACTATGGCATCTTTGGGATCTTTAATTCCTCAGAATCCATCTACCGATTTTACTACCATCCATGTAAAAATGTTGTCACACTCTGTCATGCAGTGTGAGGCTTTGGATAATAAAGAATCAGTCAACATGATTCATATAGAACCAAACCATGAATGGTTCTACAGAGCCAAAGACTTTCTCAAGAGGGCACCCTAGGGGTCATTGATCTCGTAGGGTCCTACGGGGAATGGTACTACCATTCACCATAAGGTTATTTCCCAGTCTGCATTTGTGAATGTTAAACTATAGGGGGAACATGTTGTCTTGTCAGTTGAGGCTGAGGTCTATCAGAACTGGATGTCACAAATATATGACTTCCTAAAACTTGGTGTAATCCCCCAAGGATTATCGCATGCCACAAAACACACATTTAAATAGAAAGCGATAAAGTATGTCTTGTTAGGAGATATTTTGTATCATCAAAGTTATGATGGAGTTCTCCTTCATTGTCTTGAGCCCCAAGAATCAGCTTGGGCAATTTTGCAAGCTCACGATGGTACGTGCGGTGGCCATTTTAGCGGCATGGCTATCATCAAGTGCATCCTTCGCATGGGCTATTATTGGCCTACTATGGAGAAGGATTGCAATGTGTATGTCAGGAAATGCATTAAATGTCAGCATCATGCTAATCTTGCGCACTTGCCATCACAGGCCTTACAGCCCATTCAAGCGGCTTGGCCATTTTCTTAGTGGGGTTTGGATCTAATCGGTAAGATCTCTCCTCCATCATCGGGCCGACATACATTCATTATTATGGCTATTGAGTACTTTACTAAGTGGGTGGAAGCAATCCCATTAACAATGACAATTGGAGCATGTATTGCGGAGTTCATACTCACCAATATCATAAGTCATTTTGGGATACCATCCAAAATAATCTTGGATAATGGAACATCATTCAAGAACAAAACTATGAGGGCTTTGACGTCCAAGTACAGGATCAAACATAGTTTTGCGACTCCATATTATCCGTAGGCAAATGGGCAAGTTGAGGCTTCAAATAAGATAGTGGTATCCATCTTGAAAAATATGGTATAGGAGCACCACAAATATTGGCACATCCAACTACCCCTTGCATTATGGGCTTATAGGACTAGCATTCGGACACCCACTAGGGCAACTCCATTTTCACTAGTATATGGCACTGAGGCCATTATGCCCCTAGAGTTGGAGATTCCAATGCTGCACATCGCATTGAAAGAGTTCATCGATGATGACACTGCATGACAAGCTCACCTAGATCAATTGATGCTACTTGATGAACATCGCGTGAATGCCCTTGAGCATCTCCGTGTTTACCAAGAGCGCTTAAAATGAGCTTACAATAACAAAGTCCATCTGAGAGACTTTGAGGTTGGTGATCTTGTGCTGAAAGAGAACCAACAGAACTCAAATCTACCATCAAAACTGTGAGATAAATTTATGGCTAATTGGTTAGGTCCTTATATCATCTCTAAGAAGATTGGACCTGGGACATATCGCTTAACATCGCTTGAAGGTGTTGAAGAGCCTGAACCTCTCAACATCCTTCATCTTAAAGTGTTCTATGCCTAAAACCATTAAAAGGCTCCAAAGGCATCTGTAAGCCCTTTGGTCATCCCATAAAAGGCTCCAAAGGAATCTAAACCCTTTGGTCAAATCAAAATTTCAAAAATCCATAAAAATTAAAAAGCAATAAAATCTAAAAACATTGCATTTCATTTTGCATTATTGCATCTCATTTGCATCATGCATTCTCATTTTGCATATGCATTCATTTAATTGCATTGCATTAGGCATTTCCATCCATCACACTTGCATTAGGATAGGTTGTGTTTGCAATCTTACAAATGACACCACATTTGTGTTTCAATCATGCATCTATGCATTATCATCATCATCCATCACCCTTGTGAGTAATTGTGTTTCTCAACACAACCCCTCCTGTTGCTATGAAGAATATACTAGGGTTTTTCGGTCATTCAACCATACCTAGTGGTCTTCTCAAGAGTTTGGTAGAAATCTTGCTTTGCTTTTGTAGATGAGGTCTAGTTTTGATAGCACTTAGCATATCAGAATCCTATCACTAATCAAACACATTTAAACAATCCTACTTAGGGTAAGGAAGGATGAACACTACAAAAGTGGTCTGGGTCACCTTAGGTGAAAGGTTTTGTTACTTGCTTATTTTGTGAGGAGCAGTGGTCTAGAGTAGAGGTCATTGGCAAAAGGACAAGTTCACCCCCTACCCGAAGAGATCCCTTGCTTAAATCAAAATGAGCAAAATCCTAGAGTCAAATCCTATCCCTTGCAAAAAAAAAAGAAGTATATACAAAATAAATAGTGATTTTTATCACTATATATGAGCAAGTATCCCAATAAATTGAAGAAAAAAAGGGGGTGAACTTGAATCCCTAGAATGGTCAATACTCAAAGCCATGGAGTGATCCCCAATATAGCAATGGGCTGAATGAATCCCGCCTGACATTGGGGTAGGTCTAGCAAGTCACAAGTGAGCTAGCTTTAGGTGGCTTGGATTGCCTAGTGGTCTAGTCTAACTAAATCCAAACCTAGGATCGGATAGACATTTGAGGATCCCCAATACAGCAATGGGTTGAATGAATCCCTCCTGGCACTAGGGTATGCTTATGCCTTATCTAATATATTCATTTGCACACACAGGGGTAATGAATAGCTTGGTATTTCAGAGCGAAAACTTTATTTTTTAGAAGTCTAGTATAGTCATTATACAACTTTTGATAAGTCAACTAGGGTGTTTGAGTTTCATGGAAAACCTCAAAAATTCCCAAATAGCAACAATCAAATCACAATCATCAAGGATCAAATTTCTCTTTATAAGATTTTGTTTATTAAATACTATTCATAATATAGGTTAGATATTGGATGGATGTCAGAAATGATATTTAAATGGCCACTGACTATGTTACACATATTATTTTAACTTGCAAGAGATTATGAATAGAAACAATATATCATGTCATAGTGCACATGGGTGATTAATTGATTAATTCTTATGATAAGATATATCAATTACAGTTCATGATTGTTATACATTCTGTGGTGTCATCCATTAGATTGTTAAACTCATATTGCATTCATACATTATGTTTTAAGTGATTAAAGCATACATGTCCATTTATAGAAAATCATCATCATGAAAATTATGCAATACATACATGGCATGAATCATATCATAACATCATAAATTAAATGTATACAAGTACTATAAATTAAACATGCATTTAACATCAAATATTGCATTCATATACATCCATCATAAGTAGTCCATCTACACATATATATCATTGCATCTAATCATACATCACATAGCTATCTAGCGCATGTCATCTATACATCACATCATATAGCATAAAATAAACATAACATATAAGCATTGCATCCATATGCATCTCATAAACATAAAGCAAAAACAAATAAAAGTACACATATAATGAGTCTCATAATATCTGATCATATATATATATATGTGTCCAAAAAGAGTACATCGACATATGTCAAAAATACCCGTAGGCTACAACTGTGTAGGTCCTCGACCTTACACTAAAAAATGGTACAATATCTGGCATAGATCCATACTAAGAAGTGCCTACGTACCCTAGTCTATGAGGCTCCACCATCACCTCCACCCTCCCTGTGGGTCCACCTAGAGCTAGTCCCAGTTGACCTCTCTGATCTGTGCATCCTATGGCTAGGTCTAGCTGAAGACTACCCTGTCTCCTGAGTGTGAGTCCTCTAAGACCCTAGATCTATGGTCCTCTCAGGAACCTCACCCTTGAGTAGCTCAATATCTCCCACTAAGCTAGAGATGTAAGCAACATCTGATGATCACTCACTGATGTGTCACTACACTAGAGCCCGTAGTCTCCTGATCTCTACCATCGGGTCCATCCCTGCTAGTCCCTATACTACTAGAACTATTGGAATTGCTAGAGTAGTTGGAGCTACTAGAATAACCTATGAAGATGAGGGGTCTCCCCTCGTAGACTTGAGTGAGTCACACTCTATGATCATAGCATCTAGTTGGGACTGTAGGAGGATACGCTACCCTGTGACCCTCTAGATCTCCATCTCTATCATGGTAAGTTGTGCTTGGAGAGTTATCTTCTCCTCCTCATAGTCGTGCCACTAAGACTGCCCTACTATGAGCTATGACTGTAGGTCACTAACCCATGCCTGTAAGGTAGCTATGGAGGTGTCTCTCCCTAGCATCTACATCTGGAGTGTGCCTACCTGAGTCTGTAGGCTAGCAACCTGAGCCCTAAGCTACCCAATATCATTGTCTAGAGCTACCTCACCCTCTGCTAGTGCCTCATCCTCCTCCTCAACCTTGGGGGCCTCCTCTGTAGCTCCTCCCTCACCCCATCTACCCTCAGTCCTTTGATAGACTCAGCACCCATGAGGATCGACCTCTACTCCCTCTACACCCTCTACTACTGTGCCCTCTGCTGGTCTACCTAGTGGGCCCTCCAAGCCCCACCATAGCATGGTCATCCACCAAGTGTCATAGTCAGCTATCATCCCTATATATGATAGGCTTGACTCCTAGAAATCATCATCCTCATCACCCAGAGGAGTCACCTGTGGCCATGTGAGGTCCCTCTCTAGAGTGAGATGGTGATAGATGGTGGGCAACTCAGGGATATCCTACTGAATCCTAAACTTCTTGGTGATACGAGAGAAGTAGAAGAACTCTCATACCTCAGACTTGCATCCGAGGAGCCATCTATCTCTGCGTACCCATCGTAGGTAGTCATCAGCCTCTGGCCATGCAGGGTAGTCTAGGTATGGCCACCACTCAACCTGGCCTAGCTGTAATCATGCAAACTACTCAATGTAGTAGCTCAGGTCCCCTATGCAAGACCTACTCCTGAAGCCCTCCTGCTCTCGAGGCTAGCACGTTGCATAGCACTATCGCTCCATTGCAATATCTACAATCTTTAGAGGTAGTCCTACGGGGTGCTCTATGGTGATGTGCTACCAACCCTAGATCTATAGTAGAAGGCTACAACCAATGCCAACTCTACTCCACTATGTAATCTGATACAACTCATTATAGAGCTGTGCAAGTAGGGCACTCCCCAAGGACAAGATCAGTGGCCAACGAGTAGTGTTGGCGAGGACATCGAATATCCTAGCTAAGAGGTTCTAGGGGAGCCTCACTCCCGAAGTGTCAGGGAGCATGATCTGGATGATCAGGTGCATAAGCATAGCTACCCATCGAGAGAAGACCCACTCAGTATACCAATGCTTGATGTGTACCCCTCCATGGTCCGAGTGCCATTGCGCCTCATCACTACGATCACCAAAGATCATGGTGAATACTACATCCTTCACCTCCGTCGGTGAATATGTGATGGCCTCACCATCTAGAGGAAGTCTGAAGATGCGGTACACATCCTCGAGAGTCACGATCATCTCACCTATCGATAGGTGAAAGGTGTTGGTCCACGTGTCCTAGCATCGGGCCAATGCAGTCATGTAGGCCTGGTCGGCCCGGATAGTAGGTAAGCATAGTACATAGCCGAAGCCTATAGCCATGAACCATGCCCACTCAGTGTCATCAAGGTTACCATGTAGGTTGCGAAGGATCTCCGATTCCCTCACCCTCATGGTCAAAGTCTGATCGATGACATAATAAATAATTAAAAATCAACCAAAAAACATAAAAAACAACCCTAAAAAGTCAAACAAAGTCAAAAAATATTTAAAAAGATAAAAACATACATGAATACATGCAACACATTCAAATAAAATCAAAGTTGCAATTCAAAATTTCAATTAAATCAGTTAAAAATCTAAAAAAAAAAAAATTAAAAAATTTAAATTTTTTTCCTAAAGTCGGGTGACCGCGCTTCAGACCCGCGGTCGGAGAGGCGATCAAATTTTATGACCATTGAGATTTGAATCTCACCATGGCTGATAGCCACGGTCCCCAATTTTCCAATTGGGCACCACGTCTGCCACCTGCGGCTAAGGGAAACACCCTTTTTGGGGTCATTTCCCATCCCGAGGCACCCAAAAAATTAAACCCACCCCTTCTAATCTAACCTAGACTAATCCTAAGCTAGGGTGTGGTTCATTGTCGGTAGTTTAGTTTGTTCATTTAACCCATTACTTAATGAGGTTCAATTTTATCCGGTAATTGCAAAAATGAGGGTTTGTGTGCTTCTACCTTAGTAGCACCGATGCCTCCAGGTTGGTCTACCATCAGTGCGGGTGGTAGTGAGGTCGAGTTTGCAGCAACGTTCCATGTCAAATTTGATAACTCACCTCTCAGAGCACTCAGGTTTGCAAAGCTGACAATTGGAAATAATGACGTCAAAAATGACAGATTTTTCTTAAATATTTTCCATTTTACCCCTAACCACGACTGACACCCGTAGGCGTAGGATTAGGGTTTTCTAACCGTAGGTCGGAGCCACGGCTAGGAAAATTTGAAAAGTCAGTTGCGTCTGACAAGCGCGGCTAGCAACCTGCAATAAATGCTCCAAAATCCCACCGTGAGGAGTTTCAAAATGCCAAATTAAAAATATCCACCTCACCAAAATTTTCAAAAATATTAAAAATAACAAAAAAATTTAGATATATCAAAAGTCAAATGTGCCTTGTATCCAGTTATTTACCCTATACACTTGGTGGTTGCAGTGACTGGTGCTCCATGCAATCCGACAAGATGAGTAAATTACCATAAGGACATTTGGGGCAAATTCATCATCGCCGAATTGATATGCTTCATTTCAATCCCGAAGAAGGCCTTGGAGGTTGGACCGCCCCATGGGAATGAAGCAATCATGTCAATTCTTCTATGAAATTTTTAGCAGATCATCGACCAATATGATTCAACACATGCCTAATTGGAATTGTTATCATTTTGATTCCCTAAGAAGGCCTTCATGGCTGGACCGCTCCATAGGATAGAAATATACATTTACTATTAACAGTTGTAATCATAGCTGATTAGGCCTAGTCAAGTATCAAGTGCTAAACCTTAAATTGTTCAAGTCATTCATAGTGGTCAAGCGACTCGTCACTTCATTTAATTGTCATTACCCTCATCGACTCATCGCTTGAGGGGGTAGTCATAATATCATAATCATAATCAAAGTCAACAGAAGATCCCTTGATCGTAGATCCCTTGATCTTGTCAAAATTGCGTTCATCTTACGAATCATTGCCAACGACTATCATAAGCTTACCCTTTGTTGGGGCAAAAATCAACTATGATAGTTAAGCTAGTAGCTCTCCTCCTTTCGGATCTATATGGTGTAGAAGCCTATAGTAGTGCTGAAGCTACCCGATCGCCACTGGAGCTTGCCAAAGTTCTTTCAATTTAAGCCTTCCATCCAGTTGGAAGCAATGATTCTAGGATGCGCATCCTTTTGTAGGACTTGGGCATCTAATGTTGATCAGACTAATGATCATCATGCAACCTACGACATCATTTTAGGAGGTCTATTTTTTCTCAGTGTTGTTCGATCTCACAATGCATCTCAAAAGGGGCATCTGTAGACACCTAAAACACGTCATGTCAAGGTGACTACTCATATGGGACATGCTAGAAGACCATATGAAAGATCTTGGATAGATTCCAAGGTGAAGCAGTGGTTCTAACCACTCAATTTAGGTATTTTTGCCTAGTCAGTGTTGGCCACGGCTGACACCCATGGTTAACAGGTCTGACCATGCCTCAGAGCCATGGTTAGCCTTCAAATTAAGTTTGATCTCAACCGACCCAAAATCAGTTACAACGGCCAAGTTGTTCGAGTTTCAAATGGTTTTGGCACGAAAGCCTCTAGAAATTTCCCTCCAACTGCCCTAACTAAAGGTTCTTGATCTTGGCTTCTCCATGAAGCTAAGACAAGGCCTTCCCATGTGCTATAAAACCCCCCTCCAAATTGGGGATAAGTCTAGAAGAATCTCGAGTTGAAGCGTAATGAAGCCCTATCAAATTGCATACTCACTTGCATCCATTGAGAGGAACACTTTTGCTACCTATTTGGAGATCAAATGGCATTTGGAATCAAGAAGGCTATGGAGGGCTAGGAGAAATCAAGAAAATCAATTGAGCCCAATCCATCACCAATCTAAGCAATTCAACCACCAAATCTATCAGAGGACATCAAGGCGACCTTTGAACATCAATTCCACGAAGTGAATTGAGGAATCAAGCCCTGATTTGGAGAGCAAGGACATTCACGGCTCAACCGCGGTTGTCAGCCATGGCTAACAGTGCCAACCACTTCATAGACCCGTGGTCAAGGTTTAATCCTCTTTTCCCCTGGTTTTAGCAGTAGGTTTACATTTATATTTGTTCATTTAGGTAAATTTACTATAGATTGATTTTTTGTTTTATCATTAGACTGTTAGAATCATTGATCTAGGGTAGATTCCTTTCATTTACAAGTATTAGTCAATTCTAGACTAGGTGTTGTTATTTCTCATGTTTTCATGCTTCTGATTGTTTAATTAGGATATTAGATGACTAAATCTATGTCTCCTTTATATTATTTATGGTAAATTTACCATGTTTAGTGTAGATTACCATATCTTTACATGCTTTCTTGATTTCATGTTTCTTATAGCATCTTTTATGCAATATTTGTATTAAAGGCCTCATCAAGAGAGGCTACCTTTGTTTTTAATATGTTTCTTGTTGTTTCTTGGATGCAGGGTTAACAGGGTCTTGTCATTCAAAGCAACAAATGCCTCTAATCATGGAGAAGAAGGCCACATTTGCCTTGGAGCAGTTCGTGTCAACCTAGGAAGCCTGTGGATTACACCTACCCTTGCATGGGGATTTTCTATGATTGTAATAATTGTATCACATTGGGTATCCCTAAGAGGGATGGATTTGTAATTGAATTTTAATGGAAATTTAATAAAATAAGCCCTTCTTTGTGGTTATTTGCAAATTCATCCATTCTTTTATGCTTTATGTGATTTTTTAGTTATTATTAGCTTAGGTGTATGCATCCTAGATTTCTATAGAGTCTTCAATACTTTATCCAAGTCCATGAATGGTGTTGAAAACCTCATCAACATGAAGTAGATACCTAGCAATATCTTCCTCATATTTCATCTTCAAGTCTTCAAAATTCCTCTTGTGGGTTTGAAGTTTTGCCATTTTAACCTTGTTGTCTTCTTCATAAGTTTTGTGTAACTTTTCCCATATTTCTTTTTCTAAAGTGCATTACATGCCTTTCACAAACTCTGATTCACATAACCCACTTAAGATTGCATTCATTGCCCTAGAATTATTTTCATATATTTTTTTACCATTTGCATCTATGGGAGGAGTTTTAGGTCAAGTGAATCCATTCTCAATGGATTGAAATATATCATATGCATGTGCCATCAAATAAGTCTTCATCCTTATGCTCTAGAAAGCATTGTTAGTCCCATCAAACAATGGTGTCCTATTTGATGAAAAACCTTCCTAATGTGCCATGTGTGTTCCTGTAAGATCTTCCTTCAAGCTATTAGGATTTCATGAAGGAACCCACCCCGATACCAATTGAAGAACACAAGCTTATATTGAGATGGGTGGTGAATAGTATAAGATAAAACTTTTTACTTTTCAATCCAAATGATAATATCATTAATATCAATGTAGTAATGAAACAATGTACAAATCATCACACATATGAGAGACACAAATTTAACATGGTTCACCCAATATGGGCTACATCCATGGATAAATATTGCTTATAAATTTCTCAATAAATTTTGTGAGCACCAACCCACAGGAGACACCAATTATCTATTACAATGTTCATGGATACCAATCCATAGGAGACACCAATCCCCTATCAAGTTTGTGGACAACAATCCACAGGAGACACCAATCCCCTCTCAATTTGGTGGACACAAATCCACAAGAGACACCAATCCCCTCTCAATTTTGTGGACATAAATCCATAGGAGACACCAATCCTCTTTCAAGTTCATGGATACCAATCCACAGGAGACACCAATACCCTCAAAAGTTCATGGAAACCAATCCACAGGTGACAATAATCCTCTCTCACATTCGTGGACACCCATCCACAGGAGACACCTATCCCCTCTCAAGTTCTTGGACACCCATCCATAGGAGACACCTATCCCATCAACAAATTTCCTTCCCTTTTGTAGATAGCTAAAAAATGTCCTTTTCAATTGAATCCTTTCACACTATCCTTACACTATGTGACACTTTCACTTGTTTTAAAACAACCCTTCTATTTGTGTGACTATACTATTTTGCTTATTTCCACATTCACTTCAAAACCAATGACAATGCACAAATTTGTCCTCATCTACTCCCAAAATCAATCATGAATAATGCACAAATTTAATTTTAAATATGATCAATAATCCTTGCCCATTTACTTCCAATTTCAAGAAAAAATAATGCACATCCAATAATTCCTTATACCTCCCACTATATGACAACAAAAATATTTTCCTTAAACAAAACCATTTTGAGAAGGAATTAAATCACCATACCTCTAAATATGCCTCAATGATGATGGTCTTCTTTTGTATGAGCTTTTCAAACCTGTCTTGAAAAAAATAATTTTCCTTTTGTTTGTCCCTTCAAAATTTGGTTAGAAATTCTCTTTAATGTTTCTTGATTAAATATCAAATAAATCACTTAAAAATCCCTTATAAAAAATATACACAATAAATCTTAAAAATAACTCCTTATATCTCCCTTTTTGAAACTCAAAATGTAAATCTTTGTTGGCAATTAGAACCCTTATAACTTTTTTTATTAATTTTCAAAAATGAAACCTTATACCAACATCACAACACTTTTATCCCCCCTTTATTTAATATGCAAAAAAATAATTCTACACTAGCACCATGACCCTTATTTCTCCCTTAATTAAATTTGATAAAGCAAAACTTTAAATACCTTGCATAGTCACGACGGGATTCGATCTCCTATCCTCTCGAAGTGCAGTGCTCTCACAAGCGCTCGTGACCAACTATACTACCACAACACATAAAACCAAAAAAGGATGCACAAATATTTATCCTTGTCTTTGTTCTCCTTAAAACATTAAAACCATAGTAAAACAACGTCGAAGGGATTTGATACCTTAACCTCCTGTACAACAACACTTTCACACAAGCTAGGCAACCATCTGGGCTACCCTGACGAATGGAACCAAGGGCATAAAAATTATATATAGATCCTTCACAATTCTGCCTTCACTCTTCAACAAAACGACATCGACCAGATTTGACCTCTTAACCTCCTACACAACAGTGCTCCATGCAAGCAAGGCATCTATCTAGGCTACCCCAGTGGATGGAATCAAAAGGGGTAAAATTGATATTTATCCTTGTCTTTCGCTGCCCTATTTTTTGCTACTCTTCTTTTCTCTCTACCGGTTGCACTCACCACAAGGATTGATCGATTACATACCAATTGCAAAGGTGAAATGATGCCCTATACTTATACATTTTCCATTGTCTTCAATTTTGTCAAGGAGGTCAACTCTTATTATTTACTTTTAACCTTATATCTTCTCCAAATATGTCAGTGTATTAATTTTTTCAAACATTTTAGGTTATAATATTTAAACCTATGATTTAAATTTTATAATATTCAATTTTTTAAACTCTTATATAATTAAATCCTTTGATTTAAATATGTCAAACCTTTGTACTTCTATTTATAATATTTCAAGCCTTTGTCCAAACCTTTGTCCTTATCTTTATAATATTTAAATTTGATATTTAAATATTATAATATATTTTCCTTACTTTGAAATATACTTTCTTTTCTCCTCTTGAGATATATCTTTGCCTTGGATGATTTTCCACTATTTGCTATTTATCAAGTCCATCTCTGAAATTATTGATATATTTTCCAACCTTATAAACTTATCATCCTTGAAGAATATTTCTGCCTTGAATACCATGCACCTTTGAAATTAATGATAAATCAATATTTCTAATAATCTCCCTCTTTGTCATTGATGGCAACACTACAAAAAAATTTCCTTTTACATCAACTAGATTCACAATATGGTACCCCTAATAGGATACTCCCCCTTGCTAAAAACTCTCCCCCTTTGATATCAATGGCAAAGGGTTCCTTGGGGATAAAAAATAAGACACCTAACACAACTCCTTTCCTCCCTGCTCTTACTTGAGACTTCAATTATGAGATGGGAGTGAAGATACTCCAAAATTACTATGCTCCTCTTCTTGTTTCATTTTCTTTCTCCAAACTTTGGAGATCATACCCTTCTGAAAATTTTGACTATCCTTCTTCTTGCTTGAATTTGAGAGCTTAGGGAACACTGTTCTACACCATTTAGCTCTATGCCCAAAATTGTTGCAATTGTAACAAATGATGTTGTAGTCCATGAAAGGTGCAAATGAATTGACATTTCTTTTGCAATTTACAACTTTATGACCAAAATGATTACATGAAAAACAATAACCTTGAAAATAATATTCATCTTACCTTGGAGGATTTGGTCGCATGTTTCTTTCTTTACTTTTTCTTTGATGGTCCTTGTTCCTTAATGGTGCATTGTTTTATTCCTCATTGATCCTTCCACTTCTCAACATATCAACATAGGTCTTAGGCTCTTCTTCAATTACTCTTTTTGATGCTTATGTTTCTTTTGAGCTTGACTCCCCCTTTTTTTTATCTTGAACTTTTTCAAAACCAAGTACATTATTCATAAATGGAGATCTTTGTGCTTTCATAATATCATCCAAGTTTTTTGAGCTTTTCCTAAACTGATATATCCTATCATTAAATTTTTTAAGTCCTTTCCTTAGAGAGATAGCTTCATGTTCTAGTATTTCACACTCTAGTTCTTTTACCTTTAACTATTTAGCCATACCTTCTTCAATTCTCCTTGCCTCTTCAACCTTTATTTTTAAGTCAATGAGATATTGTAGAAGCTTTACCTTTGTTTTCTCATCCTCTTGTACTTGAGCCTTCAATATTGAATTCTTCTTTGTAACCCTTTTCAACTTTTCAAGAGCAATAATAAGTTCCTCTTCTATGTCAATTGTGGCTTCCTCTTCATATTTTGAATCTTTCTCTTCTTCTTGGTCTTCAACAACAAGATCATCTTCTTTCTCTTCTATGGCCAAAAATAGGATTTCTTCTTTTTCATTATTAGAGAGGCTTTCATCACTACTGCTGGAAGAACTACTTGCTTCTTCAACATAAAAATTCTTCTTGTATCTTTGAAATATCTTCTTCTCATGCTTGCCTTGACCGTGCTTGTTTTTCTTTTCATGATAAATTTTTCTTTCTTTATTTGCCTTCATTTAAGCTTTGAATGCTACCTATCATTTAGATGTTTGATATTTTTCTATCCTCATATCATAGGCTATGAGAATCCCATGTAGCTCATCCATGTTCAAATTTTTGAGATTCTTCATTTCTTCAATTGCTAAAACCTTTGCATCAAACCTCATGGGAAGTGACCTCAAGATTTTCAGAACAATCTTAGAGTCTTCAATACTTTCTCCAAGTCCATGAATGGTGTTGACAACCTCATCAACACGAAGTAGATACCTAGAAATATCTTCCTCATATTTCATCTTCAAGTCTTCAAAATTCCTCCTATGGGTTTGAAGTTTTAACATTTTAACCTTGTTGTTTTCTTCATAAGTTATATGTAACTTTTCCTAGATTTCTTTTGCTAAAGTGCATCGCATGACTTTCACAAACTATGATTCACATAACCCACATAAGATTGCATTCATTGCCTTAGAATTATTTTTATATGGTTTCTTACCATTTGCATCTGTGGGAGGAGTTGTAGGTGGAGTGAATCCATTCTCAACAAATTTCCATATATCATATCCATGTTCCATCAAATAATTCTTCATATTTATGCTCTAGAAAGTATAGTTATTCCAAAAAATGGTACCCTATTTGACGAAAATCCTTCCTGATATGCCATGTGTGTTCCTGTAAGATCTTCCTTCAAACTATTAGCCTTTTACGAAGGAACCCGCTCTAATTCCAATTGAAGAACACAATATTATACCGAGAGGGGGGTGAACAGTATAAGATAATAATTTTTAATTTTCAATCTAAATGAGAACAATAATCTCAATGTAGTAATGAAACAATGCACAAATAATCACACATATGAGAGACATATTTAATGTGGTTCACCCAATATGGGTTACATCCATAGAGAAATATTGCTTATAAATTTCTCAACAAATTTCATGGGCACCAACCCATAGGAGACACCAATACCTTGTTATAATGTTCATGGACACAAATCCATAGGAGACACCAATATTCAGGTGAGATGACCAACCGTATCAGCCTGAGACGATCGTATTTACTGCTTCTCTTGCATTTTTTTGTGGTGACTTGATTGTTATATTGTGTAATTTTGCATTCAATGTGTGAGATCTTGCCATAGATATCCCATGATCTATAAGATAGTGCATGATGCACTTACTGATGCAGATTGGGAGTGGCTTGAGGTCATTAGCCTTAAGCAAGTGACAAGGTTAGCAGCAATAACTACAATTCAAGCCTACCTGGTCTTTATTGATCATTGGTATAGTTAGACCAAAACCTTCCACCTTTCAACTAGGGAGATGACAGTCACCTTGGAGGATGTCTATAGGATTATTTGTGTTCCTATTTAGGGACACCCCATCATCTCGACACAAACTAGCTAGCAGAGTAGAGTGCTCTAGAGGGTATTCAGTAAGGATTTGTAGTTGGTATTGTGCAACTTGGATAGTGGTGGAGTATTTATGGTGTGGTATGGGGTAGATGTGCTCACATCAAGACATGTGTTGATGTCACTCATGTATAGTATATTGCTACTTGACTCTTCAAGAGCGATGTTCCCATGGAACCTCCTTGAGCTAGTGTAGTATTTGGTTGATTGTACTATGCAAGAGCCTTTAATCATGGCTTGGGGGACTATGCTACTAGCTCATTTGTATGATGATCTATATGATATTTTCCAGTGGCATAGGCTTGGATTGGGTTGTAGCTTCCTATTTTAGATCTAGGGGTAGGAGCACATCCGGGTAGATAGACTAAAGGGGCTTCCTTGGTTAGTATGGACATAGATGACATATAGGGAGATTAGCTATGTTAGTTTTTAGAGCTAGGATAAATAGGTAGGTCAGATTTGACCCCACTCATGTAGGATTGGTCACTATACAAATTCATTCGATCAATTGAGGCTAGAGCATGTTATATGCCAACCATACAGGGATTGCCTACCATGGATGGAGGTAGTTGAGCAAATGAGGTGTATCATACATGGATGATGGGTGGTTGGCCACCACGATATAGAGAAAGAATACATCCAATACTATCGCATCACTCGGTAGTTTGGGGTACATCAAGATATACCTAGTAATCCTATTATATATCAAAATTGAGGAGATGAGACTCAGCTTGAGTGGTCATGAGTAGATCTAGTGGGTGAGGCAGTGAATCAATTACTAGCAAATCTAGGAGTAGAGGACCAAGGCATGACTATAGAGTATAATGTATGGTGGGTCATACAATTATGGTAGGGAGGTGGACATATTGGTGGGTAGGTTAGGGCGATGGTAGAGGAGGGCTTAAGGGATGAGGTAGTTTCACCATATGGAGGGAGGGTGGGGTGAGACCTCAAAGAGAGGTGATGATCTATAGGATGAGGGTGGGGATGACAAGGATCCATAAGACCTAGAGTATGTACTTAGAGCGTAGGTCTAGAGCTTATAGAGGTAGTTGCTAGAGTGAGATACCATAATATCATTCTTCTAGAGTTAGATAGATAGGTGAAGGCATAAGTAAAGGGGCTTCACTAAGGAGAGGGACACTCTACATGCATAACTATAGAATTCTCAAGAAAATGTGGATAGGGTGACCATGGAGCAAGATACTTTATGGATATAGGTGATGAGGCTTATAAGAGACTGAGATGCTCTATATGTGCAAGTGGGATGGCTGACTGGTAGATAGGGGATTGGTGGATAGGCCACATGTGATGTGGGTATGTTGTAGGCATGGGTGGTAGAGTTACAGAGGATGGTGGCTCGCTATATCTCTCATCAATGCTTAGATTGAGAGTATATTTCTAGTTTAGAGGATGAGGTAGAGTAGCTTGGAGGTAGACTGCCTTCACGAGCTTAATTATGGGTATCACATCATATTTGACATAGTGAGTTAGGATAGCCATCAATGAGGCTACCAGTTTCAAGGTTTACAACTACTCCCTAGAGGTCAGAGGCTAGTGGGTCTACTTAGTCCCATCGAGATGAGGTCGAGGGTGGAGGTGAGACTAGTGGTGCAGGGCCAACCTAACTTGTGATATGGATGTGCTTCTCTTTTTGGAGTGTGAGGTCCGAGGACCCACTCTATTGTAGCCTATGGGCATTTTTGTATCATGATGTACCATATTATACATATATATATGATATGAATTTTATTGTGGCCTATCATGTGTTTATTGATGTTTTATTACATGTATGGATGCAGTTATGGATGATGGATGTATGCCTAGATATTGTAGTATGTATGCATAGATGTATGCATGTATATTATGTACTAATGATATGATGATGCAAAATATGTGATTTTTATGTTTATATACTAAAACATAATGAATGAATCTATGATGCAAAACAACCTAATTGTAAGCACCACAAAATGTATAAAAATCATCAATCAAAATGTTAACCTTTTCATAAAAGTCATACATTTGAAAGCCAACCATATGTAAGATGATAAAAATGTAAATGATGGATGGGGAAACAATAAGATGCTATAGGGAAACAACATGGTTTTCATGAGACTCAAACACCCTAGTTGACTAGTCAAAATATGTATACTGACTACACATGACTCTGAAAGATAAAATTCTGCTAGGAAGACCCAGATATTCAATATCCCTATGTGTGCATAGTGATGTTCATTAATGATGCATAAGACTACCCCATTGCTAGGTTGGCTCTTAGAGCCCATTGTTGTAATGAGGATCACCCTATGGTCATCATTATCCTAATTTTGGATGTAGTTGGACTAGACTACTAGGTAATACAAGCCACCAAAAGCTAGCTCATCCACAAGCTGACATTGGTCTGTACAAAATAAGGTCACTAATGTGATAGACATATCACCATGCGTAAGACTACCCCATTGCTAGGTGGGACTCTTAGAGCCCATTGTTGTAATGGAGATCACCCCATGACTTTTGAATAATTGAGGATTCTAGGGATTCAAGCTCATTACCCCCTTCTTTTATTTTGATTTCTTTGGGATACTTGCTCATTTTTTATGAGGAGCAAGGGGATTTATTTTTAGTGGTGAAAACCACTCATTTTTTCTTTTTTTTTGGGAGATACTTTCTCATTTTGTGGAAGAGCAAGGGATTTTATTGCTTTGGGTAGGGGGGAGCTTGTCCTTTTGTCAATTCTCAACATCCTAGACCATGCACATAATAGGATGAGCAAGGGAAACCTTTTACTTAAGGGGTAAGGACTACGTTGTAGTTTCATCCTTCCTTGTTCAAAACTTGGATTTTAAATGTGTGAATTTGTGTTTGGGATTTTGAGATATACAAGGTACTATCAAAGCAAGACCCTACCTTCAAAAATCAAGATAGCTTTCTACAAAATCTGAAAAGAAAACTAGGAATGGTTGAATGATCAAAAACCCTAGTGAACACCCTATAGCAACTTATTGGTTGTGTTGAAAAACATAATTACTCAAAAAGGGGAATGTGGATGGTAATGATATGTGGAATGTGGGGGTTTTCCCTATGATATTTTGCAAACTAAGAGGTGTGCATAAAATAGTCAGTGGTCATCTAAACATCATTGTTGATGGTCATCTAGTATCTACCCTATCTTACGAGGACCCCTTAATAAGCAAAATCTCATAAGGAAAAGTGCAAATGATGATGATGGAAAAGGTTGATTAAGAAAGATGACAAATATACAGGCATGGTGCTAGACCTTAGCATGCAAGAAAAAAACTAGTCCTAATGCTAATGCAATGAAATAACATGCCTAATGCAAGTAAGCAAATATAGTGATATGAAATGCATGGTGGAATGCAATGCAAATGTTTTTGTATTTTGTGATTTTTTAATATTTATTGTTTTATTATTTTTTATGCATCGTGTGTCATGCATAAAATACCTATAGGTGGAGAATGTTGAGAGGTTTAGGTTCCTCAACACCCTCAAGAGAAGCTAACCTATAAGTCCCTAGGCCCTATCTTCTACATGATGATAAATGGGCCTAACCAATTTACCATAAATTTGTCTCGCAAGTGCAGCAACAAGTTGGAGTTCTACTGATTCTCTTTAAGCACAAGATCCCCAAATTTGAAGTCCCTAAGATGGAATTTCATATCATAAGCTCACTTAAGGTGATCTTGATAAACGTAGAGGTGCTCGAGAGCATTAACGCATCATTCATCAAGAAGGGTCAATTGGTCAAGGTGAGCTTGTCACGTAGTATCATCATCGATGAACTCTTGGAGTGATATGCACAATGAAGGAATTTCCAATTCCAAGGGCATAATGGCCTCAACACCATATACTAGCGAAAATGGAGTTGCCCCAGTGGGCATCCTAATGCTAGTTCTATAAGCCCATAATGCAAGAGGTAGTTGAAGATGCCAATATTTGTGATTATCTTTGATAGTCTTTTTGAGAATGGTAATGATTATTTTGTTTGATGCCTCTACTTGCCCATTAGCTTATGGATAATAGGGCATGGAAAAGTTGTGTTGAATGTTATACTTTGTAGTTAAATCTCGCACATCTTTGTTCTTAAATGGGGGTCCATTATCTGAGATGATCTTGGATGGAATACCAAAATGACATATGATATTATGAAGTATGAACTCCACAATGTGGGGTCCAATCATAGTGGTAAGAGGGATGGCTTCCACCCACTTGGTGAAATACTCTGTGGCCATTAAGATAAATGTGTGATGGCCTAAATATGGGGGTAATATTTTCCCAATTAAATCAAAGCCCCATTGCAAAAAAGACCATATCGAATGAATCGGTTGTAAGGCTTGAGAAGGTACATGTGAAATATTAGCATGATGCTGATATTTCACACACTTCTTAACATAAGCACAATAATATTTCTCCATGGTAGGCCAATAATAGCCCATTTAGAGGATGCACTTAGTGATAGCCATGCCTCTAAAATGGCCACCACAAGTACCATCGTGAGCTTGCAAAATTGCCCAAGCAGATTTATGGGGCTCTAGACAATGAAGGAGAAGACCATCATAGCTTCGACGATACAAGATGTCTCCTAACAAGACATATTTTATCACTTTTTGTTTGAATGTTCATTTTATGGCATGCGATAATCCTGAAGGGATATTACCAAGCTTTAGGAAATATTTTAGTTGGGTGAACCAATCTTGATACTGTTGAGTCTCGACTGAATGAACTGCTTGTTCCTTTTGAGATTCATCCCACACGAATATCGATTGGGAGAGAACCTTAAGATAGATCATTGTGTTGTTATCAAAAGGACTGTTTAGGATCAAAGACCCCTAAGAAGCATGTTTCAAAAAGTTATGTATGTGAGAGAACCATTCTTGGTATGGTTCAATCTGAATCATGTGGATAACTTCCTCATTGAAGCCTCACATGAAATCATTGATTGCAAAAGCATTTTGACATGAATGGTTGTGATATCATCTAAAGGGTTCTATGAAATTAAGGATCCCAAGGAAGCCATTGTATCTACAAAATGATTAGATGAATGAGGGACTACCTCGATGTTGTACCATTCCAATTTAGCTAGTAGCTTGTCCACAAGGGCTTTGTATGATTTCAATATTGGACACTTGCATTGGTAGATTTCCTTGACTTGGTTAACAATGAGCAAAGAATCATCAAAGATATTGAGCTTTTTGATTTTCATGGTGATAGCTGCTTGAAGACCCAAAAGGAGGGCCTCATATTCAACATTATTGTTGGTGCACAAGAAATTGAGTTTAAATGAAAGGGGTATAGGAGCCCCTTGTGGTGTGAAAAATATGATTCTCATGCCACCCCCTTGCTCACACTTGGAACCATCAAAGAACAAAGTCATATCAGCTTTATTTTTAGGTTCTTCTAGTTCTGTCAAGTCCAATAATGTAAAAACTACATCATCAAGCAACTCGATTGTAAGAGGTTGATTATCTTAGAGAGGAGCCTCTACTAGTTGATTAGTAATGACTTGACCTTTAATAGATTTTTGACTTATGAATTCGAGGTCAAATTCTATCAACAACATGATCCACTTTATGGTATGACTATTATGGTATGTTTAACTCATCATATACCACAAAGGGTTTTCTTTAGACATGACATACATTGTTTGATTTAGCATGTAATGGCATAGCTTCTTGGTGGTGAATACCATTGCTAGGTAAAGCTTCTCAATGTATGCATACTTGAGCTCATAGCTAACTAGGGTGTGACTGATGTAATAAATAACTTGTTCCTTATTTACCTCATTATTTTGGGCCAACATGGTCCCTAAGGTAAAGTCGATAGTTGATATGTATAGTAAAAATGGCACACCTAGTCGAGGTGGAGCTAATACTAGTGATGATTCTAGGTATTGTTTGATCTCATCAAAGGCCTTTTGACACTCATCATCCCAATTGAATGGGACCCCCTTTTGTAATAGATGATTCATTGGTCAACATTTATCCAAAAGTTGCGCTATGAAGCATCGGATAGATGCTACCTTCCCTTGTAAGTTGCAAAGTTGCTTAAGGTTGGTAGGGGGAAGCATTTCGAGTATTACCTTGAATTTGGTAGGATCGACTTCGATGCCTCATTTTGAGACTATAAAACCCAAGATTTTTCTAGATGTAACTCCAAAGACACACTTCTTAGGGTTAAGTCTAATGTTATGCTCGATGAGGTGATCAAAGACCTTCCTTAGAACATCGATGTGCTCATGATGTAATAAAGATTTAGCTAGTAAATCATCTATGTAATCCTCTAAGATTTTGTGCATGTAGTCATGAAATATGTATGTCATGGCCCATTGATATGTTGCACCAACATTTTTGAGGCCAAATGGCATGACTTTGTAATAGAAAGTCCCCCAAGGCATGGTAAAGGTTATCTTGGGCTGATCTTCAGGATTGACTTGAATTTGATTGTAGCCTGAGAAACCATCCATGAGGGATAACATTTCATGACCTATAGTTGCATCGACTAGAGCATCAATGTTTGGGAGGGGAAATTCATCCTTAGGAGTCACTTTGTTAAGATCTCAAAAATTTGTGCATATGCGAATCCTCCCATCAGGTTTTCCTATGGGTACCATGTTGGAAACCTAATCAGGATAATTGATAGGTTGAATGAACCCTACATCCAACAATTTTTGTAATTCATATTTAACCATTAATGCTATTGTTGGATGCATCTTTCTAAGATTTTTCTTGATCGGTTTGATTTTTGGATCGAGCGTGAGGTTGTGCATGACCAAATTCGGGTCGAGACCCAGCATATCTTTATAAGACCAAGCAAAGGCCTCTATTTTCTCTTTCAAGAGAGTTATAATATTGACTTGTTCCTATGGGGATAAACTGTGTCCCAACTTGATATTTTGAGGAACTATGGGATTAGTGTCGATATCCACATCAATTGTATCCTCAACTGACATGTGGGATCCCTCCTCGAGTTGATGAGGCGTAGGGATCAAATGGATGTCATTAGCTAGATTCAAAGAATTGATCATGTCATCAGGTTTGATCTCAGCTTGACAAACATCTCTAGATGGCCCTTGGGAGAAATGAAATGGTTATAACATTTCTTCACAAGGGAAGAACTCTATGGGTGATGGTGGAATCATGGTATGATCAAAATCAATGGCCTCATGGTTGAGGTGCAAAGGTTTTGAAGGGTCATTGGGATTATGGAGTGGTATGGTCAGATCAATGGAAACCATATTGATGGATGGCATATGGTTTCCATTCATGGGTGGAAAGAGCCTATCAAATATGGGTGGCCTCAAGTGCACTAAAGGTGGTTGAGGTGGAGGTGGAATGATTGGATGAGACCTAGGTGGAATAGGGATGATTAGATCTTCTAGTGGTAGAAATTACCTCTAGATGGGCTAACATGTAGGAAACACTATAAAATAAAACTCATCTATGTCCATGATAGGCTTGATGGGGGAGGAATCCTCTTCCTATGAGCTAATTGAATCTATAGACATCATATCCCATTCTCCATCAGAATATCTATCAAAAATCCAATCTCTTTTAGGCTTCTGATCGTATTCAGTCTGATCAACATCAAAATATTTAATATACTCTAAACTTCTTCATTCAATGCCTCCTTAGATGCTACATTGAGAGGACTAGAAGGTGTTATGGTTGCCATTGTGATGGGAAAATAATCACCCAATGAATGAATGTAACTAGGGTCGATGTATTCATCCCTCTCAAGTTCTTCTCCAAAGCTTATGGTAAGGTATTGGAGGGAATCTACTAGGGCATCATCTGGTATGCACCTGATATATCCTATACTAAAACTATCATAGGGGAGATGATATTATATATTATAAGGGGTTCAAAGACCTTGTTCATACTAGCCAAGACCATTCTTGTGCCAATGGTAGTGGTAAAAGTACCATAGGGTAAAATCTGGGTTTGATAGATAACCAATATTCCTTGAAAATGGATCATCATCATCATCCACCATAGGGGATGAACTTGTAGAATCATAAAAACCCCCATAGACAAAGTTTATTTGGTTTGGGGCACCCCCAAGGGCACAATGGTACCAATGGGTAGTGATGGTAAGTGAGGCCTACCCATGTCTTGCACGGACTCGATGAGTGGAGTGAATATGATATTTTGCACTAGATACTCAACGAGTCTAGGATTAGCCAAATGAATCATGATTTGCGATGGTGTGGATGAGGATGATGGGGGTGTGGCTTGATATGACTCATCCATAGCAATATATGATTCTTCCTCATCCATAGGAGTTGGAATATCTTCTACAAAAATGGTGGAAATGGATGGTGGGATCTCCTCAATTGGCTCCTTTAACATTTTCTTGCTCGGAGGATCTGATGATGAAGAAGGGATATTAGGAGAAACCAATGGTGATGGTGGATATGGAGGGTTGGGTGGGGGGAGATTTATGGGGTCATTTGGTTGGATGTCCAGATGGGTAGATGGCAAGGTAGACTCTTGTGGATGGTGCACCACATTGCAATACTTGAAGGGCTCGAGGTCTGCATGAACTACATGAACTTGCCCTTCATGGATGTACTTAAGACATTGATGCAATATGGATGGGACACACTTCATATCTCTCATCCAAGGTCTTCCAAGCAATATGTTATACTACATTGCACCCTCCAAGACATGGCACAATGTAGGAATAGTCTTTAGCCCAACCTGAATAGGAAGGACTATTGTGCCGATGGTAGAGCATAAAGCATCGTTAAATGCTTGAAGGGTGAATGTAGATGCTACAATGTGTGATGATGGAAGACTAAGATGTTGTAGTGCAATAGTTGTAATGATATTGATGGAGGAGCCTATATCGATCAAGACTCACTTGTAAGGAATCCGATTCACACTAGCAATGATGTGTAGTGGAGGATCAGGCCCTTTAGTGGGAGTTGTCTTGATCTTGTGATCATGAAATGTGATAACAGGCTCCTTGCAATGTTGAACATGCCCCACAAAATTGGTAAAAGAGTTGGGATCCTAGGGCTGCAATTCAATTGATTTTAGAATCTCCATTAGAGCTTCTCTGTGTGGTGGTGACTATTGTATCAGCTCATAAATGGAGAGTCTTGCCGATGTCATTCATAGAATTTGGGTAAGTCTACTTCTGATCATCACCATCGGGTGAGGTGGAGGACCTTGGATAGGATTTTGTTGTGGCAAAGGCTGTGACATGGAAGGAACATTTGTCAGAGCTACAGGTGGTGCAACTTGATTAGGATACCTCTGGTTCCTTGTCACAATATTAATCATCCCAAAAAACCCTTGATTGGGTGGGACTGTGTGGATTTCATTGACCTATCTTGGTTGATCTACTTGAACCTCATGTGTGGGTAGTGGATCCTTGAATATGCCCATTTGTTGATTATTGGTAGTGAGAGGATTGTCAATTTGAAGTTCATTCTTGTCAAGCATATCCTGTACTTTATTTTTAAATGAGTAACATGACTGAATGTCATGACCATTTTGTCAATGATAAGGATAGTATAGGTCCTCTCGATACCATTTAGGCTTTGGCTTATTAGGATCCAAAGGGTGAATCTCTGGCAAATTGATGGCCTTTGCCTCGCATAGTCGATTAAAAAGTGATGCCAAAGATTTAGGTAATGGTGTATAATTGTGAGGTGGTAGGTATTGTTGATTTTTCCCTTGATTCTATTGAGGTTGGTTATGATACTATGCAAGAGGGGGTTGGGCCTGATAATTGGTTTGTTGAGGTGGAGTTTGCTTTGCAGGCCCTAGAACACTCAAGACAACTTGATTAACTAAATATGGTTTCTATTGTGTATGGTTGCCTTTGGGGTTCTTGTTCCACTCCTTCTTACAAATTTTGATCTCCCCTTCCTGAACCTTGATCTCTTCTATGACCTTTGCCTGAGCTAGGGCTTCCTCAAATGTTTGATATTGTTGGAGTTGTAATAATAATGAAATATATTTTGAACAACTCCTTGTAAATAGATGAGTTAGCTCTATTACAGGTAAGGTAAATGATAACTTTGAGATAATCACTCGCCACCTATTACCATAATCCAAGATTGGTTCATCATCAAACTGGAAAAGATTGTACAAATCAGTCAAGGTTGCTTTCTTTTTCATGCTAAATGAGAAGCGCTCTAGGAATGCATTCGCAAGTTGTTCAAAGCTATGGATGTTATGCCTTGGCAGATGGTTATACCACTCTAGGGCTATGATATTCTCAAAATGACACTGAGAGGGGGGGGGTGAATCAGTGTAACTACTTAAAAACTTAAATCTGCAACTTTTAAAACTGATAATGCAAGCTTGAAACTAGATAATGCAAGTATCACACAAGAGCATCACACAACACAAAATTTTACGAGGTTCACCGATGTGGCTACTCCTCAAAGAATGACTGTTTGGACTTCAATCCAAATCCAGTCTTTGCAAGGATTCAATTTTTACAATTGGTTTACCAACGACCCACTGGAAGGAGCACCAACCCCCGATTTATCTGCTACAACAGATAGGAGCACCAACCCCTTTATCCAAGCACCAACTTGGATTTCTATTTTGCAAGATAAATGGACATAAAAATGCCTTCTCTTTTGCAAGACCCTTACTGGTCTATAGCACATACAAAAATCTCACAGAAGCATAGAGAGAATTGTTAGAGACTCAATATCTTCTGATCTAATCTAAAACCTTTCTCTTGAATATTCAATAGAATTGCAGGTTTTGATCCAAGGCTATTTTCTTACAGCACCCTTACTCACTGAGACCTTTTAAATGCACAATTAAAAAACACAGTCACAGTAACCTTCTCACTATGCCAATTCGATCCTTATATACTTGATTTCTTCGAACGGCTCAATTTCAAACGGTTTAACTTTCCCTCCAACTTTTCATGCATTCTCGGTTGTAATTGACGTGTCAAATCCTTCTCTGACCTGATCCGCCTTTTAGCCGCTTTCTATCTAACATTCTGACTTTATGACAGACTTTTTCTCTGCACATTCTAACATTCTACTCTGCTGGAACTGACACCCCTTTTTGTGTAGACTGACAGCCTTTCTGCGCGTTTCGATGCTCTCTGATTTCGCTCTCTCTTCTCTGTTAAAAACTGTGTATCTTTTATCTCCTATGATCAACTATTCCTTATGATATACGCAGCTGACCAATGTCACTGCAATCAGTTCTCGATACAACGTAGCTTTCCTGTGAGTCTGCCACCTTTCCCAGTCATGCTTTGTTACGGCCCTGCAACAGCCGTTTAACATTCAATGCATTGCTCAGTAGCTACTTTTTGTAACTGCTACCTTAGCTGGCCATGCTGCATCACGGCTCTGCAACAGCCGTTCGCGTCTTAAATGCAATGCTTCGTAACTTACTTTTTAACTTCAGTTAACTGCAGCATGAATTTCTCCTCTGCAATCTCACCATCTGTCACTTGGAACTGCAGATCTGACTCTGGTTAACTTTTCGTAACTGGCGCCTTTTTGACACCTGTCACAATGCATGTATCTTTGACTTTTTCCTGCCAAAACATTACCTGTCGCGATATCGCGACGTTTTCCACTTTGCTGACGTCATCCTCAACTTTGTCGCGATATCGCGACACTTTCGGCTTCCTGAGGCTTCTCTGGCAACTTGTCGCGATATCGCGACATTTTTACACTTGCTGACGTCATCCTCAAAGATGTCACGAAATCGCGACACTTTCGGCTTCCTGAGGCTTCTCTGGCAACTTGTCGCGATATCGCGACATTTTTCTTGCTGACGTCATCCTCAAAGATGTCGCGAAATCGCGACACTTTCGGCTTCCTAAGGCTTCTCTGAACTTGTCGCGATATCACGACATTTTTAGACTTGCTGACGTCATCTTCAAAGATGTCACGAAATCGCGACGTTTCCGGCTTGCAATGGCTTTCGTTCACCCTGTCGCGAAATCGCGACACATTTTGGTTTTCTCAGATGTCGCGAAATGATCGGCCGTTGCGTCATCTTCATGATGTCGGAAACGGACGCATTCTCGCGAAATCGCGACGCTTCTGGCATCCGTACAATTTTTACTCCATGCAACCGCGAAAACCTTACATGTAGCGAAATCGCTACACCATTGTTGCCTTAGCATTTTTCTTTGCTGCTTGCTAGTGAAACTCCGACGTGTAGCGATATCGCTACACCTTTCCAACATGTGTTTCTAACCTGTAGCGAAATCGCTACACCTTCGCATTATGCACTTTCAACCTATAGCGAAATCGCTACACCTCCACTATGCATTTTCAACTTGTAGCGAAATCACTACACCTTTTTACCTTGCACTTTCAACTTGTAGCGAAATCGCTACATCTTTGCACTTTGACTTGTAGCGAAATCGCTACAACTCTTGCACTTGCATTTTGACCATGTAGCGAAATCGCTACTACTTTTCACCTTGCAACTCGAAGCTGTATCTAAGTCGCTGCACTTTTGTCCTTAGTGTCTCAAGCTTGTAGCGAAATCGCTACGCTTTTCTTACTTGGTGCTTTTTCTTTGCTTATGCTGGCGAAACTCAGACATGTAGCGAAATCGCTACAACTTCTTCATCAACTTTCTCTCTCCTCCGATGTGTCACGAAATCGCGACATTTTTCATCCTTGGTGCCTTTGCTTCAAACTTGTCACGAAATCACGACAGTTTCTCGATTTGGCTTCTTTCCTTCCAGCATGTCGCGAAATCGTGACATTTTTCCTTGCACATTCTCTCTCCTCCGATATGTCGTGAAATCGTGACATTTTTCAATGCACTTTCTCTCTCCTCCGATATGTCGCGAAATCGCGACATTTTTCAATGCATTTTCTCTCTCCTCTGCCATGTCACGAAATCGTGACATTTTGGCCATTTTCTCTCTCCTCGGATATGTCGCGAAATCGCGACAGGAAACATGTCGCGATATCGCGACAGTTTTCTTCCTTGTCTTTTTCTGCAAATTTCTGGATCTGGGTCCCCTCTGTTTTTCTTGAGATTTTCTGCACTTGATCTGACTGACCTCTGAACTGCTTCAACTGCATCACTCTGTCTTGACAACAATTACAACACTTTTTTTTGCTGCACCTTGCTCAACAATCTCCCCCTTTGGAATTGTTGGCAACACTTTGTAGCCTTGCTCAAATTCTTCTCCCCCTTTGCCAATAATGCCAAAGGGCTGCTGCAGACTCCCCCTGAGTCTATGCACAACATTCTCAGGCATAAATAACTTGAATGCTCCCCCTGAGAATGTATTTCCCATAGCTAGTCAGTGCTTGGGAAGTGTGACTACTCCCAACTTCTTCCGAAGGTATTCAAATACTTCCTTTGGTAAAGGTTTGGTGAATATGTCTGCTACTTGCTCTGTAGTGGGAACAAACTCCAATCTGACCTCTCCTTCTGCAACCTTATCCTTCAAGAAGTGATACCGGATTGCAATATGCTTGGTGCGGGAATGCATTACCGGATTCTTTGAAATGTTGATTGCACTAGTGTTGTCACATTTGACTGAAATGGGCTCATTGAAGTGAATGCCTAGATCTTTCAATGTTTGTCTCATCCATAGTATTTGTGTACAGCATGTAGTAGCTGCAATGTATTCGGCCTCGACTGTGGATAAAGAGACTGATTCTTGCTTCTTACTGTGCCATGCAACCAATTTGTTTCCAAGAAAGAATGCTCCTCCACTTGTACTTTTCTGTCATCAATGCATCCTGCCCAATCAGCATCAGAGTATGCAAAGAGAGTGAAGTCTTTTCCTTTTGGATACCACAGCCCATACTCCATAGTACCTTTGAGATACCTAAAAATCCTTTTCACTGCTGTCACATGAGTCTCTTTTGGGCTAGCCTGAAATCTTGCAACCATGCAAACAGCTTGTAAGATATCCGGTCTAGTGGTCATCAAATACAACAGGCTCCCAATCATTGATCTATACATTGTTTGATCAACATCCAGAGATTTATCATCCTTGCTCAACTTGCAGCTTGTTGTCATGGGGGTGCTCACTGGCTTACTATCTTCCATAGTGAACTTTTTCAGCATTTCTTTCACATATTTAATTTGAGAGATAAAGATCCCCTTTTCTGTTTGATTAACTTGTAATCCAAGGAAATATGAAAGTTCACCTATCATAGACATTTCAAACTCTTTCTGCATTTTGTTTGCTATGTCTTTGCATGATTCATCATTGCTACTCCCAAAAATTATATCATCTACATAAACAACTAGAACAATGAAATTGCCATTTTCAGTTTTCACATATAAATTGCTATCCACCATACCTTTCTTGAATCCTTGCTTAGTGAGATAGTTGTCCAACCTTGCATACCAAGCTCTAGGTGCTTGTTTCAAGCCATACAATGCTTTCTTCAGCTTGCAAACAAAGTCAGGATTATCACAAAGTTGAAAACCATCAGGCTGTTCAATATATACTTCTTCTTCAAGATTTCCATTCAGAAATGCTGATTTTACATCCATCTGATAAACCTTGAAGTTCTTATGAACAGCTAAAGCCAAAAACAGTCTTATTGCTTCAAGTCTGGCCACGGGTGCAAAAGTTTCTTCAAAATCAATCCCCTCAACTTGGGCATATCCCTTACAGACTAATCTTGCTTTATTCCTTACCACCTGTCCATCTTCATTCAGTTTGTTTCTAAATATCCATTTAGTACCAATTATGTTTTTATTTTCAGGCCTTGGTACTAATTCCCAGGTTTTGTTTTTCTCAATTTGATCTAGTTCTTCATTTACTGCTTCCATCCAGATTTCATCCGTGCTTGCTTCAATAATATTCTTGGGCTCAATACTGGATAACAGAGAATAGTTATTTACTACTCTTCTTCTTGTCTGAATGCCGACTGTAGGGTCCCCAATAATCTGTTCTTTGGGATGATTTTTCTGCCAACTGCCTGTTCTGTATTTTCTATTTTCATCTCTTTCTAAGTCCTCTGAATCTGATTTCTGTCTCTCTTCTTTTTCTTGATCTTCATCTTCTTCAATAAATTCTTCATAGGTTGGGTAGTTTTCATTATTGCTGATTTCTTGTTTCCTGCCTTCATCAACCTTCACATCCGCACTCTCCACTATTTTCTTAAGTCTTTTGTTGTAGCATGTATAGGCTTTGCTTTTAGTTGAGTACCCAAGGAATATTCCTTCATCATCTCTGTCTTCAAACTTGCCAAGATTGCTTTCAGTTCTCTTAATGTAACACTTGCTGCCAAACACTTTGAAGTATTTTGCTGTAGCCTTTTTGCCAAACCACAGTTCATATGGTGTTTTGCTTTCATGCGGCCTCAACATACACCTATTCTGAATATAGACTGCAGTATGGACTGCCTCTTTCCAGAACCTGTCAGCAATTTTGCTCTCTGTTAACATGGTCCTTGCCATTTCCTGTACAATTCTGTTCTTTCTTTCAACTACTCCATTCTGTTGAGGTGTTCTTGCTGCTGAGAACTGTCTTCTTATTCCATGTTTTTCATAGAATTCAGCAAACTCATTTGAAATAAACTCTCCTCCTCTATCAGATCTCAAACATTTAATTCTTTTTCCAGATTGATTTTCAACAAGATTTTTGAAGGTTTTAAACATCTCAAAGGCTTCTGACTTCTATTTCAGAAAGAGTACCCATGTCATTCTGGAAAAATCATCAATACACGACATAAAATATTTGTATCCATTTATGCTTTCTGTCCTCATGGGACCACACAAATCGGTGTGAATCGGTTCTAGTGGCTTTCTTGTGAAGTACTCTTTTGCTTTGAAGGTAGATCTGGTTTGCTTCCCCTTTTGGCATGACTCACAAATGTTGTTTGATGGTTTGCCAATAGTGGGTATGTCTCTTACTGCTCTTTTCGAGCTGATTTTTACCAGATTATCAAAGCTTATGTGACCGAGTCTTTTATGCCACAGCCAGTTTTCTTCTTCCTGTCCAACCAAGCAAGCTCCCTCTGAAGTCTCCGAGAGAGTATACAAATTTCCAGAAGTTCTCAGTCCAGTGGCTATTAACTTTCCATTTGTTGTCTTTCTTACTTCACAGCCCTCCTTCTTGAAAATTACTTCATGACCTCTGTCACAAATCTGACTTACACTCAGTAGGTTATGCTTTAGTCCTACCACAAAAAGAACTTCCTTTGAGTTGATTTTACCATCACTTAACTTAACTGATCCTTTACCCACTATCTTTGCTCCATCATTGTTTCCGAATTTCACAGAACCACCTTCGTATGTCTGCAGCTTATCAAACTTCTGTTTGTCTCCTGTCATGTGACTGGAGCATCCACTGTCTAGAATCCAAGGAGCAGATTTATTCTGTGCTTTGAGAGCTGTTTGAACGATCAGGGATTCTTTGTCTTTCTTCGGTTGTCCCTTTTCTTTCCACTGAGTTTTGACAGCAGATCTGGTTACTTTCTTCACCTTCTCCCTTTCATTTGCTTGTGACAGTTTATTGGGAAATTTTCTGTACTGTTTTGATCCAACTGAGTGATATTTTCTTTCCTGGTATTTATTTCCTGCAAAAGAGCTACGACAATTTCTTGCAATATGGCCGAAGTTATGGCAGTTATAACATTCTACAGCATAATCTATCAAAGGTGAAAAATTATTTCTGCTAGTGAAATTTCTTTGTTCTATATTATATCTACAACTAGAAATTTTATGACCATATGCATTGCACTTAAAACAATAACCAGAAAAGGAACGAGTGTACCTGGGAAATGGATGTTGCCATGTGGAGGTAGGAGCCATGGGTCTTCTTCTTCTTTGATGAGAGACTTTGGTGAATCCATCATTTGCAGCACTCCTTTCGAGCTTGGATTTGTTGTTTTCTTTTGCATGATACGGTTTATCTAGATCAACTCTAATCTTGTCTTTATTATTTATTGGATCTACTGTTATAGCCTTTGAGTCCTTTGAGGTTTCTCCTTCATCAAAGCCCAAGCCAAATTTGATACCTGTGGGCCTTTGATTATTCAACATTTTGTTCAGTTTCTCAGAACTGTCTTCAAATTTTTGATGACAACTCAGTTTCCGATTCATTTCTTCTAGCTGCAGCCTTAATCCAACTATTTCTTCTTCTAGCTTGTTGCTCTCATTTATTTTCACGGTCAGCTGAGCTTCAACATCTTCAGACCTTTTCTTGTATTCTTCAGTTTGTACTTTCAAACTTATTATTACATTGCTGGCCTCCTCAAATTTTCTTGTAATCTTTTTATTTCTTTTCCTTTCTGCACTTAACTCTTCAAGAGCAGCAACTAACTCACCTTCCAGATCTATCTCAGCCTCATCTTCTAATTTTTCTTCACACTCCTGTGTTTCCTCAGTTGTTTGTTCTTCAAAAGCCATGAATAGGGCTTCACCAGTTTCTTCTTCTGATTCCTCACTGGAACTGTCTTCAGAAGAATCGATATTCTGGGAAATGAAACTCTTCTTCTTGAAGTTTCTTTTTCTAAACTGCGGTTTCTTTTTCCAGACATTTCTTTCTGGATGTGTTCCTTCATCATTTTTATTTTTCTCCTTCATTGGGCATTTTGCTGCAAAGTGCCCGATGCCTCCACAGTTAAAACATTTGAACGGCAACTTACCTCTGTACTTTCCTTTTCCCTTTACTAATTTCCTAACAAAGTTTGCTTCATTTTCATCTGCAGATTCTTCTTCCTCCGACTCTTGTTTAGATTTTACATTTTTCTATGCTTGGAAGGTTGCTTCTCTGTCAGAGGGCTTAGTTTGTCCAATCCTCATTTCATAAGCTGTTAGAGAACCATGCATTTCATCCATACTGAAAAAATTTAAATCTTTTGCTTCTTCTATGGCAGAAACCTTTGCATCAAACCTTTTGTTGAGAGTTCTCAGTACCTTCTTCACAACAACTGCATCTTCCATTTCTTCTCCCAGTCCTCTTATTGCATTGATGATTCCGTTTACTCTCAGCATGTAAGCTTCTATGTTTTCATCATCGGTCATCTTTAATGCTTCGAACTGGGCACGATGTGTTTGCAGCTTAGCTTCCTTGATTTTGTTGTCTCCTTCATGAATGCTTTGCAGTTTGTCCCATATGTCTTTAGCAGATTTGCAGTTCATGATGCGTATCAACTCACTGTCGACCAATCCACACATAATCGCATTCTTGGCTTTCGAGTTGTTCTCAAACTTTTTCTTTTCAGCAGCATCTGTTGGAGGAACAGTGGGAGTGGTGTATCCATTTTCAACAGATTCCCAAATGTCATAACCCAATGCACAGAGATAGGTCTGCATTCTGAGCCTCCAGAAAGAATAGTTTGTTCCATCGAACAGAGGAGCTTTGTTAGAAGAGAAACCTTCACCACCGGCCATTGTATATCTCCCAAGAACACCTTAGCTGATTAAGCTTGTGCAGGTGCCTGGCTCTGATACCAATTGATATTCTCACAATGACACTGAGAGGGGGGGGTGAATCAGTGTAACTACTTAAAAACTTAAATCTGCAACTTTTAAAACTAATAATGCAAGCTTGAAACTAGATAATGCAAGTATCACACAAGAGCATCACACAACACAGAATTTTACGAGGTTCACCGATGTGGCTACTCCTCAAATAATGACTGTTTGGACTTCAATCCAAATCCAGTCTTTGCAAGGATTCAATATTTACAATTGTTTACCAACACCCACTGGAAGGAGCACCAACCCCTGATTTATCTACTGCAACAGATAGGAGCACCAACCCCTTTATCCAAGCACCAACTTGGATTTCTATTTTGCAAGATAAATGGACATAAAAATGCCTTCTCTTTTGCAAGACCCTTACTTGGTCTATAGCACATACAAAAATCTCACGAAGCATAGAGAGAATTGTTAGAGACTCAATATCTTCCGATCTAATCTAAAACCTTTCTCTTGAATATTCAATAGAATTGCAGGTTTTGATCCAAGGCTGTTTTCTTACAGACACCCTTACTCACTGAGACCTTTTAAATGCACAATTAAAAAACACGATCACCAGTAACCTTCTCACTATGCCAATTCGATCCTTATATACTTGATTTCTTCGAACGGCTCAATTTCAAACGGTTTAACTTTCCCTCCAACATTTTCATGCATTCTCGACTGTAATTGACGTGTCAAATCCTTCTCTGACCTGATCCGCCTTTTAGCCGCTTTCTATCTGACATTCTGACGTTCTGACAGCCTTTTTCTCTGCACATTCTGACATTCTACTCTGCTGGAACTGACACCCCTTTTTGTGTAGACTGACAGCCTTTCTGCGCGTTTCGATGCTCTCTGATTTCGCTCTCTCTTCTCTGTTAAAAACTGTGTATCTTTTATCTCCTATGATCAACTATTCCTTATGATATACGCAGCTGACCAATGTCACTGCAATCAGTTCTCGATACAACGTAGCTTTCCTGTGAGTCTGCCACCTTTCCCAGTCATGCTTTGTTACGGCCCTGCAACAGCCGTTTAACATTCAATGCATTGCTCAGTAGCTACTTTTTGTAACTGCTACCTTAGCTGGCCATGCTGCATCACGGCTCTGCAACAGCCGTTCGTGTCTTAAATGCAATGCTTCGTAACTTACTTTTTAACTTCAGTTAACTGTAGCATGAATTTCTCCTCTGCAATCTCACCATCTGTCACTTGGAACTGCAGATCTGACTCTGGTTAACTTTTCGTAACTGGCGCCTTTTTGACACCTGTCACAATGCATGTATCTTTGACTTTTTCTCGCCAAAACATTACCTGTCGCGATATCGCGACGTTTTCCGCTTTGCTGACGTCATCCTCAACTTTGTCGCGATATCGCGACACTTTCGGCTTCCTGAGGCTTCTCTGGCAACTTGTCGCGATATCGCGACATTTTTGGTTTTGCTGATGTCATCCTCTAAGATGTCACGAAATCGTGACATTTCTGGCTTCATGAGGCTTCTCTGGAAACATGTCGCGATATCGCGACATTTTCTATCTTGCTGACGTCATCCGCTAAGGTGTCGCGAAATCGCGACACTTTCGGCTTCCAACGGCTTTTCTAGCAACTTGTCGCGATATCGCGACATTTTTAGACTTGTTGACGTCATCTTCAAAGATGTCACGAAATCGCGACGTTTTCGGCTTGCAACGGCTTTTCGTTCACCCTATCGCGAAATCGCGACACATTTTGGTTTTGCTGACGTCATCTTCATAGATGTCGCGAAATCACGACGTTTTGGTTTTGACGTCATCTTCATAGATGTCAGAAATAGGCATTTCGTTCACCTTCGCGAAATCGCGACGCTTCGGCATCCGTACAATTTTTACTCCATGCAGCCGCGAAAAACCTTACATGTAGCGAAATCGCTACATCATTGTTGCCTTAGCATTTTTCTTTTCTGCTTGCTAGTGAAACTCCGACGTGTAGCGATATCGCTACACCTTTCCAACATGTGTTTCTAACCTGTAGCGAAATCGCTACACCTTCGCATTATGCACTTTCAACCTGTAGCGAAATCGCTACACCTCCGCACTATGCACTTTCAACCTGTAGCGAAATCGCTACACCTTTTTACCTTGCACTTTCAACTTGTAGCGAAATCGCTACATCTTTCTGCCTTGCACTTTCACCATGTAGCGAAATCGCTACATCTTTTACCTTGCACTTTGACCATGTAGCGAAATCGCTACTACTTTTCACCTTGCAACTCGAAGCTGTATCTAAGTCGCTGCACTTTTGTCCTTAGTGTCTCAAGCTTGTAGCGAAATCGCTACGCTTTTCTTACTTGGTGCTTTTTCTTTGCTTATGCTGGCGAAACTCAGACATGTAGCGAAATCGCTACAACTTCTTCATCAACTTTCTCTCTCCTCCGATGTGTCACGAAATCGTGACATTTTTCATCCTTGGTGCCTTTGCTTCAAGCTTGTCGCGAAATCGCGACAGTTTCTCGATTTGGCTTCTTTCCTTCCAGCATGTCGCGAAATCGCGACATTTTTCCTTGCACATTCTCTCTCCTCCGATATGTCACGAAATCGCGACATTTTTCAATGCACTTTCTCTCTCCTCCGATATGTCGCGAAATCGCGACATTTTTCAATGCATTTTCTCTCTCCTCGATGTCGCGAAATCGCGACATTTTTTTTTCTCTCTGCGCGAAATCGCGACATTTTTCAATGCTTTTTCTCTCTCCTCGATATGTCGCGAAATCGCGACGAGAAACATGTCGCGATATCGCGACAGTTTTCTTCCTTGTCTTTTTCTGCAAATTTTTGGATCTGGGTCCCCTCTGTTTTTCTTGAGATTTTCTGCACTTGATCTGACTGACCTCTGAACTGCTTCAACTGCATCACTCTATCTGTGTTGACAACAATTACAATCCTTTTGCACTGCTTTAGCTGCACCTTGCTCAACAGGCTAGGCCCAAGAGTGTTATTAATAAGGTTATAAGTAGCAAGGCATCATCATCCTAGATTTAAAAGTAGACGTTCATAGAACTGGTGACATGCTCCTGCATATAATCATCTCCTTTAAACTTATCTATCTTGGGCATTTTGAAATACTTAGGATATGGAGGAGATGGGATAGAAGGATGGAGCGGTTGATTACAAAGTTGGCTCAATGTGGGTTTTTGATAACCTATTCCTGAAGCTTGCTTTTACAATGATCTAATGAGCTCGGTAAGTACCTTGTAAGATTCAAATGATATAATATCATCTCCCTACCTTTGCCCTTGAGGAGGGGGAGGTGGAATATGTCTAGTGGGGTGAGGTGGTTGATTGTGGTCATCAACCATATCCTCATAAAGTGACTCAGGGTACCCTTGATCCTGATACTCTAACTCTAAGTCCTCATAGATCTCATGCTCCTATTGAGGATTATTTGGCTAACATTGTTGGGGCGTATGGTGTTGAGGGGGTGGATGAGGAGGACAATTATTATCTAGACTAGGTAGTAGGTTTGGGTGGTTTGCAAGGTACCTTTGATGGATTTTATACCTTTGGGTACTAGGTGTAGGAACTGTCTCATGCAATGCTTTCTATAATATCTTGATATAGTCTTTCCTGATGCAACCTATGCTATTATAGCCTTTGTTGATTTAGTTGGTATTGCTGATCTAAGCATTGTTTATCTAGCTAAAACTAGTTCAACAATGCTTGTATATCAACATTCTACTTAAGTGCTTGATTTTTATGATTAGTAGTGCGGGGTTGATTGGCCTTCATATTAATACAAAGTAACTTGACTTGCTTTGCAACCCTAGAAGGATTGGCTACCTATTTCCCATAATCAAGGGAAGCCATATTGACTTGGTACTCAGGCTTAAATGTAAGCTCTACATACTCAGGTAGCATAGATTCACAACGTGCTTGCACATAATACTCTTCCTAAGGGATAGGGGATTATCAAAGTCTCCCTCCTCCTCATTGACAAGGACTATATGAGCTGACATGGCTATTTGAGTAGGATGATGAGTGTCGTACCTATCTAAATGGGTATACTATCGACTCATCCATGGATGGTCAAGTAGAGTGGCTTGATCATCTAACCTCATCCATGGGTATACTTATGACCATGCTCTAAGAATTGATTGGTAGGACGAGTTGAGATGTGAATGCATAACATTTTTCTACTAGGCCCCTCAGTAGGCTAATGGTTTTTCTTATAAAAAGTAAGCAATGTTTCTTGATATAGAATTTATTCATTAAGATCATATTGAGGACCCATAGATGCATCCTAAATAGTTATATCCTAAGGATCAGATTCCTTATAGGTAATTTTGGTGTCATGATGAACACTAGGATGCCATTTAGGAATGACCATATCCTCTAGACTAAATTGGAGATGTTCCATGTCTCCTTGTAAATTTTTAGTAGTGCTAGCTCATGATTGAGCTTGGCTATGTGTTGTTACCATGAAGTGGATTAAACAAACAACAAAGAAACACACAAGCAAACAATGTGATTATCTCATTTAAATTTTGATTGTGAGTCCCTATAACTATTTGAGTGTGTTTTTATGTAATAACTTATGCCTATGAACTACTAAAGGTAACTCAAACACTCCCCCCTATCAGGGAGTGTAGCTCAAACAACAAAAAGTGGATTCCTATGGATGTGGCTCAAGGTAACCTTATGAGAACAAAATAACCCTTGAAGGGGCTGCATTGTATAATGTCCTACTATCGATCAAGCTTGGCTTTCACTTAACCCACACGTTTAAGGCATGGACAATAATAAAAACTGCATCCAATAATTATTTTCAAGAACCCTGTTGTAAAGGGTCTCACTAATCCTTCCTACTCCAGGAACACCCAAGAGTAGGGGAATTTTTGGTGATGAAGCCTATAAAGCCACTCACTTTTGGCCACTAAGGTTTCTATGGTGCAAGCTAGTGGGTGGATATGAAGCCCACTATCATTGGTCTCGATCAATGGTTGGTGATGAAGTCCAATTTGTTAATGTTTAAATGAATCATGGTGTGTGGAGTTATTTTTATTATGCAAAAGAAAGTAAAAATAAAGAAGCAATTATTGATATTTTACTAATTCATAAAATGATGTTTTATTTTCAAAAATCCTATAAAATAACAAAACTTCTAAATGTAAACCCCTAAATGAAATCATCATATGAGCAATCAACAATAGGTAAGCCAAATAGTGACTGATACAGAGATGTCTTGAACAAATATAGTTGCTTACAGAGGTCATATATCATAGAGACAACCACATGAAGGGACTGTATGAACCAAGTATTGCCTCATATAGAGGTTGCATAGACTAGAGATGGTTATAGATAGAGCCCGAAACTGTAAATTTTATGTAGTTTATTCTCTGTGATTTGACAAATTTTTGCAATTTTTTTTATAAAAACAAAAATGGAGAATGAAATTACTCACCTTTATGGCCTATACTTGATGATGATCCTGCTATTTTTTGTTTTTTCTCTCTGATCCTAAGCCATATTTATCAGGGATGGTTGTTGAATAGGGGCCATCTCAAGGTCAGACAATCATCGAACATGGGCCATATCTCTATCAGATGGTAAGACCTACAACTTGACATTATAAAACAAAACAATAATTAGCAATATAAATGAAATATAGGGACTAGGTCCCACTGTGATCACCATTGAAGTGCAAAAAAAGACCATACATCCAAGAAAATAAAATACTGAAAGATAGCAATAAATGATGCAACTACAAATATAGGAACAAGATATATATAAAATGAATGATGGTGCCCTTTTATTAATAATAATATCCATTCCTTTCAAAGGGGGTTACAATAAAATCCCTATAAGGGATTTGCTACTAATATGATACAATGAATTACAATAAGAATATTTTATATGTAATGCGCAGAGTTTTCTCCACATCCATGAACTAATTAGGGGCAGGTTTTTTATGACTACCATGATGATTGATGTGCAAAGGTTGTGTGCTCTTCTTCATTGTAGATATCTATAATATACACACAAGAAAAGATAAATTCATTAGTAGCATGTGCAGAGCCCTTCAAGATAGGGCTCGTATTAATGATAATTAAACCAAAATAAAAAGTAAATAAAAAGAATTAATTGAAAGCAAACTATTGTAACATATAGAAAATAATGTATACTAAAGCTCTACTAAAAGAAAACAAGAAAAATATCACTACCCTAGGGCCATCTCAAGGTGATACAATCGTGCCTGTGGGTCATCTCGAGTCGAGATGACCACTACCCTGTAAGTGATTTTTTGAGGCTGATGCGGGTGGACTCCTGGGTTTGATTTGGGGTTTCATCAATGGATTGGTGTGCTTCATGGGAGTAGCTTACTATGTCTAGATCAGTCCTAAAAGTTGGAGCATGTGATTGCATAGTGAATATGGGTGTGTTCTTCAAGCTTTGGGATGAACCAGTAGCATGCTTTCTATAACGAGAAAATTCTTAGGGGCTCATGGTCAAATTTTGGTAACACTTCATTGCTTGAATATTTGAAAAATGTGTATATCTTACTTGAGGGGTTAGATCTATTATATATATTCCTTTAAAGGAATATAATAATAACACAACCCTGCGCTTGAAAAAGTGAAGAGGCAGTTTGCATTAAGAAAAGTGAATACCTATCTTTAAAATTTCAATGCAACCGATTATGTCATGCAATTGTTCTAATATGGGCTCATGCATGTACTAAATTGTGAAACAAGTTCATGTGAGAGGTTAAATGGTAGTTTTAGCTATTAGTTATATCCCACTCTTTTTTTAATATTTCTTTTGGTGTGACTATCTCAGGGTGATATGGCCCTTACTGGGGGTCATCTCTTGTGACGACCACTAGAGGTCATTCCTTGGAGGGATGACCATGCTGTAAAAGGGAATGTTTCTGTTTTGAGTGGTGAAAACCATTGTTTAATCCCTAGGGCTGACCAAGGTGGGTATAATGATCTAAAAAAAGTCCATATAGGTACTCCCCTCAATATGACATATTTTAGGTGTCTACAAGTTCAAAGTTGAGTTTAAATCTATATCAACATCCACAACTGAGTCAAGTGATATTGACTCCAAAGGTTTTAAAGTTATTTGAATTCGTATCAACATCCATAGTTAAGTCAGGCAATTATGAATTTGAATGGTTGAAGCTAGATTTGGATCTGTATAAACATCCATAACTAATTTAGGTTTGATCTAAATAAAAAATTCTAATCCAAATTTGAATCCATATCAATCCATAGCTGAGTTAGGAGACAGAAACTCTAAAGAGTTTGAAGATAGGTTTGAATCTATATCAAAATCCATAGTTGAGTAAAGCGATAGTGTTTTTAAAGGGTTTGAAGTTATTTTTGAATATGTATCAATAGCCATAGCTGAGTTAGATGATTATTTTGAAGGATTTGAAGATGGAGAACTTGGATCAAGGAGGCAACAAAAGTTTATAGGGTTTGGTTGGAAGTCAGGGTGGAAGTCAAGATGTTGTAGTCAAAGAGTCCCAGGTGGAAGAAAAAATAAGGGATCTCCTCACCCTTTTGATCCAAGATCCCATTCTTAGGTCAATATTCTAAAAGGAAAATAGAAGCTACATGAGGGGTGTTTCAAATTGCAACCAAAAAATGGGAAGTTGGTGATTCCAGATGTCCTAGTAGATCTAGTGGTTGATTAGGGTAATATATATCTAGTTGGAAATTTTATTGGTGTGAGGCCAGACCTTGATGCCATCCAAAAATGGGTGTGGGAGAAATAGAGGCCCATTGGGCATATGGAGATTATCACTTTATTGAAGAACATTTTTTGGGTTAAACTTAGTTGTCTGATGGATAGTGAATATATTCTACAAGGAGGGCCATGGTTCTTTGGTAGTAGAGACCTATTCCTAAAGATATGATGCTCAAATTTTAATCCTTAAACTTAAGGTATCGATATAATGCCCATTTGGGTGTGCCTCCTAGGTCTTTCAATTAATTTTTGGCATGAGGAAATTCTCTTTGGGATTGCTAGGAATATAGGTCAACTGGTGGTAGTGGAATCTACTACACTAAAACAAAATTATATGTTACATACATGATTTTGTGTGCATACAAACTTAATCCAAGAGCTATTCATGTCGATTAAGCTAACTTCTGAGTATGGGTCCTAGAACCAAAGTTTGAATATGAAAATATGGTTATGAAATTTAGCCTTTGTAACAAGATGGGGCATCAAAGTTATCACTACACTACTCAGAGGAATGGCACCCAAGTGGGTATAGTGCTAAAATCATATAAACCATCAGTCAAGGAAAGAAGAAAATATGGAGCCTACAAAAGGGACTAGTAAGGAGTAAGAACTAATCTCGTAGCCTACAAAAGAGCAAGAGGAAGGTGAATTCATCCTAGTAACCATGGAGGCAAATTACTAAGATCAAAAATTATTTAAAAAAGATGTAATTACCATTTCAAATTCCATTTCTTGTCTAAATTTGGTCATAGATAATTTGGAGCATTTGCTCAATCTGTCTCAATCTTTAACTTTACCCTCAAGCAAAAACCTAGGGGAAGAGGGTCTTGTCATGGGGCTCTACCATTTGGAATATTTGGGTTTGGGAGAATTTAACTTTAGCTAGAAAGAATATTCCACAAGGAAGTTTTTCAAGGTCCCAAAAATTATCATTTGCAGTCATTCAAAAACTTTAGTAGATGTTAATTTGAGGGGTAAACCTAGCAAACCTTCAATCATAGTAGATTTGCAGAAAGAAATTTTTAGGGAAGTGGCCAATGGGACATAGGCTATTCTAAATTTTAGGAGAAATATCCAAGGGGTGAAACATAAAAGATGAAAATCATCTCTTGGAACATAAGGGGGCTTAACGCCCCCTCTAAGCACCGAGTAGTTTATGCTTTGAGAAGGGACCATAACCTAAACATGCTTCTTCTTTAGGAAACTAAGCTTGATGATAATAAGGTAGAAATAATTAAAAACATCATCTAGGGAGGTGCAAAATTATTGTTTAGTGCAGTAGAGGATTCATATAGGGGCCTTATTTATCTTTGGAACAACAACTCTATAGAGGAAATATTATTCATCAATTCTAGATGGTTGATTATCTTATTTTATCATAATAAGGAGTCAAAGGAAAATTGGTTTCTAACGAATGTTAATGCTCCTAAAAATTTTGATGGGAGAAGGCAAATTTGGGAGAACCTAAGAACAATGAGATCCATGTTCAAAGGAATTCCATGGACTTTAGTAGGGGATTTAAACACCCCTCTTAATCCTTTTGACAAGAAAGACGAATATCCTATCCCTTAAGAGAATGTATGTAGGAATTTCTATCATTTATTAATTCCAATGATCTCATGGATATTAACCTAAGAAGATTTTACTATACATGGAGTAATAGGATGTTGGGAGACCAGTTGATCCAAATTTGACTTGATAGGTTTCTGGTCTCCCAAGAGGGCTTCACAATATTTGGTGATTCCTCACTCACAACCTTACCCAAAATTAGCTCTGATCATAGCCAAATTGTTTGGGAGGTAGTTAAATATAGGAGAAAATATAATAGCATGTTTAATATTGAACCGATGTGGCTCAAGCATGAATATTTATTTTCAAAGATTAAAGAATGATGGAAAAAATCCTTTGAATGTTACAAATTGATCCAAATTGCCAATAAATTTAGACATAAAGCAAAACCTGAAGGCCTAGAATAGGACCACTTTTGGTAACTTATTAGAAAATAAAGAGGAATTATGAGCTAATATTTATGACATTTAACGTAAAATTATAGAAGGATATATGATAGAGGAAATCATAATGAAAGAGAAGGAATTGATCTTAGAGTACCACAATATCCTAGAATGTGAAGAAATGTATTGGCGTTAGAAATATAGAATTATATGGTTGAAGGAGGGGGACCAAAATACTAAGTTATTTCATATCTCTACCCTCTATCATTGAATATGCAATAAGATAAAAGAAATTTTTACAAGAGAAGGCTACTTAACAAACAATCTTAATGAGATTAGAGAAGAAGCTATAGATTACTTTAAGGATATTTTGGGAGGATCAGATACTAAACACCCAATTGAAGAAGGCTTTCTCTAAGAGTCATTCCTACCCTAATCATTGAAGACCTCAATTTTTACCTCCATAGCCCCTTCATAGAGGAGGAAATAAAAAAGGCTATGTTTAATTTATGGGGGATAGGGCTCCAAGACCGGATAGCTTCCCGACTATTTTATTTTAATATTTTTGGTATATTTTAGGGCCTGATATGGTGGCTACTATTCAAGAAGTGCAAGCAACCCACCATATACCCTCAAATGGTAACTCCACATTTTTTGCCTTGATTCCCAAACTAGTTGGTGCAAGATATTTCGAATAGTTTTGCTCCATCAACTTGTGTAATACTCTTCTTAAAGTCCTAACAAAGTCCATTGCTAACCAACTCAAAGTTGTTCTTCCTTTCATAATTGATGTTAACCAAGGTGGTTTTGTAAGAGTCAGGAATATTTTAGATGGGATCATCACCATCCATGAGGTAATCCACTCGATGGATAGAAGTGAGGAGGTTGGTATGCTACTAAAGCTCAACATGAATACGGCCTATGATTGGGTCTCCTAGGATTTTTGGCTAAGAGCCTATACAAATTTGGGTTTAATAAAGAATTAGTGGATTTGGTTACTAGGTGCATCTCCATAGATAGTTTCTCTATGCTGGTTAACAGTGTAGCAGCAGGCTACTTTGGAAGTAAGATGAGCTTGAAACAAGGTGACCCTTTGTAACCCTATTTGTTTATAATCTTAGATGAAGCACTTGGTTGGAACATCTCTTTAGTAATTTCCAATGGTTGGTTAGGGTGTTTTAAGTTATCCTTAACTACTAACCTAGTGTCTCATCAATATTTTGTTGTTGATACAATAATTGTCTCCAAATATTTTTTCCCCAAGAATTTGAAATCAAAATCATTCTAAATAAATATGAAAAGAAAATAGGATAGAAATTTAATTTTTCTATGAGAAAAATTTACTTTATCAATACTCCTGAGGTTTGAAAATGAAGCATCTCACAATTTTTTGTCTATGCAATAGGGGGCCTTCCAACTTCTTATCTAGGAATACCATTTTTCAAGGGATAAATAAAGGTCGATATGTGGAACCTATTTTTTGATTCATATATCTAAGAAATTTATAGGCTAGAGGGGTTGCCTCCTAAGCTAGGATAGAAATCCCTATTGATTCAGTCCACCCTTAAAAGTATTCCAATATATTTCATGTCAGTTTTTAAACTCCCAACAAAGATCAAGAATATATTAGAACAAATTCAAAGGTTCTTCCTCTAGTTTGGATCAGAGGAAAATAAGAGACTACCACTTGTGGCCTACGACCAAGTCTATTCCAAAAAGGAGTTTGGGGGTCCAGGCTTCCAGTGTTTAATAATGATGAATGAATATTTGATTGGTAAAATGGGATGGAAGCTATTGAAGAATGACCAGTTATGCTGGGCTAAAATTCTTAAGATTAAGTATATGTGTGATAATAAAGACTTTGTCAACTCAAAGATCCATACTAGAGGCTCTTATTTCTAGAACATCTTACTAAATTTCAAATCCCTATAAATAAAAGGGATTATATGGCATATAGGAAATGGTAAAAAAATATATTTTTGAAAAGATGCTTGGTTGACTAATTCCCCTCTTGAATGCGATTCTTTGTTGCTTCCTCTTAGACAACAATTATCAAAAGCCATAAAAAGCAAATTCAAATAATTTCTTGTCTTTAGAGATGGTAGATGGTATTGGAAAAGTCTAAATCTACTAGGTCTCTAAGAAGCCCAAGCTAAATTCCAAAAGGTTTTGGTAGACTTGATGAGGTTCTTTCTTAACCCCATTGGAGTTAATGATTCTTTGATGTGGAGTAAGGATAACAAGAGCCTCTACACTATTAATACTAGGTACTCACTGATTGAAAACAAGATTTTAGGGTGGATCCTTGTGAATAAGATATGGATCAAGAATCTAATTCCCAAAATCACCATTTTATTTTGGCTTATGGTGCAAAATAAAATTTTGACCATAGACAATTTAGTTAAAAGAGGGTTCAATCTCATCAATAGATGTGCCCTATGTGAAAAGGAATTGGAATCTATATATCACCTTTTTCTTGGCTATAATTTTTCTCATGAAGTTTTAAGTTTTCTTCTTTCCAGGTTTAGAATCTCTTGGGCCCTCTCGAACAACATGGTGGATGTTTGATTTCAATGGTCCTCCCCATTTAAATCTAAACATCTCAACCTCCTTTGGTGATTATGCCTCCCTCACTTCCTTTTGAGGATATGGCATGAGGTCAACAACTAAAATTTTCAAATATAGGAAAAGGGATGCAAGATCAATTGGTACCTGCATTGGAAATACACTAGTGGAGAATTGAAATATCTTTAAAAACCACCAGGAGCTAGTGTTTGCTCAAGAATAAGATATTTTTAAATTCTAGGACATAGATTTTGATGCCCCCTATTTGTGAGAAACCATATAGGTCCGAGGTTCATTGGGATCCTCCCAATATATTGGATCAAATTAAATTTTGATAGAGCCATAAAGGGAAATCTTGGGGTGGCTATGGCTGGAGGTATTCTTCATGATTTGACTGGGGCCATTCTGCTAACCTTTAATAAGCCTTTGGAAAAGTAATAAAACCATTTTACAAAGGAAAAGGCCTTAATATTGAGAACTAAATATATTATTCAATTAGGATCTAGGAAGGCGATAATAGAAGGGAACTCCTTTAACATCATCAAGGGAATTAAACATGAGCACAAAGCAAGTTGGACGATTATGGTATTGATCATGGAGAGTAGATTGAACCTAGAGAATTTTGAATAGGTCAAGATCCAACATATATAAGGAAGGCAATAAAGTTTTATATTGGATGACAGACTTGGGAGTAGGGCTTCAAGGATTATAGTATTGGCAAATTAACTTTCCTCCTACTATCATGGAACTGGCTAAGAAGAAAATGAAGGAAGAATGCCTATAAGAGTAACAAGTTGAGAATATGTTAGATGGTCTAGTTTAAACATTCTATCATAGTGACACAACTAACTAATTTCATGAAGAGGTCCTCTCACAATAGGGACTTTACTTAAAGACACTAGTAGTAAGTTGAGATCCATTGGATCCATGGAGGCATTGGAAAATATATAATACCTAGATTATGTGCAATAATTCTATGTTTATGGTGTTTCTATATTTGGTTGGTTTGGTTTTGTGGTAGTGTTTTAATTTTAATTGTTCATTAGTGTGCTATCTTAGTTTTATCTTACAAAATATTATAATTCAACTTATGTTTTTTTGTTTCCTTTTGAATAGGCTATTGGGTTTGTGGTAGTGTTTTAATTTTAGTTGGTCGTTAGTGTTCTATCTTAGTTTTATATTACAAAATCTTATGATTCAACTAATTTTCTTTGTTTCATTTTGAATAGGCTATTAGGTCTATTGAAAATCTATTTATAGTGTAATATATGGGTTTGAGGACCCTAACACCCCTTCTACCCTAATAAAAAAAATTGATTTCCATATTTTCATTTTGACTTAACTTGTAGAAAAGGCTAATTATGTGGTGATATCCTCTTTCTACAACCAAGAAAGGGCCTCCTTGTTTACATAGGAGGAGGTACACATAATCCATTAGATTAGATATTTTATCTTCTTGTTTGTTCATTTCTACTTCATAGATAGAATACATTTAGATATATTTATGGATGGGTGCATATAACACATGCATTGGCATATGAATGACCATATATTGATAATTTATGGAATATCACACATTTAGAAATTCAAATAATTGGAAGAAACACTTTTTTATCTTCACTTATTTTGTGGGATTGAGATTCGGTCTTAAGAAATTAATGGATGACTTATATGCCCATCACATGCATCAGATTCATGAAGAGAATATATTGGTACAATTAGTGATCTATTTATGAAGAGATACACATACCTTATGGTATGTAAGCCTACATGATAGTTTGGTCATGAATTAAGCTTTGATAATCAAGTAATTCATGAGTAGGCTTGACAACATGTTTAATGGTTACTAATAACTATTCTAACTTAATACTATGTAAAGGAACCCTAAATAAAACAAACATGATAATAACATAAGATTTATGACATTGTTGCATTTCATTCCCCTCAATATCATTATATTTGATGAAAAATGCCTACCATATTACATATGAGGGTTACAATAATACTTAACATTGATGGTCAAGAATACTTATCATATATACTTAGCTTGGGTATTTTAGGAAGCAACCTATGCCAAAGTTACTCTCATCCAAGTTAAATAATTACCTCCTACTCCCCCTACAATCCTTGCTTCATATGAATCAAATACTTTCAAATGCAACATCTACCTTAACCAATGAGACTTATCCTATGTTCTCAAAACCAACCCACCCAAGACCATAAATTTATCCAATCCAATTCCTTGTATATGGTCATCTTTCCTAGATAAAATATACCTAGTACTATTACATTTTGGACTCAATTGTCTCTATTACTAGCCCCTCTACAACTATCTAATACAAGTAATTCTTCTTCGTCATAAGATTAGAATGATAATATCCAAGCTTAAATAGATGAATTAAAGGTTACGATAAGGATTTTTGTCAACCAACCTAATATGTAAAGAAATAGAATATCAATTGGTAGAAAAATAACTATTTGTAATAAAAAAAAAATATTGGAAACAGAGTAAAACTCTTTGTTTGATGAAATACCAAGTTCCTTACCAAAATAGAAATTAGGAAGACAATCATACATGAAATAAGAAGCTCAACATAAATTCAAAAATAATTTCCTTATGTTTTTAACATATAATATCAAATATAACCCCTTGGAATGCACCACAATGATAAGGAATGTTTAGACTATATATTGGTAGGCATTTGAATATGTAACAATAGGCCAATGGTGGTAACCAAATCATCAATAACAAACCAAATCTCAACACAATATCCCACTATGCTAGATCATCCAAGGCTAACATAATAATGGGTTCTATTCCTACCTAGTAATAATAATGTTGTGCTTGTAAATTTTTGTATTATAGAAGATGTTGATGTAGACACCCAATTTTATGCACTCAAATCTACCAAGACCTTCATCAATTAGTCCTATAATCTACCAAACTAAACCCATTTATTTTATGACCAAAATTGGAGCATCTATTGCTCATGAGAAAAAGTGTCAGCTAAAGAGTGAAAGCATTAATAACACTTTTTTGACATGGGTAGTGCCTTTGCAATAATTAACCGTTTGAATTCTTCCTACCATATTTGACTTGCAATAGTGATTTTCAATAGCACCACTTCAAAAGCACTAAAAATGCATTTTCTAGGTAGTTATTTTGAACTACCACATGCTATATGTACCTTCTTGTACCTATCCCACCACTCATTATTAATGAGCAAAATTCAAAGAAATTCAACCCACCACCCCATAGTAGATCCCAGATCCAAGGATTTTCATTTTTACAATATTTTAAATTTATCCTCTTGATCTCAATTTCAAAATTTTACTTTCCTCCATATCATATACCTTCACTACAATTATTATTTCCCAATGCCATGAATTTCGATAAATTGAGGCCTTGGGATGGCCTTCAAACAAGACAATTTTATGCATCAAATATTTGCTATATTTTCTATAGAAGTGTTAGCTTCCTCCATTTTTCTTACTTGGATTATGTCAAAGTTCTATCTTGGTTGTGTGATTACTTAGCAACCATTCAAACATTGGCAAGAAATAAAATTTTCAAGCAAATTCCCAAGGGGCATATTCAATCCTCAAGCATCTAAGCATAAAGGAGGAGGCTACCTCAATATTCACCAAAGGGTGTTGGCTTTTAATACAAATTATCTTAGGTCCTAGTATAATTAATCAAGATTAGAATTAAATATAAGAGCAATAAAAATATATATTGACCAATATAATCATAATAACATTCACTATAATATCAAATATGAATGCAAAAAATTATTAAAAAAACAAATACAAGATGACTTCAAGTTCTTGACTGTTGCTTTCTATATGACAACTCTTACATGATCTTTGGCTTATTATCATGCCACTTGTATACAAGAATATTGGTTCTCTAATTACTTGCACACTTACTTATATGACACTTGTGCATATCCTGCACATAAATGCTTACATAAAGAAGAAATATAAATCACTCTCCTAGAATATAGACTCAAACCCTATTCTATTACATATTTACATTTGTACCATAAAGGTACAATAATCAAATAATATAATATTCTCTAACATCCCCCTATATTACATTATTTGATGTGAGTTTTTCTTGATGTACATAGATAATTATAGAATATCTAAAATTTGTTTTGACCAAGTGTTTTTGTAAAAATATATGCAATCTAAACTTTAGTAGGAACATGTTTTAACTGAATATGATGATTCTAAACATGTCCTTGATAAAATGATATTGAGCTTCAATGTGCTTTATTCTTTCATGTATCACTAGATTTTTGATTAATTTAAGTACTCCTTTATTATCATAATTTATTATTTTAGGAGTTCTATTGATTACCATATTTAATATATGTTGTAACCAAAGTGCTTCACTTACTACATCTTCTGTTGCCTAGTATTTTGCTTCTATAGATGAAAGTGCTATTAAATGTTTTTTTTATTGTACCAAGAAATAGATCCAGAACTAAGATAATAATAATATGCCATTTTAAAATGATAGATTTGGGGTTCCTTAATATATCATTTCAAAATCCTTTTCTAAGTCCCTTTTAACTTCATCTATAAAATTTTTAAGCTTCCTGTGATTACTATATCATCAACATATATGATAAGTATTATTTTTTCTATTCCAACCTATTTTGTATAGATATTTGGATCTAACAAACTTGTTTTAAAATTATGTTGTAATAGATGATTGTTAATCTTCATATACCATGCTCTATGTGCCTACTTTAAACCATATAAATATTTTTTCAACTTACACATATTTTGTTCTTGTTATTTGATCATAAATCCATCTAGCTATGACATATAAACCTCTTCTTCAAAATAACCATTGAGGAATGCACTTTTTACATCCATTTGATAAATTTTCCATCCAAGATGTGTTGCTAATGCATAAATTGTTTGAATAGTAGTCATTCTTGCTATCAGTGCAAAGGTTTCTTCATAATATATTACTTCTATTTGAGTATACCCTTTTACAACTAATCAAGATTTGTATTTTTCAAGAGAACCATATTCTTTGTATTTTATTTTGTATATCCACGTATATTTTACTACTTTCTTACCTTATGGTAAATCAACTAGATTCCATATTTTATTTTTCATTAATGTTGCATATTTTGAATCCATAGTTGTCTTCCATTCTAGACGTCTTAAAGAAATTTTAGTAGTTGTAGTTTCTATTATAGAACTTATTAATCCCCTATTTATTCTTTTCAAGCTATGAGTTTGTGGTCTCATAGTAATAAGATCTGTAATTTGTTCTAGTTTTGAGTCTTCAAGTGTATCTCTAAACCATTTTGGTTCTTTTATTTGTGATGTTGTAGTAGTTTCAAAATTAGAATTGATCTTGTATCAACCTTTTGATATTTAACAACATTGTTGTTTTCTTCATCAAATATTACATCTCTGCTTAAATAAAGTTTCTTTGTAGTTGGATCAGTTATTCTATATCCTGTTGAATCATCATCATAGCCAAAGAATACTCCACACAGTTTTATCATCTAGTTTAGTTCTTATTTTCTTTAGAATATACTCATATGCCTTACATTTGAAGATTATTAACTATTATGTTATTGGTTTTTGTCCTGACTATACTTCTTTAGGAGTAACATATAGGAGAAAATATAAGAGCCTATTTAATATTGAATCAATATGGCTCAAACATGAATATTTATCTTCAAAGATTGAAGACTGATGGGAAAAATCCTTTGAATTTCACAAATTGATCCAAAATACCAATAAATTTAGACATAAAGCAAATCTTGAAGGCTTGGAATAGGACCACTTTTGGTAACTTATTAGAAAATAAAGAGGAATTATGAGCTAAGATTTATGACATTTAATGTAAAATTATAGAAGGATATATGACAGAGGAAATAATAATGAAAGAGAAGGAATTGATCTTAGAGTACCACAATATCCTAGAATGTGAAAAATGTATTGGTGTTAGAAATATGGAATTATATGGTTGAAGGAGGGAGACCAAAATACTAACTGTAGACATCCAAAAGTCACACATTGCTATACCTACGTACTTGTAGATCCTTTTGGAAACTTATAGGTTTACATAGGTGATCCTAGATACCCATAGGCTATTGTAGAACAATGTAGACTATTGTAGATCCTCCTAGATATACGTATACTACTATAGATATGCGTAGAAATGCATAGACTACCATAGACATGCGCATACTAGCGTAGATCACCATAGATGATCATAGCATTGCATAGACTTACACACACCACTTCACTAGTATTTAGGTCCAAAACCCTTATAAAATACCTAAATCACATCATGAATACCTTCCATGCATAATAAAACCATCCACCAGTCTCCTAAGGTGATACAAGACTCCTTTATACTTAATTGAGGCCCCCACGGGGCTATAAATTGGCAAAAGTATTAATTGATTCAATTGTTAAATCTAATTTTAAAGTGACTTCACTTAAGTTCACTTTTAAGGCTAAAAAGGTTAATTAGGTCCTTAATCCCTAATTATCCTTAATTAATACCTCCCACATGTGTGTGCACTAGGTTAGTTAGGATATTTCTTAGGAAACCCTAACCTAACCCCAGACCTAACCTAGAGTTGACTAATTCTAGTTAATCCTAATATCTCCTCACACGTGTGAGAATGAGATATTTCCTCAAGGGAATTTGAGGATGCCACATCACAAAACCTAACTTAACCTTCATGGTATCTCACCCTAGGTCTTAGTTCTCTTAAATACCCCCCTACACCTTAGGTTTTCTTATAAATAGTGGACCCAAACCTTCATTTATCTCTCTCTCCACTTATGTCCAAAGTATAGAAACTCTACCAAAATGAGTACAAAAGCATAGAAAATTAGACCTAAACCTGAACAGTAGTAGTACAACAACAAAGGAATCTCTCCACTGAAGGATTTTTGAAGAAAAATAGTTACAGTTGGATTCGCCCCCTGCCCCATGAAACTGGAACCAGTTCACCCCTAGGGTTGCAAATTAGGTCTATAGGACCTAAATAAACCCAAATATTGGAGGTAAGCTTCATTTAGTGTTTTCATGAGGATTTCCTACATTTATTTTAGTATTTATTATGTTTTATGAGTCAATTTGTCTCTCTTACTATGAGACCTAACTAAGGCAAGTCACCCAACTCACCCATTTTGCAAGTTTATCCTAGAACCAAGGAGGAAAAAAAAAAACAACTACAACCCCGTAGTGGTACGCAAGCCCATATACACTTAGGAATGCAAAGAGAAGGCATCAGGCCTATTGTAACATTTGTGAAAAGAAAAGGAAAAAGGAGAATTATCCCCATTTTTAACCTATGCAAATCTTATCATGAATAAAATACATTTTTATAAATAGCATGTGTCTTTAACATGTTATTATATCAAATATCCTATTTTAGCCATTTCATTCTGGCATGCCTAGTGGGACCCCCATAATGGATACTGTTGAGTTAACTAATTTCATGAATATGATAATATATTTTGTTTCTGTGTCTTCCAGGTACTAAATTTATCTATTACAGAAACCTCCAAAGCGATGGGAATCACCTCAGACCTTCAAAAACTAGATCTAAAGCCTCTAAACCTGATTCACCCCCTGCCCCATGAACCAGATCTCAATTCACCCCCTAGGTGGTGAATTCAACCTGGTAGCCTCAAAAACCCCAAAATTGTAGGGGTGAGTAGCAGAGGGGTCAACCAGACCACCTACAACATCAGAGTCTAGGTATTCTTCTTTACATAATCTATTTGATAATTTTTGTATGTGTAAGATGTTTACTAGTTAAGGTGCAAGAGCTAGTAACAAATTTTCCCCTTCTTTGCATCTCCATTGAGTTTAAATTTTGCTGTAATTACAAAACCTGTAAAATTTCCAGCAACTTTAAATTTTAGAATTTCATGTAAATTTTAATTTTCCTTTTCTAATTTGCATGTATAAACTTCTTGTGACTGCTTGTCTATACTTATATAAATATTTATTGCAATTACTACAGGTTATTACACATATTAAGGGTCACATAAACCCCTTTCTTCACACCTCCACATTGCATGTTTCTATGTTTTGAAAAGTAGAATCAATTTCTTTTCCTAAAGGCACCTAGGATTAGATTCTTTGTCTACAAAAAGCATTTCAGTCTAGTCTTTTGCTTTCGAAAAACACATATATGACTAGATTTTAATTCAAAAAGGCAATTAGTTAGATTTCTAGTTTTACATAACATTGATAGCAAAACACAAACCCACAAACACTCATGTGGTATTTAAAAAAGTGGTGAGATTGGAATTCATCCCCAATCCATCACTAGAGATTGGTGTGGTAGGTGTTTTACCCTCCACAAAATCACCTCCCTAGACACCTAGTATCCCCATAGGAGTGTTTTTTTGGGCCTCATCAATGAAAAACCCCCCACTTTTAAGACTAGGATTCTGGATTTCATCACCAGAAGTTACCTTCATAGTGGGATAGGATTAGATGCATTTTTTCACAAGGCTAACATAATTTGTGGACATGGTAACTATCGTTATTAACTAATCCCACCCGAGGGTGATGTGAAAGCATGGGTATGTCAGTAGCAAGTCTAAAATAGTACCACCTCTTCTCGTGAGAGGATATAGCAAACTCACTTTAGCATAGTGAGTTCCCCCATTTTAGGATATCATTTTACTGCACCTTCCATACATGTCACCATTCGCACGTTACGATATTTTTCTATTCTATGCATCTTTGGTTGTTGTAGGAGGTTCGATACCAACGATATTCCTGATTTACTAGAGTACTCACTCCACTACCTATGATACTACCTAGGAGGTACCAACATCAAAACACACATAAACAAACAAAATACTTTGCTTTTTAGTATTTAGAATTGATTCCAGTTAGCATTGTTTGCATGATCACAGACTGGTTTCAGCACATTACACCACTTATTGTTTAGCTATATATAGTACATCATTGTTTTACTTTTATATTAGATACAGTCGAGTCTACACCATATAGAGTTTGTCCCAAACCCCTTCACACAACACACATAGAATTATAGACTATAATTCTTGCATAGTATTAAACCTTTATGACATGGAACATACTGCCATACTTTTTGTCACTCGCAGTCGAGCACACGAGCAAGAACACCTTATAGAGGAAGCACCTACCACTTCTTCTAGTTATCCCCCTCCTACTCCTTCGATCATGAAGGGGAAGGCCATAGACACATAATTTAATCATAGGATCTGATGTACAATACACACACATGATGCCTTAGGATGAGCCATACATCCACTTAGAGTGAAGCTCTCGCTACTTCACTTGTGTAAGATTATCCACTTATTTAATCCCCATCATCACCTAATCCACTGACCATATTCTACGACCATGTGATCTACATGATGCCAGGACAACCTCATCCATTTTACCATAAATGAGGAGGTTACACCTACTTCCCCTACCTTTGCACACCCATTTTTATAGAGTCTATCTCAATACCTTTTTGAGAATGACTCCTCCCTCTTGAACCACACTCACCCAGAGGTCACCTCATTCACACCTATAGTAGGAATTATTTTTGACCCTTCATCTTCCACCATAGGTACCCAGAGGCCAACATTCCAAACTATGTAACAACAACCTCCTCTATAGGAAAAACAAACACCCCCTCAAACATCATATCCATACTCTCCTAAACAGCCCCAACCATCATCATCTCAGTAGCCATTATTCACAATGGTTGAGAACTGATCACAAAAACCTCTCCAAATCTAAGACACCAAATGTCAACAACAACAACCAACAACCCAAATTCATTCGAGAGTGGACACAGGCACCACCTCCTCTTCCCAATCTCCTGCTTCGAAAGCTTACCCATATTTTTCCACTACATTCCCACCTGTATCTCAGGTGCTTGGAGTGTACAATGCCCAACCCTTTGCTATACCTACACCTTCATTGACCTTTATAATACCTCCTCCTCCTCCTTTCCAAGTGCCTACCACTTATCCTCCCCTACCTATAGATCAAAACCCATAGCCTATACACCCACTTCCCTAGGCTATTCCACATAGTTTAGCTTCACCATCACCCATCCCTTAGGACAGAGATAGGTCCTAGATTTTGATACCTTATCTTGACTGCCCCTAGCACCAGTAGCATCAATACCCCCACTTCCACCTACTAGAACTACATTTTTCACACCTCCTCCTTTGTGGTAATTTCCTCCTATGACCCAACCATTACATTAGGTCCCTACCCAATAGGAACCCATGTCACAACAACACACATCCCAATCACAATATTACTACCCCCAATAAACATATATTTCATAGCCTAGTATTCCACTAGCTCCCACATCATATGCTACTCAATATCCATCATACCAAGATGAGATAGAATAATTCCTTCCATAGTATGGAGAAGAACAAAAACAACCTCACTATTCGTTGCACTCTCAGGCTCAACCAACCCTAGTGCAAGCCTCCATGCCCTTAACAACTAAAATTCAACTCTTATGATATGAAGTTAAGATGTTAAACCTATGCACCACAAGCTACGGGCCACAAAAACCATCCTACAATGAAATCTGTAATGATTCAGTTCATCCATCCATACCTATTCTACCTTACCCTTACAACTTTGATATTTTGAAGTTTTATAAGTATAAAGGTAAGGAATACCCCAAATATCATGTCAATAACTATTGCTCAGTTTACTATCAACTTCATAGTAGAAATACCCTTATGTTGCACACCTTCTCCCTCTCCCTTGTAGTACATGCCTTAGATTGGTATAACATGCTACCATGACATAGCCTTTATACCTTTGAGTAATTGGAAAACACATTTTTAGAGCACTTCTCCATTAATATAAAAAATAAGACTACCTTCTCAGACATCTACCCCTTATGACAGGTTGATGATGAACCTATCACTGATTTTGTCTCTATATGGAGAGCGATCATCCATGATATCACCCATAGCCTCCCTACCATGAAGCTAGTGATAATATTTTCCTAGAGTTACCACAAACACATATCTACCTCTCTATAGCTTCACCAAAGCTGCACCTTTGAAGAAGCTATTTCATAGGCAAAGGTTATCGAGGACATAAAGGTCCAATTTAGTAAAATCAAACTTCAACAAAAGTCATCTTACACTACAAATCCTCACTTAAATTGTAACACACCGAATCAACCCTTCTCAAAGCGACCACAAAACAATCAAGTAGATCTAATATCTCCATCTTCTTCATTAGTCTCACAACCTCCTCCTCCATAACAATAATTATCTCATACTAATGCACCTCCTCCATTTGAACCACAACAAGCTCATGGCCCACATCCTCCATGTCAACATCATGATTGGACTCTACTTTTTGAGCCTCTACCCATCTTATTCTAGATGTTGTTTGAGGCTGGTTATGTTACATTACTAGACATTCGACCCATAGATCCAAATTGACCCAACCCTCATGGGCATATCGAACATACCTTTTGTGTTTACCATCATCAACTGGGTCTTGACGTTCGATCTTATTGCACCTTTCATGAATTAGTTGAGGATCTTATCGATCATGGTACTATTCAAGTTTCCAACCCCATCATACCACAAAATTAAAATTTGAGTAATTATCATAACACATTACCTGAAAACAGGGGGACTAATCCCCATGAGACTCAACCCACTCAATAAGTCTAATAAAGGTAGTTCAATCATGTACATCACAATATTCCTTCCCATGGAATGGTTGGCATGATTAGCATCACTACTCATAATCAACACTAACCACCATATCGAGATGTACCCATTCCTCCACTTCCACCATCATCCATTGACCATTTCACTAATAATGTCAAATTTCCCTTTCAAAAGGCTTGAAATCATACATTCATCAGTTTCAAAAGAAGGGTCATATTTGAACCAAATTTTCCCATATCAAATTATCTCCAAATTTCCTAAACCTTTCACCATTGGATCAAGCTCAAAAATATCTTTCCAATGGTATAAGGTTTGTCCAATTCTAACATTATTTGGTCCTCCAAACTACCAAAATATTGCACATGGGTCTAATTCACCCCCAACCTATGATTTCAGGTTCAATTCACCCCTTGCCATGTGAATTGAAGCTCCTGATCCCAAAATCATCCAAATTTCATCCAAAATCAAGGACAAATTCACCCTCTCCCATTCATAATTAAAAAATTGGGGGTAATTCCATCTTCCCCCAATACATCATTCAAAAATTAGGGGTAATTTCATATTATCCCCATCCATCACTCAACGTGAGGGAAACTTCATCCTATCCCCAATTCATCATTCAAAATCGAGGAAAAATTCACCCTCTCCCATTCATCATTCAAAAACTTGGGGTAATTTCATATTTCTCCAATCCATCATTCAAAAACTAGGGGTAATTTCATCTTCCCCTAATCCATCATTCAAAAATTGGGGGTAATTTCATCTTATCCCCATCCATCACTCAATGTGAGGGCAACTTCACCCTCTCCCCAATTCATCATTCAAAATTAGAGGTAAATTCACCCTCTCCCCAATTCATCATTCAAATTTAGGGGTAACTTCACCCTCTCCCATTTGTCATTCAAAATTGGGGTAACTTTATCTTCTCCCCATACATAATTCAATGCAGGGGCATACATCATACATCATTAGGTTCAAAAGGTTGCACCCTTTGCCTTGCCATCACCAAATCAAATCAATCACCAGGTTCAAAAGGTTGTATCCTTTTATAAAATTTTATGTCCTTTGCCTTACCTTCATCATAATTTTTTTCCCAAATAATAGTTTTTTCCAAAAACCTCAGCAAAAAAAATCAACACAAAGGTTTTCTCCAAAAACCTCAATAAAAATTTGGATAGGTTTTTCTAAAAACCTCAGTAAAAATTTGGATAGGTTTCTCCAAAAACCTCGGTAAAAATTTGGATAGGTTTCTCCAAAAACCTCAGTAAAAATTTGGATAGGTTTTTCCAAAAACCTCAGTAAAAATTTGGATAGGTTTCTCCAAAAAACCTTAGTAAAAATTTGTATAGGTTTCTCCAAAAACCTCAATAAAAATTTGGATAGGTTTCTACAAAAATATTAGTAAAAATTTGGATAGGTTTTACCTCAGCAAAAACTTGGAACTAGGTTTCTCCATAGACATAGCCTAGCATATCCTAGAATAGCATATCATATCATACATATAGCCTAGCATAGCATAATCTAGCATAGCATAGCATAACATACCCTAGCATAGAATAACATAGCCTAGTCATAGCTTAGCATAGTCTAGAATAGCATAGCATACACATAGCCTAGTATAGCATAGCCTAGCATAGCCTATCATAATATAGCATACACATATCCTAGAATAGCATAGCCTAGAAGTCTAGCATAGAATAATATAACCTAGTCATATCCTATCATAGCATAGCATACACATAGCCTAGCATAGCATAGCCTAGCATAGCATAGCCTAGCATATCATAGCCTAGCATAACATAGCCTAGCATAGCCTAGTATAGCATACACATAGCCTAACATAGCATAGCCTAGCATAGCATAACATAGCCTAGTCATAGCCTAGCATAGCCTAGCATAGCATAGCATACACATAGCCTAGCATAGGATAGCCTAGCATAGCCTAGCATAGCATACACATAGCCTAGCATAGCATAGCCTAGCATAACATAGCCTAGCATAGCCTAGCATAACATAACATAGCATAGTCATAGCCTAGCATAGCATAGCATACACAGCCTAGCATAGCATAACATAGCATAGTCATAGCCTAGTATAGCCTAACATAACATAGCATAACTTAGTCATAGATGTAGCATAGTCATAGCCTAGCATAGGTGTAGCATACACATAGTCTAGCATAGTCTAGCCTCACAAATTTTCACTTCTTTGTCCTCACAAATATTTTGCTTCCGGGGTAACCTTTCCTTGCTTGTGCATTCTTATACATACAATATCAAACACAAAAAACATCCACAAAATGAAAAAATACAAACAAATCAAAACCATCCATTGGCGACGTATCTTGCATTTCATTTTCCTCCTATTCTACATATTCTTCTTACTTCCTTGCGTAGTTGTATGGTCATGATTTGAGTGGCTACATACCTACGTTGATCAATTGTTCTTATATCTTCCTTTGAATTTGGTAATCCCATCATATTTCTTGTTAGAAATACATATTTCTTCTTATCTCTTCCATCAATGAATCCCACCTGCTCACCCTTCCACTTCTTGTTATTATTACATGTATTCTCATAGGTCACAATTTATTTGCCTATTATACACACACCCCATATGTTGGGGCAGCCATTATCACAACATCTCGCTTTTGTCATGACGATATACCATACTCATATGTAGATAAGTTTTCCACACTTCTTCTATATTTTATGAGCTTCCTCTTATAGATATTGCATTCCTCCAGTTGCATAATTTACATAACACCCATGGCATATATCCATATGTTTTTCATCATAATTTCATTTCAAGTTTGTACATTCTTCCTCCAAAAATATACCTTCAAAAAGAGTAATACATGAACTTGTTAGCATCACCACCTGGATGTCCATTCCGCCTTTTTCAGGATTAGGGTGTACATAGGTGTCATGTTAATCTTTGAGCACCCACTAGATTAGTCAATAAAATGTCACCCCTAGCTGATAGGTTTTACATACTCCTTATGGTTCTTTAGGCTGGTTCAACTTCTCTCATGGACCATTCACAACAGGTTACACATTAAACAAATTTTAAGTGTAGGAAAGATGACACCTTGAGTAGATATCACCATATAGCGAACATTTTCCCTCGCTTGTCCTCTCACTTGCATGGTCAATATACGACCTGGTAAAAAACAAAGGGATAAGCATAAGAAAAAGTAAAACAATGGGGTAGAGAGCAAAAACCAACACCCATACAAAAAATAGAAATGAAAAAAAAAACAAAAAAAATGGAAAAGAAAAGATAAAAAGAAAAATAGCACCACAATAAATAGGTAAAAAATATATGAGGGGCAAAAAATAAAAGGAAAAGCCTCTAGATATCACCAGTGTTATGCTTCATCATCTTTGGTCCTTAGGTTCAACATAACACCATGGGATGATTTACATCGCTAGCAATAGGCTCCAAGAGCCTGCCTACCAGTGGAATAGTATTACAAGTGGTGATATATCTATCACATTAGCTACCCGCTTTTATACAGATCATTTTTCACTTATGGATGAGCTAGCTAGTTTTTCCATGTCTACAGCGGGTTAATCCTACCCCCTTAAAAATAGATAAATTAACCTCACTTATTTACACACATAGGTCCATGATGGACTTTGAACCAGTGTGATTAGTTATGAGTTGCCACATAAACTTACATAGTTTTGGGTCCAATATTTGATTGCCAAAACTACATTGGTCAAAGCCATTACAGATGCCTTATACCATCCTACATATTTGATATCATGGAATGGATCGCATTCACATAGGTACATGCAATGATACAAGTGCTTCCTTTGCATATTTCAGCCCTCCCATACATACATCCATGCATCTATGTTACACAAATTTATTACATATTACATCAATGCATTTACCAAACATGCATCACACCAAATATTACATCAATGCATTTACCAAACATGCATCACACCAAACATTACATCAATGCATTTACACTACATGCATCACATCAAACATTACATCAATGCATTTATCCTACATGTATTTTCTTACATTGCATCATTGCACCTATATCACATGCATTTACTACAATTACATTCACATAAAATCACATTACATACACATTAAATCACATACATTATATGTAGGAAAGCCGAAAAAAGAGGTCATCTTTGGCCTACATTTTAACCTATAAAATCATCTCCAAATTTCCCAAAACTTTTACCATTTGATCCAACTCGAAAATATCTTTCCAACAATGTAAGATTTATCCAATTTTGACATCGTTTGATCCCCAAACTACCAAAACACTACAAATGGGTCAAAAAATCTAATTCACCTCCCACCTCATGAATTAGGGTTCAATTCACCCCCTGGCACACGAATTGAGCCCATGACCTTCAAAATCAATCAAATTTCTTCCAAAACCCTAGGAAATCATGCAAATTTCTTCCAAAACCCTAGGAAATCTCCCAAATTTTCCTCTAATTTGCTTTTTTATCATTTTCATCATGCATTGGTATTCTATCAATCACTACATCACCAAATCACCACATTCAATTTGCCTCATCTATGATTCCTCATTTGAGGGGGTATTCATATCCAAAGTCAGCTTTGCATGCAACCAACCAACCGAACATCCAAAAGAGTGGATATTGCATCTATCTACAATTTTTTTTGCTTAATATTATCTTAAGAAATAATATCAATCCCAACAAGATATTTGTTACATCATGAGAGCTATGCGTTTTTATGGAGAATTCAATCTAGCATGTATGTCGAATACAAAATGAATGATACATTTAATGTAATCCTAGTGCAACATTTGGAAAATGATTTCTGGAATTCATGATGCATAATGAATGACATGTTTGAATAATCCAAATGTCTCTTTAGCTCAAATGGTTTGACACTTGTCACCATGTACTCATCAATAAATTGATAACAAATATTTGAATAGGCATTTGTTCTATTCGTACTTTTGGACCATGTTGAACTAGTCACAAAAGCAAAGCAGTTAAAAGTTGCCTATCCTAAGCAACTAGTATGACATCGAAAATGTCATACAGGATTAAAAAAACCACTACATTGCATATGCAATCATCCATATCCATTCATTGGCATTGTTTCTATTTCATTTTATTTCTTTCTTCTTTTCTTCTTCTCCTTCCTTCTCCTTGGCTATCGATCAATGTTGTATGATCACGCTTCGAGCATCTACATACCTTTGGTTGGATTCCATTCTCCTTATATCCCTTTTTATCTATACAAAACCTTCACATTTTTGTATTAAGCTATATTTCACACTGTATAGTATAAAAAAAGGGCAAAATGTAGACACCCAAAAGTTCCACATTGCTATACCTACGTACTTGTAGATCCTTTTGGACACTTGTAGGTTTACATAGGTGATCCTAGATACCCCTAGGCTATTGTAGACCAATGTAGGCTATTGTAGATCCTCCTAGATATATGTAGACTAATGTAGATATGTGTAGACATGCATAGACTACCGTAGACATGCATAGACTAGCGTAGATCACCATAGATGATCGTAGCATTGCATAGAATTTCACACACCACTTCACTAGTTTTTAGGTTCAAAACCCTAATAAACTACCCAAATCATATCATGAACACCTTCCATGCATCAAAAAACCATCCACAAGCCTCCTAAGGTGATACAAGACTCCTTTATACTTAATTGAGGCCCCCACGGGGCTATTAATTGGCAAAATTATTAATTGAGTCAATTGTTAAATCAATTTTTAAAGTGACTTCACTTAAGTTCAATTTTAGGTCTAAAAAGGTTAATTAGGTCCTTAATCCCTAATTATCATTAATTGCTCACTCCCACATGTGTGTGAACTAGGTTAGTTAGGATATTTCTTAGGAAACCCTAACCTAACCCTAGACCTAACCTAGAGTTGACTAATCCTAGTTAACCCTAATATCTCCTCACACATGTGTGAGGATGAGATATTTCCTCAAGGGAATGTGAGGATGCCACCTCACAAACCCTAACTTAACCTTCATGGGATCTCACCCTAGGGCTTAGTTCTCCTAAATATCCCCCTACACCTTGGATTTTCTTATAAATAGTGGGCCCAAACCTTCATTTATCTCTCTCTCCACTTATGTCCAAAGCACATAAACTCTGTAAAAATGCATATAGAAGCATAGCAAAGTAGACTTGAACCTGAATAGTAGTAGTACAGTAGCAAAGGAACCTCTCCATAGAAGGATTTCTAAAGAACAATAGTTATAGTTGGATTCACCCCCCACCCCATGAATCCAGAAACCTGTTCGCCCCTAGGGTGGAGAATTGGGTCTACAAGACCCAAATAAACCCAAATATTGGAGATAAGATTCATTTCGTGTTTTCATGAGATTTTGCATCATTTATTTCAGTTTTTATTATTTTTTTAGTCAATTTTTCTCTCTTATTATGGGACCTAACTGAGGCAAGCTCCCTAACTAACTAACCCCTTTTTGCAGGTTTATCTTAGAACCAAGGAGGAAAAAAACAAAAAACTACAACCTCACGGTGGTACGTAAGCCCATCTACACTTAGGAACATGAAGAGAAGGCATCATGCCTATTTTAAAATTTATGAAAAGAAAAGGAAAAGGGGAATTCTCCCCATTTGTAACCTACACAAATCTTATCATGAATAAAATATATTTTTTTGAATAGCATGTTTCTTTAATGTGTTATTAGATCAAATATCATATTTTGGCCATTTCACTAAGTTATTTCATATCTCTACCCTCTGTCATCAAATCTTCAACAAGATAAAAGAAATTGTTAAAATAGAAGGCTCCTTAACAAACAATATTAATGAGATTAGAGAAGAATCTATAGATTACTTTAAGGATATTTTGGGATCATATACTAAACACCCAATTGAAGAGGACTCTCTTCTAAGAGTCATTCCTACCCTAATCATTGAATGACTCAATTTTTACTTCCTTAGAGCCTTCACAGAGGAGGAAATCAAGAAAGCTATGTTTGATTTATGGGGGATAGGGCTCCAGGACCGGATGGCCTCCTAACTATTTTATTTTAATATTTTTGGTATATTTTAGGGCTTGATGTGGTGGCTACTATTCAAGAAGTGCAAGCAACCCACCATATCCCCTCAAATGGTAACTCCATTTTTTTTGCCTGGATTTCCAAATTAGTTGGTGCAAGATACGTCGAGTAGTTTTGCTCCATCAACTTGTGTAATAATATTATTAAAGTCCTAATGAAGTCCATTTATAAGCAACTCAAAGTTGTTCTTCCTTTCATAATTTATGTTAACCAAGGTGGTTTTGAAGAGTCATAAATATTTTATATGGGATCATCACCATCCATTAGGTAATCCACTCGATGAATAGAAGTGATATTGGTATGCTACTAAAGCTCAACATGAACAAGACCTATTATTGGATGTCCTATGATTTTGGGCTAAGATCCTATATAAATTTGGTTTTAATCAAGAATGAGTGGCTTTGGTTACTAGGTGCATCTCCATAGCTAGTTTCTCTATGTTGGTTAATAGTGTTGTAGCAGGCTACTTTGGAAGCAAGACGAGCTTGAAACAAGGTGACCCTTTGTAACCCTATTTTTTTATAATATTAGCTGAAGCACTTGGTTGGAACACCTCTTTAGTAGTTTTTTATGGTTGGTGAGGGTATTTTAAGTTGTCCTCAACTACTAACCTAGTGTCTCATCAATATTTTGTTGTTGATACAATAATTATCTCCAAATATTTTGTTTCCAAAACATGTGAAATAAAAATCATTCTAAATAAATATGAAGAGGAAATAGAATAGAAATTTAATTTTTCTAAGAGAAAAAATTACTTTATCAATACTCCTGAGGTTTGAAAATGAAGCATCTCAAGAATTTTTATCTATGCAATAGGGGACCTTCCAACTTCTTATCTAAGAATGTCATTTTTCAAGGGATAAATAAAGGCCGATATGTGGAACATAATTATTGATTCATTTATATAATAATGTAATAGGCTAGAGCGGTTGACTCCTAAGCTAGGATAGAAAGCCCTGTTGATTCAGTCCACTCTTAAAATTATTCCAATATATTTCATGCCAGTTTTTAAACTCCTAGCAAATATCAGGAATAGATTAGAACAAATCCAAAGGTCCTTCCTCTGGTTTGGATCAGAGGAAAAGAAGAGACTACCACTTATGGCCTAGGAACAAGTCTATTCCAAAAAGGAGTTTGGGGGTCTAGGCTTCCAGTGTTTAATAATGATGAATGAATATTTTATTGGTAAAATGGGATGGAAGCTACTAAAGAATGACCAATTATGCTGGGTTAAAATTCTTAAGACTAAGTATATGTGTGATAATAAAGACTTTGTAAACTCAAAGATCCATCCTAAAGGCTCTTATTTCTAGAACATATTACTAAATTGCAAATCCCTATAAAGAAAAGGGATTATATGGCATATAGGAAATGGTAATTGTTTTTTTTGAAAAGATGCTTGGCTAACTTATTCCCCTCTTGAATGTGATTCTTTGTTGCTTCCTCTTAGATAACAATTATCAGAAGCCATAAAAAGCAAAGTCAAATAATTTCTTGTCTTTAGAGATGGTAGATGGCATTGGAAAATTCTAAATCTACTACGTCTCTAAGAATACCAAGATAAATTCCAAAAGGCATTGGTAGACTTGATGAGGTTCTTTTTGAACCATATTGGAGGTAATGATTATTTGATATAGAGTAAGGATAACAAGGGCCTCTACACTATTAATAATAGGTACTCATTGATTGATAACATTATTTTAGGGTGGATCCTCATGAATAAGATATGGATCAAGAATCTAATTCCCAAAATAACCATTTTCTTTTGGCTTATGGTGCACAATAAAATTTTGACCATGGAAAATTTAGTTAAAAGAGGTTTCAATATCATAAATAGATGTGCCCTATGTGAAAAATAATTGGAACCTATATATATCAAATTTTTATTGGCTATAATTTTTCTCATGAAGTTTTAAGTTTTATTCTTTCCAGGTTTGGAATCTCTTGAGCCTTCCCGAACAACATGATAAGTATTTGCTTTCAATGGTCCTCCCAATTTAAATCTAAATAGCTCAACCTCATTTTGTGATTATGCCTCCCTAACTTCCTTTTGAGGATATGGCATGAGGGCAACAACCAAAATTTTTGAAGATAGGAAAAGGGATGCAAGATCAATTGGTACCTGCATTGGGAATACACTAGTGGAGAATTGGAATATCTCTAAAAAACACCAGGAGCTTTAAAAAACACCAGGAGCTAGTTTTTTCTCAAGAATTAGATATTTTTAAATCCTAGGACATAGTGTTTATGCCCCCTATTTCTGATAAACCATATAGGAACAAGGTTCATTGGGATCCCCCCAATAGGTTGGATCAAATTAAATTTTTATAGAGCCACTAAGGGTAATCTTGGGGTGGTTATAGCTAGAGGTGTTTTTCATGATTTGATTGGGGCCATTTTGCTAACCTTTACTAAGCCTTTGGGAAAGCAATCAAACCATTTTACAAAGGTCAAGGTCATAATATTGGGAACTAAATATATACTTCAATTAGGAGCTAGGAAGGCGATAATAGAAGGGGACTCCCTTAACATCATCAAGGGAATTAAACAGGAGCACAAAGCAAGTTGGACAATTATGGAATTGATCATGGAGAGTAGATTGAACCTAGATAAGTTTGAATAGGTCAATATCCAACATATATATTAGGAAGGCAATAAAGTTATAGATTGGATGACCAAATTGGGAGTGGGGCTTCAAGTATTATAGGATTGACAAATTGACTTTCCTTCTACTGTCATGGAACTGGCTAAGAAGAAAAGGAAGGAAGAATGCCTATTAGAGCAACAAGTTGAGAACATATTAGATGGTCTAGTATAATTATTCTATCATAGTGACACAACTAGCTAAGTTCATGAGGAGGTCCTCTGATAGTAGGGACTTTCCTTAAAGACACTAGTAGTAAGTTGAGATCCATTGGATCCATGGAGGCATTGGAATTTCTACAATACCTGGATTAAGTGTAGTAATTCTATGTTTACAGTGTTTCTATATTTGGTTGTTTTGGTTTTGTGGCAGTGTTTTAATTTCAGTTGGTCGTTAGTGTGCTATCTTAGTTTTCTCTTACAAAATTTTATAATTCAATAGATGTTTTTTTATTTTATTTTGAATAGGCTATTGGGTTTGTGGTAATGTTTTAATTTCAATTGGTCGTTAGTGTTCTATATTAGTTTTATATTATAAAATCTTATGATTCAACTAATTTTTTTGTTTCCTTTTGAATAGGCTATTGGGTCTATTGAAAATCTATGGGTTTGAGGACCCTAGCACCCCTTCTACTCTAATAAAAAAAGATGATTTCCATATTTTAATTTTGCCTTAACTTGTAAAAAAGGCTAATTATATGGTGATATCCTCTTGCTACAACCAATAAAGTACCTCCTTGTTTACATAGGAGGAGGTATACATAATCCATTAGAGTAGATATTTTATTTTCTTGTTTGTTCCTTTCTTCTTCATAGATAGGATACATTTAGATATCTTTATGGATGGGTGTATATAACACATGCATTGGCATATGAATGACCATATATTGATAATTTATGGGATATCACACATTTAGCAAGTCAAATTATTGGAAGAAACACTTTTTTATCTTCACTTATTTTATGGGATTGAGATTCGATATTAAGAAATTAATGGATGAATTATATGCCCATCACTTGCATTAGATTCATGAAGAGAATATCATGGTACAATTAGTGATCTATTTATTAAGAGATATACATGCTTTATGGTATATAAGCCTACATGATATTTTGGTCATGAATTAAGCTTTGATAATCAAGTCATTCATAAGTAGGCTTGGCAACATGGGTAATGGTTACTAATAACTATTCTAACTTAATACTATGTAAAGGAACCCTAAACAAAAAAATATGATAATAACATAATATTTTTAACATTGTTGCATTTCATTCCCCTCAATATCATTCTATTTTATGAAAAAGCCCTACCATATTACATATGAGGGTTACAATAAGACTTAACATTGATGGTCAAGAATACTTATCATATATCCTTAGCTTGGAAATTTTAGGAAGCAACCTATGCCAAAGTTACTCTCATCCAAGTTAAATAATTACCTCGTACTCCTCCTATAGCCCTACTTCATATAAATCAAATCATTTCAAATGCAAAATCTACCTTAACCAATGAGACCTATCCTATGTTCTCAAAACCAACCCACCCAAGACCATAAATTTATCCAATAAAATTCCTTGTATATGGTTATATTTCCTAGATAAAATATGCCTAGTACCATTGCATTTTGGCCTCAATTGTCTCTATTACTAGTCCCTCTACAACTATTTAATACAAGTAATTCTTCTTCTTCATAAGGTTAAAATGATAATATCCAAGCTTAAATATATGAATTAAAGCATACAATAAGGATTTTTGTTAGCCAACCTAATATGTAAAGAAATAGAATATCAATTGGTAGCAAAATAGCTATTTTTGTTAAACAAAAAATATTGGCAACAGAGGAAAACTCTTTGTTTGATGAAATACCAAGTTCCTCACCAAACTAGAAATTAAGAAGACAATCATACATGAAATAAGAAGCTCAACATAAATTGAAAAATAATTTCCTTATGTTTTTAACATATAATATCAAATATAACCCCTTGGAATGCACTGCAATGATAAGGAATGTTTAGACTATATTATGGTAGGCATTTGAATATGCAACAATAGGCCAATGATGGTAACCAAATCATAAATAATAAACCAAATATTAACACAATATCCCATTATGTCAGATAATCCAATGCTAACATATTAATGGGTTCTATTCCTACCTAGTACTAATAATATTTTCCTTGTAAATTTTTGTATTATAGAAGATGTTGATGTAGAAACCCAATTTTATGCACTCAAATATACCAAGACCTTCATCAATCAGTTATCTAATATACCAAACTAAACCCATTTATTTTCTAACCAAAATTGGAGCATCTATTTCTCATGATAAAAAGTTTCAGCTAAAGAGTGAAAGCATTAATAACACTTTTGTGACATGGGTAGTGATTTTGCAACAATTAACCGTTTGACTTCTTCCTACAAAATTTGACTTGCAATAGTGATTTTTCAATAGCACCACTTCACAAGCACTAACAATGTATTTGCTAGGTAGTTCTTTTGAACTACCACATGCTAGATGTACCTTCTTGTCCATATCCCACCACTCACTATTAATGAGAAAAATTCAAAGAAATTCAACCCACCACACCATAGTAGATCCTAGATCCAAGGATTTTCATTTTTACAATATTTCAAATTTATCCTCTTGATCTCAATTTCAAAATTTTACCTTCCTCCATATCATCTACATTCATTACAATTATTCTTTCCCAAGGCCATGAATTTATATAAATTGAGGCCTTGGTATGGCCTTCAAACAAAACAATTGTATGCATCAAATATTTGCTATATTTTCTATAGAAGTCTTAGCTTCCTCCATTTTGCTTACTTGGATTATGTCAAAGTTCTATCTTGGCTGTGTGATTACTTACCAATCATTCAAACATTGGTAAGAAATAAATTTTTCAAGCAAATTCCCAAGGGACATCTTCAATTCTCAAACATCTAAGCATAAAGGAGGAGGCTACCTCAAGATTCACCAAAGGGTGTTGGATTTTAGTACAAATTATATCAGGTCCCAATATAATTAATCAAGAGTAGAATTAAATATAAGAGCAATCAAAATATATATCGACCAATATAATTATAATAATATTCACTATAATATCAAATATGAATGTAAATTTTTTTAATATATATATATATATATATATATCCATCATACCAAGATGAGATAGAATAATTCCTTCCATAGTATGGAGAAGAACAAAAACAACCTCACTATTCGTTGCACTCTCAGGCTCAACCAACCCTAGTGCAAGCCTCCATGCCCTTAACAACTAAAATTCAACTCTTATGATATGAAGTTAAGATGTTAAACCTATGCACCACAAGCTACGGGCCACAAAAACCATCCTACAATGAAATCTGTAATGATTCAGTTCATCCATCCATACCTATTCTACCTTACCCTTACAACTTTGATATTTTGAAGTTTTATAAGTATAAAGGTAAGGAATACCCCAAATATCATGTCAATAACTATTGCTCAGTTTACTATCAACTTCATAGTAGAAATACCCTTATGTTGCACACCTTCTCCCTCTCCCTTGTAGTACATGCCTTAGATTGGTATAACATGCTACCATGACATAGCCTTTATACCTTTGAGTAATTGGAAAACACATTTTTAGAGCACTTCTCCATTAATATAAAAAATAAGACTACCTTCTCAGACATCTACCCCTTATGACAGGTTGATGATGAACCTATCACTGATTTTGTCTCTATATGGAGAGCGATCATCCATGATATCACCCATAGCCTCCCTACCATGAAGCTAGTGATAATATTTTCCTAGAGTTACCACAAACACATATCTACCTCTCTATAGCTTCACCAAAGCTGCACCTTTGAAGAAGCTATTTCATAGGCAAAGGTTATCGAGGACATAAAGGTCCAATTTAGTAAAATCAAACTTCAACAAAAGTCATCTTACACTACAAATCCTCACTTAAATTGTAACACACCGAATCAACCCTTCTCAAAGCGACCACAAAACAATCAAGTAGATCTAATATCTCCATCTTCTTCATTAGTCTCACAACCTCCTCCTCCATAACAATAATTATCTCATACTAATGCACCTCCTCCATTTGAACCACAACAAGCTCATGGCCCACATCCTCCATGTCAACATCATGATTGGACTCTACTTTTTGAGCCTCTACCCATCTTATTCTAGATGTTGTTTGAGGCTGGTTATGTTACATTACTAGACATTCGACCCATAGATCCAAATTGACCCAACCCTCATGGGCATATCGAACATACCTTTTGTGTTTACCATCATCAACTGGGTCTTGACGTTCGATATTATTGCACCTTTCATGAATTAGTTGAGGATCTTATCGATCATGGTACTATTCAAGTTTCCAACCCCATCATACCACAAAATTAAAATTTGAGTAATTATCATAACACATTACCTGAAAACAGGGGGACTAATCCCCATGAGACTCAACCCACTCAATAAGTCTAATAAAGGTAGTTCAATCATGTACATCACAATATTCCTTCCCATGGAATGGTTGGCATGATTAGCATCACTACTCATAATCAACACTAACCACCATATCGAGATGTACCCATTCCTCCACTTCCACCATCATCCATTGACCATTTCACTAATAATGTCAATTTTCCCTTTCAAAAGGCTTGAAATCATACATTCATCGCTTTCAAAAGAAGGGTCATATTTGAACCAAATTTTCCCATATCAAATTATCTCCAAATTTCCTAAACCTTTCACCATTGGATCAAGCTCAAAAATATCTTTCCAATGGTATAAGGTTTGTCCAATTCTAACATTATTTGGTCCTCCAAAATACCAAAATATTGCACATGGTCTAATTCACCCCCCAAACTATGATTTCAGGTTCAATTCACCCCTTGCCATATGAATTGAAGCTCCCGATCCCAAAATCATCCAAATTTCATCCAAAATCAAGGACAAATTCACCCTCTCCCATTCATCATTAAAAAATTGGGGGTAATTTCATCTTCCCCCAATCCATCATTCAAAAATTAGGGGTAATTTCATATTATCCCCATCCATCACTCAACGTGAGGGAAACTTCATCCTATCCCCAATTCATCATTCAAAATCGAGGAAAAATTCACCCTCTCCCATTCATCATTCAAAAACTTGGGGTAATTTCATATTTCTCCAATCCATCATTCAAAAACTGGGGGTAATTTAATCTTCCCCTAATCCATCATTCAAAAATTGGGGGTAATTTCATCTTATCCCCATCCCTCACTCAATGTGAGGGCAACTTCACCCTCTCCCCCAATCCATCATTCAAAATTAGAGGTAAATTCACCCTCTCCCCAATTCATCATTCAAATTTAGGGGTAACTTCACCCTCTCCCATTTGTCATTCAAAATTGGGGTAACTTTATCTTCTCCCCATACATAATTCAATGCAGGGGCATACATCATACATCATTAGGTTCAAAAGGTTGCACCCTTTGCCTTGCCATCACCAAATCAAATCAATCACCAGGTTCAAAAGGTTGTATCCTTTTATAAAATTTTATGTCCTTTGCCTTACCTTCATCATAATTTTTTTCCCAAATAATAGTTTTTTCCAAAAACCTCAGCAAAAAAATCAACACAAAGGTTTTCTCCAAAAACCTCAATAAAAATTTGGATAGGTTTTTCCAAAAACCTCAGTAAAAATTTGGATAGGTTTCTCCAAAAACCTCAGTAAAAATTTGGATAGGTTTCTCCAAAAACCTCAGTAAAAATTTGGATAGGTTTTTCCAAAAACCTCAGTAAAAATTTGGATAGGTTTCTCCAAAAAACCTTAGTAAAAATTTGTATAGGTTTCTCCAAAAACCTCAATAAAAATTTGGATAGGTTTCTACAAAAATATTAGTAAAAATTTGGATAGGTTTTACCTCAGCAAAAACTTGGAAATAGGTTTCTCCATAGACATAGCCTAGCATATCCTAGAATAGCATATCATATCATACATATAGCCTAGCATAGCATAATCTAGCATAGCATAGCATAACATACCCTAGCATAGAATAACATAGCCTAGTCATAGCTTAGCATAGTCTAGAATAGCATAGCATACACATAGCCTAGTATAGCATAGCCTAGCATAGCCTATCATAATATAGCATACACATATCCTAGAATAGCATAGCCTAGAAGTCTAGCATAGAATAATATAACCTAGTCATATCCTATCATAGCATAGCATACACATAGCCTAGCATAGCATAGCCTAGCATAGCATAGCCTAGCATATCATAGCCTAGCATAACATAGCCTAGCATAGCCTAGTATAGCATACACATAGCCTAACATAGCATAGCCTAGCATAGCATAACATAGCCTAGTCATAGCCTAGCATAGCCTAGCATAGCATAGCATACACATAGCCTAGCATAGGATAGCCTAGCATAGCCTAGCATAGCATACACATAGCCTAGCATAGCATAGCCTAGCATAACATAGCCTAGCATAGCCTAGCATAACATAACATAGCATAGTCATAGCCTAGCATAGCATAGCATACACAGCCTAGCATAGCATAACATAGCATAGTCATAGCCTAGTATAGCCTAACATAACATAGCATAACTTAGTCATAGATGTAGCATAGTCATAGCCTAGCATAGGTGTAGCATACACATAGTCTAGCATAGTCTAGCCTCACAAATTTTCACTTCTTTGTCCTCACAAATATTTTGCTTCCAGGGGTAACCTTTCCTTGCTTGTGCATTCTTATACATACAATATCAAACACAAAAAACATCCACAAAATGAAAAAATACAAACAAATCAAAACCATCCATTGGCGACGTATCTTGCATTTCATTTTCCTCCTATTCTACATATTCTTCTTACTTCCTTGCGTAGTTGTATGGTCATGATTTGAGTGGCTACATACCTACGTTGATCAATTGTTCTTATATCTTCCTTTGAATTTGGTAATCCCATCATATTTCTTGTTAGAAATACATATTTCTTCTTATCTCTTCCATCAATGAATCCCACCTGCTCACCCTTCCACTTCTTGTTATTATTACATGTATTCTCATAGGTCACAATTTATTTGCCTATTATACACACACCCCATATGTTGGGGCAGCCATTATCACAACATCTCGCTTTTGTCATGACGATATACCATACTCATATGTAGATAAGTTTTCCACACTTCTCCTTCTATATTTTATGAGCTTCCTCTTATAGATATTGCATTCCTCCAGTTGCATAATTTACATAACACCCATGGCATATATCCATATGTTTTTCATCATAATTTCATTTCAAGTTTGTACATTCTTCCTCCAAAAATATACCTTCAAAAAGAGTAATACATGAACTTGTTAGCATCACCACCTGGATGTCCATTCCGCCTTTTTCAGGATTAGGGTGTACATAGGTGTCATGTTAATCTTTGAGCACCCACTAGATTAGTCAATAAAATGTCACCCCTAGCTGATAGGTTTTACATACTCCTTATGGTTCTTTAGGCTGGTTCAACTTCTCTCATGGACCATTCACAACAGGTTACACATTAAACAAATTTTAAGTGTAGGAAAGATGACACCTTGAGTAGATATCACCATATAGCGAACATTTTCCCTCGCTTGTCCTCTCACTTGCATGGTCAATATACGACCTGGTAAAAAACAAAGGGATAAGCATAAGAAAAAGTAAAACAATGGGGTAGAGAGCAAAAACCAACACCCATACAAAAAATAGAAATGAAAAAAAAAACAAAAAAAATGGAAAAGAAAAGATAAAAAGAAAAATAGCACCACAATAAATAGGTAAAAAATATATGAGGGGCAAAAAATAAAAGGAAAAGCCTCTAGATATCACCAGTGTTATGCTTCATCATCTTTGGTCCTTAGGTTCAACATAACACCATGGGATGATTTACATCGCTAGCAATAGGCTCCAAGAGCCTGCCTACCAGTGGAATAGTATTACAAGTGGTGATATATCTATCACATTAGCTACCCGCTTTTATACAGATCATTTTTCACTTATGGATGAGCTAGCTAGTTTTTCCATGTCTACAGCGGGTTAATCCTACCCCCTTAAAAATAGATAAATTAACCTCACTTATTTACACACATAGGTCCATGATGGACTTTGAACCAGTGTGATTAGTTATGAGTTGCCACATAAACTTACATAGTTTTGGGTCCAATATTTGATTGCCAAAACTACATTGGTCAAAGCCATTACAGATGCCTTATACCATCCTACATATTTGATATCATGGAATGGATCGCATTCACATAGGTACATGCAATGATACAAGTGCTTCCTTTGCATATTTAAGCCCTCCCATACATACATCCATGCATCTATGTTACACAAATTTATTACATATTACATCAATGCATTTACCAAACATGCATCACACCAAATATTACATCAATGCATTTACCAAACATGCATCACACCAAACATTACATCAATGCATTTACACTACATGCATCACATCAAACATTACATCAATGCATTTATCCTACATGTATTTTCTTACATTGCATCATTGCACCTATATCACATGCATTTAATACAATTACATTCACATAAAATCACATTACATACACATTAAATCACACACATTATATGTAGGGTCATCTTTGGCCTACATTTTAACCTATAAAATCATCTCCAAATTTCCCAAAACTTTTACCATTTGATCCAACTCGAAAATATCTTTCCAACAATGTAAGATTTATCCAATTTTGACATCGTTTGATCCCCAAACTACCAAAACACTACAAATGGGTCAAAAAATCTAATTCACCCCCCACCCCATGAATTAGGGTTCAATTCACCCCCCACTGAATTGAGCCCATGACCTTCAAAATCAATCAAATTTCTTCCAAAATCCTAGGAAATCATGCAAATTTCTTCCAAAACCCTAGGAAATCTCCCAAATTTTCCTCTAATTTGCTTTTTTATCATTTTCATCATGCATTGGTATTCTATCAATCACTACATCACCAAATCACCACATTCAATTTGCCTCATCTATGATTCCTCATTTGAGGGGGTATTCATATCCAAAGTCAGCTTTGCATGCAACCAACCAACCGAACATCCAAAAGAGTGGATATTGCATCTATCTACAATTTTTTTTGCTTAATATTATCTTAAGAAATAATATCAATCCCAACAAGATATTTGTTACATCATGAGAGCTATGCGTTTTTATGGAGAATTCAATCTAGCATGTATGTCGAATACAAAATGAATGATACATTTAATGTAATCCTAGTGCAACATTTGGAAAATGATTTCTGGAATTCATGATGCATAATGAATGACATGTTTGAATAATCCAAATGTCTCTTTAGCTCAAATGGTTTGACACTTGTCACCATGTACTCATCAATAAATTGATAACAAATATTTGAATAGGCATTTGTTCTATTCGTACTTTTGGACCATGTTGAACTAGTCACAAAAGCAAAGCAGTTAAAAGTTGCCTATCCTAAGCAACTAGTATGACATCGAAAATGTCATACAGGATTAAAAAAACCACTACATTGCATATGCAATCATCCATATCCATTCATTGGCATTGTTTCTATTTCATTTTATTTCTTTCTTCTTTTCTTCTTCTCCTTCCTTCTCCTTGGCTATCGATCAATGTTGTATGATCACGCTTCGAGCATCTACATACCTTTGGTTGGATTCCATTCTCCTTATATCCCTTTTTATCTATACAAAACCTTCACATTTTTGTATTAAGCTATATTTCACACTGTATAGTATAAAAAAAGGGCAAAATGTAGACACCCAAAAGTTCCACATTGCTATACCTACGTACTTGTAGATCCTTTTGGACACTTGTAGGTTTACATAGGTGATCCTAGATACCCCTAGGCTATTGTAGACCAATGTAGGCTATTGTAGATCCTCCTAGATATATGTAGACTAATGTAGATATGTGTAGACATGCATAGACTACCGTAGACATGCATAGACTAGCGTAGATCACCATAGATGATCGTAGCATTGCATAGAATTTCACACACCACTTCACTAGTTTTTAGGTTCAAAACCCTAATAAACTACCCAAATCATATCATGAACACCTTCCATGCATCCAAAAACCATCCACAAGCCTCCTAAGGTGATACAAGACTCCTTTATACTTAATTGAGGCCCCCACGGGGCTATTAATTGGCAAAATTATTAATTGAGTCAATTGTTAAATCAATTTTTAAAGTGACTTCACTTAAGTTCAATTTTAGGTCTAAAAAGGTTAATTAGGTCCTTAATCCCTAATTATCATTAATTGCTCACTCCCACATGTGTGTGAACTAGGTTAGTTAGGATATTTCTTAGGAAACCCTAACCTAACCCTAGACCTAACCTAGAGTTGACTAATCCTAGTTAACCCTAATATCTCCTCACACATGTGTGAGGATGAGATATTTCCTCAAGGGAATGTGAGGATGCCACCTCACAAACCCTAACTTAACCTTCATGGGATCTCACCCTAGGGCTTAGTTCTCCTAAATATCCCCCTACACCTTGGATTTTCTTATAAATAGTGGGCCCAAACCTTCATTTATCTCTCTCTCCACTTATGTCCAAAGCACATAAACTCTGTAAAAATGCATATAGAAGCATAGCAAAGTAGACTTGAACCTGAATAGTAGTAGTACAGTAGCAAAGGAACCTCTCCATAGAAGGATTTCTAAAGAACAATAGTTATAGTTGGATTCACCCCCCACCCCATGAATCCAGAAACCTGTTCGCCCCTAGGGTGGAGAATTGGGTCTACAAGACCCAAATAAACCCAAATATTGGAGATAAGATTCATTTCGTGTTTTCATGAGATTTTGCATCATTTATTTCAGTTTTTATTATTTTTTTAGTCAATTTTTCTCTCTTATTATGGGACCTAACTGAGGCAAGCTCCCTAACTAACTAACCCCTTTTTGCAGGTTTATCTTAGAACCAAGGAGGAAAAAAACAAAAAACTACAACCTCATGGTGGTACGTAAGCCCATCTACACTTAGGAACATGAAGAGAAGGCATCATGCCTATTTTAAAATTTATGAAAAGAAAAGGAAAAGGGGAATTCTCCCCATTTGTAACCTACACAAATCTTATCATGAATAAAATATATTTTTTTGAATAGCATGTTTCTTTAATGTGTTATTAGATCAAATATCATATTTTGGCCATTTCACTAAGTTATTTCATATCTCTACCCTCTGTCATCAAATCTTCAACAAGATAAAAGAAATTGTTAAAATAGAAGGCTCCTTAACAAACAATATTAATGAGATTAGAGAAGAATCTATAGATTACTTTAAGGATATTTTGGGATCATATACTAAACACCCAATTGAAGAGGACTCTCTTCTAAGAGTCATTCCTACCCTAATCATTGAATGACTCAATTTTTACTTCCTTAGAGCCTTCACAGAGGAGGAAATCAAGAAAGCTATGTTTGATTTATGGGGGATAGGGCTCCAGGACCGGATGGCCTCCTAACTATTTTATTTTAATATTTTTGGTATATTTTAGGGCTTGATGTGGTGGCTACTATTCAAGAAGTGCAAGCAACCCACCATATCCCCTCAAATGGTAACTCCATTTTTTTTGCCTGGATTTCCAAATTAGTTGGTGCAAGATACGTCGAGTAGTTTTGCTCCATCAACTTGTGTAATAATATTATTAAAGTCCTAATGAAGTCCATTTATAAGCAACTCAAAGTTGTTCTTCCTTTCATAATTTATGTTAACCAAGGTGGTTTTGAAGAGTCATAAATATTTTATATGGGATCATCACCATCCATTAGGTAATCCACTCGATGAATAGAAGTGATATTGGTATGCTACTAAAGCTCAACATGAACAAGACCTATTATTGGATGTCCTATGATTTTGGGCTAAGATCCTATATAAATTTGGTTTTAATCAAGAATGAGTGGCTTTGGTTACTAGGTGCATCTCCATAGCTAGTTTCTCTATGTTGGTTAATAGTGTTGTAGCAGGCTACTTTGGAAGCAAGACGAGCTTGAAACAAGGTGACCCTTTGTAACCCTATTTTTTTATAATATTAGCTGAAGCACTTGGTTGGAACACCTCTTTAGTAGTTTTTTATGGTTGGTGAGGGTATTTTAAGTTGTCCTCAACTACTAACCTAGTGTCTCATCAATATTTTGTTGTTGATACAATAATTATCTCCAAATATTTTGTTTCCAAAACATGTGAAATAAAAATCATTCTAAATAAATATGAAGAGGAAATAGAATAGAAATTTAATTTTTCTAAGAGAAAAAATTACTTTATCAATACTCCTGAGGTTTGAAAATGAAGCATCTCAAGAATTTTTATCTATGCAATAGGGGACCTTCCAACTTCTTATCTAAGAATGTCATTTTTCAAGGGATAAATAAAGGCCGATATGTGGAACATAATTATTGATTCATTTATATAATAATGTAATAGGCTAGAGCGGTTGACTCCTAAGCTAGGATAGAAAGCCCTGTTGATTCAGTCCACTCTTAAAATTATTCCAATATATTTCATGCCAGTTTTTAAACTCCTAGCAAATATCAGGAATAGATTAGAACAAATCCAAAGGTCCTTCCTCTGGTTTGGATCAGAGGAAAAGAAGAGACTACCACTTATGGCCTAGGAACAAGTCTATTCCAAAAAGGAGTTTGGGGGTCTAGGCTTCCAGTGTTTAATAATGATGAATGAATATTTTATTGGTAAAATGGGATGGAAGCTACTAAAGAATGACCAATTATGCTGGGTTAAAATTCTTAAGACTAAGTATATGTGTGATAATAAAGACTTTGTAAACTCAAAGATCCATCCTAAAGGCTCTTATTTCTAGAACATATTACTAAATTGCAAATCCCTATAAAGAAAAGGGATTATATGGCATATAGGAAATGGTAATTGTTTTTTTTGAAAAGATGCTTGGCTAACTTATTCCCATCTTGAATGTGATTCTTTGTTGCTTCCTCTTAGATAACAATTATCAGAAGCCATAAAAAGCAAAGTCAAATAATTTCTTGTCTTTAGAGATGGTAGATGGCATTGGAAAATTCTAAATCTACTACGTCTCTAAGAATACCAAGATAAATTCCAAAAGGCATTGGTAGACTTGATGAGGTTCTTTTTGAACCATATTGGAGGTAATGATTATTTGATATAGAGTAAGGATAACAAGGGCCTCTACACTATTAATAATAGGTACTCATTGATTGATAACATTATTTTAGGGTGGATCCTCATGAATAAGATATGGATCAAGAATCTAATTCCCAAAATAACCATTTTCTTTTGGCTTATGGTGCACAATAAAATTTTGACCATGGAAAATTTAGTTAAAAGAGGTTTCAATATCATAAATAGATGTGCCCTATGTGAAAAATAATTGGAACCTATATATATCAAATTTTTATTGGCTATAATTTTTCTCATGAAGTTTTAAGTTTTATTCTTTCCAGGTTTGGAATCTCTTGAGCCTTCCCGAACAACATGATAAGTATTTGCTTTCAATGGTCCTCCCAATTTAAATCTAAATAGCTCAACCTCATTTTGTGATTATGCCTCCCTAACTTCCTTTTGAGGATATGGCATGAGGGCAACAACCAAAATTTTTGAAGATAGGAAAAGGGATGCAAGATCAATTGGTACCTGCATTGGGAATACACTAGTGGAGAATTGGAATATCTCTAAAAAACACCAGGAGCTTTAAAAAACACCAGGAGCTAGTTTTTTCTCAAGAATTAGATATTTTTAAATCCTAGGACATAGTGTTTATGCCCCCTATTTCTGATAAACCATATAGGAACAAGGTTCATTGGGATCCCCCCAATAGGTTGGATCAAATTAAATTTTTATAGAGCCACTAAGGGTAATCTTGGGGTGGTTATAGCTAGAGGTGTTTTTCATGATTTGATTGGGGCCATTTTGCTAACCTTTACTAAGCCTTTGGGAAAGCAATCAAACCATTTTACAAAGGTCAAGGTCTTAATATTGGGAACTAAATATATACTTCAATTAGGAGCTAGGAAGGCGATAATAGAAGGGGACTCCCTTAACATCATCAAGGGAATTAAACAGGAGCACAAAGCAAGTTGGACAATTATGGAATTGATCATGGAGAGTAGATTGAACCTAGATAAGTTTGAATAGGTCAATATCCAACATATATATTAGGAAGGCAATAAAGTTATAGATTGGATGACCAAATTGGGAGTGGGGCTTCAAGTATTATAGGATTGACAAATTGACTTTCCTTCTACTGTCATGGAACTGGCTAAGAAGAAAAGGAAGGAAGAATGCCTATTAGAGCAACAAGTTGAGAACATATTAGATGGTCTAGTATAATTATTCTATCATAGTGACACAACTAGCTAAGTTCATGAGGAGGTCCTCTGATAGTAGGGACTTTCCTTAAAGACACTAGTAGTAAGTTGAGATCCATTGGATCCATGGAGGCATTGGAATTTCTACAATACCTGGATTAAGTGTAGTAATTCTATGTTTACAGTGTTTCTATATTTGGTTGTTTTGGTTTTGTGGCAGTGTTTTAATTTCAGTTGGTCGTTAGTGTGCTATCTTAGTTTTCTCTTACAAAATTTTATAATTCAATAGATGTTTTTTTATTTTATTTTGAATAGGCTATTGGGTTTGTGGTAATGTTTTAATTTCAATTGGTCGTTAGTGTTCTATATTAGTTTTATATTATAAAATCTTATGATTCAACTAATTTTTTTGTTTCCTTTTGAATAGGCTATTGGGTCTATTGAAAATCTATGGGTTTGAGGACCCTAGCACCCCTTCTACTCTAATAAAAAAAGATGATTTCCATATTTTAATTTTGCCTTAACTTGTAAAAAAGGCTAATTATATGGTGATATCCTCTTGCTACAACCAATAAAGTACCTCCTTGTTTACATAGGAGGAGGTATACATAATCCATTAGAGTAGATATTTTATTTTCTTGTTTGTTCCTTTCTTCTTCATAGATAGGATACATTTAGATATCTTTATGGATGGGTGTATATAACACATGCATTGGCATATGAATGACCATATATTGATAATTTATGGGATATCACACATTTAGCAAGTCAAATTATTGGAAGAAACACTTTTTTATCTTCACTTATTTTATGGGATTGAGATTCGATATTAAGAAATTAATGGATGAATTATATGCCCATCACTTGCATTAGATTCATGAAGAGAATATCATGGTACAATTAGTGATCTATTTATTAAGAGATATACATGCTTTATGGTATATAAGCCTACATGATATTTTGGTCATGAATTAAGCTTTGATAATCAAGTCATTCATAAGTAGGCTTGGCAACATGGGTAATGGTTACTAATAACTATTCTAACTTAATACTATGTAAAGGAACCCTAAACAAAAAAATATGATAATAACATAATATTTTTAACATTGTTGCATTTCATTCCCCTCAATATCATTCTATTTTATGAAAAAGCCCTACCATATTACATATGAGGGTTACAATAAGACTTAACATTGATGGTCAAGAATACTTATCATATATCCTTAGCTTGGAAATTTTAGGAAGCAACCTATGCCAAAGTTACTCTCATCCAAGTTAAATAATTACCTCGTACTCCTCCTATAGCCCTACTTCATATAAATCAAATCATTTCAAATGCAAAATCTACCTTAACCAATGAGACCTATCCTATGTTCTCAAAACCAACCCACCCAAGACCATAAATTTATCCAATAAAATTCCTTGTATATGGTTATATTTCCTAGATAAAATATGCCTAGTACCATTGCATTTTGGCCTCAATTGTCTCTATTACTAGTCCCTCTACAACTATTTAATACAAGTAATTCTTCTTCTTCATAAGGTTAAAATGATAATATCCAAGCTTAAATATATGAATTAAAGCATACAATAAGGATTTTTGTTAGCCAACCTAATATGTAAAGAAATAGAATATCAATTGGTAGCAAAATAGCTATTTTTGTTAAACAAAAAATATTGGCAACAGAGGAAAACTCTTTGTTTGATGAAATACCAAGTTCCTCACCAAACTAGAAATTAAGAAGACAATCATACATGAAATAAGAAGCTCAACATAAATTGAAAAATAATTTCCTTATGTTTTTAACATATAATATCAAATATAACCCCTTGGAATGCACTGCAATGATAAGGAATGTTTAGACTATATTATGGTAGGCATTTGAATATGCAACAATAGGCCAATGATGGTAACCAAATCATAAATAATAAACCAAATATTAACACAATATCCCATTATGTCAGATAATCCAATGCTAACATATTAATGGGTTCTATTCCTACCTAGTACTAATAATATTTTCCTTGTAAATTTTTGTATTATAGAAGATGTTGATGTAGAAACCCAATTTTATGCACTCAAATATACCAAGACCTTCATCAATCAGTTATCTAATATACCAAACTAAACCCATTTATTTTCTAACCAAAATTGGAGCATCTATTTCTCATGATAAAAAGTTTCAGCTAAAGAGTGAAAGCATTAATAACACTTTTGTGACATGGGTAGTGATTTTGCAACAATTAACCGTTTGACTTCTTCCTACAAAATTTGACTTGCAATAGTGATTTTTCAATAGCACCACTTCACAAGCACTAACAATGTATTTGCTAGGTAGTTCTTTTGAACTACCACATGCTAGATGTACCTTCTTGTCCATATCCCACCACTCACTATTAATGAGAAAAATTCAAAGAAATTCAACCCACCACACCATAGTAGATCCTAGATCCAAGGATTTTCATTTTTACAATATTTCAAATTTATCCTCTTGATCTCAATTTCAAAATTTTACCTTCCTCCATATCATCTACATTCATTACAATTATTCTTTCCCAAGGCCATGAATTTATATAAATTGAGGCCTTGGTATGGCCTTCAAACAAAACAATTGTATGCATCAAATATTTGCTATATTTTCTATAGAAGTCTTAGCTTCCTCCATTTTGCTTACTTGGATTATGTCAAAGTTCTATCTTGGCTGTGTGATTACTTACCAATCATTCAAACATTGGTAAGAAATAAATTTTTCAAGCAAATTCCCAAGGGACATCTTCAATTCTCAAACATCTAAGCATAAAGGAGGAGGCTACCTCAAGATTCACCAAAGGGTGTTGGATTTTAGTACAAATTATATCAGGTCCCAATATAATTAATCAAGAGTAGAATTAAATATAAGAGCAATCAAAATATATATTGACCAATATAATTATAATAATATTCACTATAATATCAAATATGAATGTAAATTTTTTTAATATATATATATATATATATATATATATATATATATATATATATATATATATATATATATATATATAATTCTTTAAATTACATAGTATGGAGCTTTGTCTCCATAATATAGCTATACAAGATGACTCTTCAAGTTCTTGACTATTGCTTTCTATATGACAACTCTTACATGATATTTGGCTTCTTATCTTGCCACTTGTATACAAGAATCTTGGTTCTCTAATTACTTGCACACTTACGTATATGACACTTGTGCATCTCCTGCACATAAATACTTACATAAAGAAGAGATATAAATCACTCTCCTAGACTATAGAATCAAACCCTAATCTATTACATATTTATATTTGTACCATAAAGGTATAATAATAAATTAATGTAATATTCTCTAACACCCCCCTATATTACATTATTTGATATTAGTTGTTCTTGATGTATATAGATAATTCTAGAATATCTAAAATTTGTTTTGACCAAGTGCGTTTGTAAAAATATATGCAATGTAAACTTTAGTAAGAACATGTTTTAACTGAATATGATGATTCTAAACATGATCCTTGATAAAATGATTATTGAGCTTCAATGTGTTTTATTCTTTCATGTATCACTAGATTTTTAATTAATTTAATTAATCCTTTATTATCATAATTTATTATTTTAGGAGTTCTATTGATTCCCATTTTTAATATATGTTGTAACCAAAGTGCTTCACATACTACATCTTCCATTTCCTGGTATTATACTTCTATAGATGAAAGTGCTATTAAATGTTGTTTTTTACTGTACCAAGAAATAGGTCCACAACTAATATAATAATAATATACTATTTTAACACACAAATCTATGGTTTGACTAATATGAGATTTTACAAAGCCATTCGATTTTTATGGTGGAGGTGGAGGGCAGTGATGGCAAATGCAGGATCTAAAATGCTAGAGTGGCGGATGGAGGATCTGGTCCAGGTAAGAACGGTACTGTCGATGGTGAATCAGGACCTCGAGGAATGCCCCATGTGGGTTCTTAGGACAAGGAGCCTCCCAAAAAAGGACCTATTGAAGGTCCCATTCCTAGAAACCCTGGTGGGCCATCTTACTCGTAGGTTACATCTAGTGAGGTGACCTTTCCAAAAACCCCAGATGCCCACCTAACTCATATTAGATTAGATATTGTCATCCTTGAGGAGTTTTTTTACAACTATGTTTCAAAGGCTTCTTATTCCCTAATCAGGAAGTTTGTTGGGGGGTGACCAAATATGGAGACAATAAGGCAATGGGTCTTTTATGAATGAAAAAACTTAGGTTACATGGAGATCATTGCCCTCTCTAGGTTGTTCTTTATCATCAAACTAGGCAATCATGATGATAAAATCTGCATACTAAGAGGAAGGCCCTGGTTCCTAGGCATGAGGAGCCTGTTTCTTCGATGATGGGTTATGAAGTTCAATCCAAATACCCATAGCATCAAATTTGCTCCCATATAGGTTTGCATCCTAGATTTTCCATTCCATCTATGGTAAGAGGAATTCCTAAAATATATTGCAAGAATAGTCAATGAGCTGGTGGCTATTAATTCTGCAACTAAAGTGAGTTCTAGAATGGTCCATGTACACATTTGTATGAATTCCAATCTCGAGTCAGAGATACCGTTATTTGTTAACCTAATTTAAGGATACTTCAGGTGGCACCAATCGCTAGAATATGAAAATAAACCAGCCTTTTGTGTCCTATGTCACATGCAAGGCCACCTCAAAAACCAGTGTCCTCTCCTCAAAACTAAAACTATAGAGGAAACCTAGGATGGAGGCTCCCTCTCGAGGGCTCCTCCTAGAACTCGGGATTGATTCCATCTACCTCAAAATAATCATCCAAAGAATGGGTAACCCGATCCCTAGAAAATTAGCTCATATACACAAACAAACCAGGTTTTAATCCAAAGGAAATGTGGGCCCTCAAAAGATAAATGGAAACAAATAATCGATCCTCCTCTGACCCCACAATCTAAATAGGTATGTCCACTACCCATATCTAATCCTATTTCCTTTGAGGGTAATGTAGACCCCCTTTAGCTAATCCCCTCCCCCCTCCTCACTTTGACCCTTCCTAGGTAGTATTGATAGAAATAGTTCTATTTGAGTCCCATTCCAAATTAGGTCCCTCCCTCCCCCCATTGGAAACCTCCAAACTAGAATCCATCCACTTTGATAATGAAAGCGAGGGAAGCCATGTCCCATCCCAATCTACCCTAAAAGGCTTCAACCCCAAAAGGACCCAGAGAAAAAAATTCCTTATCAAATTTGAAAGTGATAAGAAAAGAGGAAGGCCATCCCTTGTTGAGCAAAGAAGGAAAGAAGCTAAATATGACATAGCAAATTTCAAGCCACCCTATTTTTTGACTACATTAATTTTATAAGAGATGAACCAAAAAAATCCAAACCTCCTTCTCAGCGGGGGAAGGGAGGCAATAAATCCCTCAAAAAGGTTTAAATGAAGATCCTTACTTGGAATGTGAGAGGGCTCAACAGGGCCCCCAAGATACGGGTAGCCATAAATCTAAGGAAATATTATAATCCCACAATCCTCATCCTACAAGAAACTAAAGTAGATGAGATTTCTTCCCCCAAAGTTGCCAAAGCAATATGGAACAAAAGTGAATTTGTCTTCACTCCTACCCATGGAACATCCAGAGGGTTGTTATACATGTGGGATCCATCCAAAGTGGAGGGAAGACTCATATCCTCCTCCAACAGAATCATCAACATGTTGTTCCACTACAAAACCAACAACACTTGGATCCTTTCCAATGTTTATGCCCCAATAACCCTATTGAAAGAGTCGTTATGGAATTCTATTAGCCATATGAGAAATTCATTTAAAACTATCCCCTGGATTGTCATAGGAGATTTTAATAGCCCCATGTTCCCATTTGACAAAAAAGGAGGCAAAACCCTACTTACTAGAAGCATGGAGGAACTGGGGGAATTCATTGGTGTGAATGAACTTATGGATGTCTAGCTGAAGGAGGCCAAGTTCACTTGGGGTAATAGAAGGGCTAGAACAAATCTCATCCAGGTCAAATTGGATAGGCAACTACTATCCAGAGAGGCTATACCTATTTTTTGGGATGCCACCCCCAAATACCTCCCCAAAATAAGCTTTGACCATTGTCCCCTTATATTTGAAGCTACCAAATCCCCCTAATTTAAAAACCCCTTTCACTTTGAGGCAATGTGGTTCCACCATCCAGATTTCAGGAACCAAATATCCTAGTGGTGGCAAAATCACTTTAGAGGGTCCCCATCTAGGCAACTCTACCAAAAATATAGATTTATCAAGGAAAATCTTAGGACTTGGAAAATGGAAACCTTTGGTAACATTTTTGAAAGCAAGTGAATAATTAAATAGAAGCTAGAGATCTTAGAACATCAATTCCAAGAAGGCATCCAAGAAAATACCTCTAGACCTAAAGAGAGCAAGCTCCTAGCAGAGTACCACAACATCCTGGCCAGAGAGGAAACTTATTGGAGGTAAAAATCAAGAGCCCTATGGCTCAAGTATGGTGACTCAAACACTAAATTATTTTATGCATCCACCCTGAGAAATAAGAGTGCCAACAAAATCTCAGAGCTAGATGGAGTTTGGCAAGTGTGGTTGGAGAGAAATGCTCGAATTTTTAGAGAAACTTTCTCCTCGCTAGATGGAGTTTGGCAGGTCATCTGGAGCAAAGCCACAGAAACTATTGCCATCTATGCTAAAGAGGAAACTCAGGTTGGTCCTGGGCCAATGGAAGAGGGAGTTGACGAGCAAGAGAGACAGGACAGAGCTAGATGGAAACCACCCCCAGAAGGTTGGATTAAAATCAATATTGATGGAGCTACAAAGGGCAATCCGGGTAGTGCCAAAATTGGAGTGGTTTGCCGGGATCATGATGGTTCAGTGCTCTATTGGGAACTACAAGGCTTGGGAAGAGCCACAAACAATGAAGTAGAAGCCATTGCTATCAAATATGCTTCTATCTGGGCAGTTAATCAGGGCCACAGGAGGATAATTCTCGAATTTGATTCTCAAATACTGGTTGGAGCCCTAGGCTGTATGAGGAACTTTGCTTCGAAAGCATGGAGGTTGAGGATTCTAGTCTCTCAAATCAAGGCATTATGGAGGGAATTAGATGATGTGATTCCTATTTATGTGAGTAGAGATTTAAATAAAGCGATCGATTTCCTGGCGAAGATGGGTGCTGAGAAAGAGGTAGGGGTGCAGCTGCACAGTGACATGCCTTTGGAGGATGAGGTGATTAGGTAGGGTCTTGAAAGATTGTTGAGCCAATGAGAAAAGAAAATGCTAAGGGTGGTTTTTGTCGTGATATCATGACCTGTTGTGCTGTTGCAGCCTTTGGAGGGAAGCTATCGCGATATCGTGACGTGTTGCGTCGTCGCGGCCTTTGGAGGGAAACTGTCGTGATATCGTGACATGTTGCACCGTCGCGGCCTTTGGAGGGAAGCTGTCGTGATATCATGACATGTTGCACCATCGCGGCCTTTGGAGGGAAGCTATCATGATATCATGACATGTTGCACCATCGCAGCCTTTGGAGGGAAGCTGTCACGATATCGTGACATGTTGCACCGTCGCGACCTTTGGAGGGATGTTGTCGCGATATCACAACATGTTGCACCGTCGCGGCCTTTGGAGGAAAGCTATCATGATATCATGACATGTTTCGTCATCATGGCCTTTGGAGGAAAGCTGTCGTGATATCGCGACATGTTGTGCCATCGCGACCTTTGGAGGAAAGTTGTCGTGATATCGTGACATGTTGCGCCGTCGCGGTCTCCAAAGGAAAGTTGTTGCGATATCGTGACATGTTGCGTTGTCACGGCAATGGGAGGAAATTTGTCGTGATATCATGACAGGTTGCACCATAACGGCCATGGGAGGAAATTTGTCATGATATTGTGACATGTTACACCATCACGGCCACTGGAGGAATGTTGTCATGATATCACGACATGTTGCTCTGTCGCGGCCAAGGAAGGATTGTTGTCGCGATATCGTGACATGTTGCTCTGTCGTGGCCAAGGAAGGATAGTTGTCACGATATCGTGACATGCAATGATTTCATGACATGTTGCCCTGCCATGGCCAGGGATGGATAGTCACTACAAAATCATGACATGTCACGATTTCACGACATGTCGCTCCGTCGTGGCCAAGGATGGCTAGTTGTCGTGATATCACGACATGTCACGATTTCATGACTTTTTGACTTTTTGTGATCAGTGGTGAATTGTGTCACATTTTTGCACCTTGTAATCTTGTGCTTTCTCTATTTTTGGCTAGGAAGTGTCTACTCCCAATTGTAACTGATATTTGTTTTATTACAAGTTTTTTTCAAATTTTTCAAAAAAAAAACAAAATCTCAGAGCTCACCTACGACGATGGGAGGGTCACAAGGGATATTTTTGAGATTTGAGATGAATATGCCAACTTACTATAGTCCCTCCTGGGTACCTCCTCCTTGGACTCCCCCCAGGTGGAAAAGGCTCTCTTAGACAATATCCCCCACTCCATTTCTCCCTCCACTAATGAAATGCTCATTAGTCCTCTAGAAGATGAAGAGATCAAAGAAGCCCTATTCTATATGTAGTCTAACAAGGCTCCCAGACCTTATGGATTCCCTATGTGCTTCTTCCAAGAATTTTGGAACTTGATAGGGCATGAGGTGTGCACAAAAGTTAGAGATATTCAATCATTCAAGGCCATTCCTTGAGGGATCAAATCAACCTTCATTGCCCTGGTTCCAAAAGTGCAAGCCTACAAATCTCTATCTAACTTTTACCCTATCATCCTTTGTAATGTCCTCTACAAAATCCTTAAAAAATCTCTAGATAACAGGTTCAAGGGGATCCTTCCTCTCATCATTGATCCCTATCAGGGTAGTTCTATAAAAGAGAGAGTTATTACAGATGGGGTAATCACCATCCATGAGGCCTTGAATTCTGACACCTTGGCCAAGACACCAACTTTCCTTCTTAAGCTATACATGAACAAGGCATTCAATAGGATCAGTTGGAAGTTTCTTATCGAGGTTATCCTTAAATTTGGTTTCCACATAACTTGGGTCGATCTCATCAAAAGGTGCATATCCTCTCCATGGTTCTCTATCTTAGTCAATGGGTCCCCTACTCAATTCTTTCCATGTTCTAGAGAATTGAGATAGGGATATCCCCTATCTCCAATTTTGTTTATAATTCTACTTGAGGCTCTAGGGAGGACCATTGCAAGTGATGGTAGAATAAGGCTCATATTTGGGATCAAAACTACTTCTGGTCTCCACCTAGTCACCCACCAACAGTTCATTGATGACACTATCTTGGCCACTACAACATCCATCACCCAGGTTTAAGACCATAAAGCACATCCTTTACCTCTATGAGGATGTTGTAGGCCAGAAGATCAAACTCCTCAAGAGCAAAATATATTTCATCAAAACCCCTCATCCCATGCAAGTTAAGATTATGAGGATCCTTGGGTGCTCCTCGGAGGCTCTTCCCACTTCCTACCTTGGGATTCCTCTTTTATTTGGTAATCCCACTAGGACCATGTGGAATAATGTTATTGAAAGGATCCAAAAAAAGTTGGCCTCATGGAAAGGCCACCTCCTCTCCCAGGTAGCCAAGGCCACCCTCACTCCGACCTATCTTCAGAGAATCCTAGTTTACTTCATGTCTATCTTTAGAATTCCAACACCTGTGAGTTCCAAGATAGAAAAACTTCAAAAGAGGTTCCTATGGTCTAGGAGCGAGGACAAGAAGAGACTTCCCTTAGTGGCCGAGGACTTGGTCTATCATAGAAAAATTAAAGGAGGGATTGGGCTCAGGAAAGTATCCCAAATAAATCTTGATCTCCTAGCCAAGAACGCATGTAAGGTCTACACCAATAGTGGTGCCGAGTGGGTCAAGATAGTAAAACACAAATACATGCAAAATCATAATTTATTGAATTATAAGGGGCCCCAGAATGGGTCAACATTTTGGAAATCCATCACCTAGACTAGAAGTCTCATTCAGAAAGGCAGTATATGGATTATAGGGAATGGGAACACCATAAAATTTTGGCATGATAGGTGGCTACAAGAGGAACCTCTAAGCGAGAATAGGGAGCTGGCAATCCTCAAACCATCCACTAACATCATCATGGGGAGTAAGGTTATAAATTTTATCACCAACCATAATGGAAGGCCCAGGTGGAGATCCATCGATGTGGGAAACTTCCCTTTTCAAGTTGCTACCCTCTCTAGCTTACTCAATGCAGTCATAATTCCAATGGGAGAGGCAAAGTATATGCCTATCTGGAGAGTAACTAATGAAGGGTACTTCTCTATAAAGTTAGTCTACTCATTCCAAGAGCTGGCATAGGTTTCAACCATACCTTTTAACCTGGTTTGGAGGAAGATACTCATCCCCAAAATTATTTTCTTCTCTTGGAAAACCATTTAGAACAAGATCCTCACATTTGAGAATCTGGCCAAAAGAGGGTTCATGATCCCTAACCACTGCTACCTGTGCCTCTAAAGTTGGGAGTCCACGAATCACCTTTTCACCAACTATGCTTTCTCTTATACAACCCTCCACCACTTTTTAAAATCCTTCCACATCCAGTGGGTCTAACCCAACTCCATAATTGACCTGTTCTACTAGTGGCCAAATCCATTTAGCAATCCTAAGCTTTGATCCTTCTGGTCATTCTGCCTCTATCATTTGATCTAGAAAATCTAGCTGGAGTGCATCTCTAGGGCCTTCTCATCCTCCCCTAGGGACCCCCTAGCTATGGCCTCCAAGTCCATTGCCTATGATATTAAAAACATATGGTGCATCCCCTATCCCATGTCCCCTACCCAATATCTCGAGCGTGCCCTCTTCAAATATCTTGGCATCCCTGAAGAAGACCTTGGAGCTTAGTTGAAGCCTAGTCCTAGGGCCAATATCAAGTGGATGCCACCTCTGAAAGTATGGGTCAAGATAAAATTTGATGGGATCTCCAAGGGAAATCTTGGGCCTACTAGGGTAGGAGGAGTAATCCAAGACCATGAAGGCAACATGATCCTTCCATATATAGAATCTCTTAGGTCTCAGACTAACAATGTTGTGGAGGCCAGGGCCCTATGGAGGGGGATTTTCTTGCTCTAGGAGAACCTGGAAAGGCCATGATCGATGGTGATTCCCTAAATATTATCAACTATATTAGGAATGATATGAATTCATATTGGAGAGTCTTCAATACCATCCAAGATCTAGTAAAATCCTCCAAAGTCACCTGTAGATGACCATCTGACATAACTACAAGGAGGCAAATCAACTAGCTGATCTCATGGCCAACTTGGTAGCGTTGTCAACCAATCTCAAAATCTAGAGTAAAATATTTCCCCAAGAAATAACTGATGTAGCAAGTTGTGATAGGAATAAATGTTAAAATGGTGAGTCTTAATGATGTAAATTTTTCAAAACTAATCACCAAGGCTTTCATCACTACTAGTGGGTTTGTTGGACCTTTGTCCCAATGCATAGGTAGGGGCCATGTGGGGAGCAAATATATCACTAGGATCAATCTCAAAAGTGGAAAAACTAGCATACTCCCCACTTGGGTGAATCAAGGTGTTACCCAGACCTCAAGACCAATGACATGCAAACCTCCCAAGCTACTATGCTCTAAGTCATCAGTTCCTAGCTCATTTCCTACTACGTGGCATGAAGAAAGAAGTCAGGAAGGTGTTTACATCCCTACCCTACTATTCATGGTATTTTACCTAAATTTTGCTACCTTTCCAAGCCGACCGTTGCTTTTCCCAACACCCCCCATTCCCCTTGGCTAAGTTTCTTCTAGAAGCTTCATTTGTCCCTCATGCGAGTCTTGATCCTTAATTTCTTGCATCGAACGATATGGATCTTACCATGAATATGATTTTTTTTCCACCTCCATACAATCTCCTCTAAGATCCATCCCGTTCCTTCCCCCATATTTGCTTTTCCCAATCCGCATTCGTCATTCCCCACCTCCCCACTCATCCCTCTCATTTTTAACCAACTTTAGCCTCAATATTTTTTCCTGTGTTTCCCCTATTTTTCCTACTGTGGCTCTACTGGTTCCTCCCATAAGCTCCCTTCACCTCCCTTTCCTTGATGTCCACCCCTATCTCCCTTCTAAAAGCATGGCCTTTGTTGAGCCTACCTAGTGTGTTCTTGACCCTACTGCTAAGATATTTATGGACACAAATAGGTTCACCCCTTTCCTGAAAAAATTATCTGGAGTTGAAGACAAAATTACCAAATATTTTGTTTCCTCATAGAACCAGGATGAGGTCATATTCCAAGGAGTCCATTTCAATATGATATTAGAAATTTTGGCTAAACTTATTGGCTTGCCATTGACTAGGTTCTTTATCAGGTGTGACAAGCATAATTGGGAAGAGGAGATAGATCAATTCCTTGAAAAAGGGAATATCTTGGGATGGGAAAAGTCCACATTACATGTTTCTTCCCTCCCTACTCCATGGAATATTGCCATTGTCCCCATTATGAAGTTTGTCACATACGATAACCTGGGGAAGCCGCTGCATAGCTTTCACCTAGAATTTATCAACCACCTCTAGGATGGTGAGGTGGTCTGCATACCCGACTACCTATTGTATTCTCTTTTCCTGACCATTGAAAAATGCCAAAAATAGAATGGGAAGCCACCCCACCAAGGTCTCCTAGCAATTATCTTTAGATATGCTTTAGCCCATAGGCCTCCTATCCACAATGTTAAACCTATCTTTTCTAGTCCCCATAAAGAGGCTCTCCCTTAGTCCAATCACCCTAGAAAGTCCCCTGGTGGTCCTGGCCCAATTGGAGGGTGATCCAAGGGTTCCCCTCTTAGGAGCACCAGGTGAAGTAAGTAGAATAAATGAGTGGCAGTGTCAAATAATCCCCCAACAACTAGATATTTGGATAGGATTAAAAAACCTAAAATGGAGTCATCCTCCTCATCCATTCACCTCATATCGAACTCTACCAGTGATAAGGAGGATCAATATTCCCAGATGTTACTGGAGTTAGTGGCATCCACCATTGGCACTTCCATAAAATACTTACAGGAGGCCTCAAAGATGTTGACCCGTTATGCTATGAGGAAAAAGGATGATGGCAAAAACTAATAGTCATAGGAACCTTCCCCTGGGATGATGGTGTAACGGCTGGTTTTGTCTACTGGTAAAGCAATTTTGGTGTAAGTGGTTGAGCAGGAATTTTTGAACTATTTTCATCTTGCTGGGGTTATTGGTGTCTAAAGGAAAATATGGTTTGTTGTCGAGTTTTTGTTTATTGCCTTTTTTATTTTTCCTTTCTTTCAGTGGATCCTCTATTTTAGTGGTCTTCCCTCTGGGTTTTTGAGGGGTTTTGGGGTGGGTGGTAACACCTTTTTGAAAATTCTATCCTTGTGTATGGCGGTTTAGCCTGAATGTAATAAGGTTTTGGGTCCCTTTCAAAACCCACTGTAAATACTACTCAAATTAACAAAAAATAATAATAATATACCATTTTGAAATGATAGATTTGGGGTTCCTTAATCCATCATTTCAAAATCCTTTTCTAAGTCCCTTTTAACTTCATCTATCAAAATTTTAAGCTTCCTATGATTACTATATCATCAAAATATACTTGTTGGGCACTGAATTGCACCAAGTTTTCACTCAGTACTATGGTTTTCTATCTTCCTAATTTCTATCCAGGCTTACACTCGATAGCTATAGCTCAACACTCAATATTGGATGGACCAAAATAGGGGTTTTCGATCCAACCTCCAGAGTAGGTCGGTTCCTTGTCAACTTAGAAAGTTGTTGATACAATTATGCTCACTTAGGGTTTGGAGTTTAGGGTAAGAGAAGGTTAGGGTTAGAGAGATGTAGATAACAGTGGATGAATAGGTTAACATAATTGCACTACCATAAAAAGCTCCCAAAAAACCATACTAAGGACATACATTCAGATCAACCTTTATCTCAGAATAAATCGTTTCATATATTAAGCACAATAGAGAAATGTTGTAATAAGCAATTTTAATATCCAGGGAATGATAATCCAAATAAAAGAATTCACCAAACACTTATATTTTACAAAAATATACTTCCTAACCACATAGAATGAATTCAAAAGCAGATTTCAATTACTTATAATATCTAGTAATCCAAAATAGGCACAAACTAACCATCTAAGTATTTACAAAAATGCAACTATGAAATCCGAACCTCTGACATCAAGCATAAGAATGTGAACATGAGGTGAAGATAAATGTATTGCTCATTTCATTCAGCTCTTCAGGAATATTTACAATGGTACAAGCAAACACGCTAGAGCCGACCCTTCAAAATGAGGGTTCAACCTCTACTTATAGCTTTCTTATTACAATAATCAAGAAACAATACACATAATATTGTTACAGTAGTACAACAAAGATCTTAGCTGGCATAAGCTCATTGGTCCATCCTCTAGGAAATCAACTGAAATAAAGTCTACCATGATATCTCGGGGTATCTGCAACTTGTTGATCATTGAGTGGAACTGAAGCTTAGGCGTTAAAGATCACGTATTTCCATCGATCCTTCTTGGAAGTGAATTACCATCGTCGATCTGTAATCACCTTTGGTTTGATCTTCTTGGAAACCCTCGATGCTTCATCTCTCAGTAGACTATTACAATTCTGATACATCAATGTATTTAAAATAACCAAGATTTGGTAGCTTAACCTCAATCGTCGATCTTCTTCATCACATGATTTAGATTCAATCCAGCATAAGCTAAATACCATTCTAATTTAAAAATGATGACGTCGTATTTCTTATCAAAAAAATTAGAATCTCTAATTCGAACCTCTGAACATCGAATCCGCTCTGGGATATTAGTCTTTAACATTATATTCTTCAATTTGGGTCCGGGGCTAATCACTACTTCTTCCATCATGAATCCACACTTTCATTATTATGCCGCACTGTATTATATTCATTCTAGAAAGGGAAGACTTATTCATTTCCAAAATTGCCATTTCACACTTTTCTATCACTGACATCATCATCTCTTAGGAAATTTTATGGATTTGAGATTTGTCTTCATTTCAGAGTCGAAAAAAAAAAGCACCTTCCTAAAATCGCCATCCTGCACTTTTTCATCGCTGACGTCATCATATCTTAGGAAATTTTGTATATTTGAGATCTCTCTTCATTTTGAAGCCAGAGTAAAGTCACCCATAATCACTTCAAACAAGAAAACTTGACTAACTGCTGAGCGGATTCATATCTTCTGACCCGATTCCAAATTAAAGCATACTACAAGGTTTGTGGAATGATGACTTTGTCACTTAGTAAAATTTATACAAAATTTTACTAAGTATGTGGCCATTTTGGGCCTACAATACTATAAGTATTATTTTTCTATTACAACCTATTTTTTATAGAGATTTGGATCTAACAAACTTGTTTTAAAATTATGTTGTAATAGATGATTGTTAATCTTCATATACCATGCTCTACGTCCTTACTTTAGACCATATAAATAATTTTTCAACTTACAAATATTTTATTCTTATTCTTTGATCATAAATCCATCTAGCTATGACATATAAACCTCTTCTTCAAAATCACCATTGAGGAATGCACTTTTTACATCCATTTGATGAATTTTCCATCCAAGATGTGTTGTTAATGCATAAATTATTTGAATAGTAGTCATTCTTGATATCAATGCAAAGGTTTCTTCATAATCTATTACTTCTATTTGAGTATACCATTTTACAACTAATCAAGATTTGTATTTGTCAAGAGAACCATATGCTTTGTATTTTATTTTGTAGATCCACTTACATTTTACTACTTTCTTACCTTATGGTAAATCAACTAGATTCCATATTTTATTTTTCCTTAATGTTGCATATTTTGAATCCATAGTTGTCTTCCATTCTAGATGTCTTAAAGAAATTTTAGTAGTTGTAATTTCTATTATAGAACTTATTAATCCCCTATTTATTCTTTTCAAGCTATGAGTTTGTGGTCTTGTAGTAGTAAGATCTGGCATTTATTCTAGTTTTGAGTCTTCAAGTGTATCTCTAAACCATTTTGGTTCTTTTCTTTGTGATGTTGTAGTAATTTCTAAATTAGAATTGATCTTGTATCAACCTTTTGATCTTTAATAAAATTGTTGTTTTCTTCATCAATGATTACATCTTTGCTTAAATAAAATTTCTTTGTATTTGGATCAATTATTCTATATCCTGTTGAATCATCATCATATCCAAAAAATACTCCACACAGTTTTATCATCTAGTTTAGTTCTTCTTTGCTTTGGAATATACTCATATGCCTTAAATTTTAAGATTATTAACTATTCTATTATTGGTTTTTGTCCTGACCATACTTCTTTAAGAGTAACATTTTTTAGTATTCTTGTGGGTGATCTATTTTGTAAGTACACAACTATTTTAACTGCTTCTTCCCAATATTGATGATCAAGATGAGCTTCTTTTAGCATACAATGAACCATTTCCATAATGGATCCATTTCTCCTTTTTGCTATACCATTTTTTTGTGGTGAATATACTATGATAAGCTATCTTTTTATACCATTTTTTTCTAAAAAAGAGTTAAATTCCCTTGATAAAAATTCATCCCTCTATCTAAACAAAGATTCTTGATTGATTTTCTTGTTTCTTTTTCCACTAATAGTTTGAATTTTTTAAAGCAACTAAATGCTTCGGATTTAAATTTCATAAAATACACCCACATTTTTTGGAGTAATCATCAACAAATAGTTGAAAATATTTGTCCTCCAAGACTAGTAATGTTCATTAGACCACATAAATATATATATATATATATATATATATATATATATATATAGATATATTAGTTCCAATGGTTCTTGAGCTCTATAGTGATTGAGTTTAAAAGGTATTCTATGTTGTTTCCCTGCAAAATATTTTAGATAGATTGTAGATTCCCATGAAATTTTAGGTAATCCTTTAACCATTGGATGTTTACTCATATTATTTAATGATGATGTACTTATATGTCCTATGTTTATATGCCAAAGTTCTTTTATTTTTGAAATATCTTCTAAAATAGCCATATCTGATGATGTATCTAGAGTAAATAGACATTTTTTATAAGAAATAGAAGCAATAAATTTTCCTTGTTTAGTAATAAGGCTTTTTTTTTTGTTTTTTTATAATTTTGAATTCAACTACTAAATTTTGATCCATAAATTGAGATACTGAAATAATATTAATAGTTAATATTGGTACATATAGTACATTACTAATTATTCCTTTTTTATTTGATAAATAAATTTAAGCCTCTCTTACTCCTTTGACCTCATAAGTCATACTACATGCTATAATAACTAGTTTTTTATATTTCTCTTGAAAGGTGTTAAACCATTATATATTTCTTATCATATGCCTACTTGCTCTAAAATCAATATACCGATAATCTATGATAAATTGTAAATCCTCAAACTCAATTTGGAGTAGAAGACCTTATTACTCCAAAATTAAATAATAAATATGTTAAAATCACTAAATAATAAAATATTAAAAATATTTTTCAAATATTTCAAAATAAGGTTGAAATCCTTATAACTCCCTCCTTAATAATTAAAGTTCCTAAGTATTGTAATTCTTTAACTTAGAACTTTAATAAATATCAAATATCAAATAAGTTGACAACCTTTTAACTCCCTCTTAATTATTAAAGTTTATAAAGTTCAAAACTTGAAATAATGCTTTATATAATTAATTAATCAAATTAATAAAGGTAATTTGATTAATTAATGCTCTAAAGTATTATTAATTAATGCTAAAAATAAAGGTAAGTGGGAGGGGGGAGCGGGAGGCCTCCTACTCTAGGTGAGAGGACCCCGTTTCAAATTTCTTGCTCCCTCCCTACTCTAGTTTTGAGGATTTTTGGGTGGATATCTTGTTTCTCTAGTCCTAGAGGGTCTTCTTGGGATCTTCTTGGTGCCTATTACATTTTCAAGGCCTTATTTGGGTCTCCCAGGAAGTGTTTCTCTATTTTTCTCCATTAATATTACTTCCTGGTTGGGAGGAATTGGAGATTCTTCATTCTTTATTTGATGCCCCTTGGTGTTGGTTGTCTTCCTAATAGTTTGATTTGGGATATGGTACTATGAAGCTTTTTTCTACAAGTTTTATTGTCTTTGGGATGGGACCATGTGCTTCATCATTGTTCGTAGTGGTGGATTCCTCCTCTCCTCTCCTAAACTAGGCTTCCAAAAGAGGGTTTAGCATCCTGTTTGTCTAATGTGTGAAGCGACCAGGGGTTTCATTTTCTACATCTTCATGGTATTTTAAGGGAGACCACATTTTTAACGTATACAGATCAGAGGCTCTCATGGCTACTTTCACGTTAGGCTTTTAGTGGTGGGTTTTGGGTCTTCTACTATATCTTTCAGAAGATACTTTGCTTGTCTATTTTAGGGATTTTTTGGTGGAACCTTTCTCTACAGTTTATTTTTTTGGTCCTTGGAGAGGGGACCCTGTGCTTTCTCATTCAACTATGGTAGAATGTTTCTAGTGATTACTTCCTGGATAAATAGTTGGTGAGGCTAGGTTTTGATTTGTTGCTAGTGATTGTTTGATGGACCCTATCTACTATTTATTTGGACTTTATAGAGAGACCACGTGCATTCTCATTAGCTATAGAGAATGGGTTATTTATGGCAGTCCTTAGATAAGATATTTGTTTTTGATTTTGGGATGCTGTGGTGATCTGAATCTCCTCTGAGTATTCTCATCTTCAAGTTGTGCATTCTATCTCTTTTTACAGGGAGATCTCATGGCCTGTGAAAATCTCCTCAGGTTTTTAATCCAGATTCCAGGCCTTCGAAAGGCAAATATGTGCAGACTTTCCTTATTTGTGTAGCTTCTCCCAAAGGGGATATTCTATTTTGATTTTTTAACAAGAATTTTGTTTTAAATTTGAAATTTCTACGATGTTTCTTTAGGGTCTAGGAGCCCCCTATTATCTTTCAATGGTGCAAGTTTCAATTTTATTGGTTGTTGGTTTTTCCTATTTAGGCAGGAATCCCTTCTCAAATTTTTGGTCTCATTTGTAGTTTGTCCTACAGAGGTTGTCTTCCTACTTTAGTTGTTCCTTGTTTGTCTCCAAGAGATTGTCTCTAGGAGATTGTCTCTTTTGTTGTGATATTATTGTAAAAGGTTCGAGGATCCTTTCAAAACCCTTTCTTTTAACCAATCAACTTTTTTTAACAAGGTAATGTTCCTTATCTTTCCACCTAAAAAAATATTTCTAATGTATAATTCCTTACTTAATGAGGTTGAATGAATGATTTCTAATTGTGAATTAGAAATCAAGCAACACCAATACAATAATGATATAAAATAACAGTAAGTAAAGTAATACACAAATATTGCACAAAGAAGATAGAACTCTTTATTACTACCGGTGGATCTCAAATGTTACAATTAATATACCCCAAATATGGGGTTTTACAATACTTATGTTGATACAAAATTATAGAGACTAGGGTTCTCCAAAACCCTAGTTGAAAAGAATGACTGGTATCTTCATGCTTGTCTTTGATCCCAATGAGGTTGCGAGTGGGCTTGTGTATCCTAGATAGGGCCACCTTAGCTTAAATAATTATCAAATGAATGATTCCTATACCTACACACAACAAATATTAGTAATACCTATGAGGGCTCCACTGTGTGAGACCCTCAAAATAAAATCACTAACCCTAGATACTACAATAAAATTGTAAACAAAGCATAAGAATATGAAAATAAGTACATAGAATTATTACCTTGTCAATGATACTAACTTCCTATTTTTATTTATGTAGATGATGTCAATTATAGTTACGAAGATTCCCTAACAACACCCAAGGGCTATAGGGCTATAGATTTGGTGTGTGAGATGCTCATGGGCACTCTGTTGGCTCTGGTGGATACTCAGTTTGCTCTGGTGGATGCTCAATTAGAGTGGGAGGGTGTTCAAGGATTAATGGAAGTTGTGTAGAGCTATATTTAGTTCATGCGGGAAGGATGGTGGTAGAATCATAGGGCTATGAATGGCAATGATGGGGGCGAGGATGAAAAAAAAAGGGGCTAGGGCTTGGGATCTTCTAAGAATTATTTGTGAATGAACATTGAAAAAATTCAACCTTAGAATATTAGGGATTTAGAACTCAGGGTACTTAGGGTTTGAGTCATCAAAATGACTCCTCTTTTATAATCTTCCCTTAGACATGTTAGGATTTCAATGACACAATGAGTGGCTGAGATTAAAATATGAGGAAGGGTGGATATTAAATCTGGGTAAGTGGCATGGATTGGGGTGGATGAATGGCTAAGATTAAAATGTGGCTAAGGGCTATGATTAATTCATATAAATACATATATATTTATTATTTTATATATATATATATATATATATATATAATATAAAATATTAATATTTAAATATATATTAATAAATACACACACACACACACACATACATATATATATATATATATATATATATATATATATATATATATATATATATATATATATATATATATATATATATATATAATGAACGATTGTGATTGAAGGGCACGTATGGATGACAACTGGCTAGATTTTGGTTTCTACAGATACCTCTTTTTGTATCGAGTTGCATGAAACACAATGCGGTACAAAAATACGAGACACCTAGTTTGGCCTGATGTAGAAGCAACTTTCTTTCCTTAGAATGCAAATATGATCTTGAAGACAAAAGAATTTTATTGTGTAACTATTTGATTGTGTATCTTACCCCCTCAATTGGTGAGTGAGTGAAGAATAAACCTCACAAGCCAATTGATAGAATTATGCGATGAAAATGCAAGTGAGTAGTGTAAGTTTAAATGTATGGTATAAGTGCAAGCGTATGATGTAATTGCATATGATATGAATGATATAAAATTATTCTATTTTTGCCCCAATGGAGAAAGGAGTTATTGTGAAATGCAAGTGATTGATTCTATTTTTGCTCCAACAGAGAAAGGGTCTTTGCCAAGTGTAAATGCCATGATCATGTAAGATGTATCCTATTGTGTGAAATCAAAATCAAATTTGGTTGCCCCAAGCTTGGGGTGATTCCATGTTGTTGAAGAAAGTGAATTTTGGTGTCATTGAAATTCAAAGATGCAAATGCAAAAAAAGAAAATAGTCTGTCATTGGGGCCACTCATGATTGTAGCTAATTCCCACATGAAATTCCTAAATGGTTGCTCAATCACTTTAATCGGCCTACATCCTAGGAGAATGATGTAATTACAAAGGAAAGGATGAAAGTTATCCATGTTAGGAACCCCATGGAAAAGCGCATCAATGACAAGTGTTGAGCAAATTGGTCTTGGCATAGTCTCACTCAAAATATGAGGGACCAAAAGTAATTTTATTTTTGAACAAGGAAATATTGGATGATGAATATGGCCAAGTTTCCTTATGGTGAGCTACCCATCTTACCAAATTGCATGGAAAACCAATTGCTACAATCACCAAGGAGATAGAATAGACCACTAGATATGAGGTTCACTTGAAATTGTAGGTGAACTTGGCAAATATTGAATGCAATTGTTGATGGATTTGATGGTGTTGAAATGTAAATTTTGAATGAAGGTGTAATAATGAATGAAATGGATGATGTTAAATATGGATGATATGAATGATGTAAATTGATTTTTGTAAAATGCAAGTGGTTGATTCTATTTTTCCCCAACATATGTGTTACAATGTGAACATATACTAATGCAAAGCTGGCAAGAAATGACCTGATCAAGTGTGAACACAAAGAGGGTTTGGAATGTCGGCAAGTGCATCATTTTGTTTTTCTCTCCTCCCTATTCCTATATTCCCTCCCCTTATTCCTCCTACCTATCCCCTTATCCCTCCTTCTCGCCTATTCCCTTATCTCCTATTATTCTTCCAGTAGTTGCGTGCTTTAGTTTTAAATTACATTATATATACCCTATGGTTGTACTAAGATTTGATTTTTTTAATTGAAAATAGAGATTTCATTGCACTATGTTTGAATATTGCTCTCATTTTGGTATCAGAGATGCAAGGTCAGTGCTATAGGCTCATGTTTTGAGGAGAGCTAGAGGTCCACGGTCCACACTATTTGAGGTCAACACGCAGGGCATAGTTTGAGTTCCTAGAACATGGATCGAGACTGCCAAGGTGGAGGTGCTGACAGAGCAGCATGCAGATTAAGGCAGTGGCGAGGAGACATGTGGAAGGCGCTGGACGAGCGTGACGTGGACACAGAGGTGGCAACACATGGCAGCGACACATGGAAGTAGCGAGTTGGCTGATGTGGATGCCAGCAGGGTAGACACGTGGCGAAAGGGGAACGATGCTGAGTTGGCATCGTTTGATTGGTTCTCGTGCGATAAAATGGGACTCGACGATTGCCCGAAGGCAATCGTTTTACTTCACGTGCCTTTGCCCTTAAAAAGCCTCCCGCAGTCTGCATCCCAGTGCATGTGGGATAAATGAATTTTATTTAAAAAAAAACAAAACGCAAGCACGTTGATAAATTTGCGTCGAGCGAAAAATATTTCGCATCGGACGTGTAGCCCGAGCGGCTAAGGAGGTTTCGCTGCAGACGTCAGGTCCCGGGTTCGAAACCCGTCGGAGGTATATTGCAAATTTTTTTTTATTTTGATTCGTCAGCTTTGGAGGATAAAAGGCACGTTGTGCCTTAGAGGTTTCAATTGTGTCCGCGGCCGCGTTGGCTAGAGCGCTTGGCGGAGTTGCTTGAGGTCACGTGTTCGAGCTCCAAAAAAAAAGGTTCACATTTTTTATTTAATTTTTTTCTTTTAAAGTTAAATTAAACTTTATTAAAGTTTTTTTAATATTAATTTAATAATTAAAAAAAATGCTTTATAATTATTTTTAAAAGTTTTTTTAATAGTTTTAAAGCATATTTTAATTATTAAATTAAAAAAATTAAAATGCTTTAAAAGGTTTGATTTTAAAACTTTATAAGAGAAATTTTGAACCTATTGTCCTAGAGGCAAATTGTAAAATCGCCCAAGGGGCTTGAAAAACCTTGCAAAATTGTGTAATAGCCTAAGAGGCAAGCATTGTAAAAAGGGAAAAAAAAAGGTGATGGGAAGCCTTCTGGAGCGCCCGTTTAGCGCTTCCAAAAAATTTTGGAACCCCGTTCAAGGCTGAAAAAATTTCTGTAATAGCCTCAACGGCTGTAAAGGAGTGAAATTTGTAAGACTTGAAGAGTAAACATCTGTAATCGCAGGGGAATATTTTTGCATTGCAAAACTTCATGATACGATCTACCGGGTGCTATCATGCACTGTGCTCTCTTTTACTGAGAGAGAACGCCGAATCGTTTGATGAAAGAGTTCAGAGATATGGTTTGCACACTGTGTTCAGCCAGTTACAAAACGCCGTCATAGCTCATCAGAGACACCCCGATTCCGGTTACGAGGGAGATTCTGAGGACAACTCCTTTGGACACCGAGTTGAGGAGTCAGATTCAGTGGAAATCGCACCCCAAGAACCAGCAAACCCACAAATCAGCAACAGTGATTCCATTCAAATACTGGAGCCAGCTTCCCCTAAAATTATCCTCATCAATGACGACGAAGACTCGATCGCCGACAACTTTGGGAACCCAGTGCTTGGAGAGCCACAACAAGAAGACCAAGCTATAAGTGAAAGAGTAGAGAGAGCAAGATTTGATTTAAATTTGTAATTGCTTTTCTTTGAAATTGATTGTACTAGAAAAATAAAAGTTTGTTTCAAGTTTCTTGTCAGTAGCTATGGCCTCGAATGCTAATCTACCCATTCCAGAATTTAATGGGTACGATTATGAGTACTGGTCTATCAAAATGAAGACCTTACTCATAGGTAAGGGGTTATGGGACATAGTAGAAGAGGGTTACTCAGAACCCTCCGATTGGACTACATTGAGTGCAGTTGATAAGAAAGCAAAGAAGGAAGCACAAAAGAACAATTCATTTGCTCTTTTTCATCTTCAAGCAGCGTTGGATAAAAGTATTTTCCCTAGAATTGCATCTTGTATAACTTCCCAAGATGCATGGAATGCCTTAAAAGAATATTTCCAAGGAAGTGATCAAGTGAAGTAGGTCAGGCTTCAGAAACTGAAATGATATTTTGAAAATCTCAAGATGATTGAAAATGAGAAAGTTGGTGACTACTGCGTTCGAGTTAAAGCAGTCGTTGACAAGATGGTAACACTTGGAGAAGAAGTCAAACCAGAAACTCTTGTGAAGAAAGTGTTGAGAACACTTCTTCCGAAATGGAATCACATAGCAATCATCATCGAAGAATCAAAGGATCTGTCTACACTATCCTTTGATGCTTTAATTGGTTCATTAATTTCACATGAAGAGAGATTATAGGAATCTCCTTCAACCAGTTATGGAGGCGATGATAAAGCCTTCGCATCTCAATAAGGAAGAGGCCAAGGTAGAGGTCAGAGAAGAGGCAGAGGCAAGAGCAGCCAAAGAGGTGGAAATCCCAGCAGAGGAGGAACTCCCAACAGAGGTGGAAGTCAAAGTAGAGGCAATCAACAAAGTAGAGGTAGAAATCAAGGTCGAGGAAGAGGAAGTGACAAATCCAAAAAGGTTTGTTTCAATTGTGGTAAACCAGGTCACTTTGCTCGAGACTATTGGTCCAAATCTTCACAAGGAAGCAGTAGTCAAAGCAGACAGTATGGTCATTTTGGTGAAGAAGAAGGGACATCTAATCTCTTTCTTTCTTATGGGCAATCAGATCAAAATTTGAATGATACTTGGATTTTGGATACTGGTTGTTCCAACCATATGAGTGGCAAATAAGAACTCTTTGCTACAATAGATTCCACCTATAAATCTCGAATCAAGTTGGGAGATGATAAAGTATTGCAAGTTGAAGGCATTGGAGCCATGGAGGTTCCAACTAAGGAAGGCCTCAAAAAGGTGAATGATATCTACTACACCCCTCAACTCCAACATAATCTGTTAAGTGTTGGACAAATGATGGAAAATAATTATAAACTTGTCTTTGATGAGGGAAAATGTGTAATATTTGATAAGAATAATGGTAATAGAATCATCACCCAGGTACCAATGACCAAGAACAGGTTATTCCCCCTGAAGTTTGGCCAGCCAAGGGGACCTCAACTGGCAAATATTGCTATTGCAAATCCAAGTGTACTTTGGCACTTGAGATATGGTCACCTAAATTCTGCCAGTCTGAAATTGTTGACTTCTCAAGCGATGGTGACCGGACTTCCTAAAATTTAGGATCACAAGGAGGTCTGTGAAGGATGTGCTTTGGGAAAGCACGCCAGGGCCAAGTTTCCATGAGGACAAGCATGGAGGGCCAACTATCCACTTCAGCTAGTGCATTCGGACATCTGTGGTCCAATGCAAACAAAAAGTCTTGGTAAAAATTCTTACTTTCTCCTTTTCATAGATGATTTCTCTAGAATGTGTTGGGTTTATTTCCTAAAACATAAAGATGAAGCTTTTGATTGCTTCATTGATTTAAAAAAAAATGTAGAGAAACAAAGTGGATATCATGTAAAATGTCTCAGAAAAGACAAAGGAGGAGAATACTCTTCCAAAGAATTTTTGAAATTTTGTAAAGAAAATGGGATAAAAATGCAGTTCACCACTGCCTATACTCCACAACAAAATGGTGTGGCAGAGAGGAAAAATCGCACCATTGTAGAAATGGCCAGATCAATGCTTCAAACGAAGCATCTGAGCAACATGTATTGGGCTGATGCAGTCAGAACCAGTGTCTACATTTTAAATAGGAGTCCTACTTCAAGTCTGAAGGGGATAACTCCTTACCAAGCATGGTATGGCAAGAAACCAAATGTCAAACATTTCAGAGTTTTTGGTTCTTTGGCTTATGCACACATTCTTGATGAGAAGAGAAAGAAGCTTGATCCCAAGAGTCAAGCATGCATTTTTGTAGGGTATTGTGAGTCTACCAAAGCCTATAGACTCTACAATATGAAGACCCAAAATTTTGTTCTTTCCAGGGATGTGATTTTTGATGAAGGGGGAGAATGGGGACATCCAAGATTTTTTATTGATGATGAGTCCCATGATGCAGGTTCTTCACAAATTCAGCAGGTGTCACCCAAGAAAGGCAAAGACACACCCCCTTCAAGCCCAAGCAGAAGTGCTACTTCAAGTTCGTCAACAACTTCTCCAAGCCCTTCTCCGCAACGATCAGTTAGTTCATCACCGATGGATATTGATTCTCCATCCAGAGGTAAGAGAACATTACAACATCATCCATATTATCAGATGTTGGATAAAAATTTTTAGAGAAGATATACTAGAAGTCAAGCTAGTGAAATGAGTTCAGTTTTGCAAAGACTTGAAAATATGCATTTGTATGGAGATGATGACTCCCAAGAACCTCGGGGAGATGTAGTCAACTATGCTTTGTTGACTAGTGCACAACTTGAACCTTCTAGTTATGAGAAGGCTTGTACTCAGAAGATATGGCAGGATGCCATGAAAGAGGAAATGACCTCTATAAAAAACAATGATACTTGGGAGCTAGTAGAGCTTCCTAAAGGAAAGAAATGTGTTGGATGTAAATGGGTCTTCAAGACCAAATTCAATGCTGATGGAAGCATTGAAAGACATAAAGCAAGATTGGTAGCAAAAGGCTTCACACATAAGTATGGCATAGACTATCTCATGTATCCATACAGGAGACAATCAGAATAATTCTTGCCTTAGCTGCCCACAAAGGATGGAAAATCCAACACATGGATGTAAAAAGTGCTTTTCTCAATGGGTACTTGATAGAGGAGGTTTATGTTGAACAACCTCAAGGTTTTCAAGAATAGGGTAAGGAGCACCTGGTTTATAAACTGAAAAAAGCACTGTATGGCCTCAAGCAAGCACCAAGAGCATGGTACTCTCGCATTGACGGCTATTTCAAGGAATATGGGTTCACCAGAAGAAAAAGTGAACCAACTCTCTACTACCTAAAGCAAGGGAAAGACATCCTCATAGTATGTTTATATGTGGATGATCTCATATTTATGGGTAGTAATGATAAGATGAATATGGAGTTCAAACACTCCATGATGAAACAGTTTGAGATGAAAGATCTGGGTTTAATGCACTACTTCCTAGGCATGGAAGTTCATCAGACAGATAGAGGGATATTCATCTATCAACACAAGTATGCTCAGGATATGATTAAGAAGTTTGCCATGGAACATTGCAAAGCAGTTGCAACTCCAGTTGGACATGGGATCCAATTGAGCAAAAATGATGGAGCACCAAAGGTTGACATGACCACTTACAGGAGCATGGTTGGGAGTTTGATGTTTCTCACCAACACAAGACCTGACATTCAGTATGTTGTTTCTCTTGTCTCAAGATTTATGGCTAATCCATCCAAGCTGCATTTGCAAGCAGCTAAAAGAATTCTCAGATATGTAAAGGGTACATGGGATTTTGGAATCCATTACCACAAATGTAATGTTGTCAAGTTAGTTGGCTTCAATGATAGTGATTGGGGCAGCAATATAGATGATAGGAAATCTACATCAGGGAACTATTTTAGTCTAGGGTCAGGACTAATTACATGGAGTTCCAAAAAGCAGTTTGTTGTAGCATTGTCATCTACTGAGGCTGAGTATATAGCCGTCACATATGCTAGTACTCAAGCCCTATGGTTGAGAAAAGTCCTAGAAGAGATTGGAGAACAACAAAGTGGTCCTACAAGAATCTACTGTGATAACATAAGTGCCATTCAGTTGGCATATAATCCAATCCACCATAGCAGAACAAAACACTTTGATATGAAGTATCACTTCATCCGAGACATGGTGGAGCAAGAGATTGTTGAGCTTAAATATTGCAGCACTTTGGAGAACATTGCAGACATCTTCACCAAAGGCATGGCTAAAGCTCAATTTATAAAGCTGAGAGACTGTCTAGTCAGTCCTCTCAACTTTAAGGGGGAGAGTGTTACAATGTGAACATATACTAATGCAAAGCTGGCAAGAAATGACCTGATCAAGTGTGAACACAAAGAGGGTTTGGAATGTCGGCAAGCGCATCGTTTTGTTTTTCTCTCCTCCCTATTCCTTCTCCTATATTCCCTCCCCTTATTCCTCCTACCTATCCCCTTATCCCTCCTTCTCGCCTATTCCCTTATCTCCTATTATTCTTCCAGTAGTTGTGTGCTTTAGTTTTAAATTACATTATATATACCCTATGGTTGTACTAAGATTTGATTTTTTTTAATTGAAATAGAGATTTCATTGCGCTGCGTTTGAATATTGCTCTCAAGATGAAGGGTTTTTTGACATGGAAAAATGCAATGACTATGAAAAGTGCAATGATTGATTCTATTTTTGCCCCAACATATGAAGGGATTTTTGACATGTGTATGATTGATTCTATTTTTTCCCTAATAGAAAAGGGATTTATGAAAATGTAGATGATTGATTCTATTTTTGCCCTAACAGAAAAGGGGTTTTTGAAAATGCAAGTGATTGAGTCTATTTTTACCCCAACAGATAAGGGGTTTGTGAAAATGTAAGTGATTGAGTCTATTTTTGCCCCAAAAAAGAAGGGTTTTGTGAAAATGTAAGTGTCCTTATGGTGATCTACCCATCCTATCGAATTGCATGGATAACCCATCATTGCAATCACTAGGTGACTAGGATAAACTACTAAATACAAGGTTCACTTGTACTTGCGAATGTACTTGGAAAATGTTGAATGAAGGTGTAATGATGAATGAAATTGATGATGTTGAATGCTGGTGTATGGATAATGCAAGGAATGACTCTATTTTTGCCCCAACAGATGAAGGGGTTTTTGACATGAGAAAATGCAATGACTGTGAAAAGTGCAATGATTGATTCTATTTTTGCCCCAACAAAAAAGGGGTTTATGAAAATGCAAGTGATTGAGTCTGTTTTTGCCCCAACAGAGAAGAGGTTTTTGACATGTGTATGATTGATTCTATTTTTACCCTAAAATAAAAGGGGTTTTTGAAAATTTAGATGATTGATTATGTTTTTGCCTCTATAGAAAAGGGTTTTTTTGAAAATGTAAATGATTGATTCTGTTTGTTCCCCAACAAAAAAGGTTTTTTTTTTAAATGCAAGTGATTGATTCTATTTTTGCCCCAACAGATGAAGGGGTTTTGTGAAAATACAAATTATTGAGTTTGTTTTTACCCCAATAGATGAAGGTATTTTGTGAAAGTGTAAGTGATTGATTTTGTTTGTGCCCCAACAGATGAAGGGGTTTTGTGAAAATGCAAATGATTGAGTTTGTTTTTCCCCAAAAGATGAAGGGGTTTTTGACATGTGTATGATTGATTCTATTTTTGCCCCAACATATGAAGGGGTTTTTGACTTGTTGATGATGTAATGTGTATGTGACCAAAGGATTTTGGTTCCTTTGGAGCCTTTTGAATTTGATGTGTGTATGCAAGGCAAAGGGCTCAACCTTTGACAAAAGGATGCAACCTTTTGAACCTATAAATTGACTTGTTGATGATGTGAATGTGATTGAGTGATTGAATTATTTGTTGAATTGGTGGGGAAGGTGTGACACCTTGAGTACCCCCAAGTTGTGATGTTGTTTCTTGGATAGGAGGAAGGTGTGATACCTTGAACACCCCCAAGTTGTGATGTTGTATATAACTTTCTAGTGATCTTTGCATATGTAAATTATATATATCTATATATATAGGTTTACATGGATTTTACTTTTGTGTTATGCTTTTGTGTGGATTTTTTTGTGTGAATGCATATTTATATGTGTGATGGATGATAATGCAATGATAATGTGTATGAATGCAAATGAATTAATGTTCTAAGGATAATTCATAGTTTATATTTTCTTTGACCATGTTTAGCATTGTTGTTTAATCAGGGGCACCAAACTGGTGGTATTTGAAATGGAAGACTCATAAAATGTTATGGGCGTTGACATGGAAGAAGACATGGAATAAAATATGGATTTTTATATGGAAGAAGATATGGATGTTGATATGGAATAATATATGGATATTGATATGGAAAACTAACTATTTTATAGAGACTCAGACCTACTAGTGGTATAAGACAAACTCACTAAATATTGCCTAATTTATCTAAGACCAAATATGTGTGCAATGAATTCATTTACCGAATCATGAGTATGGTAATGACTCAAGATAATAAAAAAAAAATGTGTGCAAGTGAGTTCATTAACCCATCTTGAACAAATTGAGATGAGACTTGTTATGGATGAGACCAAGAAGCTAGCTTGTCCTTATGTGTGATCAAAGATCTCTTTAAAAGATATGTGTCACCATGCATGAGTGTACTCCATTGCCAGTCAAGAATCTATAGCCCCAGTGGAGATTAACTCCACAATCCAAGAATTTGATCACTAAGCTTTTGGGATTCGGACTACCTAACCGTTTGACTAGAAATGTAGTTTTATCCTTATAAATTTAGGATCTATGATGTGTGATGTGTAAAATATTTAGATGTTTGGGGGATTTTTCCTTACTCTTTCTTTTATTTTTGAAATTATGATAGTAGTGAAAAATACTATTTTTGTGGACTATGTGCATGATGGTACAAGCAACGAATACCCTTTTCACTTCAAGGTTCAACCCAATTATTGTGTTATCCCTCTTTGATATAAGATGTTTTTAAGATGTGTGATTGTGTTTGGTTCAAGAATGTTAGAGTCAATTCCTAGAACTCAAGATTTTTTTAGTGAAAATGTGTCTTGGTCCTAAATAAAACTCGACATGAATTGGAGGTTGCTAGAAACACTAGGAGTAGTTGAGTGACCAAAAACACCTAGGGATGATGAACATGTGGTGGCAAATGATAATTTTGACTCAATGAAATGGTGCAATGACATGGATGATGTTTTGAAGGTGCCCCTGATTAAGGCAACATGAATTTATTGGACCAATTAATATCTAAACTAAATAAATGATCCCTAATATGAAATGTGAAATGTGGTTGTGAATGCAATGTATGAAATATAATTTGTGAAATGGAATGTGTGTAATGCAAATATGTGAAAATGAAATGTGTGCAATGCAATGTGTGTAACACAAGGTATAAAATGTAATATTGTGAAATGAAATATGTGCAATGCAATGTGTGTAATGCAAGGTATAAAATACAATGTTGTGAAATGAAATATGTGCAAATGAAATTTATGCAATCCAAATGTGTGAAATGCAATTTTTTTTGTGTATTAGCCATGTATATATACATATATATGAATCACAGTAAGCATGGAATGCTTTCAAGTGTATGATGTTCAATGGCTTGGGTTATTTTAATTCCCCCTAGCTTGGTAAGCTTATGTGCTCCTTGAATATTTTGAACTCAGATAGCAGCAAGAAACATGTATAGATTCAAATGACTTTGAGTTGAAATGTGACCAAAAGTGTTAAATGCCTTTGGAGCCTTTTGAAACTGAATGGTGACCAAAGGTGTTAGGTGCCTTTGGAGATTTTTGAAATGTGACCAAATGTGTTAGGTGCCTTTGGAGCTTTTTGAAATTGAGATGTGACCAAAGGGATTTTAATTACTTTGGAGCCTTTTGAAATTGATATGTGACCAAAGGGATTTTAATTACTTTGGAGCCTTTTGAAATTGAGATGTGACCAAAGGGATTTGGTACCTTTGGAGATTTTTGAGTTGAAGTGTGACCAAAGGTGTTAGGTGCCTTTGGATATTTTTGAAATTGAGATGTGACAAAAAGGATTTTAATTCCTTTGGAGCATTTTGAAATTGATATGTGACCAAAGAGATTTGGTACCTTTGGAGATTTTTGAGTTGAAGTGTGACCAAAGGTGTTAGGTGCCTTTGGAGATTTTTAAAATTGAGATGTGGCCAAAGGGATTAGGTACCTTTGGAGTCTTTTAAAATTGAAATGTGACCAAATGTGTTAGGTGCCTTTGGATATTTTTGAAAATTGAGATATGACCAAAGGAATAAGGTACCTTTGGAGATTTTTGAAATTGAAATGTGACCAAAGGGATTTTGGTTCCTTTGGATCTTTTTGAAATTGAGATGTGACCAAATATATTTGGTACCTTTGGAGCTTGATATATGACCAAAGGTATTAAGTGCCTTTGGAGCCTTTTGAACTTGAGGTGTGACCAAAGGGATTCAATATCTTTGGAGCCTTTTGAACTTGAGGTGTGACCAAAGGGATTCGATACATTTGGAGTCTTTCAAAATTGAGATGTGACCAAAGGGATTTTTAATTCCTTTGGAGCTCTTTTTTTTTTTTGAAATTGAAATGTGAGCAAAGATGATTTTGATTCCTTTGGAGCCTTTTTTTTTTGGAAATGAAATATGACCAAAGGGATTAGGTACCTTTAGAGATTTTTAAAATTGAGATGTGACCAAAGGGATTTTGATTCCTTTGGAGCCTTTTAAAATTGAGATGTGACCAAAGGTATTTTTGATTCCTTTGGAGCCTTTTGAAATTGAGATGTGACCAAAGGGATTTGATACCTTTGGAGCTCTTTTTTTTGTATGGGGAAGGTGTGATACCTTAAGCATCCCAAATTTACTTGATGATTGATTGTGTGAGTGACTAGGAGGATGTGATATCCTAAGAATCCCTAGTATGCTTGATGATTGATGATGTGAGTGACTGGAAGGATGTGATATCCTGAGAATACCTAATATGCTTGATGATTGCTAATGTGATTGACTAGGAGGATGTGATATCCTAAGAATCCCCAATATGTTAATTATTGAGTTGGTACCAATTTCCTAATCAGATGGGTCGAACAGACTGTTTGTGGGAAAGACTTTCCTATCAATAATATCTTGGAAAATGTATTTAAATGCATAGCAATTGTTGATGTCATGGTTTGTTTGTTGATGATAGTGGTAGTACAAGTGCCTCTTATAACATTTTCCATGTGTCTTGTTAAAATCACTTGATTTGATTTTTGGAAGTAGAATCTCTCGTGCTTCATAAATACTTTGAAAAATGGTTGCATAGGATTTTAAAAGCATTGTGTAGTTGCGAAGGGGCTTTGCATGAAACTTGGTGTGTTTGTTTGATTGTGTTGGATGTTGAATTTGTGGTACGGGTATCATAACCTAAGATGTGAATTCTATAATTGGATGTTGCAACTACTATGGTTGCTAACATGTATGATGATAAAATTGATGGTGACTCAACTGTAACTCAATGTTAGTGAGTCAAGTTAAAATTTATTGTAAAATTAAAGTGTGTTGACAATTTTATTGTAAGCCTTATTTTATTTATTGAGTGTATTGTGATAGGGTGGATGGATTGGTGGATGGATGAGATTGAGTGTGTTTTTGGTGGTGTGATGAATTGGGGGGCATGGGGATGGTGACTTGGGAAGATGGTGATACCCAAGTTTTATTGGGTGTGAAGCATGCTTGTTGGTTGGGGATGGAGTGGGGTCGACTCATAAGCAATTGGTTGAGATTTTGCCATGCTTGTTGTATGGTAATCTTAGATTGTGTGGAAGTGGAAGGAGGTGGAGGTGAATTGTGGATGTTACAAATGTGGGTTGAAGTTGGTGGAGGATAAGTTGTGAAAGGTATCACAACTGAATGTGAAGTGGTTGATGAAATGGTATATGGAATCTGTAAAGCAATATTTTCCTACTGGAAGGAAGAAGCTTGCATGGATGGAATATGAAGTGGTTTGAAGATAGGATTGGTGGGGTTAGGAGTGGAGCACTCCATGGATGTGGTGGGTGCCTGACTCATGTTGCTAGTATGATTTTTGATCAAGACTCTAAACTATGAATATGCAAGGATTGGTGAATGTGGGTGATGTGTGTGGTGTGTGAAATGGAAATGAAAATGAAAACACTCAGAACAAACAAACAAAAATATGCCCTAAGTTTTGCAACAATTTTTTTTTTTTTAATTTTTTATCTCTTGATTGGTTTTTTGTGTTTAAGATGTAAAAAAACTAAACCTAAACAACTGTACGAGATACCTAGGATGAAAGACAAATGAGAGATTTTCTAGTGATGAAATCTAGAAATTCTACCCACAGGCTGCTATGGTATTCTAGGGGATCAAGCCAACAGATGGAGATGAAGCCCACCGTCGTTGGTCTTGATCAGTAGTTGGTGATGAAATCCAACTATTGATGTTTAAAATGAAATGTGTGTGTGTGTGATTCCTTTTAAGATTTCCTATTTTCTATGATTCTCACACACAAGAAGAAAATGCACAAAAATCACACTTTTTCTTTGTAATGAATTCAACTAGAAGTTGTGATTAGAGATTCCAATGTCAAGTATAAGCCCTCAAAAGATATTTGGGGTACACCGCTTAAGATCCATCCTGAATCAATGAGTGATTCCAACAATGGAGGGTTTGCCCAACTCTTCTACCCTTATCAACTTGCAATGAACCAATATGGGGTACTATTCTACACTGATTATCAGTGGGATTCAAGTGGTGATATACATTGCAATGAACTGAAGAAGTGAAATTCACGATATTGCCTTAAGGACACTTTATTGCAATGTATATCAGTTATAAAGCATTAAAAAGGAAATATGGCACAAGCATGTAATCTACTGAAATGAGACAACATAGACAATAAATATAATCAAATTCTCTATCTATTCATTCATCCATAGCTTTAAAACTAGATTACAAGACATCCCCTTGAGGGCTTTACAAATTTGATACATTTCATTACAATCTTCAAGGGATCTAGTCCCTTGGAAGGAAGCCTTTAAGGTGATAAATAATAGTTGTGAATTCCTTCTTCCCAAACTCGAGAGATATTTTTGGGCTGATAAGCTTGTGCCTCCTTAGCTCATCCTCTTTCCTAACATTCCTATTCCTAAATACAAGGGATTGAAAGGGGATTAAAAGCATCTGTGTTATAGAATAAAGCCATTAAACCATGAAAATGGAGCATATTCTACAACCATAAACACTAATATACATGCATTAAAACTAATCTACATTAAACATAAACATATTTTAATCTATTATAAATGTAAACAAGGAAATTTGGAAGCAAGATCAAAGGTGAAACAATGCAAAAATAGTGACTGTTCCTAGGTGAGCCAGATAAACCTGCAATCTTGGGGACCTCAAATCCTGCATCAAAACTCCTCCAAAAGTGGTTTAGTTTTTCTTTGTCTTATCGAAGCTTTTTGAACTGATCTTGGTGTTTCACATATCTTGTAATTTCTTGATTAATTTATTCCACTATGTGGGACCTAAGAGGCCTAGGAGTCTTGTCCTAAGGCTGACCTCATTTAATATAATCTATGATATCCATCGTATGCTTCCATTGATCGAGGGTTACCGTGTTAACTTGAGGTTTGGGCTGGGGCATATTCTCATTATACTCAGTGGGTGCAAAGGCACATTGTGCATGCACAAAATACTGCTCCTAAGGAAAATCTAGGTTTTCCTCATGCATTCATTCCTGGATGAGGAATGGCAGGGCAGAGTTAGCTCACCCTAAGCGATGAGTATCATACCCGTCAGTTTGTCTAATCAGTTATACCCTATCAAGGTGACATGTAGGCATGACCATACAAACATGTTCTACCCAGTGTGTGAAGTCAAGATCTGGCCTATGAACATGTGTGTCAACTTTAATAGGTATGTAGATGCGTGGCACTAATCTATCTACTAGCACCTCAGTGCATTGTTGCCTTTCATTCAAGAATGTGTGTGACGTGTCTAGGTACTAGGAACACTCTCCCAAGTAAATTCCATCATCCCTAGGGGTGTCTCGCATAGGGATGCCTCGTAGGTGTGGCTCATGCCCTAATTTCTTGGAGCTAGGGTGAGTAGAGGCTCGCCAGGGAGGTATGACCAGGTCCCTAGAGCTATAGCAGATATGAATCATGTCTCCTAGTCAACTCTCCATAGCTTCCGCCCATGATTGGGCTTGGCTATGGGTGCACACCATCGTAACTCTCTACCAAACCCTAGATGATTATCTTCTTTACAAATTATTAGTGAAACAACAAATAGAAAGGAAACACCCAATAAGACAAATGATTATCTTTTTTAAGTTTTAAGTGTGGATCCCTAAACTATCTTGTGTGTTTCAGATGTGTTGTTTGTAAAGAATGACCTTGTGTCATGTGTTTGAGATATTGTTGAATGATAATCTTGTGTTAAATTGGATTTCACCTGTATACTCGTAGCTCGACAACCTGGCTATGAACTCTAGTTTGCATTATCCCACCTATAATATGTGGTGATGAGGTCCACACATGGCCAAAGAGCATAGGTCCTACCAGTTCCTCACCCAGTTCACCTGCATTCTACGATATACCTATCTGAAGAGAGATACATGCTATAACCCATGGGCTATGATAGATCTAGGAAATGGCCTTGGCAAATAATAAGGTTAATGGGATTTGAGACAATGGGTGGAGATGAAAGCCACCTCATTGAACTCTACTAGTGGATGGTGATGAAATCCACCTCACTAGGGTTTAAGTGGATCATGGTGTGTGTGGTTATTTTTAATCCAAAGAAAGTAAACCAAGAAGCATTCGATGATCATTCACTATATGCATGTAAAAGGTGCATTCTACTTTCATAAGGATAGTGTAAAAAGAACTCAAAAATGTATCTAGAAATGCAAAAACCCTAAATGCTAGCCTACCCATTGGGTAGGCTACAAGCAAGCAGTCCAAAGAGATGCATTCCTACTTCCAATTTCTTTTTATTTTTCTCCTTCTATATGTTTTTGTTATTTTGTGTTTAATAAAAAGGAAAAATAGCTTTTAACCTTTCTAAACAAGCAAAATATGCAAGAAAAACAAAACAAAGTAGTTTATGAAAATGAAAAATAGAGATAGAAAGTTTATATGCCAACCTCATCATTGCCAAAACTTGTTATTTTTGGAATTCTGCTTTGAAAACTCTCTGGTTTCTATTCGCTCCAGGGTGGGACGAATAACAGGTTTGTATTCATCCCAGGGTCCCACCATGATCACCACTAAATTAGGGAAAAACGGTGCACCAAATGATGATAAAAAATATGTGTATCTATGTCCTATTGCTTATGAGCATCAAACGAAAACATGCAAGTAATATGGAAAAGATGGCAAGTAACAAGAAATAATGCAAAATAAACCGACTTCTTATTAATTGTGGAGATAAAATCTAGGTTACAAAATGTCCCCTTTGAGGGCTCAAATAGATGATACAAATGTTTACAAATCGGGTGCCCAAGGATCAAAATCCTTCAAGTAATTTGGGTACACATCCAATGTCTTTCCTCGTACCCACAATCGAAGTGGGTGGGACAAATTTGCCACCACTTGTATATTTTATCTTGAGGTCTTTCACTCCTTCCTAATGCACTATAAAACCTGCACCTACACAAGGAAACCAGAAATTTCAAATAGCAAGTGTGTATGATGTAAAACATGCAATCCCCATAGGCAAGAAAAGAGCATATATGGCATGCCTATATCAAATAAACTCCAAATGCTATGAAATTACAGAGATAATCATAATAGGAGTTTTTGGGAAGATATCACCCAAAATAACATCAAAATTGTGTCCGTTGGTGCCTCATTATTGCGATGACTGTGCACAACCTACAAAAAACAAACCAAATAATTTATAGCCCTAAATATATAAAAAACAAATGAAATTTGGAAATAAAATATAAAATGATATTTTAAAGAAACCCATTTGATCATATTTTCAAAATTAGTAACATTTTATACGTTTTCTCAGATGACCACCGGAGACCTGCATGAGACCCTGTAAAACACTAAAATCACAATATCTTGGCCAATATAGCTCAGAATGACCTAAAATTTGAACTGCAGAATAATATGATAATGTATAAAATAAATAATTAAATAAATTAATAAAATAATTCACATATTTTCTTTTGTCATAGGGTGGGATGAATAGGACTGTCACAAATTGGGGGGAACCCGGGGGTGGGACGCCCACCATTTCCAGCTAAGTTTTACCACCAATTTTATTGAGGATTGATGAAAAACACTATGGGATGTATTTTCATCAAATTTGGTGAGGTAATTCACTCATATGCTTTGGTTATGTGATAAATTGCACCTACTAGTTCCCTCGAGGACCTACTTTGCTAGGTAGAGATTTCAAGGTAAAAATGGGTACAAAAGGTGAAAGGAAATCTTGGAAGCACTCTGTTGCTTTGTCCTTAAAATACTATATATGTTTTGTGTGGAAAATACATCCACTTTATATCCCAAGGAGGCTTAATGGGTAAAAGTGCACGCGAGGACATGCAGGAAAAGATGCGCCACTTGGCCACCGGGGCAACGTCCATTGGAGGGGGAAGAGAATCTCCAAAATTGACCTCATTCATTGAGCATGTCATAATATCTGCTATGTGATCTAACTTGTGGGCAATAATAGTCAGGAATATGACCGTTACTACGTGCCATTGGCCCAGGTTTGACTTTTTTCCGATCAAACCTGCTATTCATTCCACCCTGGGACGAATGTTGCTATTCGCTCTAGGGTGGGATGAATATATTTTGTTTTCATCCCAGGGTGGGATGAATAGAAATAGGGTGTTCAAAGGGTCCCAAAAGTGGGCTAAAACCTTCCAAAACCTTTCACTGAGTGGTTAGGACCACTGTATACCTATTGAGAGCTGCCCTAGGGGCCTTGGTATGTTATTTAGTCATTTTTTGTGGTAGCATAATCAGATTGACCAGATTTGAGTGTCTACATTATGATATTTATTGAATATCCTATGTCAATAAAACCCTTCTTGAATGGTTTGTGATTCACACGCAATAATATACAGTGGTGGGTTTGCTATAACCGTAGAAATCGTCTTGACTTCATGATCATGACATTGTATGACCGGTTTTTGACACTATTGCACATGCCCTCCAAAGTGTGTAAATACTTCAGGATCCTGATGATGTGCTTATATGAAGATTAGGATGGCCATAAGCATATATTTGTGCTTGGGAGACTACTAAATCAGCTCATAAATTGACAACTTCGTTGGAGTCATTTGTAGGTTTTGGACTAACCTACTCTTGATTATCACCACCGGTCTAGTTGGTGGGCCTGGCACATGCTAGGCTGGCCTTGGAGGAGGCACAACTTGGACTCTAATGGGTGTTTGAGGTTGATTTGGTCATTCATACTTTGTGTGTCTTGTGAAAAAATTAACCATCCCTATGAACCCATGGGTTGGTGGTTCGATGCGTACTTGTTTGACTTGGCCAATATTATTCCTTAGTGCCTCATGATTTGGTAGAGGATTTTTTTAAATCCCTATAGTTTTATTGTCAGGTGCTTGTGGGTTGTTGACAAGAAGCATTCCTCTTTCGATCATATTTTACACAAGATATTTGAAAGACCAACATACCTCAATGTCGAGGCATTTCAATCGATGAAAGATGCAATATTGATCATCCTTGTAGCCCTTAGGCTTAGGCTGATTAGGGTCCATTAACTTGACCTCGGGTAAGTGTATAGCATTTTCCTCGTATAGCTGATGAAAAATCAAATCCAACAACTTCGATAAATGAATGAATACGTGAGGAGGTTTTTTTTACTTATCCTTACCCATTTTATTATTTTTGTGTTGCTCATATTATGCAGGAGGAGGTTGGGCTTGATAGTTTTGTTTTTGTTGCCCCTTATCCCCTTTTTGAAGGTTCAACACCACTTGATTAATGTTGGATGACTTGGCCTATTGTATCTCAGTGCTTTTCTTGTTCCACTCCTTATTTTTGAGCTTCAAGTTACCCTCCTGTAACTTGATGTCCTCTATCACCTTAGCTTGCACCAAAGCCTCTTTGAATATCTGGTATTACTGCAAATGTAGCAACAATAAAATGTACTTGGCACAAATATTCATGAACATTTGAGTTAATTCAGAGGATGGGATGGAGAATGGTAGCTTTGCCATCATATTCCTCCATAGTTTTCCATAATCCATAACTGGCTCATTGTCGTGTTGCGTTAAAGTATCCAGGTCAAATAATTTTACATTTTTCTTGATATCGAAGGAGAAGCGTTCAATAAATGCATCGACTAGTTTTTTGAAACTAGTGATGTTGTGCCTCTTTAATTGGTTGAACCACTCCCGATATGGGACTAAGAGGATCATAATTAAGGTGCACAGGATCAAAGCATCATTGATCTCAATCTAGAAGCACATATCTAGATAATTCATCACATGCTCCTGTGTGTCTTCCTCTCCTTGAAATTTTTCCAGTCTAGGCATCTTGAAATGCTAAGGATAAGCCAAAATAGGAACTGACGTGCATAGAGGTTCATTATAGATCTTGTTCAAGGTAGAATTTTGATAAGTTGTTCCTTTCTTCTCTATGGCTTGGACCTTCTATTCTAAGGCCTTATAGGCCTGCGAAGAAAGGAACTCCTCTTCTCAAGATTGCCTTGGAGGAACCATTGGAGGCAGATTCTTCCTCTATCGAGGTGGTGGACTAGGCTCATCCTCATTATTGAATTAGGATATTTTTGGATATTCTTGTTCTAATTCCTCTCCCACTTCTTCCTCATACTGCCTATGCTCACATTGTTCGGACACTAGACGTCGATATCTATGTTGAGACATATGGCAAGTATGTGTGTATATATACTCAGGATATAACTCAAGTTGTAAAGCCACTCACCTATCGACATGCTCCCTGGTATCATTATGAGGATGTAAAAAAGTTATAGCCAATCAATCCTATCTCTCAACATGCTCCTTTTGATCGAGGATGTGTTGTTCATGCATGCGATGTTCATATAATTTTTGTCTTATGAACCTCTGCCTCTGAGTGTTCTCATTTTTGAGGTGCTCTTTCTTTATGTGAACATCCTCCAATTGGTCTTAGAGAATATACCATCCCTATTATGACATCATTATTTGAGATCTATTAACATGATCGATCATCTGAGGCTTCTTGTATGTATGCTTTTTTTGAGTGGCTTTATGGGTATGTCCCTGAATGGACTGATTTGCCACAATCTTACCTTTATCTGTAAAGATGGCATTCATGTCAGGTTGTCTCCTATACTCTGTGCCTGCATGAGCTGTAGGAGCACGTAAGACACAAGAATACTTGGAGTACTCTCTAGGTTCTTGGGTGATCCTAATGTTGCTTCCACTACACTCACTTGTAGGTCGAGAGGGCACATGCATAGGCTTATATCCTAGCTTCCCTAGGACTCTATCTAGATCGTCTAACTAACTACTACGCCATGGCTCATGAGGTGGTGTGCCTCTAGCTCCCACTTTTGATATATCTATGGTGAACTTACAAGGTTCACCCCTATAGGGACTCTGCATGGGCCTACGCTTGGAAGTGGTCCCATCTAATTACACTTGAATGGGTGGATCTTGAGCCTATCTATACTTGGACAGTGGAGGTTGTGAGCCTCCCTTAGCTACAGGTCTAAGGGGTACCAATCTAGATCCCTCAATAACATATTCTTCAGCAAAACCCATGGATGCATGAGGAATGTGGTCATGGTAAATGCTACCATGTGGATAACCCCCATGCTAGAAAGTCCCATGCTTTGATTTATGTCTAGATGGGTGTCTAGTACTTCCTCTAATCAGGGTGTTCTCAAAGGAATCCCCTCATGTAGAATTATCCCCTCTAATACTCATTTAATGATGTCAAGGAGGATTTTGTGATTGAGGGTGTTCTACATCATGCTATGCATTAGGTGGAGCTTGGGCTTTGATCTTAGGTCTATGCCTAGATCAACCCCTCTGTGTTTGCACCATTGTGTTATCTTATATGTAAATTTTAAGGAAAGCAAAGTAAACAATGATGATTATATTATTTGAAGTTTTGCTTTTGAAATCTAAACTATTTGATGTGTTTTACAAATGTGTTGTATCAATATGTAACTCTCATCATGTTTTCAATGTGTTGATGATATACTCAGTTGTTAAAGGGATTTCACTTGTATACTCATAGCTTGAAAACTAGTAATGAAAGTCATGGTCACGTAAAACCCTCTAAATATGGAGATAAAACCCACACTCGAGAAGGGAGCACAGGTCCTCCCAGTCCTCATCCAGTTCACCCATGCACAATGATACACCCCTTCAAGGAGGAATGCATGCTATTTTGCATGGGCTATGATGACATCTTAGATCCAGTATTAGTCTAGTAACAAAATGATCGAGGGAGTTGGGCCAATGGATGGAAATAATTGCCACCATCATTGAAACCCTACTAGTGGTTGGATGTGACTTCCAAATCACTAGAATTTAATGTGAATCATGGTGTGTGTGGTTCCTTTTAATTTGCATGAAAGAAATATGCATAATACAACATTCAAATGACTCTCTTCTATATGCAAAGCAAAAAAAAGAATGTTTCAAATTAAGAAAGTATGCAAGATTAGTTCTACATGATGCTTTGACAATGCATACTAATGGTGGTATGGCCACTGATCGGGCCTCAAGAAAGCAAAAAAATATATATAATATGTTCTATAATGCTGGATACTAGGGCAGACTACACTCAAAGATCTGTTTTTTATAGCAGCGCCTAGTAAAGACCTAAAAAGAGAAAGACCTAAGGACTCATATACCTACTGTTAATTTCATTGTCTTCCCTAATTTTTCTAACATTTTTGCATTCTAGAAATTTATAGAGAGTAAAAACATAAATAGAAGGTGATAGTGGCACCTACCTTAGGTCCACATCTAATTGATATTTACTCCTCTATTGCTTGGTCTGTCAGACTCTGACCGCATCTCTATAATGTGGTGACCACTGTTGCACGTGGTTGTCAACTACGGTGACAACTGTTGACCATAGTTGTCAATTATAGTGAGCACCTATCATAAAAAAATCATAGAGGTCAGTGATCCATGGCATGAAATACGGAGGTTCCACCGTGATCACCTTCTGTACCGATATAAAAAGCATACACCTAGTAATACATTAATTGAAATCAATCATTAAAGAAAGAAATGAAAGACAAGATTACATATGACAAGAAATTGAATGTTTCTTTTATTAATATTGAATCAAATCTTGGTTACAATCATGCCCCTCTTAGGGTCACCCAAATGTTGATACAATTAACACAATTTGAAAGCCCCAACGGGGTAGGTGCAATACACAGACTTTCTAAATGGACACGAACTACTCCAAGGTGTCAATGACCTTCTTCTCCATGATTAGAGGTATTTTCTACCTTACATCTCAAAACCCTATTAGTCCTATGTGCAATAAACAACAAGAAGCAATTAGCAACAAAAGAGGTCTCTCTTGATGAGGCTTTTAAGAGGTATTTGCATAAAAAGTAGTATAACTACCATGAAATCAAGAAAGTGTACGAAACACACTAAACTTATATTAAACCTAAAAATATTGCTACAAACATATAATAAAAAGTAGATCTAGCTATCTATTGGCCTAATTATGAATTTGAAATCATGGAAGCATGAAAAGAACCATTAGTGCCATAATTGCAAAAGTTAAGGAAAATGACTAAAAACTCTAATTACACTAGTCAAAGTATCTATTAAAGCAAATTAACATGATATATGTCTAATCTAATACAATTAAGCAAATCCTACAGCTAGAAAACAAGGAAATTGAAGATGACAACCTGACCGCGGGTTTGATGCACAGTGAACACTATTAGTAGTAGTTGATAGTCACGGTTGAGCTTGAAATGTTCTTGCCCTCCTAATTTGGTGTCCAATATTCAATTCTCCTTGAGGAATTGATGATCAAGGGTCACCACTATGTCCTATGATATATTTGGGGGTTTAATTGCTCAATTGATGCACAGATTGCATGAATTCACATTTCTTGAATATCCTAGCCTCCTAGGACCTCCATGGCATGTGATATCCAATTGGGAAACAAAAGTGTTCCTCTCATGTAAGTGAGTATGCAATACAACAGGGCTTCACTGCATTTCAACTCGAGACTTATCTATATATTTCTCCAATTTGGAGGGGGGTTTATAGCATTTTACAAGGGCTAGGGGTGGCTTCATGAGGAATCCAAGAAAAATATTGGGTAGTTGAGCTTATTGGATGGAAGGATATGGAACCTTCCTCACTCAAATTGTTCTAATCTGTAACCAATTGGCCATTGCAATCGATTTTGGGTCGGATGAAAACCAATTGATTTTTAGCCCTAACCATGGCTGACAAGCACGATTAGATCTATTAATCGTGGGTGTCAGTAGTGGCTAACACTGGCTAGGCAAAGGTGCCCAAATGAGTGGTAAAAACCACTACTATACCTTGGAATCTATCCAAGGTCTTCCATATGGTCTTCTAGCATGCCCCATATGAGTAGTTTCCTCGACATGATGTGTTTTAGGTGTCTATAGTAGTTAAATGACTGAATGAGAAGGTCACCCATCGATCCTTTTTGCTATATTTTCCATCCCTTTTCCCTCCAAAAATTTTCTACCTATACATCAACCCTAATTTATCATTTTTTCTAAAGGACTCTACTCACCCAATGGATAAAAGCTTTGGATTCTAAATTTTTTCTAGCAAACCACCTCGAAATGCTCCAATAATGTAGGTCAAAATGACTACATTAGGATAAATAAGGTGATGATAGCTCCTAAAATTTTTGAAGTGCCAAAAAGTGTCACGATTCCATGACAAGACATGTTTCCACTAGCAAGAGGTAGAGAAAGGTTAAAGTGCCAAAAATTGTCACGATTTCACATGTCAGGTTTCCACTAGAAAGGGGCACCAAAATTTTGAAGTACCAAAAAGTATCATGATTCTGTGACAAGACATGTTCCCACTGGCAAGAAGCACTGAAAGGCTAAAGTGCCAAAAAGTATCATGATTCCATTACATGATAGGTTTTCACTAACAAGAAGCACTGAAATGCTGAAGTATCAAGAAGTGTTGTGATTTCATGACATGTAAGGTTTCCACTGGCAAGAGACATCAAAATTCTAAAGTGTCAAAAAGTGTCATGATTCCATGAAAAGTCTGGTTTCCATAGGAAAGAAACATCGAGAGGTTGAAGTGTTGAAAAGCATTGCGATTTCATGACAAGACAGGTTTCTACTGACAAGAGGAACCAAAAGGCTAAAGTGCCGAAAAGTGTCACAATTCTACAACAAGTCAGGTTTCTACTAGTGACGAAGACCAGGAAAGCCCAAGCACAAGAAGGCATCATAGTTCCATTATGAGTAATCTTTCCACTGCATGTCCAGGTAGTAGTCATTACTAGTTACAGTGGACATGATATTTTGTAATAGTTTCATTTCATCTTGGCCATTGTAATATTAATGAAGATAAGCACATTAGAATAAGGATAGATGGATAAAATTTCAAAATCACCTCCACTACCTACCCATGCACATGGAGCAATCAACTTGTAGTTAGAGATTGATTATTCTATTCTATCTTCGGACCAATGATATTGCACGATGCTTGTACCATATTGACCATCTGGCGTATTGTTGTAACAACTTTTGAGTAAGCTAATTTTGTATTTTGGAATATTTAACCATCGAGGGATTATAAATAAGAGTATCGACCTATTTTCAAATGGCCGACTCTTAGGCATTTACAAGTTGTATGGGTTAAGACTTTTGGAAGGAGCAATGTAATAAAGATCTTCGTTTAACCTCTGGTTCAAATATTTTGCAGAATAAGTATGTATGAATGGATAAATGTTTCTAATCTGGCTATGTGCATGGCATTGATTCTAATTTCTAGATTCTTGTTAATGTTTGTTTTTTAGTTTTTATAATTACTAATATGTAAAAGCTAAACAATTATTAGACATGTTCTACGTATGGTAAATAACTATGTTAGGAGGTTGTAGTATTTGTTCCCTTGCATGGTTTTATTACACTTCTTGTTGTTGCTTAATCTACACCATATCAAGTTCTGGCCTTAGCTACATTTACATCTCTTTCAAGCACTATTTTCTTTCCCTTGGTTAATTTTTAGCTAGTTAGAACTTACCAAAGTAACTAGCCTTCTCTGGAGATTGAACCAGTTAAGCCTCATAGTTTGATCGTTCATTCAATGTTGGCCATTTCTTGGGTGCAATAATTAACCATAGGTATATTTTGGACCAAAAATAAGTCTAGCCCATTTTCTCTTCATTCCTCTAGGGCCTATGTATATTATTGCTCTAAAATATGAAGCCCTTCTTCCAAAAAATGGGATGGCAATCCTCCTTGAATTAAGGATTCCAAATAGGCATATAAGGTTTTGACCACCTTGTTTAGGGCTTATGTGTAAGCCACATATTCATGCATGAATTGTTCTTGATTTATCATGTCCCAAAATCTTTTGAATATTACCTCTTAGTGCTAGATCCTGGTATCTTCTAGCTCCTATTCACTTATAACAACAATTTGAACCTAGAAACTTTTTGCTTCATGTATCCTTTTTGATCCAACTTCTAGGGCCTATTCAATTTATTGAGAAACTTTTATGCTTAATCAAAATATTGAGCTAACAAAATGAATGAGCAAGGACATCAAAAATATGTAATTGGTTATATTGCTCCATTACATGGTGCAAACCACCTAGATTAATGTGGTGGTGTTTTGCTGCATAATTTTAGAACATCAATTTTATTCTTCCTCTAACATTTTCTCAAAATAAATCTTGAATAAATTTATCCAGTATTTCATGATGAATAGTAAATCCAATAGCTTCATACTCTTCCTTCACTCTTCTTATAATTGGGAAACCATTTGTAAATCAAGCACCACTTTATCCATCTAATTTTAGAGCCCCTTAACTTAATCTCGAGATTCTTTAAGGTCATATTTGACCTCCTAGAGTTCCTTTTCTTTTTTTTTAGTTTTATTTCCAAGGTCATCAAGTCATGCTTGAGAAACTTTATCATATTATTTGTTATATTGATCAACCCTTTAGTCCAATCCTTTTAAAATTTATATCCATTGTGGTCACTTGGTAATATTGAAGCTACATATGCCCTTCTAACTTGGATACCTTTGGGTCTATGTGATTCAAATGAAGAATTATCTCTTGCAAGTAAATTTGGATTTGGAGGTCCATTTATTTATGTCTACTTGACATATTTGACTCCTATGAATACTTTATGATCCTCCTCTAAAAATCCTCAAAGTATGGTGGTAAAACTAGAGGGGCAATAGAGAAAATTATTAATTTCCTTGATGTGGGGCTAGGAAATATGGTCTAGAAGGAGGGATGAAGAAGGGTAATGGAGAAGTGACATAGATGGGTGGAAATCCTTTAGCCAAGGTAGATTACACACCTATATAAGGAGTGTCTAGGGTAGGAACTATTGGTGTAATAAATTTATGTATCTAGAGTGTGAATTCTATAAAAGGTATTGGCATAATTGGTGCCTATAGGTAAGTAACAATGATAGAGGTCAATAGGGTAGAAGTTATTGCTAGTAGGGCTAAAGATAGGGACAGTGGGGATCCTATTGAGTGATAATTTTTTCCATTTGCAAAATCACCATTGAAATCAATGTATTGTTAGAAAACCCTCTCTTGCAAAGAAATTTAGAATTTCTCCAAGGTTCTTGCTTGCTCAATTATTTAAAATGTGTTTGATTGCTTGTAAAAATATGAAAATGTGTTGAAATACCTTAGAGGTGCAAGTAACTATTAACAAGGGATCTATGGTTTAGTATTTATTTTATTTGAATTAATTTTATTGCTCATGTGATTATAAAAAATACGTATTCATTAATCCACTATATACTTTAAAATAATGATTCCAAAATGGTGATTTAATCCATTTTATCTCAAATTGTTTAAGTAGATTTTATTTTATTTTGTTAAGAAGATTTTAACAAAAAAATTTGTCCTTTGTTAAGCTTTTATTGAGCATAAAATAACAAGACTAAAATCTAAATTTGAAATGTCGATCCTAGAATGATGATTTAATTTATTTTATATTAAATTGTTAACAAATTTTATCTTGAATTGTTAACGAATTTTATCTTCTTTTGTTAAGATTTGTTTGAGCATTAAAGAAAATGACTAAATATAATTTTGGAATATCAATTCTGGAATGGTGATTTAATTCATTTTATCTTCTTTTGTTAACAAATTTTATCTTGCTTTGTTAAACAAATTTTATCTTGCTTTGTTAACAAATTTTATCTTGCTTTGTTAAACAAATTTTAAAATAATAGAACCTGTGGAATGTAAGATTTTTATTTTTTTTTAAATCTTAAGAAATGCCTTAATTTAATGTTTCCAAATAATTTAACATTTAGCCTTAAGAAACAAACTTATTTGGATGTTCTAATTACTTCAAAACCCCCATTTTAATGCAAAAAATACAACCCTTAAGAAAATAAAATGGAAAATAAATAAAAATAAAAGCTAAGGTTAGAGGAAAAATGACAAAAAATCTGAAATAATATGGAAACAAAGTGCGTAAAAGCGATCAAAGTGAGCTACTGTAAATTAATTCCTCCTATTCTACAGAAAATAGAAGATCATGAACACTAAAACAAAACTAGATTAGACCTGCATCCACATAAACTAAATCTGGTTAAGTGCTAAAGAATAAAAGCATGCATTAAAAACATTAAATGATGCTACCATATCCATGCATAAAACATCATCAAATGAACTCAATACATGTAGGAGAAAAATATGCAATAAATATTGTATTTAAAACCTTCTTTGGCAATAATATAGAAATGATGGTGGGAGAAGGATCATGAGCGGACACAGGTGCAAGATCAAAAGCAGGAGTAGGAGAAGGCACGACCTCTAGGTCCAGCCCTACAGGTTCTATTGTGGGATCCAGGTTAGGAGTGGGGCCTGGGTAGCTAGGTGGCTAGGGTGGGGATGGGATCTTGGGTGCCGAGCCTCATGACAGTGTTGATGTGAGTGCAGGTCTTGGGAAAAATCCACCTAACAAAGTTTAGGGTTCTATCCCAGGGGGGTCCAAACCCTCTTTCCAGTAGATCCTATCTAGTACCAAAAGCCAATACCAAGCCCTAGGCTCGAGGATTTCTCTCAAAGGGATGCACATCTCCATCCATGAAGATTTCTACTCGACCTTTGTGTTAGGGTCCTCCTTTTCCCTGGTTGGTAAATTCATAGGGGGGTTCCTGAACATGGAAATCATCCACTGCTAGGTGGCTTCCAAATGGAAAGTCTTAGGGCACATGCAGCTTGCAGCCCTAACCAAGATTTTCTTCCTCATCAAGCTCAACAACAATGATGATTCCAGCAAGATCCTCATAGGTAGGCCCTGGTTCCTAGGGCACAAAAGCCTCTTCCTTAGGTATTACGTAGATGACTTTAATCCTAGCACCCAAAGCATTAACTTCACCCTAATATGGGTTCGTCTCCCAGAGCTCCCCTTCCATTTATGGTAAGAGGACATCCTGAGGCTCATTGCACAAGTTGTTGGTGAGCTTGTTGCCTTTGATCCTACTACCAAGGTAGGCTCATGCATGGTCCATGCCATGTTCTGTGTCAATGCAAACCTTGAATCCGAACTCCATTCTTATATCTTTATTTCTTTGGAATCCTTCTTTTGGCCCCAAGCCCTAATTTATGAAAATAAACTCACCTTTTTCCCTCTATGTAGCACTCAGGGGCACCTTCCCATCAATGTCCCACTTCTAAGAAGTTTGAAGCACCCCACCCTAAGGATCCCCCTACCTGATTTGACAAGGTCCCCTCTTGAGGGCCCCCCACGGTGAACGTAGATCCCAAGAATGGCAGGAAAAAGAAATAGAAACTATTGCCATAGGGGAAAACCAGGTGGACCCTAATCTGATGGTCGTTCAACTTTAGGTATGTAACTCTAAACCTCTTCTTGATAGTATTTTAGAGCCTCTAAGGTGTGTAGAGGAAATCCCCTCCCAGGTCGTTGTGGCTTCTGGTCACCCTCACTCTCAGGTAGCCCTGCAGGCTGACTCTGTCCCTACTTTCTTTGAGGAAACCCCCTCCCAGACCTATGATTCATCAGGCCTCCCCAACTCCATACAGTCCCATCTATTTTATCCCTCTTGCACCCTGGCGGTTGGGGTGTCCTCCACCCCCACCCCTATTTTACCCCGCTTGATCCTCTTCCCCCTCCCTTCCTTCCCTCCTTATCAACCTCCCTTAGAGTGCAGCTCTAAGAGGTCTACAAATGACAATGCTAGAAGTTCCCAGTATGATCCTGAAGAGTTTAGCCCCAAGAGGACCCGTAGTAGGAATTTTACCACTAAATTTGATAGTAAAAATAATAGAAGGTGCCCCACCCTTAGTGACTAGCGCATTAAGCTCATAGAGGATGATATAGCTAGTGGCTCCTAGGCGACCTTATTTGACAACTCTGTGAGAGTCTCAAAAGTAGACTCCCTGAGATCCAAACCCCCCACCTAGCATGGGAAGGGAGGCAAGAGACTCCCCAAGGGTTTCAAATGAAGCTCATCACCTAGAATGTTAGGGGGCTCAATGGTGCCCCCAAGAAATGGATCCTTGCCTAGCTTCGCAAGGACCACAACCCGTCTATCCTCCTACTTCAAGAGACCAAACTTCACAAAGCATCCTCCTCGAGGGTTACCAAAGTTATCTAGAGAAATAATTATTTTCTATCCACCCTGGCTTCTAGCACTATTTGGGGCCTACTATGTCTATGGGACCCACACTCCTTCGAGAGGAGACTCATTTCGTCATCCCCCAGAATCACCAACATCCTAATTCACTGCTTGAAGTTAGGGTAGTCTTGGATTCTTTCCAATGTTTATGCCCCCAATAGCCTAAATGGAAGATTTGCATTATGGAACAAAATCAACACCATGAGGGAGGCATTCGCTCATCTCCCCTGTATTCTTACAGGTGACTTCAATAGTCCCCTCTTCCCCTCTAACAAGAGCAGCGGATTAGCAGCACCAACCAAAAGCATGGAAGATTTTGGGGACTTTGCTAATACCAATGATCTCATGGATGCCCACTTGAAAGGGGCTAAGTACACTTGGATGAACAGAAGAGTAGGAGCCCACCTCATCTAGGTTAGATTGGATAGAGTGTTCCTTTCCAGGGAAACCATCCCCCTGTTCACTGATGCCACCCTACTGGCCCTTACCAAAGTTGGATTGGATCACAACCACATCCTCTTTGAATTTGGTAAACATCCTCCCCACAAGTTCCCCTTTCATTTTGATTCCATGTGGCTGCATCACCCCAATTCTAGGGCCCAGGTTCACTGTTTGTGGGCCTCCCCAGTCATAGGGTGCCCTAATAAGCAAATCTATCAAAAACTAAGACTTATCAAAGAAAAGCTCAAGGTCTGGAATAGGGAGATGTTTGGTAACATATTCAAAAGCAAAGAAACACTCAAGAAAAAACTAGAAGACCTTTATCTTAGGTTACAGGAAGGCTGCCAAGACCCGGGGGCTAGAGAAGAGGAGTGCTCAGTCCTAGCCGAGTATCACAACGTCTTAGCTAGGGAAGAAACCTTCTAGAGGCAAAAGTTGAGGGCCCTATGGCTGCATGATGGCAATGCCAATACTAAGTTCTTTCACACCTTGACTATAAAAAATAGGAGCTCAAATAGAATCCCTGAGCTCATTTTTAGTGATGGTAGGGTGACCAAAGATGAAGAGGACATCAAAGCCAAAGTCATCAATTTCTTTCAGGAGCTCATTGGTGATGACCCTCAATTGTCCCCCTTGGCAGTGGAGACCCTGTTGGAGCACATCCCCTCTTCTATCTTGGCCTAGTCAAACGATATGATCCTTCAACCCCTTTTAGATGAAAAAATAAGCACAGTTGTGTTGTCCATGAAAGCAGATGCCACCCCGAGCCTGGATGAGTTTCCCCCCCAGTTTTTCCAATCCTTCTCGGACCTCATTGGCTAGGAAGTGTGTGCAATCATTCGAGACCTCCAATTCACCAGCTCCATCCCTAAATGCATCAATTCCACCTTCATCACCCTAATTACTAAGTACCAGGTGGCTAGATCCCTTTCTAACTTTTTCCCCATCAGTATATGTAATGTCCTCTATAAAATCCTGATCAAGTCCCTGACAACTAGACTTAAAGGCATCATTCCCCTTATCATTGCCCCCTGCTAGGGGAGCTCTATCAAAGGAAGGCTTATCATATATGGGATCATCATCATTAATGAGGTCCTTTGTTCTGCCCTCCTATCCAATAAGCCTTCCTTCTTGCTCAAGCTTGACATGAATAAAGCCTTCAACAGAGTCAACTAGGAGTTCCTCATGAAGGTTCTCCTTAAGTTCAGGTTCCACCACTCCTGGGTCAACCTCATCAAAAATTACATGTCTTCCCCATGGTTATCTATCTTGATTAATGGATCCTCGATAGGCTTCTTACCCAATTCTAGAGGCCCCTACCAAGATGACCCCCTATCCTTGATTCTTTTCATTATCTTGGATAAAGCCCTGGGCCGCACCATATCAAGTGCTACTTCTTGTGAGCTCATATCTGGCATCAGGCCAGCATTGAGGTTGCCCCCAATGTTCCACAACCAGTTCATGGCCAACACCATTCTCGACATTACTACTTCAGTCCCCTAATCCAAGGTTATCAAGTAGATCTTGATCTGTATGAAGAGGTGGCTGAGTAGAAGATCAATCTCTAAAAAAACAAAATCTACTTCATTCACACCTCCCCAAAAAGGCAAGTCCATATTGGATGAATTTTAGGTTGTACCTCTAACACCCTCCCCTCCACTTACCTCGGGCTATCCCTATTCATGGGGGATTCCTCCAAGGCCCTATGGAGTGGGCTGATCGAGTGGGTCCAGAGGAAATTGGCCTCTTGGAAGGGTCACCTCCTCTCCCAGGTGGGCAGAGCCACTCTCTCATCTATAGTTCTCCAAAGCATTCCAGTGTACTTCATGTCTATGTTTAGAATCTCAACCTCCATTGCAGCCCACATAGAGCAAATTTAGAAATATTTTTGTGGTATGGAAGCAAATACAAGAAGAGGATCCCCTTGGTATCCTAGCCCCTAGTCTGCTAGCCAAAATGGGAGGGAGGGATCGGGCTTAGGCAGGTTCCCCTAATGAACAATGCCCTCCTGGACAAGCATGCTTGGAAGGTGTTCATGAATGCCCCGGATGAATGGTTCAGCATTGTGCATAGAAAATATATCCATCAAAAATCCTTAGCGACTTCCAACCCAAATATGGATCGACCTTCTAGAAATCCCTAGCCCTCATAAAAGATATTATTCAGAAAGGGACCAGATGGCTACTTGGTGACGGGGCCAAGATTAATTTTTGGGATGATAGGTGGATCCAAGATAGTGACCTCTGAGCCCTTAAATTGGCCCTAGTGGCCTCCAAAGGTTCCAAAGTGTCAGACTACATGGTCAGGTACCAGGGCAGAGCCACCTGGAGGCCCATCTCAGAACCTCACTACCTGCTTCAAGCTTCCAAGATTCAATGCCTCCTTGAGACCACCATCATTCCTTTTGGCATAGGGGAGGACAAATGTGTCTGGCATGGCACTAGTGGTGGCTACTTATCGATCAAATATACCTATGCCCTCCAAAGGGACCCAGTGAAGGCTCTCTTCTCGATCAAGTAGGTGTGGATCAAGAAGCTGATCCCCAAGATTAGTTACTTCATCTAGATGACCATCCAGAATAAGATCCTAACCATTGAGAACCTAGCTAGGAGGGGCTTTCAAATATTGAATAGATGCTACCTTTGTTGCACTGCCTAGGAGTCAACCAATCATATTTTCCTCAGATGCCCTTTCTCCTCTGAGGCCCTTGATCACCTCCTCACCCTATTTTCCATTTAGTGGGTTTCCCCAAAATCCATCATCAACCTTTTTCCTAGTGGCCCAATCCCTTTTACCACCCCACCTTCCACTCCCTCTAGGCCTTATGTCTTCCCCACCTACTCTAGAAAATCTATCTTGAGCACAACGATAGAGCCTTATCTTCCCTGGCCTACTTCCCCCAGTAAGAGGCTACCAAATCAGTGGCCTTCACCCTAGAAAACTCATGTTCCCTCCCCTCAGGTGGTCCTTCCTAGAAGGCGAGTGAGTATACCCTCCTCACCTCCATTAGAGTCCAAGTTCCCCCCTAGCCCCTCCCTGTCCCCTCCTTAAGAGCCACGATAAGGTGGGTAGCTCCTCCTCCAAGGTGGGTCAAACTCAACTTTGACGGAGCCTTCAAGGGCAATCCTGGTTCCTCTAGAGTTGACGGGGCCATCTGGGACCACAATGGGACCTTGATATTGGATTACACTCAGTTTCTCGATTCGTAAACCAACAACTTCATGAAAGCTATAGTGCTACTTTGCGGGTTACTCGTCCTCCAGGAGACCCCTAGCAAAGTGATCATTGAGGGTGACTCCCTCAACATAATCAAGGCCACCCTCAACCAAGGTGCTAGCTCATGGCACATATCCAATATCATCCAAGAGATTTGGGCCATCCTCTAGATTCTCCTTCACTATTCCATTTGTCATGTCTTAAGAGAAGGGAATAGAGTGGCTGATTCTATGGTAAATCTAGCAGCCTCTTTGGAAGGGCTCAACATATGGACCAAGGACTTTCCAGTCGAGATGGTGCAAGAAGTGTCCCAAGACTTCCCTAGTCCCGATGACAGTCCACACATTTAGACTCCCCTGTCTGTGGGCCTGGATGACTTGGCACCATGCCCATACCAATCGCACATGGGCCACTAACTTTTCTATGAATTCCTCCATGATGGTAGTTTCCTACGGTCTCCATGATCGTGGTCATATCAGTCTAAATATTTAGAAGCCTATTGTGCTAGGAGTTTTTCTCCCTAGCATCCACATTTGATGTAGCTTGAAACAAATCCCTATAGGATGCATCCTAGTTGGACTCATTTTTAGATTCATGTTTACACCCATGCCACCTCAAGACAAGCACCTTACCACTAGCTTAGCATCCTTTTCTCTTTATGACCTAGCTACCCAGGTGTGGCAACCACTTGTGCGAGCAAGACCAACTTGCAAAGCCACATTAGATGACGTATCGCATGGAGCTCATCCACAAGCCCCCACCCCTTAACTACCATGCCTACCACCCATATCACTGGCCTCGTCTCACACCGCTCGTGTCTCCCCATTCCCAAGGCACCAACTCCTGATGCATGCATTTTATCGCTACCTATTTGGATTCCTCCATTCACCTTTATCTTCCTTTGAGCCCTATCACCTCCATTCACTCTTTTCACTTTCCCCCCATCCTTTCCTAGTGAGAAAATTATCCTTTTGGCTTCGCCCCCTTCCACCACTTTCTGCCTTGGTTGACCTGTGATCCCATCATGTATTCTCCTAAAATAATCTTTGTTGAGTCCTCGATCCTCTCACTGAGTAAGTATGCTTTGGTCTTCTCTGACGCTAAGTAGTATACCCCTTTCCTCCATAAATTTGTTGGGCTCGATGAGGAGATCACTCAGGGTTTCTTGGATACTTGGAACAAGGGCAAGGTCTAGGTGAAAGGACTGCACTTCAAAGTTACCAGAGAATTTTTTTTTGAGGTCACTAGTTTGCATCATGAGGAGAAGGGGATGTTCATTCACCATGATAAACATAATTGGGAGGAGGAGCTCTCCCACTTCCCAAAGTGGAATTGGGACAAGTCTGCCCTATTTAGGATTGACCTACCCAAACCTTTCAATGAAATCATTGTGTTTATGATGAAATTCATCACTTGTGATGATCCGGACTAGAAGTTGTACAACTTCCACTTAAGCTTCATCAATCACCTTCGTGGCACCACCCTTTTGAGCACTCCCCACTTTTTGCTTTACTCCCTTGGCCTTGCCATAGACAGGGCCCAAAAAAATCAAACCCGCCCTTCCCATCAAGGCCTTATGGTCATCCTCTATAATCATGCCTTGGCTAGCTAGCCCCCACTCCAGTGCATTTCCCCTAGCTTCTATCCTCCCCACCAAGGTTTCCTCCTCCCCCGCTGCCTCCCTTGATACCTCTAAATCCATATAGGATATTCCTAGTGACCACGAATATTCCCTTCCTCCTAGAGAGAACAGGTCTACCAAGAAATGAAGGATGTCATCCTAGGCCCCTGGTGGCACTTCGGCCCCTGGTGCAAGCTCTGTTTAGAGGGGCCCAACTCCTAGTGGTAGTAGGTTCCCAGCCAGACTCAAGAGGCCTAGAGTTGAGTCCACAAAAACCATTGAGATGAACTCAGATTCTGATAACAAGCTCCAAATATTCTTGACCAGTATCCTTCTCGATATGGTAATCAACTCACTCACGTCGATAGCAAATGCAGCTACTATGGTCGTCAGTTCCTTCAAAGAGCTCCAGTGCAGGCTAGGGAATGGTCTCGATAGGGAGATGAAGTAGCTACAAGGTGCGGGACCTCATCCTAGGGTAGCCCCGATGGTTCACCTTGTGTTGTAGGGTGGGTGGGGGTGGCGCTTGGTATTTTGGGCCCAAGCCCTCTGGTCTGGTCTTGGATGCTATTTTTTTGCCAATGGTTTCTTCCTGGTATGCATACGTATTATACAGGTCTGGATGTAGGGGTCTCTGCACCCTTGTGTTATTTTAGTGGGTATGGGGTTATTTTTGTCTGGTTTGATGGCAAGGGATCAAGTTTTGAGGCCCAAGTTTTTGTTCTAGGGATACACCCCTAGCCCATCATGTCTTTTTGTTATTCAAAGCTATGACATCTATTGTAAATAAGGTTTTGGGATCCTTCAAAAAACCGATGTATATAAATCTGCTACTTACCAAAAAAAAAACCTTCTTTGGCTGCATACAAGGTGATAAAATGAGTTTGTAGAAGTTTGAAAACCTTCCAATCCTCTTCATGCCTTCTTGTTCCAAAAAAAAATTCCAACCCTTATTCATGAGCTCCAATGGCTTTTTAAAATTTCCAACATTGGCTATTCATTTCCCTCTTCCTCTTGTTTGGTTGGGATTCCTTCTACGATGTGGCATGTGGCAAACAATATCTTCATATTCTTATAACGCTATTACCAAGTGGAACTTACATTTTAGCATTACACTTTGACTCATCATTTCTATTGGTAACCTTTTTTCTTTTAGAGTGTTGTCGCTTATTTTCTTTTTTAGTAGTAGCATTTTAACGTTACACTTTGACTCCTCCTTTATCTTTCTCAAACTTGTAACTGTTGTGTAATAATTTCTATTGGTAACGTTTTTTTTATTTTAGAGTGCTACCACTTTTTTTTTCTTTTTTAGTAGTAGCTTGCAATAAAAAACACATAGATTAAACTTTTCAAAACAAAAACATTAATAAACTTAAACTAAAACAAAACTATAGATAAAATTAAATTAAACTTTCCAAAAACATATTGATGGCTTTATTTTTATTTATATATATATATATATATATATATATTATTTTCCCTTTTTTATTTTTTTTATTTTCATGATTATTATTATTTATTTTCTCTTTATATTTATTTTTTTTGTTTTTATTAATGCATGGGTAATGACTAGATTGGATTCATGAATAATTTAATATAAAATATTAAATTAATCCTAAAAAAATTTCAAATCTACTTAGATAAATATTAGGAGAATGCACCATATGGTAAAGCAAGAGTGACACTAATCTTGATATTCAAAATGGGATGACTACAGTGGTAAAACACGAGGTCAAATACATGATAATAATGAGATCAAGCACAAAAATATCCATTGCTAAGACCATGGTAAACTCCAACAATTATTCAATGCAATCCAAAACTCCATACAAACATCAAAATTTAAAGTGGGTCCCCAAATTGGGGTGTGTTGTGCAAAAACCACAAAAAATTGTGTCTCTTCTCGGAAATGCTCTTGGGAATTTCATATGAAGAACCCAGTCTGAAACCAAGAAAACCAAATATCAAAAAAACAAAACTACCTAGCAACATCTAGAGAAGATGGGGTTAAACAAATTCAAATGAAAATAGATGAACCATTTACTCCTACTTGATGTGTGCACTGTGATTCATTTTGCATTCTTGAAACAATCCAGATTCCATCATTTGTTTTGCATTTAGGCTATAAAATGTTACTCATAAATATGTGCCTTTGCATTACTCCACTACCAAATAGACATCTATAGCCCCAATGGAGATGACCTTGATCTCTTCTAGACCTTGCTCTACTGTGAAACATGCATCTATAGGCCTGGTAGATATTATCTGAATCATCTAGGCATAATATTGATTTGCATTTTTTTATTTTTTTTTATTTTTTATTAAGCATTTAATTGCTTTGCAAAAATTGTATGCCAACTAGGTTAGAGATCACTTAAGGCTAAAGATGAAGTGTATTATATTTTTGCCTTAATATGTAAACCATAATGACTTCATCCTTCAAGGTTTCAAAGAATACCCTTTAATATAGTGAGTTACATGTGGAGCTTTAGCGAAATGTTTCATTGTTCCAAAATCCACTATCTTAGTCCAAAATCTAAGAATGATTACTAAACAATTTTATTTATTTTTCCCCAATGTTACCTGATTCCAAAATAGGCAATCCATCCTACATGACAAAGGAAATAGCTATCAACAAAGGGACCAAAAGTTAGTAGCTGTCACAAAACACCACCTCAATCAAAGGAATGCACCCAAAAGCACATGAAATACAAAACATGAAAATAAACCCAAAACTTAACTTTGAAACCAAAGATCGCAAAATAATAAAATAAAAGAAAACTATATCTAAAAACTATAAAAAGAAAACACATGCAAGACTATTTACAAAACAAGACTTGGGGTTTTCCACATATGAAATTTTCCAGGTTCTCAAATATGATTACTATATCTTGAAATATGCTCATAATGATAAGCATGCTGATTTTGATGGGATTCATCCCATAGCAACTTTAAATATAAAAGCTCAAAGGTCTTTATTTTACCTCTCTCATCCCACCAGTTTAACTTAATTCCATTAGTAATTCCATGTTGAGGCTTTGATTCATCAAACCCACACGTGAATAACTGGCTTTCAACTATTTTTTGTTTGTTGTGTGAGATATTTATGATTGAATTTGTATCTTCAATCACATTCTCAACTAGCATGGTGTGAATTCCCATTTTTGATTTAGTGCTCCAAATACTATCTTCATTGTTATGATTAGGCATGATCCTTTCTAAGCTTGATCCTATTTCTAGAAATTTGATTGTCAAACAACTATTCATAATTTTAAACCAGTCATAACCATGCAACAAATTATAGGCATATAGGATATCTGACATATGAGGATCGTTATAATTTTGTATCCTAAGCTCAACATCCAATTTATTATGTACTTGATTCAAAATTTCAAACATGTTTTCCTATTTTTTGTTTGATGTGACAATTTTAGAAGTTGGATCTAATTTGTGGCTAAAAAGGCACCACATTTCATTATCCATTGCATTTGAATTTATAAGAGAATCATGTAAATCCTTACCAGGGATTTCGTGTTTCAACAAAAAAAGTTAGGATTCTACCTTATCATCATCCCTAAGAAATGAATCATGAGTCACATTTATTCTTTCCTCTTTTTAATCCTCTAAAAACATGTGATTTTCTACATGTACAGGAATTGTGGGCTCTTCATGTAATAAAATAACTTTAGTGTCCTACATATCAGATGAAGCACAAATTTTATCAAAAGGCATAAAATAATTATAATAATTATCTTCTAAATCTAAGGTGTGAAGTTCAACTATATCTTCAGTGTAATCTTCGAATACATCTATAGATTCCTTTTCAAATTTTGCTTCATCCACTTTTGATGGTTCTAGTGTTTCTAAAATTGAATCAATTCTTGCATTTAGATTGACTTGATTATCACAATATCATTTACATATAATGACTCTGAGATTGTCATTTCTATTTGGTCATTATTTGGAACATGTTGAATTTATTTATCATCTGCTTTAACAATTTCATCTAATTCTATGGAAGATCCTGACCTATCATATGTTTCAATGCTAATTAGATCTAGGACTCCTCCATTGTTTGAGATATTATCACTTTGAGTGTCTTTGAAATTCGTCTCCTGAACATGATTTGAATGATGGTCAAGATGTGTGTGTTGATTTTGTTTTCGTAATCAAACTATGTCTTTTCTAAGCTGTAAAACTAATAGGCACATATTTTCTGCATGAGGATTGGTATCATTAACCTGAGCCATAGTAGTTTGATTCATACCATTATCCAGAGGCATTGGGGTATTTTGAAATTGATTTGAATTTGAGAATAATTGATAATTCTAAATTGTATATTGAGGTGAATAAACTATTGGGTTGGTAAGGGAGGTATCAAATTATTGAGGATTATACGATCCAAGACCCGCACCAAAATCTTGAAAACTCAATTGTTGTTCAAATATGATTTCTTCTGTATAGGCTTTGGATAATGATGTGATTTGAGGACCCCTTCGCAAATACATGGAAGTTAATGGGTCAAGGGCATTGAAATACAATTGGACAACATCTCCTTCTGTAGGCAAAAAAGGTACCATCAATTGAGTATATAACTTGTGGAACCTCTCAATGAATAGTTGCAAGAATTCATTAGGTTCTTTATGAGCAGTGATGAACTTATGGTATATGAGCATTAGGTCAATTGGATTTTTATTGAAATGACTAATAAATATTACCTCTAGTTGAACCTGGGAGATGATTGAACCTGAAGGTAGGTTGGTAAACTAGTCATATGCAAACCTATCCAAAGTGCAAAGGAACATCTTACAAGCAACATCTTCATGCATTATTTGCAAATGAATCATACTATATTTGAATGCATGAATGTGTGCTTTAGATGACCTCATTACATCATGCCTAAATTGGGGTAGATAACACATAAAATCTATAGGAACATCATGTGAAGACCTAGGTATGCTTAAAATGCTATTGACTTCCATCCAAGGAGCAAAAACTTCCATTAAATAATATAACTTTTAGTACCAATTTTGCTAGTCAAAGAAATATATCTTGCAGAGATGCATGAAATGACTAAAAATTTTCAAATGTTTTAACATATAGATCATCATGTTTATCAAAAAATATATGCATCAATCAAACCATAACAATAAGGAGAATTCTCAATATGTAAAAGGTTAGCATCAATGCATCATCAATTAGAGCATTTCTAATCAATAAATGTGAACAACTTTCAACAAACAAAATTTGTTAGTCAAAGCCAATACCTTAATTTAGATCCTCCTTCTAGCGATAATTCTATTGAGTGATAATTTTTTTAAATTGCAAAATCACCATCATAGTCAGGGTATTGTTATCAAACCCTCTCTTGCAATGAAATTCAGAATCTCTCCAAGGTTCTTGCTTGCTCAATTATTTAAAATATACTTGATTGCTTGTAAAAATATGAAATTGTGTTGAAATACCTTAAAGGTGCAAGTAATTGTTAACAAGGGGCCTACGGTTTAGTATTTATTTGATTTGCAATAATTTTTTTTCTCATGTGATTATTAAAAATGTGTATTCATTGATCCACTATCTACTTTGAAATAATGATTCAGAACAGTGATTTAATCCATTTTATTTCAAATTGTTTAAGTAGATTTTATCTTCTTTTGTTAAGCATATTTTAACAAATTGTTTCTTCCTTTGTTAATATTTTATTGAGCATAAAATAACAAGACTAAAATCTAATTTTGAAATGTTGATCCTGGAATGGTGATTTAATTCATTTTATCTTAAATTGTTAACAAATTTTATCTTGAATTGTTAACAAATTTTATCTTCTTTTGTTAAGCTTTGTTTGAGCATGAAAGAAAATGACTAAATATAACTTTGAAATGTCAATCCTGGAATGGTGATTTAATTCATTTTATCTTCTTTTGTTAACAAATTTTATCTTGCTTTGTTAAACATATTTTATCTTGCTTTGTTAAAAAAAAATTATCTTGCTTTGTTAAACAAATTTTAAAATGATAGAACCTGTGGAGTGCAATAATTTTTTTTTGTTTTAAAATCTTAATGCCTTAATTAAATGTGTCCAAATAATTTAACATGTTAGCCTTAAGAAACAAAATTATTTGGATGCTCTAATTACTTCAAAACCCCCATTTTAATGCAAAAAATACAATCCTTCTAGGGTTTTGAGTGTTTGATGGAACTTAAAAAAATAAAACGGAAAATAAATAAAAACAAAAGCTAAGATTAGAGGAAAATGACAAAAAATCTGAAATAATATGGAAACAAAGTACAGAAAAGCGATCAAAGTGAGCTACTGTAAATTAATTCCTCCCATTCTACAAAAAAGAGAAGATCATGAACACTAAAAAAAAAATAGGTTAGACATGTATCCACGTAATCTAAATCTAGTTAAGTGTAAGATTCTGAGGAATAAAATCATGCATTAAAAAAATTAAATAATGCTACCATACATCATCAAATGAACTCAATACATGTAGGAGAAAAATTTGCAATAAAGCTTGTATTCAAAACCTTCTTTGGTTAAGGGTTGTAGGGGACTTCCCTGGAAAGTCTTTCTCCTCTTACCTATAGCCCATCCTTGGTCTTGTCCCAGATCCTTGGCCCTATCCTGGATCCTTGAAATATCATTTGCCCTTCCTACTCGGTTGGTAGGCACTGTAGATGATCTCCTTGGAGTAGGGGGTCACTTTTCCACTTGTCTACCCTTTTCCTTGCTGTCTGGTGGGGTTCTATCTAGTGTCTATGATCTGGGATGTCCTTGGATCCTGTCCTAGTTCCTTGGCATTCCTTTTGCCCTCCTTCTTGGTTGGATGGTGCTACATATGATATCCTTGGGTTGGGAGGTTCATTTTTCTCTTGTCTACCCCTTTCCTTACCTTTTGGTGGGTTTCTCTTTTAATTTATGTGAACTGGGATGTCCTTGGGTTTTTTTGGGGTGTCCTTGGTTTTTATTGGATCCTCTTATGGTTTTTCTGAGTTCCTTCAGGAATCCTTTTCCTTTTTCTTACAGGGTCCTATTCAGTGCTAAGGATCAAAGGTTCTTCTAGTGCAGTGCATTGTGGTTGGGGTTTTTTGGCTTCATGAGCAACTCTTCATAATATATTTTGGCTTGGGATGGGACCTCATGCTTATTCCTATGGTGTTGCTCTTTGGGTTTTCGATTGTAGGTTTTATGGTGGGTTCTCAACTTTTCATGGCTTGGGATGGGCCTCTGTGCTGATTGTTGTTGTGTTCCTATGGATAATCCTCTTCTGGATCCTTGAAGCTACTCGATGGTGGCATTGGAGGTTGTTGTGGAGCTCTTGATACTTTTTTTCTGCCTTGTAATGGGGCCCTACACTTTTAGGTGGCAACTCATGCTTCATAGTCCCTCTATTAATATTTCCTGGGGCCTCCCCATCATTTTCCTTGGCCCACATTTTTGCATTGTTGTTTCCTTTGTCTTCCTTGGCTTCTGAGTAGTTTCCTTGTTGCAACAAGATTTCATGGCCTCTGGAGTCCTCTGGTTATTGTTCCTCTTGCAGGTCTATTCGGTATGTTGGTACCTACTGTTGCATCCTCTTGTTGCATCCCTATGTATCCTTAGGCAAGGATTTGTTGTGCTTCCTACTTTAAGTTAAAATTTGAATTTTTCAAATCATTGTAATGGGCGGGATAGCCTTGTTTCAAATATTTTTGGGTGGGTTTGCCTTATTAAAATTTCCTTACTATGTGTTGTTTAGGCGGTCCTTTTGCACATGTTTTTTAGCTATTCTAGGCGGGGTGGCACTATCCTAGACTTCAATGTAAAAATTCAAAAAAAAATTAAAATTGTCCTTTAAGGCTATCCTCTAGCCTATCCTGAAAGGTTGTCCTTAAGCCTGTCCTGAAAGGCATTCCTTATGTCTTTCCTCTAGATTTTGGTGTCCTTTTCTTTGGCCTTGAGGCCTTGTTTTTAGTCTTATGACTTGTAATCAGGTTTTGGTATCCTTGATAAAAACCCATTTTTAATTTAATTTAACTAGTAAAAATAAACCTTCTTTGGTTGCATACAAGGTGAGAAAATGAGTTTGCAATAGCTTGAAAACCTTCCAATCCTCTTCATGCCCTCCTGTTCCAAAAAAATTCTAGCTCTTCTTCATGAGCTTCAATGACTATTTAAAATTTCCAACATTGGCTATTCATTTCCCTCTTCCTCTTGTTTGGTTGGAATTCCTTTTATGATGTGGCATGTTGCAAACAATATCTTCATATTCTCATAACGCTATTACCAAGTGGCACTTACATTTTAACATTACACTTTGACTCATCATTTCTATTGGTAACATTTTTCTTTTAGAGTGCTGCCACTTTTTTCTTTTTTAGTAGTAGCATTTTAACGTTACACTTTGACTCCTTATTTATCTTCCTTAGACTTGTAACTATCGTGTAATCATTTCTATTGGTAAAGTTTTTTTTTAGTGTTGTCATTTTTTTTCTTTTTTAGTAGTAGCCTGCAATAAAAAACACATAGATTAAACTTTCCAAAACAAAAACATTAATAAAATTAAATTAAAACAAAACTATAGATAAAATTAAATTAAACTTTCCCAAAACAAAACCATTAATAAAATTAAATTAAACTTTCCAAAAAACACATTGATGGCTTTATTTTGATTTATATATATATATATATATATTTATTATTATTTTCCCTTTTTTTTATGTTTATTTTAATTTCATGATTTTTTTTTTCTCTTTTTATTTATTTATTTATTTTTGTTTTTATTAATGCATGGGTAATGACTAGATTGGATTCATGAATAATTTAATATAAAGTATTAAATTAATCCTAAACAAAGTTCAAATCTTCTTAGATAAATTTTAGGAGAATGCACCATATGGTAAACCAAGAGTGACACTAATATTGATATTCAAAATGGGATGACTACAATGGTAAAACATGAAGTCAACTACATGAGAATAATGAGATCAAGCATAAAAATATCCACTACTAATACCATGGTAAAATCCAACATTCATTCAATGCAAGCCAAAACTCCATATAAACATCAAAATTTAAAGTGGATCCCCAAATTGGGGTGTGTTGTGCGACAACCATAATAGATACTACCTTGAGTATAAGATGGGTAATGTGGAGAAATTTTTTAGTTGGCTAGACCATGGGTATTTTGGTTCCCATATATAAAGAATCTTCTCATTTTTCTTGGTCAAAGAGGAATCGTTATTGTGGAAATACTCCTTCTACTCAGACTATGTCAAAGTAGATACTAGAACTAAAAGCTATTGAATCGAGGAGTGTCATTCATACATTATGGCTTAAATTTCCTAGATGGGGGAGTATTCTAATTATATTATTTCCTCCATCCTTGCTTCTACACCCATTATTGCTTGGGTGAAGGCTTCCAACACTTTCTCCCCACTATCTCCACTTGAGATGGAGGTTTCTTCTTTAATATTATCCTTGTACCACTATTCTTAAAATTCTACATATTCATAAATATTCCCAAACGTAGGTGTTGAATAGTTGATTTCTTGTCACATTATCCACCATGCATTAATCTGTTCCTTCTTCTATTTCCCATTAAGGGATTTTAGCTTTGATGCATGAATTTGATAGTTTGGGTCTACCTTACATATTACCTTATAGAAAGCATGGTAGGGTTTCCTCCTTGATGGTGATGGTGGGGCTTGTTATAATATTTGCTTTACCAAAGGTGTGTCTCTTTCATCCATGGGATTCTAGAGGGCCTCTAGCCTAGGTTCATGTATAAACTTTGTTGAGTTATTAAATTCCAACAAAACTATTATAATGAAGAACCATAAATTGTATTGTTATCAACTCCCTACCATAATGATGAACACTCTAAAAAATGAAATTGGGAGATTTATAATGCTAGCCCCGGCCATTCCAAAGTGGTTCCTAAGACAACACATTATTCACAACTACCTTCTCGCAATATCTTAAAATAATTGATGCATCAAGGTTTTACTAAGTCTTACTTTAATTTTTATTAAATTACCTTTCACGTGCATTTCACTTTATTTAATTTAAATTCTAATTCTATGTTTATGGCCAATTGTACAATTACACCCAATTGTACATTTACAACCCTACATTAAATAATTATACAAAACCCTACATTGTACATTATAACAAAATTGATAAAGTTATGCAAATCCAAGTTTTATCATTTCTTCTTCTTCTAGGAGGTGGATTTATTGCCTATATCTTCCCTCCCCTTTAAATATGGTGATGTCATCACTAACTCATTCATCTTGGCCTTGGCTAATTGGTCCTATTGAAGATCATGAAGCTATACACAAAGAATAGCATGATCATTCTATAACTTAGTCGTATTTTTACTAAGTTCTACAACCTTCAAGCTATAATCATTGGTTTTCTCCTCTACTGTAGCCAAAAGCTATAGTAACCCCTTCTATCTATTGGATGCACCTTTGCATATATTTTCCTTTAACTCTGCCTTAGTCCATACTTCTATGGCAAGCTCCTCATCCTTCTCCACAATGATAAGATCTCTCTAACAGGTCAACTAAAGTTCTTTCTTGACCTAAAGCATCGCCCTATGATCCATAATTATTTCATTATAGCATCTAGAATCTATCACCATCTTCTCAATCTTATGATTCTTCAATTGTAGTTGTTCTTCAAATATCTTCAACTATTCCTCATTCTTTTTCAATTGCTCTTTTTGGATTGCTAGTTGCTCTTCCTAGTGCTTGAGCTATTGATTGTTCAAACTCAATTTCTCCTCTTGTTATTTTATCTACATAGCATATCATTGTAACAACTCTTCCTATTCCTATAATTGCTTCTTTTGCTCCTCTTCTTGTTGGATCATAAGTTGTGTCTCTTATTCTTGTGATCTTAGCTTATCTTCATATGCTAGCTTCATGTCATTTATTTTAGCTTCAACTTTCTTCAACTTCTTCTTGGCTTCATTATTGATGTGTTCTAATTCCTCTTCAATTATAGCCATCTCTTTTTGAGTCACTTTCATTTCTTCCTATTATGCTTCCTTGGCCTGATATATTTGTTCAAGATCTACACTCAACCACTCAATACAATGTGCTAAGAAATTAAATTTTTGGAATATGATGTTTAGATCTAGAGATGCCCTCTGATATTTTGTATCTAACGTGTTCATTGGACATCTCTAAATTTTATCTAGGTCTAGGTAAACTTGTGGGTATGCTCTAAACTTTATCTTCATTCCTTTTAGTAAATCATCAATTTTTAACATGCTTTTTACCTCCCCTCTAGGTAACTTCCATGGGTGTTATGCACTATTCTTCTTGTTCATTCTTCACCACACACCCACTCCATGACCTTTTCCATATTAGTGAAGTTTTTATCCCTCTACTATTTTAGCTATCCAATACAACCTATTTAGAATTGCAATCAAGTATTGGTAAATGTATCGCAGGCCTATTTCAAGAAATGGTCCATATGTTCATCTGTGTCATCTCCATCTCCATCCTAGATTCCAAAATGTGGTACTTCAAGCAAAAATCTTATCCAAAGTCTTCCATTCATTTCTTGTAGTAGAGTCCTTTCCTCTTATTCCAACTATGGAAATAAACTTCCCCCAATTTCCTTAATTAGATGTGTTGTAGTCTCCTCCTGTAGCAAAATTTTAGCTATAGTTCTACCTTATTCTTCCTTTGATCTATTATCCTCAACATCAATGATTGTTTTGGTTGACTATTTTTCTTCCACAAGTAAATAGAAATAACACCCTAATAAACAAATTCTAAAAAAAACAATAATTGTAGAATCAAAGGAAAAATAGAGAACACATTACACAAGAATTTATCTTGGGAATCCCTTTTGGAAAAATTTTCAGCAAGAATATTTCCTTATTGTATAAACTTGACCATATCCAATACAATAATATCCTTTCGCTCACTTTTTCTTGCGATTACATTTCTTGAATTTTTTTTACCAAACCCTCATGCAAGTGTTGCTTTATATACCAACAAAAAAATAGGGGTTTTTACAATACCATGGGCACAAAACAATGGTCCAGCATTACATTAACCCAAAAACACCCATATGGGTCTAAAAATAGATTATACCCCCCAAAAAACATTTTTGAGGGCTAACGTCTCTAAACCCCCAAAATGGGGCTGCTGCCCCTATACCATTGCTCGAGGCCTGACTTGGCCCTAAACCCTGATGAGTAAATTTTTACAAAGTGTAATGTCCTTTTAGAGTAGACCTCTCTTGAATAACATGGAAAATATTCAACATAATTTCAATATTCTCCAACTTGTTGAATACTTTCCATAGGGGCTAATAACTACCATTGTAACTATTAAGGGCAACCATACCCATAGATCTTCTACACTAAGAAAATTTTTGAGCAAGTACAACCTTTGTTAATGAATCAACAATACTCTTCTCTATATCAAATTTATCCAATATCACCCGGCTCTCTTCAGCCATTTCTCTCACAAAATGGTACTTGATATCAATATGTTTTTATCGATCATGAAAATGAAGATTTTTTACCAAAAATATTGCACTCTGACTATCACTACCAATTATCATAGCTTTTTTTCTCAATGCCTACTGTTGAACACAACCTCTATAGCCACAATTATTATTTATAAGCATGAGTTGCTATAATGTACTCTAATTCTATAGTGGATAAAGCAACAACTGATTGCTTTTTACTCATCCAACTTACTGTCCCTCCAAACAACATAAATAGATAAGCACTCGTGGATCTTCTCTTGTCAATATCTCCAACCTAATCAACATCCACAAACCCTTGTAGATTTACAATATCATTGTCTCCAAATTTTTCTTCATAATAGATAGCATAATATGTAGTTCCACACAAGTATCTGAAGATCCTCTTCACATCAGTCCAATGTTCCTTTCCTAGATTGAACATATATTTTCTAGCTACTTCCACTGCATGTGCAATATTAGGTCTAGTACAAACCATTGCATACATCAGACTACCCACAACACTAGCATAAGAAACATGATACATTTCTTCAATTTTTGTTGAGCAAGGTGCATAGAAAGCAGTGCAAAAGTATTGTAATTGTTGTCAACACAGACAGATTGATGCGGTTGATGCAGTTCAGAGGTCAGTCAGATCAAGTGCAGAAAATTTCAAGAAAAACAGAGGGGACCCAGATCCAGAAATTTGCAAAAAAATACAAGGAAGAAAACTGTCATGATTTCGCGACATGGCTGAGGAGAGAGAAGGCGCAAGCAAAATTGTCACGATTTCACGACAAAAAGGATGAGAGAGAAAGTGCATGAGAAAGTGTCGCGATATCGCGACAGTTTCGAAAGAAAAGCACTAAGGGCGCAAAGTGTCGCGACATCGCGACAAAAATGAGGAGAGAGAAAGTTCATAAAAACTGTCGCGATTTCGCGACATGTTGGAGGCAAAGCAACAAAGTGAAGAAAGCGTAGCGATTTCGCTACATGTTGCAATTTCGTTGGTGAAAGCGAAGAAAAGGCACTAAGTAAGGAAAGTGTAGCGATTTTGCTACAGGCTCTAAATGCAAAGGATGAAAGATGTAGCGATTTCGCTACAAGCTTGAAACACTAAGAACAAAAGTGCAGCGATTTCCTAACTGTTTCGAAAGGCAAGGTAAAAAGGTGTAGCGATATCGCTACGAGGTTGAAAGTGCATAGTGCGAAGGTGTAGCGATTTCGCTACAGGTTGAAAGTGCATAATGCGAAGGTGTAGCGATTTCGCTACGGGTTTGAAACACATGTTGGGAAGGTGCAGCGATCTTGCTACGAGTTCAAAGTGCAAAGTGGAAAGGTGTAGCGATATCGCTACACGTCGGAGTTTCACTAGCTAGCAGCAAAGAAAAATGCTAAGGCAACAATGGTGTAGCGATTTCGCTACATGTAAGGTTTTCGCGGCTGCATGGAGTAAAAATTGTACGGAGGCCAGAAGCGTCGCGATTTCGCGACGGCAATGAGGATGACGTCAGCAAGACCAAAAACGTCATGATTTCACGACATCTTAGAAGATGACGTCAGCAAAACCAAAAAGTGTCACGATTTCGCGACAGGGTGAACGAAAAGCCATTGCAAGCCGAAAGCGTCACGATTTCGTGACATCTTTGAGGATGACGTCAACAAGTCTAAAAATGTCGCGATATCGCGACAAGTTGCCAGAGAAGCCTCAGGAAGCCGAAAGTGTCGCGATATCACGACAAAGTTGAGGATGACGTCAGCAAAGCGAAAAACGTCGCGATATCGCGACATGTAAGGTTTTCGGGGTTGCTTACAGAAAGGAAGTCTAGGAGAAAGAAAACGTCGCGATATCACGACAGGTAATGTTTTGGCAGGAAAAAGTCAAAGATACATGCATTGTGACAAGTGGCAAATAGCGCCAGTTACGATAAACCTAACTGGAGTCAGATCTGCAGTTCCAAGTGACAGGTGGTGAGAATGCATAGGAGAAATTCATGCTGCAGTTAACTGTAGTTACAAGTGAAAGTGACTAGACAACGAATTTAAGAAGAGAACGGCTGTTGCAGGGCCGTGATGCTGCAAGCTGGCGTAAAGAGCAGTTTTTTAGATAATCTCTGCAAACAAGAAATTCTCTCGATGGTTGTGCTTGACTCACAAGAAAGTAACGGGTAGAATAGAAGGATCGACACCATTTAGAAAAGAGTGCAAAAGAATTAGAAAGAAGCGGTTACGTAGATTTTGGAAGAACAAGATAATAGAGCATCGAAACGCGCAGAAGGGTTGTTACTATATGCAGAGAAAAATACTTTCAATATGTGCAGAATGTGCAGAGAAGAAGGAATGTCAGTATATGCAGAATATGCAGAGAAAAATATGGTCAGAATGTCGATAAGAAAGCGGCTAAAATGCGGATCAGGTCAGAGAAGGATTAATGCATTGATCGTAGCCGAAAGTACATGAAATATTGGAGGGAAACTTGAACCGTTTTAAAAATTGAGCCATTCGAGGAAATCAAGGATATAAGGATCAAACTGGCATAGTGAGACGGTTACTGTGACTGTGTTTTATTGTGCATATCAAAAGTCTCAGTTGTGTATGAGAGCTGTATGAAAACAGCCTTAGAACAAAAACCTGCAATTTTGTTGAATATTCAAGAGAGAGGTTTTAGATAGAAATAGAAGATATTGAGTCTCTAACAAGTCTCTCTATGCTTCTGTAAGATAGATTGTTTGAGCCGTAGACCAGTGAGGGTCTTGTAAAAGAGAAGGCATTTTTATGTCCATTATTTTGTTAAAAAATTTGAAATCCAAGTGGGTGCCTGGTAAAAGGGGTTGGTGCTCCTTTCTGTTGCAGCAGAAAAATCAGGGGTTGGTGCTCCTTCCAGTGGGTGCTGGAGAATTATTTGTAAAGAGAGAATCCTTGCAAAGACTGGATTTGGATTGAAGTCCAAAGAGTCATTATTTGAGGAGTAGCCACATCGGTGAACCTCGTAAAATCTTGTGTTGTGTGATGCTCTTGTGTGATACTTGCATTATCTATTTTTAAGCTTGCACTATTAGTTTTAAGAGTTGCAGATTTAAGTTTTTAAATAGTTACACTGATTCACCCCCCCCTCTTAGTGTCATTGTAAGAATATCAATTGGTATCAGAGCCAGGCACCTGCACAAGCTTAATCAGCTAAGGTGTTCTTGGGAGATATACAATGGCCGGTGGTGAAGGTTTTTCTTCTAACAAAGCTCCTCTGTTCGATGGAACAAACTATTCTTTCCGGAGGCTCGGGATGCGAGACCTATCTATGTGCATTGGGTTATGACATTTGAGAATCTATTGAAAATGGATACACCACTCCCATTGTTCCTCCAACAGATGCAGCTGAGAAGAAAAAGTTTGAGAACAACTCGAAAGCCAAGAATGCTATTATGTGTGGATTGGTCGACAGTGAGTTGATACGAATCATGAACCGCAAATCTGCTAAAGACATATGGGACAAACTGCAAAGCATTCATGAAGGAGATAACAAAATCAAGGAAGCTAAGCTGCAAACACATCGTGCCCAGTTCGAAGCATTAAAGATGACCGATGATGAGAACATTGAAGCCTATCTACTGAGAGTAAATGGAATCATCAATGCAATAAGAGGACTGGGGGAAGAAATGGAAGATGCAGTTGTTGTGAAGAAGGTACTGAGAACTCTCAACAAAAGGTTTGATGCAAAGGTTTACGCCATAGAAGAAGCAAAAGATTTAAATTTTTTTAGTATGGATGAAATGCATGGTTCTCTAACAGCTTATGAAATGAGGATTGGACAAACTAAGCCCTCTGACAGAGAAGCAGCCTTCCAAGCACAGAAAAATGTAAAATCTAAACAAGAGTCAGAGGAAGAAGAATCTACAGATGAAAATGAAGCAAACTTTGTTAGGAAATTAGTAAAGGGAAAAGGAAAGTACAGAGGTAAGCTACCGTTCAAGTGCTTTAACTGTGGAGGCATTGGGCACTTTGCAGCAAAATGCCCCATGAATGAGAAAAATAAAAATGATGAAGGAACACATCCAGAAAGAAATGTCTGGAAAAAGAAACCACATTTTAGAAAAAGGAACTTCAAGAAGAAAAGTTTCCTTTCTCAGAACATTGATTCTTCTGAAGACAGGTTCCGTGAGGACTCGAAGAAGAAAGCTGGTGAAGCCTTGTTCATGGCCTTTGAAGAACAAAGAAGCGAAGAAACCCAAGAGTGTGAAGAAAAATTAGAGGATGAGGCTGAGGTAGATCCGGAAGGTGAGTTGGTGGCTGCTCTTGAAGAGTTAAGTGCGAAAGGAAAAGAAATAAAAAGACTTACAAGAAAATTTGAGGATGCCGGCAAATTAATAATAAGTTTGAAAGTAAAAACTGAAGAGCATAAGAAAAAGTCTAAAGATTTTGAAGCACAGCTAATCGTGAAAATAAATGAGTGCAACAAGCTAGAAGAAGATATAGTTGGATTAAGGTTGCAGCTAGAAGGGATGAATCGGAAACTGAGTTGTCATCAAAAATTTGAAGACAGTTCTGAGAAACTGAATAAAATGTTGAATAATCAAAGGCCCACAGGTATCAAGTTTGGTTTGGGCTTTGATGAAGGAGAAACCTCAAAGAACTCAAAGGCTATAACTGTAGAACCAATAAATATTAAAGACAAGATTAAAGTTGACCAAGATAAGCCGTATCATGCAAAAGAAAACAACAAGTCCAAGCTTGAAAGGAGTGCTGCAAATGATAGATTCATCAAAGTCACTCATCAAAGAAGAAGAAGACCCAGGGCTCCTACCTCCACCTGGCAACAACCACTTCCCAGGTACACTCGTTCCTTTTTTGGTTATTGTTTTAAGTGCAATGCATATGGTCATAAAATTTCAAGCTGTAGATATAATGTAGAACAAAGAAATTTTACTAGTAGAAATATTTTTTCTCCCTTGATAGATTATTTTGTAGAATGTTATAACTGCCATAACTTCGGTCATATTGCAAGGAATTGTCGTAGCTCTTTTGCAGGAAATAAATACCGGGAAAGAAAATATCACTCAGTCTGGATCAAAACAGTACGAGAAAATTGCCCGAAAAACTGTCACAAGCCAATGAAAGGGAGAAAGTAAAACAAGTGACCAGATCTGCTATTAAATCTCAGTGGAAAGAAAAGGAACAACCAATGAAAGACAAGGAATCTTTGATTGTTCAAACAGCTCTCAAAGCACAGAATAAATCTGCTCCTTGGATTCTGGACAGTGGATGCTCCAGTCACATGACAGGAGACAAACAGAAGTTTGACAAGCTACAGACATACGAAGGTGGTTCTGTAAAATTTGGAAACAATGATGGAGCAAAAATAGTGGGTAAAGGATCAGTTAAGTTAAGTGACGGTAAAATCAACTCTAAGGAAGTTCTTTTTGTGGTAGGACTAAAGCATAACTTGTTGAGTGTAAGTCAGATTTGTGACAGAGGTCATGAAGTAATTTTCAAGAAGGAGGGTTGTGAAGTAAGGAAGACAAGAAATGGAAAGTTAATAGCCACTGGACTGAGAACTTCTAGAAATTTGTATACTCTCTCGGAGACTTCAGAAGGAGCCTGCTTGGTTGGTCAAGAAGAAGAAAACTGGCTGTGGCATAAAAGACTCGGTCACATAAGCTTTGATAATCTGATAAAAATCAGCTCGAAAAGAGCAGTAAGAGACATACCCACTATTGGTAAACCATCAAACAAGTATATGTGAGTCTTGCCAAAAGGGGAAGCAAACCAGATCTACCTTCAAAGCAAAAGAATATTTCACTAGCAAGCCATTAGAACTGATTCACACTGATTTGTGTGGACCCATGAGGACAGAAAGCATAAATGGATACAAATATTTTATGCTGTGTATAGATGATTTTTCCAGAATGACATGGGTACTCTTTTTGAAACAGAAATCAGAAGCCTTTGAGATGTTTAAAACCTTCAAAAATCTTGTTGAGAATCAATCTGGAAAAAGAATTAAATGTTTGAGATCTGATAGAGGAGGAGAGTTTATTTCAAATGAGTTTGCTGAATTACGTGAAAAACATGGAATAAGAAGACGAGTTCTCAGCGGCAAGAACACCTCGGCGAGAATGGAGTAGTTGAAAGAAAGAACAGAACTGTACAGGAAATGGCAAGGACCATGTTAACAGAGAGCAAAATTGTCGACGGGTTCGGAAAGAGGCAGTCCATACTGCAGTCTATATTCAGAATAGGTGTATGTTAAGGCCGCATGAAAGCAAAACACCTTATGAACTATGGTTTGGCAAAAGGGCTACAGCAAAATACTTCAAAGTGTTCGGCAGCAAGTGTTACATTAAACGGACTGAAGCCAATCTTGGCAAATTCGAAGATAGAGCTGATGAAGGTATATTTCTTGGTTACTCAACAAAAAGTAAAGCTTACACATGCTACAACAAAAGACTAAAGAAAATTGTGGAGAGTGCGGATGTGAAGGTTGATGAAGGCAAGAAACAAGAAATCAGCAATAATGAAAACTACCCAACCTATGAAGAATTTATTGAAGAAGATGAAGATCAAGAAAAGGAAGAGAGACAAATCAGATTCGAGAGGACTTGGAAAGAGAAGAAAATAAGAAAATAAGAAATTCAGAACAGACAGCTGGCAAAAAAATCATCCCAAAGAGCAGATTATTGGGGACCCTACAGTTGGCATTCAGACAAGAAGAAGAGTAGTAAATAACTATTCTCTGTTATCCAGTATTGAGCCCAAGAATATTATTGAAGCAAGCACGGATGAAATCTGGATGGAAGCAGTAAATGAAGAACTAGATCAAATTGAGAAAAACAAAACCTGGGAATTAGTACCAAGGCCTAAAAATAAAAACATAATTGGTACTAAATGGATATTTAGAAACAAACTGAATGAAGATGGACAGGTTGTAAGGAATAAAGCAAGATTAGTCTATAAGGGATATGCCCAAGTTGAGGGGATTGATTTTGAAGAGACTTTTGCACCCGTGGCCAGACTTGAAGCAATAAGACTATTTTTGGCTTTAGCTATTCATAAGAATTTCAAGGTTTATCAGATGGATGTAAAATCAGCATTTCTGAATGGAAATCTTGAAGAAGAAGTATATATTGAACAGCCTGATGGTTTTCAACTTTGTGATAATCCTAACTTTGTTTGCAAGCTGAAGAAAGCATTGTATGGCTTGAAACAAGCACCTAGAGCTTGGTATGCAAGGCTGGACAACTATCTCACTAAGCAAGGATTCAAGAAAGGTATGGTGGATAGCAATTTATATGTGAAAACTGAAAATGGCAATTTCATTGTTCTAGTTGTTTATGTAGATGATATAATTTTTGG